>JAUMJL010000220.1:0-1200000 GCA_033558185.1 Dromococcyx pavoninus | reverse complement strand
GAATGGCAGATGTTTTTCATACTGGATGAAGGTGATAGGCTGTCTTCTGTCCTAAAGCAGATTTCATGCAGGTAGTAGTAGAATTTGTGGAAACCTTAGAAATTATCAACTGCCTTTGTTCCCCAATTGCTCAGAAGGCTGAATCTGAGCCACTGTCTTAATTATTGACTGCGAGGAGTCACTGCAGTTCCATAGGGTTTCCTTGCCCAGGCTTTCTTAATTTATCTCTTCACATACATTGGAATCTGTTTCTTCCCTGGTCAGTACAGTGTATATTGACCAGCAAAGGAGAGATTTTATGGCACTTTAGTAATTTATTTATACATGTAGGGTAACTCGAAGGCTCGGTAGAGAGCTTGACTTTTTTATTCAAGGCAACTGGGTACAAGGTTAAATGGTGAAATAACCAAGGGAGGGAGTGAAAAACTTACAGTCAGAAAGTCAACCATGGGTTTGTTGGTTATTTACAGTTAGCAAGGGATGGAACTAAAAAGAGGTCATGAGAATAGCTCAGATAAATTCAGGTACAGTTTGCATACCATCTATTTATAGGATGCTTTCTCAGACTTAAGCCTGTGAACCTTTTGAAGTTTGCCCATCACTAGTTTCAGGCCAATTAATAATGTGCATCCAATCCCTTTCTGATATAGGTAAAATAATAAAGAAAACAAAGATAATTAGTCTCTGGAGCATGTAAACAAATAAAGTAAATCACTTGTTTCTGCTAACTTTTGTGTTTTCCTTGCAAAATTAAGAAAGAGCATTTATATTGCAAATCTGCATAATGCTAGAGCAGTGCTGAAAATGCATAGGTTGTAGTATTCTCATATTGAGAGGGCTTTGCAAAGATTAAGCACCTGATGGTGAAAATTCACTGCGAGTTGTTAGATGCAGAAGAGCATTTTCATCCCTTTTTCACAGAAGAAAAGCTCGAAGTAGGGAGGTTCAAATAATTTTTTTTGTGGAGATAAAGTTGTAAATGAAAAATATCAAAGTAGGGAGGTTAAATAATTTTGCTCATGGAGATAAAGGTCTGAATGACACTTTGTAAATAAATAAAAGTAATCCCTCCAGGTTTACAAGTCCAAGGGGGAGCACTAGTGGAGCTGAGGAGAGCAAGCCGAGATGGACAGGAAAACGATTGCAGGATGCGGACCTTGACCCACCTCAGTGATACCTCTCAAATTTTACAGACCTGAGTGGGAGCATTATGTGGCCTTTAAAGCACAAATACCCAGAAGAGTCGCTGCCTGCTTGTCTCTTTTGTTTGTTTTCCAACATAATATTAAGCTGTTAATTGTAATACAGCTTCAATCCTAGTCTTAGAGCGCCTTCTATAAGAAAGCAGTGCTCTCCCTCTCTTGGACATGGGGTAACTGGGGTAAATGAAGATAAAACAGCCATTCAGCAGCAGAACTCGATGCAGAACACACATCCCCTTCTTCTCCACCCTGGGCTCAATGCTGTAGACTTGGGATAAATGTGCATTTTACAAGAACAAATAGATTCTCAGCACCATGGCTCCGGGGGGCTGTGGAGAACTCGCCATCTGGATCTGCCTCCTACCCCAGTTCAGCCAGCTGGTTCTGCAGGCTGGTCCAGAGCAGGGGTGAGCCTGTTCCCTGGGAACTCAGGGCAGTAACAAAGCAGGTCCTGCCTCAAGTCATGTAGTAAGAGGACTCTGAACACAAACATACTGGTTTTTTTGTAGTCAGTAAAACAGCAGAACTGTGTTCTGCTCCTGTAGAATAACAGATTGCTGTTAGAGTTCAGATCCAGGCAAAATGCTCATATGTTAAAATTGCTCTTTGTCTTTTTCTTTGACATGAAAATGCAGACTATTTCTTTTAGTAGGGGACAGGCATTTCCCTGCTTTTGTGTCCCTTTTTACTGTTTTCTTACACATTTTGTTCTGACTTCAAAAATGGATTCTGGGAAGAGATGCGTCTTAGAAAGAGACTCGTGTCAGCTGAAATGTGTCCAATAGACATTTAAGTTAAAGAGCATTAAGCCTTGTCCAAAAATAAAGAGAGCATAAAAGGTAAGAATGCCTGCAGGCTTGATTTTTTAAGATATGCATTTTTCTTCATGTTGCAGATCTCGCCTTGCAGATTTCTTCACAAACTGCCAGCCCGAGTCACGGTCTGTTAGTAGCTGTCTGAAGGAGAACTATGCTGACTGCCTCCTCGCTTACTCTGGGCTTATTGGTAAGAGGGCAAGGAAGGGTGGGGGCTTCCTTGGTCTAAAAAGCCACCCAGACAATGTTTTGGAGGTCCACGTGAAATAAAAACTGTGGGATGTAATGCTGTATGATGCTAGGGAGAATTCTCCACCTGAGTGGTTTGGCCCTGTTCTACCTCACAGAGATTTCTGGGGTAAATTTGTACATTGCAAGGAAGTTAAAGACAGAAGATAAAGAGAGAAAAGTACTTGAATTTGAAAGAAATGCGAACTTACAAAGTAAGGTTTGTTAAATGGTTGAATTTGAACAGGACTGTGAAGTAGGAAGATAAAAAGAACAAGTGAAATTGCAGCTTGGTTAATTTTGCTGCATTTTTCACCAGGTTGGGTAAATACCCCTTGGTAGGTTTGCAGGACACTTGAGGAATGAGACAATAGAGCATCCCAGCTTTATTTCACTTCCAGCTGCTGTTCTTTCCATAATGTCCTTCTGTCCACTCTAAATGTTTTCTGAGATGCCTGTCAGTGGAGGTGAACTGAGACCAAATTTAACTTCTGAAATCCTCTCCCCTCCCTAACATAAACAATTTTATTTGCTGTCACCTTCCTGACTGTCAGCAGGCACAAGGATGCTGTTATGCAAGCCAGATTCCATATGCTACACACAGTCTTTGACTGCTGAAAGAGAGGGATCATCTCAGGAAGGCGAACGTGTTGTAGAAATACCATGGTTGGGCAATAAAGAATGAGGGAATGTCAAAACTCTGAAAATACCCCAAATTTAAAGGCCAGCAGATAAGATGTTTTTAAGCTTGCAGCCAGCACCTGCTGTGATGCAGTAATATCCCTTTCTGTTGGGTGTGAAGGTCCCAGCTGAGGCCCTGAAGCAGATCCTGCTGTTAAATAAATGTCTCTGGAGATAATAAACGTTTCTAAAATAGGTTCATTTTGCTGAAGAATGACTGAAAGCTGTATTCACTGGCTTATTGTCATTGTTTTTATTATTACAGCAGCTAGCAAGTGAGTTAAGTCCATGTGGCAACTGGTAAAATGAGATGTGATGGTTTCAAAGGATGTGCTTTTACAACTTAAGAGATGCAGACAGTAAGCAAAGGGTAGAACATATGAGCAGTTATGACAGAATGTCATTTGACTCTAAAACAAAGAATTGACTCGCCTTGAAATCTGATCTAGACCGTGAGATTAAGAACTCTAGCTGCTGGCAAAGAGTAACTGTTACTAATGGATACTTCTGGGTAAGAGCTGCCAAGAAGTTCTTGCTGGACCAAGTGAATTTTGCTGGCAGTTCCGTTGGATGCCTTATTTCAATTTAACCTCAAGGATGACCCAGTTCTTTTAGTCAGGTGTTTTTGTGTTTCTGTGGATGACCACGCTGCAAAACACTGTTAACGCATCAGAAATGTGGAGTGGATCCCTATGGGGTTGAAATCAAAAGGAGATCTAATTTTCAAAGGGAAAAATAAACATTTTTCTTCCTTCCTGCTAGGAAACCCCTAGACACGTGCAAAAAGATGGTTACTGACTACTGTTATGAGAGATTTTACATCTTGTTGGTGATTCTGATAAAGCAAGGAAATTACCAAAGCAAAATTCCTGCTTCTGATATCAAACTGATATAAAAGCAGAGTAAATTATGTTAAGATCATCTAATTTGTAAGATGTCTGCTTAATACATATAAAACACAGGACAACCAGATAGACTGTTGAGGAAGAAGCTTTTACAGATCCATTCTTTCACCAGAGTTTCAGAATCTCCAGGTGTTTTAATTAAGATAAACTATTATTCATTAAGATAAAATATCATTTCATTTAGCCATTTCATTAAAAGCAGCAAAAATTGTTCCTCCGTAGAGTTTATTTAGGAAATTGAGGTTTCTCTATGGAAGTTACAGTGGATGTGATTCTGTTGGCACGTACAGTGATGTAAATCAGAGTTACCTTCACTGAAATTAGTGATATCTCACCTGAAATAAGTGATTTAACTGGGAATAGAGTCAGGCAGGTTTTTTATCAGGTGCTTTACCTGTTAAATGGAGAACAGTCTATGCAGGGTTCTTTAAGGTTTGCATGAGGAGCAACCTGATCCAGTGGCAGTGGGATTGGAATTGCATGATCTTTAAGGTCCCTTCTGACCCAAAACATTCTCTGATTCCATGTTTTACAGGAATTTTGAAAATATTTATTGATTGCTTTAGGCTCCTTCTTATAGCAATAAGAGATATGGTTTATTTTTTTTACAAAAATATAGGAAAAATATAAAAATTATGAAATGTAGAATAAGGTTGGAGATAGACACTTTTGAGGTTAATTTCTTTGAGTGCAGCCTCGTTAAGCCATCTGGACCTGTCTGCACTCCCACATCAGTTAGGTGTTGCTCCAACTGCTGTGTTCAAGATCTGCTCTAGCGTTTGCTTTCTGACACATTTTTACTCGTTTCTTGTAAAATCCACCTGATTTCCCTGGGAACCCCAGGAATTCAGTGAGAGTTGATGTGGATAAACTGGAGTTGCACTGGGTCAAAGGAACTCGAGTCACATACCCCTCCTCCTGGATTCATCTCCTTTCTCCTCATTTCTAAATGACCATAATTTGAGCAACTTCTTGGCTGTGTTCAGGTCAACTCTGATTCTGAGACCATCACAGGACTGTTTGATAGAGAGAACAGAAAACCAAGCATGTCCTATTTTCCTGCCAACCACCATGGTTTTTCTGATCTGTTAGTGTCCTTCAGCAGAATTTCCAAGATGCCAGCTAGCGGGAGGGAGGAGGGGAAGGCACACAAATTGCAGGGAAGAAAGCAAATCCACCCCAGGAAAGCAAGCGAATAATCCGCTTGGGTTCACATCTGCCCCCAGGTTTAAATGACAGGCTGATTTTCTACTAGCTGCTCTTTCAGCCACTCTGCTTTTGCTGGATGTACAGTTTGTGTGCTGTGTGTACACATTCCTTGTCCTGTCTTTCCTGTGTTCATCAACCCTAATCCTTAGCGTGGATCTGTTGCACTTTCAACCCCTGTCTTGACCCATTTTAATTAATTACCTTTTTGTGATAAGAAAGTGTTACCGCAGTGACCTTTGTAATTTCCTCAGTACCTTTTTGGTTTTAAGCCTTCATTAAGTATTTGCTTAGCCTTTTTTTTTTTTTGAAGCCTGCTGTTTTCTTTCCATTTGCAAAATCCTCTTGATTTTCATTTTCTTTCACTTCTTTTCAGATCATATCACATGGTTGAAGTGGTTTACTGAACCGTCAAAAGGATAATGGACAGATCTTTTCATTTGTTTTATTTTAATTTAACATAATTCATCTTCTTATTTATCTACTGTCAAGTCTCTATTAATGGTGCAAATGACATTTGCCTATTTTACTAAATTCTCCACCTCCATTTAATAAAATTTGAACTGTGTTATTTAATCATGTGCTAATCTCGTGTAGAATTTGAGCAGTCATTACAGCAACTATCTGTTAAAAGTTGGAAGTAGGTAAAGGTAGGGGATTGCATTCTAATTTAAGAACATCCCAAAACAAGACACAATATGCTTTTTGTGAGTTTGGCAGTGGGACTGCTTTCATTTTTACATATATTACTGCCTTTCTCAGGCTCAACCTCAATGTATCTTCTCCTTTGTCTCTCACATCACGTATGAAGGAGTTTGCGTGTTGATTTGTTCAGTTCCCAGCGCTGCCTGGTGACTCAAAGGCTATTTGACGTCATTCTGTGATTTGTGTTGTTTCTAATGTTCCCTCTTTTAGCTTGCTGTTTAGTAGCCCTTTCCTGTGTGTCATTGCAGACTCTGGCACCCTAGACCTATGGACCAAATTTTCTCCGTTACACTTTGGCTCTCTAATATTTACCCTTCATCTGTTCCATCTTCTTAATGACTACTTTGATGTCAGTGTTGAGGAGATGTGTTCACATTTCCTCATGGTACAAAGGCTGTCTCAGAGCTGTAGATTACCAAGTGAGGAACGTGTTTTCTGAAAGAGTTGTCATCAGTACAAGTCAGGAATACTTTCCTTTTCTTTGTTTAATTTTTTTTCCTGTTTAGACAACCAAATAAAATAAAGATTCAAACTTCTCAATCTTTAGGGAAGTTTGTAATCTCTGACCTGCTGGGGCAACGCTTTCAGTGGTTTGAATAAGTGCTGATCATGTAACAGTTGCCTCATCTAAATGAGTGATGAGCAGTTGCTGTGTATCTTTTAGGACACAAAAGGCATCCTTTGGTTTCATTTCGTTCTCAGTATCCTTGAGTCGACATATAAATGTGAGAATATTCACCCAAGAATTTGTAATAAAGTTAGAATAAACCTGTGGTTGCGAGGTGCTGACAATGTTTAGGAAGCAGCCACTGCACTGAAAAAGTAGTGACACAGCAAGATTAGCAGTAATTTATTATCTGCAAAGAATCTACTGTGCTGTTTCATGCACACTGGTTGTGTTTTTACTTTGTTCATCACCATGACCCACTCTGTTGGCAGGTCCCTGGGGCTAATGCTCCTCTAAGATGTTTTAGGGCTCCTCTCAGCATTCTCCTTGCTCCTGCATTTCAGATCTGTTTTTCTAAGCTGGCTGCAGACTCAAGGTGGAATCTCAGGTCTGATTGTCTATAGCTTCAGCTGTTTATTTGTAGTTGGAATGAAAATGAGAGAAAACACAAGCAAGGAAGAGAAATTGGATATTTAGAGTGCAGCTTTAAGGGCACAGGTCTGCATGTGTTTGATTTGGCAGCAAAGTCCTTTTAAGAAGTTCCCACCTTCTCCGAGTCCATCCTTCCTGTGTTCCATGTTTTTTCCACCTGTCATCTCTGCTGTTGCAGCTCTCTGTGGGAATGCAATAGAAGCCTTTTTGGAGGAAAGGAACAGGTCTTTAAAGTGTGTATCATGTTACAGTCCTAAAAGTGGTTGTGTTCAAACAACTGAAGGTGTGAGTTACAGCACAGGGCTGGGTGTCAATGGGAGCCAGGAACTAAACCTGGAAGTTAGAGCCCTGCCCCAGGTCTGTGCTCTGAATCCATCTCTCATTATATGACACCAGGTGCTGTTTGCTGTCTTCTTGGTATGGAAAGAACATTTCAGTATGAGGGTTGCTCACAGGTCTGTCCTTCACTCTTTGTTAATAGGCACAGTGATGACACCGAACTACATAGACTCGAACAGTCTCAGCGTTGCCCCGTGGTGTGACTGCAGCAACAGCGGCAACGACATAGAGGAGTGCAGGAAATTCCTGAATTTCTTCCAGGACAACACATGCCTTAGTGAGTACAAAATTAGATGATCTTAAATGTGTTTTAGCTTATTTTCCAGATTTCCTTTTACTGTTTTAAGTACCTTATGATGCATCAAAGCACATCTCTTTGCACACTGTGAGCGCGGTTCTGACGTAAGTGTAAGAGTTAAAGACACGAGCAGATATGGTTTATGGCCAAGATTGCAAACGTGAGAAGTTCGTGGAGAAAGAATTAAAATAACAAATTTATATCATGTAGAAATATGTTTTCATCACAGATCATGTTTGGACCCTAACAGTCAGGCACCATCTGTACCAAAAAATTGCAACACCTGAGGGGCTTCTGTATAATTTAAGAACTTCATATAAAAAAAGACATGTAGTTTATGATATAAAGGATTTGCTGTAGGTAAGTATAAATTGGATTGTGCTTGCAATTTATAGCCAAGCTTCAGGACTTTTAGGTTACTTGATCTCAGGTGCCTGGTTTTAACACAGGTCTGGATGATACCTGTTTTCAAGGTTTTGTGAAATTATTGATTTTTTTTTCCAGTCAAACTCACTTCCAAATTAAGGACTATTATAAATTTCAGAATGGCTCAGTGGAGTCGATTTTGGCAGGTTCTCTTTTCAAATTTCCTGTCTGCCTGGAGCAGCATAATTGGATGATATGGAGTGTGCATCAGAGTTTTAATTTCAGATAGATGAGGAGACCAAAAGAGCTTGGCTTCTCTAGCCTAGCAGAACAGAAGTTGAAAGGATACGTGATTGTCCTCTGAAATTGCATCAGAGGGGCAAGCCCAGGGAGGGAAAGGGATTACTTAACTTAGAGGACAGTGTCGATACACAATCAAAAAAAAGAGGAGATATTGACTATACATATTTAGGCTTGAAATTGGAAAATTTTTAACCATGAGCCCAAAGTTGAGAAATCCACTTTTGAGAATAAAAAATTCCTACCAGCTTTAAAAGATATATTCCATCAGCTTATGAAAAAAAACATACATAATTGGGGTTTTTTTCAAAAATAACAAATGAATTCAATGATCCAAACTGCCATATCCAGCCCTTAATACTTGAGCTAATGCTAATGCAGGGTCAGTGAGTCTCCTTTGGTAGTTTCCTAATAGGCAGCAGTTCTGAAGACAAGGGGAGATTCGTGTGCAGGAAGTGAGTAATTTGACTTGCTCTGTGATACTGTATTGATCCTATGATACACTATTTATTAAGCTTTGGAAGGATGAATGAATCACTCAAGATCATTTAACAAGAAAAAATCAAACAGAAAACAATTCAAATTAGGATTGGGTGAAAGTTAACAATATTGCATCAGACCTTCTCCAGACCTAATGGGGCTGCCTTTTATATATACTGTAATATGTCAGATTTTATTCATTTGTGAATGTATTAATTGCTAGAATGTCACAAGTTCTTTCTATAACATAAAGACAGAGCAATCCCTTGTCCTTTCTTTTGCCATCGGTATAAAAGCATTAACGAAGACAAATCAAACACATTAGAGGTTTCTGTGAGACAAATTATAGTCATCCCAGCTGTAAGATGTCTTCTTCATGAAGGAATTAAAGATGTTTCTGGTTTAATAAAAAGTTTTTTCTCTTACAGAGAATGGGAGACGTTCCAATTATTTTTTTTTAACACTTTTTGTCATTAACAAGCCTTAAAATGCCTGAAGAAAATGTCATTTGTTTATTGGATGTGATTAAAATCTCTCCTGCTTTTTTATACAAAACAAAAATTGCTTTTCCACAGTGGGATGGAAGTAGGAAATTCTTGATGGTCTGGGTTGCCAAAGCATACTTCCCCTTAAAGTGGAAAAGTAACCAGGACATTTACAGAAGGTGTGGAAAATCTAGCTTAAATGTTTATTGAAGATCCCACTTGGTTATTTATGTGGAGTGGGTGAGCTGAGGCTGGGCCCTGAGGGAAGGGAAAGCAGGAGCCCTGAGGTCACTGTCATTAATGTGGAGCTGGGAATTGAAGCTGAGTTGACCGTGTTCCCCCCAACACACCTGAAATCCTGGTCTTCCTTCCGTCGTTGTTTGTGCTTGCCTAGAAATTCCACTCCAGAGTTGAAAAGCCTTTTGCAACGGATACTAAGTTGAAACCAGAGTGGAAGTTTTGATTTCAGAAGGTGGGTGGGAAAATATAAGTGAAATTTCCAGTCTGTTTTAATAATTACTCCCCATAAGGACAAACATTGCCTTATTTTATTTTTACATGTATTAGATAAAGTGGGGTTTTTTTAACCTCAGCATTGTCCTGCAAAATACAGGCTTATAGCAGAGCTGTGAAATTTGCTAAATTTCAAGAAAGCCCCAAATAATAGGCCTCAAATAAGAGATATTCTACCCTAAAATTTATGGCTGTGTGTTATCTTGCTTATATGTTATTGCCTGTATTGGAAGATCAAGTTTATTGGTAATGTTACAGTGCCTCTCCAGTTAGGGTTTGGCCAATCTGAAATTCTGGAAATCCATCCTAAGACATTTTTTTTTAGCTACTGTGAAAGTGAATGTTCTGAGATTTATTTTCATGCTCTAGAATCCTTACTGAACTGAATGGGACTCATGGTACCTACCTGTCTGTTCAAAGGATGTGTTCACACCTGCTTTATACTGCAGTATAAAGAATTGCCAAGTGGGAGGAGAAGCATAAAGTAGCAAGTTAATAAAAATTATTGAAAGGACCTTTACTGTAGCAGTTAAACACTTGTACTTATTGTTTTAAAAAACCCATCTATTTGAAATATATGTGAAAACTATATAGAAAATACATATTTAAAATATAATTTCTATGTTTGAAATATGAAAACTTGAGGAGGGATGGAACACCTCTCCTGTGAGGAAAGGCTGAGAGAGTTGGGGTTGTTTAGCCTGGAGAAGAGAAAGCTCCTCTCTGAGACCTTAGAGCAGCTTTGAAACAGTGCTCAGGAGAAAGCTGGGGACAGAATTTTTAGTGGGGCCTGTAGTGATAGGACAAAGGGTGGTGGTTCTAAACTAAAAGAGGACAAACTTAGGCTAGATATAGGGAAGAAATTTTTTTATCATGAGGATGATCAAACACTGGCACAGGTTGCCCAGAGAAGTTGTAGCTGCCCAGTCCCAGAAGGTGTTCAAGGTCAGGTTGGATGGAGCTTTGAGCAATCTGATTGAAGGTGTTCGTGCTCATTGAAAGGGAGTTGAACTAGATGACCTTAAAGGTCCCTTCCAACCCAAACCATTCTATGTTTCTATGATTCTATCATAGAACTGTAGAATAGCTCAGGAAGGGATCCATAAAGATCATAAAGTACGATTCTATGAAATGATTAAAGAAGACTAATTTTAAAGACTAGTTTAACCTAAAAAACTGGAAAGATTGCATGTATTTCTGTGCTTCATCTTGCACAAAATGGAAAGAAAGCGTTACTGTTGATGTAGGAAATCAGGAGTATATTGCTTTGTGTATTGCCATATTCAGGTAAAACCAAGAAAAATACCACTCCACTCTTTCCACTTTGTCTCCATCAACCAAGCTGATTGTGGTGCCTTTTACAAATTCTTTTCTTTGTGTGTTTGAGTCCTAAGGACTAATATCAGAATAAAATACATCTTTTTCCGATAAGAAGTAAATGTAAATTGTTTTATAAGACAAGTAATATCACTGAGAAGTATTAATAACTTCCATATATTAGTCCCCAGTGAAATTGTTTGATTTCTTGTACAAAGAATAAGAAATCCCTAAATCCATGCTGAATCCCCAAAGACCTGATTAAAAACTGTTTTTCTATTTGTTTATAAAAAACCCCAACCAATTTACTCTTGCCATAAACACACTCTTTAATCCCATGAAACTATGATAAGCTTTTTAAGTTTTATATTCTAAATTTTTAGTTTAAGCATCCTTCCCTCACCTAATTATGCAGATTTTGATTGAAAACTGTAACGGAAAGATTGTCTTAGTTAAACCATTTTGTACTTTATACACATATTGGTTTTACTACAGCAAGCTGTAGCAATAAATGAGTATTTTGCCTGCTCTCTTTTTTTTTTAGTTTGCTGTGTAACATCACCTGTATTTTAAATCTTGAAAGTAAATTTTTGAGGCTTTTGGATAGCAACAAATACGATTACAGTAAGTCCTAGAGCTTCTGCCAAAAATTACTGGGAACATTGCAAAGAAGAGGCTGCACCAGATAATTATGTGACCCCAGACTCGCAGTTCATGTGTCTCATACGTTCAAAATCAAGATGTATTTTTCAGCATAAAAATTGAATTTCTATAAATACACATTTTCAAGGGAATAATAACAGCAATTAAAAAGTCAGTTCTGCTTTCTGTCATTTGTTTAGAAACAGAAAATTGCCTGTGATTTATTTTTACAGAAAATGCAATTCAGGCCTTCGGCAACGGCACCGATGTGAATGTGTGGCAGCCGATCTTACCAGTACAGACCACTACAGCCACAACTACAACGGCTCCCAGGCTTAAAAACACAGGTTCAGAGACCACCAACAATGAAATACCCACCCACAACGATTCACCAGCATGTGCAAACCTGCAGGTGAGAGCCTCTCGTACTCGTTGCAGTGCATAAGTTTTTCACAGAGTCATCTCCTACTTCATGTTTAGATTGGAATATCTGTTTATTCCCATGTTGTAGTTACAAGGCAGATATGTTGTAAAATATCAGACACTCTTATTTTAAATCAGAAACGTGCATGTTTCAAAGTGGACTTTATTGCCTCTCTGACTCAGAAACAGGGCAGAGCATTTCACTTTTTATCACAGACTTGGATATGAGCATGGCGCTCTCCAAACCCTGCTGGGATATATCAGATTAAATTTATCCCCTGAGTAATCCAGATTCAGAGGGAACTCTTGTTGTCAGATGATGTGTCCTGCTGCCTTCTTCCTCACGTTATTGTCGGTAGACTTAAGAGGTTTATTAGTTGAGTAGGTCTGGATATTAGAGCATATGTGGTGCTACATGGTGAAGAAGCTGGACAAAGACAGAAGCTATTTTGAATCAGACACTTCCCCTGAACTGGGGTCAAGGTCCTGATGTGATTTTGGCCAATGGCTTTAACGATTTTCTTTGACACCTCAATTAGGCTGTTCATGATGTGTCATTGATTCTGTTTTAAAGAGGCTCATCACTTGCTGAAGGCAGTATATGCAGCTTTTAGGTAGTTTGAAGAACTTGGGCAGGAGACAACTGTGAAATCAAGGCAGGAAAGAGGTAATAGGGAAAGTGAGGTGAAAACATCCCTAGGCTAGATTAGAATCTCAGGTTATAAAAATTTGTGGTGGTTTAAATGCAAAATTAGGTCAGGGATATGTCAGCTTGGCTTGTTGGCTTGTTTATTTTTGTCTTTACAGAAGGAAATTTGCTGTGTGACACAAATGAAAGTGTCCAAGTTTTAAGGTCTCATCTGGTATTAATATAGGTTTTGGGTTTTTTTCTGGATTCTCAAACTCTTCCACACTTGTAGCGTTCACATTTCACTTATAAAAAAACTGATTTTGTATTCAACTGTATCAAAGTTTTCATATTTACTATAATAGTTTGTATCTTGGAGGTGTATTTAGCTTCTTAGTTTTTCCTGCACTACTCTGTCATCCTCATCCTGTTGTAGTTCTCCATTTATTTTGCATTGGCAAATTGAATATGATTTAATGTTTTTCAGAGGCATTGTAGAGTCAGAAAGCATATGAGGTTAATGGTAGATGGTGCTGAGTTTATGTTCTTCTGGTTTAATTCCATTTTTCATATCTGTACATTCATCATTAGTAAAGCTTGGTAAACTGTTGAGGAGAGGGAGGTAGTTGTAGGCATATATTCCTATATAGAATCATAGAATTGTTTGGTTGGAAAAGACCTTTGAGATCATCGTGTCCAACCATAAATGCAGCAGTCATTTGACCAAAGAGAATATACTAAAAAGAAACATTTTAAACCTAAATCTTGGAATATCTTGCATTTAAAGCAGGACCTTAATAATACCCCCTTGAGGGGGTATTATTAATTCACTTCATGTTATATTAAAAAGTTGTTTTATGGGAGAGATCACATTTTCCTTCAGCGTTTGTGCAGTCCCCTGTGGAGTGAGGCCTCCAGATGCTACCAAAGTACACGTGATAAATAATGAACTGAAGAAATGGCAAGTGATCACAAGTCCCATCGGATTCAGTTTGATTTGCAAATGTTCCCCAAGCCTGAATAGACGTTTCAGTGTTTTGAAAATGAATGAGGTTCTTCCCTGTCCTTATTCCTGTTACTCCGGCATTTTGAAGTCCCCTCCCACATGATTTTATCAGCACTGGTTCAAAGATATGTTATGACTTCAAGTGCACCCCTGATGTAAAGGTCTGTAGGGAAAATAACTTCCTTTAAATAAGTATTCTGTGCTGTTTTGTAGAAACTATAGAAATTTTTGAAAAAAAGAAAAAGGTCACTGAATCAAACAGTTTTATTCCTGTGAAATACAACATTTTGGTGCTCAGTGCTTCCTTGTGTCGGAATTGAAAGGCAAAGAACAAAGCTCTTGTGTTTTAATGTGTTTTTCAAAAAATAACTTGCAAATAGAGGCAAAACAAGCCCACACTTTTTAAAACAGAAACCTATGTTTGTTGGACAGTATGGTGCCACTTTGCATGTGAGACTTCAACCTCTGTGCAAATCTCACAAAAGAACTGAAGGCATTCATATCACACTTGGAGAAGGATATTCATTCCAAGACTCTCCTCCCATGAAAAATATGCCTTTGTAGTATTTTCAAAACATGAACTAACTCGACCAAAAGCAATCTGAAGGGCTTTGTTGTGTGCTTAGCGGTTGAGCTGAAGGGTTTACAAAAGGCAATATAGCCTAAAGAGTGTGAAAAGTAGAATTAAAAGCATTAGTCTCAGCACAAGAAGACAATGACAGAGAGGGGATAAGGAGACAATCATTGGGATGCTACAAGGCTGCATATCCTAGTTAGTGTATTTAAAAATACAGTAAGGGAGGAAAGAACAGATTGATTAGGGTAAATTGCCTTAGAAATAAATACAGCAAGGGAAGAAAGAGCAGGAAGTGATTGATTAGGATGAATTGCCATAGAAATGAACAAATACTAACCTCCTGGAGTTGTAAAATACAGGGCACTAACGCAATCTGCCAAGAATGTCACTGGCTGAGCAATTTTTGATATGTTTTTTTCTGACTTGTTCAGAATGATTGCATGAAAAGCGAGAGTATTCTAATGGTTTTGTCGCTGTGCCTTGTTCTGCAAACCTTGGAACTGGAAAGGTTGTCAATGCTGAAAGAAAATATGAGATACTCTTTGTTTACCTGTACTTAATATTTAATTCAAATACCTGTTGAAGGTTTGGACTTCTAAATGATTTTTATTTCAGTAAAGCTGTTTAGAAATTGTTCTTATTGCTACAAGAATATACAGTTCTATTATGGTGGTACTTGATTATTTCAAGGTGATACAGAGAAATGTTGATTTCTGATATATCCTTATTTTATATTTATATATGCATAGATTTGTGTACTGTACTCTTTTTTCTGTCTCTAAATTAAATCAACACTCCCTCTTTGCCACAAAGATGCTTAACTTCATCGAGCAGCGTATGAACTCTTTTATAAACCTGACTTCTAACAAAGTTTGATAAACACAGAGGGTAAGTAGCAGGTACTTTCATATAAGATGCTAAGTTCAAATATTTTTTGAGGTGCTTGACATCTTGCAAAGAATCCTCAGCACCACAAAAAATAATTTATGAAATACTGTGAACAAAAAGGAAGATGAATGCCAACAGTGTGCTCCTTACACAGGCATAATTTGTTAAGTAATTGCTATCCCTATTTTTTTTTTCTGATAGCTACACCCTAACATTTTCTATTTAACTGACATATTTGTTTATCTTTCATTCTCAATCATAGCCTGTGTTCAGTACGCCAGTCAAAAAATAGTTATGGTCTTTCAGTCTCACGTTCTGCCACCACTGCTTGAAATGTCATCTTGGGTTATTTGAAAAGGACAAAAGAATGAGTCTGGATGTGTACTCACACCGTGTATTCTTCAACAAAAAGTGCTTCTTCTGCATTTAGGAGAGATGTATGGAACTGAAAATGATAATGAAATAAGCTTCAAATGATAAATTAGGCCAGATTACACCAATTGTTACTACATCAGCAGCAGAGATAAATAAAACCCTAAGGCTTTCACACTGCTTTTGCTGTAGGATTTTACAGGACATTTTGCACAAGACAAAAATGATAGAAATCAGGATGGTTAAAACCATTTATGTGTAAATTCATGCATTCAGCTAGTTCTGTGCTTTTTTCCTTGTGTTTGTTGTAAGCACCTTGCTCTTGTCAACCTTAGTTCAGTGGGGGGTTGTGCTTTTGAAGAAGTGTGAGCAGTGGACACCTGTAATTGAGATGCAGCCCTTCAGGCCGAAGGCGAGTACTTTTCGCTTGAGTCCCATACGTTAATGTCTTTGTACTCTCAGCAGCAAAATTAAAAAAGAAGTATGAGATGGAGATTTAAAAGCTCAAACAGTTTGTGGGAGACGAGGAGGAAAACAGAAGGTTAGATACTCAGATATGTTGATTTTTTCTATTTGCATGAAAGATTAGTGAGTGTTTGGAAGAGTTGTGGGTCGCGCTGCAAGCTGTTCTTCTGCAGATGTACATAACTCCATGTGAATTTGGGACTGTAAGAAATAACTATTATAGAGTCATAGAATCTTCTGGCTGGAAGAGACCTCTAAGATCATCAAGTCCAAGCGCACCCATTATCCATTAAACCATGTCTTTCAAAAACTCACCTATCTTTTTTTTAAAAACCTCCAGGGATGGTCACTCAACCACCTTCCCCGGCAGCTTGTTCCAGGTCCTGACCACCCTTTTGGTAAAGAAATTCTTCCCAATATCCAGTCTGAACCTCCCCTGGCGCAACTTATGGCCATTTCCCCTTGTCCTGTCACTGTCACTTGAGAGAAGAGATCAACACTCGCTCTGCTACAGCCCCCTTTCAGGCAGCCATAGACAGCAATGAGGTCTCCCCTCAGCCTCCTCTTCTCCAAGCTAAACAACCCGAGTTCCCTCAGCTGTTCCCTGTAGGACTTGTTTTCCAGCCCCTTTCCCAGCTTCGTCGCCCTTCTCTGGACGCGCTCCAACACCTCAATATCCTTTTTGTACTGAGGGCCCCAGAACCAAGCACAGTACTCGAGGCCTGGCCTCACCAGTGCCCAGTACAGGGGCACAATCACCTCCCTTGTCCTGCTGGTCACACTGTTTTTGATACAGGCCAAGATGCCATTGGCCTTCTTGGCCACCTGGGCCACTGCTGGCTCATATTCAGCCTGCTGTCGATCAGCACCCCCAGGTCCCTCTCCTCCAGGCAGCTCTCCAGCCAGTCTTTCCCAAGCCTGTAACGCTGCAGGGGTTGTTGTGCCCCAAGTGCAGGACTCGGCATTTGGTCTTGTTGACCCTCATCCTGTTGGTCTCAGCCCATCGATCCAGCCTGGCCAGATTATGTAAGTATTACGACAAAAACAGGAGGCAGATTTCACAGTTCTCTGGGGAGACCAGGACTTAATCATGCCTCATAGACTGAAAATGACTGTGCATTTTGCTTGCAGGTCTGTCTGTTGCAGATCTTCAGCACCGTGTAAACATCTGCTAATCTGGTGTTTGAAGTACTGTCTGTAATTATTTAAGGTGGCTTCCCGTGTGCTAAATACCATTATTACAAAGCATTGTGTAGGTGTTTGGAGAAGGGTTAAAAGCTTCAGTGTAGTGTTTTGAGGATCAAGACACAGCAGGTGTGGAGCTTTATGCACTGGTGATTGGGTGGTGGGTGAACATAAGCAGGAAACCCAGGCAGCAGTAGGTGTGGTGTTGATGAGGGTATAGTACAACTGCTCTGGAAGAGAAACAAAAGGAGCTTGACTTGTACCCTGGGCATCAGTATTAACTTGCCCATATGCCTGGCATCCTCACTTCCCCATCCCTTCACAGAACCTGTGAACTTTCTGTTTCTTTTTTTGTTTTGTGAAAAAACAAGCACTGTCCTTCCAGCTGTCCTGCTCTGTCCCGTGGGAGAAGTCGTACTCGGGCTTCTTCCTCCGGGCATTGCAGCTACACAGAAAGTTATAGTCTGGGGCAAAAATGGACTCCCAGTGCTGTGCCAGAATAAAATAAATATATATGTAAAAAAGAAAATAAAAAAGAATATTCACTAAATATTTCATATGAAAAGATTTAAATTCACCTCCTGTATTTGCAGGATTAGCTGACATAATGGGGTCAGCCTGCTGGTACAAGTGATTTAGAAAACACCTATTGGCAGCTTTTCTTTGGAAAAAGCAATATCTTTAATTTGCTTCAGTAGCAATTCTGTTGTAGCTGAAGAAGTCTTGTGTGCTTTGCGTGTTCTGAAAGGCAGGGATAATTTGAAGGTTCATCTTTAATCTTTTAGATCAGTTTGGGGAGCACTGATCAAAACTCCATGTTTTACCAAACCATAGCCTGTTTTGCTTTGTCCGTTGATTTCATTGACACTGATTTCAGTGAAGGTAACCCTGCTTTCAGCACTGTGCTGAGTGAGTCTTCAGAAAATGGGGATGTTAGAAAATTTCTTGAGACTGTATTCATTTACTGCACCTTTCAGAAAGGGCCAGAGAAGGTCAGGTCACCGTGAGCGAGGGACAGGTTTGGTTTTCAGTCTGTATGGCAAGCTCAGTGTTCATAGGCAGGCAAGTGGTCTTCAGTCCACCTGCTTTACTGTGCAAGGTTGCTTTGCACAGTAAAGGTTGCTTTGCAGTGAACATCTGTGTACATGTGTACTAATGCTATGATCCTGTAGAATGGTCCTGCTCAGAACAAGGTTACTTTTGGGTTCTTCACCATCTTTGCCAAAGAATTTCAGGACCACACACGAGAGATCATTTTCAAGCTTGTTGAAATCCCACTGAAGTTAAAGATCTGATTAGTATAGCTAATTAATTTCTGAGTACAGAACATCAGAGGAACAGTTTGAGGAGGTAGCAAAGTATCATAAGCTGTACCCTCAAATGTGTTACCATGAGTATCAGCGTTGCTGTGAGTCATCAGCATTCAGTAGTCAGTAGAAAATTGTTCTTATTTACCAGCCTTGGTTGAAACTTCTTAGTTGAACCTTGGGTCCTCTTGCAAGATCAGTCATGATTTGTGGAGTGGAACACAGGCTAAAACTCTCTGACAGTGTAAATCAGCACATCTCTTGTTATCATCAGAGCTAACCAGATGTACACTGGTTAACGTTCAGTCTCCTTGGCACGTAGAGCTCTCTGTGAGACAGGACCTTAGATTTAATGATCAATACTCTGATGAAACTTTTTTGGTGTTGGAAATGGAGTGTAATAAACTTGTTTCTGAAAGATAGCAAAATGGTTTATTTTGCATCTTAGAATTACAGTATAAATTATGGGGGTTTTTTATTAGGATGTTTTTCATTATACCAAAATATTGTGCAGATATACTGCTGGAGAGTGTAATATTTTAGAAGTATTTCATCAATGATAAAATACTTTACGATTGGACTTGATGATCTTGAAGGTCTTTTCCAACTTAAATGATTCTATGATTCCATGATTTAAAAAAAAAAGTTTTAATAGTCTGAGCATCTTGAGTGTATTATTATAATACAGCACTTTATAGCAGACTGTAAAAATCCCAACTACAGTTTTAGGAATCATGCAATTTTATTTTATAGTTTAATAATTGTTCAATTGAAATTGAGTATGAGGTTACTAAAAACTGATTTAATGACTTACAAAAATACAGCTTTATTAAAATATGCTACACACCTTTACAGCAAATTGAAATTTCTGTGGACAGATTATAGTTCTTATCCTCAGAAAGAATTTTGCAAATTATTGCTACTAAAAGCAGGTGTAGCATATGCAGTGTTCCCCTAAGCCACAGTTGTTTCTGTGTTTCACATCGTATCATCTTAGAGGAACACCCCCAAAAATAGAAAGTGCTAGAATAAACTGGAGTCAGAAAATTGGATCACATCAGATAAGCCAAATCCAAGTATTCATAGCCCATGTTATTGCTTTATGTGTTTCTTCATCATATTAAAGGTATTCTGAACGTCAACCAACTTCAGTTCTCAATCAAATATCTAGTCCATCATGTATTTCCTTTTAAAACAGATAGATAGCTCACTGTAGGCTGAAAAAAACCAGCCATAAAATTTAGTATAGTATTATGATTTAATTTTAAGGCATAACTACTAATAATAAAAGTTCCAGGTCATTGTGATGGCAGATGTTTAATCATATTGTCTTTGGAAGTATAGTTTGTAATATATTGTGCGTTCATGGGACTTGACAAAGTGCTTTGTTTAAGGCACATTGTTAGCAAATATTAGATTTTAGCCATGACTCTGCTTCCCATTATACTTGTTGAAGTGAAAGTAACTCTGGTTATGCCAACAGGCTGACCCTGCAGAGTAAGAGCACACAAATGTGGTCATGCCTCCAGGTTTCTAATGGAATGGAAATAAGAGTAGAATCCTTGAAATCATTAGTACTCTTATTTTAAATGGAGTAGCTTGCAGAAGTCCGACTTACAGACCAAAATCCCAGCATCCTAGCTATTCCACAGGCTCATAATGAAAAGGTTCTCCTGGCATTAAAAAGCCAACTTCAGTGAAGATATCACCTTGTAGGCTTTATTTGTTCTTAAAACCACACTGTGTATTTGAGTGCTCTAGAAACAAGAAATATTTTATCATTACAAACTATGTGAATGCACTGTGTTATCTTCAAAAAGTGTATCCAGAGTGATACGTGAGGAAATCCAAAGTAAAAGAATGGTCCTATCTCAGATAATTGTTGCAGCTGTCAATATAGAGATGTTTCTTTTCAAGTATGAAAATAGCTTGGCAGTTGCAAGAATAGGTCAAAATTTAACAAATAAAATATTTTCTTCATAGTTCTGCCATTTTTGCAAATAATTGTTATTTGCTAGGCAGGGAAAAGGATTTCACAAGATTTTATAATTGAAATGTATTTTTAAACACTGTTATTGAAGCAGATATTGATGGTTTTGGTTTGCAATGTGGCAGTTTGAGACAAATGGCAGTGTGGAGGCTAATTTTGGAAAGCAAAGCGTTTTCATTGTAGATGGATGTAGTTTTACCTCTTCTTTCTCATGGGAGGATGGTGCAGAGGGATGAGAGGTCGTAGCAATTTGTTGAACAGTCCTCATTCCTTGGGAAGAAGGCTCACTCCAGAGAGGGAGGGGCCCTGATGTATTGGTCACCATCCTGGTGCAGGGTCATGAGGTTTGCCTCGTCTCTTTTTATGCTCCCTGAAATTCCCAGAAGCTGGAGAGAGATGGTTCCAGATCCTGGAGTAGGGTTGTGGGGCTACCTTTCCCCGAAATCTTTGTTCCCAGATATTTTTATGAGTCCATGGGTATATGTGTGGGTAGAGAAGAGTTCATGGCTGACTCCTGCATTCAAATTACGCTACAGTTCTCTGATGTGCTGTCACCCTTGTTGGCACTTGCAGTCTGCTTATTGCAGACACTTCAGGACACTTCTGCACTTCTTAAGGAACAACAGGTTGTTTGTATAGATCAACTGTCTGTTTCCTAGAGCACAGCAAAGTTAGGCTGTTGTCTGGGACAAGTTAAAGAATCATAGAATTACAGAATGGTTTGGGTTAGAAAGCACCTTAAAGCCCATCCTCATTCCACTGCCATGGGCAGGGACACCTCCCACTGGATCAGGGTGATCAAAGCCCCATCCAACCTGGCCTTTAACACCTCCAGGGATGGGGCAGCCAACACTTCTCTGGGCAACCTGGGCCAGGGCCTCCTCACCCTCACAGGAAAACATTTCTCCCTAAGATCTCATCTCAATCCCCCCTCTTTCAGCTCAAAACCATTCCCCTCATCCTATCCCTTCACTCCCTGATCAAGAGCCCCTCCCCAGCTTTCCTGGAGCCCCTTTTAGCACTGGAAGGCTACTCTAAGGTCTCCTCAGAGCCTTCTCTTCTCCAGGCTGAACAACCCCAACTCTCTCAGCCTATTCTCATAAGGGAGGTGCCCCAACTCTCGGATCATCTCTGTGGCTCTTCTCTGGACTGTGGTTGATTGTATTTTGTCTACTGCTGCAGCACAGTGTCCATTAAGGTTCAGTGCTGTATTCTACAGCTCTGCCTGATTTATTTTCAGTCCAAAAAAATTTTAAAGAAAATAAGAATTGGGTAGAATGGTACGTCCTATGCAGTTATCAGGCAAATAGAGTTCTCTGCAAGCTTCAGGAAGGCGAAGGGGATTGGGGCTGTGGCTGTACTGGGGTGCAGTAAGAGGTTGGAGTAAGTCTGTGTTTTGGTTGGGGAAAAAAAACCAAACAACTTCCTTATCCTTGATTAAAGAGGATACATTGCCATCGTCTGCCAAGAGCAAACTCAAGTACGTGAAGCATGTTTACGCATATAAAGTCATTTGAGTCTAAAGAAGCAATCACACCACCTAATCAAATTCTGCTTTTGTTTATACAGTTGTAAAAATGGAATAACTCCAGTTGTGTACTTTGCAATTATCCTTGTGTACATTGTAATTATCAGTTCCTCCTTAGATATGTAGACATCATCCTTTGATATTTCTATGTAACCCATAAACTAATGTTCTTAAAAAATAAACTATCCAGGATCATAGTTGTCATGTGGCAGATATGATCAAAAGCCTTTCAGTAATAATAAATAAGATCTTTTAGGAATAGTTCATTTCTTGTAACCAGCAGCAAATAAAATACAGAAAAGCCCAATGGAACTCAGAATGCAGTAATAATTAATTATTCTAAATCATACATTGGTGACAAGGCAGCATAGCTGGAAAAATACTATACTGTTGGAGAGCTAAAATCTGGAAGCATTTTTCCATAGCATGTCTGAATTTTTCAAGTAGTCAAATCAGGTTTATAGGACAGAAAATGAAGCATAGCCTTTTAACCAAATTGGCTAACATTTACTCTTAATAATAATTAAAAAAATTATAACAAAACACCTCAACATAAATATTTTTGCTGCTTTTAACCTGGCTGCTCATTTTACTTATAGTGTTCCCTGTACATTGGTAATCAAATACTAGAAATAAATCACTCCCTTTCTCTCCTACTTACTTTTTATCACTATGATTTCTAATCCACTGTCATACCTGAATAACAGATCTCTACGTTACCCTCAAATTGTCTACTCTGCAACATTTTTCAACTTGCTGTTGAGTTCCAGAACATGAGATGCTGCCCCCCATTTCACTTGCTTGCCTTCAAAATCGATAGGAGTTCAAAGTGTTTATTTTCAGTCTGTACTTTGGAGAATGAGAGCGTTAGTATTTCACGTGAAATTGTAGTGCTAATCTTGGCCTAAGAATCCCACCTGAGCTGAAGCCCCTCCTGTGTGCTTTGCTCTTTCTGTGAGCCACGAAGAAACAGCAAAAGATATTTTTTCACAGGTTCACTCAGCATATGTCCTAAAGAATTATAGGATTATCCTCCCTCATGTCTCTCTTAAAACAGAATTAGTTATTCAGGGCAGTAATTTACTAAATACTGTGTTGCACGGCACTACTTTATGTTTCCAGGTTGGCATTTTCACAAGCCTGAAGTTGCCTCTAATTCAAGGCTAGGTATGTTTTAACACATGCACATAAACTTTAGATGTACTGGAGTCATGCTCAGATTTGAAACGTGTGCATCCAAATTTGTTCTGTACGTTGCACGTAAGATGTGTACCAGGTAGGATCTAAACAGCAGCCTGCAGCTGTAAGTACCTAATTTGTGGAGACAGCTGGATAAGTGGGCATATAAATTAAGTGTTCATGGATGAAAGCAAAGCAGCTACAAGTGTTTGTGGAAACCCATTCCTAAATTTATGCCTGCACAAATGTAAAAAAGTGGTTTGGTCAGAAATTTTCTGATCAATAGCATTTCGGATGATTTTTACAATGGCTTGACCTCCTCTGGAAGAAGTATTGCACTAAACATTGCATGGACCTCGTTTTAAATCCTTGAAGACCATTGTAAAATGAATTCTGTGTCAGTATGCTCTTCTGCATGCTGCAGTCACATATGCTCTGTAATTATCTCATTCCGAGAGCAAATTTAGGTATCTGTTCCTGCAGGGAACTAACTGCCTGTATACAATTTCAGAAGTCAAATGCAAATTCAAAAGGAAAAACTGTCCCTTTTTTTTTGAACTCTAGTTAGTTTGACAAATTCTTGCAACTGGTTGCAGAATCATGCTCTCATCAAGAGTTGGCCTGACCCCTGTCAATTTTAATTAAGATTTCCTGATTATTCCTAAGGATTCATTCACAGTTCTTTTCAGATGAGAAATTCAGGTTGTTATAGGCACCACTGAAAAGGTTTAGACAAAAACCACACCCAGTCTGTACCCTGAGAACAGCTTAACGAGGATGCTTAGGAATCATTAATTAAGCAGAGGCTTTTCACTTTCAGGCTGATGGCTCAGGTGCAGTGTTGCATTTAGGAGCTGTTTGCTAAGTGCCCTTAGTGAGAGTGCTCTGCTCTTTGAAAGCTGAAGTGGTTGCCCTGTGTCCGCAGGTACCGGGACAGCCTCTAAATACAAGTCACGCTGGCTCGTGGCAGTGTGGCAGGGGGCTGGGCTCGGTGTTTCATGAGCATTTAAAGAGAGCAGCTGGCAAAGTTGCAGCTGCAAATAATCTCTGAGCCAGTGAGACGCATCTGCTCATATATGCTCTGCAAGCCCTCATTCATCATCTGCTACCCTTTTTATGTACAAAGCCTGTTGTAGTGCAATTACGTTCATCCATGCACAGCATATCAGAAATGAGATGTCCTACGCTGTTCAAGTGGTCACTGAGTGTGAGCAGCATAGTGATATTCCAGCTCCCTTTAGAGGATGGTAGGTACTCAAGAGGCTAATCCCATCTTGGCCGCTGAACACGGCATCTCTTCACCCCATTAAACACACTTCTCACTGGGACAGCTCGACACACGCGTGTGGTATCAGTGCTGGTGTGCATGTGCAGCCTGCATATACACCTATGGTCATGTAGAGCAGACACAGTCTGCACTACACTCATCCCTGGTAACTCTGTTGTGATTCTGACTTTCCACCTGCTGCTCTGGGCTTTGGAGAACACAAAAAGCCATATTGTTGCTGTAGACAACGCAAACCCAGATGTGTTTTTTCTGAGTGCTTCCTCTTTGGAAGCTTGATGACAACGTATTGACGCTAAAACTTTCTATTAACACAAAGCTAATGGTTGTGGGAATTGGATGCATGAGTAGGTAGATCACAAGAAACACCCCTCACTTGGTGCTGTTTTCTACTTGCCTCAGCTCCGCCCAGAACTATTAATAAAACCGTTATGCGTTCAGGGATATATTTGCTGCCAGCTATCATCAATCAAGTTTCTCTTCAGGTAGCACACTCAAGATGCTTTCCTAGGTGAAACCTTATAATCTCTCTCTTGAGTCCCACTACAGGATGTAAAAATTTGGTAGAATAGGGCACCTTCAAGTTTCTTTTTTAGGGTTTGCGATGGAATTAGAAAAATCTGAGGATGTAGGAGATGTGCCTTTTTACCACAGCAGCTCATCTCACAGAAAGGGCAATGAAGGGCACGGGGAAACATCCTGAGTGCCTTGCTATAAACCTATATCCATTAATTCCTCAGTCTCTTTGATGAAGTGCACTGCCTGAGGTGCAAATTAGTGCCACATTTGTGCATTGAACCTGTCCTCTTAAGAGAAGAAGTGCTCCAGAACCGCCTCCTCATTTCAAAAATACTACAGAATAGTTGTCAGTATTGACCTGAGCTAGATTAAACTGGCTGCCTCAGAATCTAAGGCTCTATATCCCATTAATAATCCCCTGAACTATCCAGTCTGCCACAACGTGATCCTTCAAAAAGTAGGCAAACTACTCACAATAAATCTTCAAAAGCTTCCTCCAGTTTAGTATGGAAACTTTAAAAAACATACCCAAAATGATCCTGTTGAGCTCCGTTACTTGCATTATTAGTATACATCTATTTCTGTTTTCTGGCTTATTAACTGTAAACAGAAATGTAAGCCTTCTTCTGTCCTTTTATGAGTTATTTGTGTGATGAAACAAAGCAGGATCATATCCTGTGAATACTAGTTTGCATAATCTGATAATTCTTTGCATAATTTGGTTATTATAGGCTCAGTTTTGTCTTAATAGGGTTATAATTGCTCAATATCTAACATTCATAGTACTTTTTGCGTCTATGAAATTGTTTCAGTGGTGGAAAAACTTTCTCATTCCTACTTGCTGAGCTCAAATTTGAGGCCATATATGCAGATGATATTAGGAAGATACTTTTCAGTTTCACTTGCTTGGCCAGTGGAAGACTTCCCATTGGTGTTCTGGGATCAGGAGAGTAAAGAATAAGGCACCTTTCTAATAAGGTCATGACTCTGCAGACTCCTCTCACACAAGAGTTTCTCTGCTTATTTGAATAACTTCAATAACTTAACACATAACTGTCGTGTGTGAGAGCATCATTCATGTGTAAATAATGGATATGAGGAAAGCCACTATGATATCATCTATTTCATTATAGTCCACTATAGTATAGCCCATTAAAGAGGATTAGTGTTAGCATTTCACTTCTAGTGTTCTTGAGGAGGGATGATTTTTCTCCCCTTCACTCACTTCAGCAGGGGAACAATGAATATAGGATGCTACATCAAAGTCTCTCTACAAGTATTGAGTTTTCAGATCCATACTGCAAGGCCTTTTAATAATGTTTAGGAAGCTGACAGGACAAACCAAGGTCTGGCTTAGCTAATGGAGATCTGTGGACAGAACCAGCTGGATGTTGGGGTTTTTTTTCAGTCAAAGATTTTTATTTTTACTCATAGGAACAATCAAAATTGTGTGATATTAATTCAATTTTAGAAGTTAAAATGCTATTAGAATTTATCAATCAGTAACAGTGAATTTGAATACCTTTATACAAAAGTATAGAGCCATATATTCTAATGAAAATAAAAATAATTATACACACAGCTAAAATCTAGGCTTAAAGTTGAAGTTGTCTTACATTTTGTGTAAAAAAAATTCTGTGTTCAGTGACTTTGAACTTTGCCAAAACATTAACTATTTGGGCAAAATTTTTCATGCTATGTCTTTGTTTCTGACTTTATTCCTGGGGAACAGCTGCGTGTCAAGACCACACTGGCCATAACCTGGTTTTGTTATAGACTCACCTTGGTAAATTTGATTGCATTATTTAAAAATAATCTTTCTGATATTTTTACTCTGGTATTTTCAGTGCTAGAAAGGAAGATGGATATTGGAGCTGGTACTGCAGCAAGTTCCCTAAAATTTCAGCCCTGCCATCTCTAAGGATACATCTGTGCACCTGCAGAATTCAGCTACAGGATTAGAGAAACAGGGAGAAAATGCTTTACATTTTTATTTCAGTAGCACTTCTGGAGAGCAGATTGTGCCAAAAGAATGCAAAATTCACCAATTAATCCAAATCACAGCTGTCCAAGACTGAATTACTTTAAAAGATAAAAACAAGCCTCTAAATCATGTCATGGTTTAATGAGCCTTGGGTACAAGCATAGTCACATAACTGTGGAGGGAAGGAAAGAATACATCAGGCTGAGGAGGGGAGGGCATTGCTGTAGGGTGGGTGCTCACCTGAGAGACTATTTTTTTCTCCTCTTCTGTGCAAGGTTACTTTAGTGTCTGCAGCCTTTGCCTCCCTGTAATTGCAGCAAAGTAGCTTGTTATCTGAAGTGGGTTTGAAACCCTTTTAAGGCTTTCTGAGTGTTCTTTCTGTGTGTAACCATGTGGATACTCACAACGTGCGTACACATATGGTTAATAAAGAGAGAAGTCTTTTACATTTTTAGTCAACTAAAACCAGATGTTCGTGGTCATTCTCTTCCCTTCCCTTTTAAAATTTATGAGTGAACACGGTGTTCAAGAAACCAGCAATAATATCAGTGGCTTAGGGTTGGCATAGCATGAACGGAAGCTTCCTTTAATGCTCAGCGCTCAAGGCCTCGTGCAGACCAGTGTTCAAGGAAGCTTGCCTGATCTTTCCTTCCAGCTGCAGAACCAGAGGACAGCACCCCAGGTCCTGCTGCCCAAGTGCCTGATCTTGTTTCCTTAACCCTTTCCACCTGCTGACAGCTCAGAGCTGGGTGTCTCATGAGGCTGACTGACGCAGTGGGCATCCCTGCTGAGCTCTCTCCTTGCGACTCTGCTTTTGGTTTGGGAGGCTCCCAAGCTTTTCTTAGCAGAGTGTCGTGGCCACGCGTTGTCCTGTTGTCTCCTCAGTGCAAAGGAGGACCAACGGGGCTGAGAGTAGGAGGTGTAGAGCACACCTGCCTAGCAGAGAGCAGCGCATCGCAGCCACCCTCCAGCCAAGGCATGGAGGCATTAGCATGGTGCCTCTTCTCAAGGCTCATTAGCACAACGTTGGCCTGTGCTCTTCTGGCTGAGCTGCTTTCAGTCCCCTTGTAGCCGTGGCTGACAGCTGCTCAGGAGTGTTTACACCACACTCCAGTGCTCCACGTAGCCTGGGCTAAAAGGGGAGGTGGACACTTTGCCTGGTGCCAAGCAGAAAAACTTTGTTTGCATATTGGGACACGCAAGGGCACACACTGGAGCCTGGGGAAGTGTTGTGGGATCTGTAGTTCTTCAGTGGCTTACCTTTGTTCAAAATTAAAAGCTGAGTTTGTCTTCTAACTGGGGCCGTAATGGCTTTGTGTTCGTGCTGCTTTTCTTTAGCTGCTGTTCCGTGCGCGACAGCCAGATGCTACCTGTAACTGCTGTGTATGGCACTGGGTTGATAGCTGTAGTGAATCACTAGGGAAATGGGTTATAATAATGACATCCCAAACAACTCAACTTTGGATTACATGGCTGTTCAGTTTTATAACTAGAGAAAATAAAGAAAAAAAGAACGTAGGCAGCGTAAGCCATTGAGATAATAACCTATCAACACTTACTCCATCTATGTTTTTTAGTATTCTGTTTTCTCCTGTTCATAATGCAAAAATATTTACTTGAGGCCAATCCATAAAAAGGCCATATTAGGAGAATTGCATAATATCTACTAAAAATAGGAAGGAGGAATCTAGGACTACAGAAATCCATTTTACTCAGCTAAATGAATGACTGAACATGAAAACAAAACTGTTAGCAAGTTACTGCACTGCCATGAAAGGTAAATCAGTCAGTTCAGATGTCTTGGCTGGGTGTCATATTTTGTGCTGTGCTCACAAGGAGACTAATTGCTTGAAATAAATATTTGAAGATCACCGTGTCTGGTCCTTGTAAGCTGTTTGATCGGTTTGGTGTTTCTGATAGGATCTGTTTTTCATAAAACTTCTAAGATTGCTGTTAGGCAGGTTTTGTGTCATATTGTCCCAGCCATATAAGTGCACCAAGAAACGGGGTTTAATTAGCTCTCATCTTCACTAACATAAGAGTCTGGGAGTGGCCCGGCAATAATTCATACAGTACAGGTCATCCTTTCTTTTTTCCACACTCATTTTGGGGAGGATTACTCCCAAACCCCACATCACCCCACAGTCAAGTTTTCTTGTCTTTTTAAGACTGAAGAGGTTGAAGGGAGGACATTTGCCTCTACCTGTATTGGACTTTATCAACTAATAGAATCATAGAATCATAGAATGGTTTGGGTTGAAAGGGGTCTTATGGATCATCTAGGTGCAGCCCCCCCAGTTGTAACCTGTTTCTCAGATTTATAAAGTCATGTCTGCTGCTCAGTTTCCAGCTACAGCTGTGAAGAGACCCAGGTCTCTGCACTGGACACCTGTTAGACCCCAGCTAATTTGATCCATCGTTACTCAGATGTCTGGGGTAGAGATGTTTCCAGCCCACTGGGCCCTGTCCAGAAGAGACCGGGCAGTGCTACAGAGCTAATTGGATCCATTGTTAGACCAAAGCTAATTTGATCTCTCATTACCAGTGTTCTGGGGAAGAGACACCGTTCCCAGCACACCTAATCCTGTTCAGAAGAGACTGGGCATTGCTACATCATTGGTGACCAAAGAGCTGGAAAGGCAGCTTTAGCAGAACAGGGACCTATATGTGTCCCAGTCTCTCTGCCCAGAACATTCCTCAGGCCTGTCCTGAGGTGGAGCCTTTACAACCCTCTTCCCTTCTGAAAGAATGTGTGGAAACACTCTTAAGAGCCTTTTTTCCCTTTCTTGATCAGAAAACAAACCTCCCTGCTTGAGGTTGCCCTCTGTCCCTTGTTTCTGATGCTCAAGGACTCAAAGCCAGCAAGAATCTCCTGATGCTGAGGGATAAGGGGACTTTTTAAATGCAATATGCATTTCCTTAGGAAAGGTTTGTGAAGGTAGGTTTGTCACTGCAGTGTTGTCCACTGAGCTGCTGTCTGCTGGTTTTGGATGGGACCTGACTCAGGGTTTTGCTTGAACTGGCAAACCAGAGGGTGGCTGGGCCCGAAGGCAGTTGGGGTGTCCTGCAGTGCTCAGGACTGCCTGGGGTCTGCTGCCTTGCCCAGCTGGGGTGGAGCTGCTGGGCGAAAGCCAGATAAGATCCCTGCAGGAGAACTGAGACAAATTGTGTGGTAGTTGGACAGATAGAAGTTTTATGGGGGTCAGCTTAGTGCTGGGAGGTGATGGGATCTGCAGGGACTGGCTAATAGACTGTTCATTGCACTGTACTGCAGCTTGAAAAACTCGTGTGTGTTTCCCCAGTGCATATTTGGGCACAAGGGGATAAATGGTTTGCTTTATTTAATGTCTCCCAGCTGAAAAACTTGTGATTTGATTCTTACTGTGCTGCATGTTACCTACATAGCTTTGGAGACCTGGTAATGCTTGTTTTTAAAAGATACTTTCTTCACTGTGCAAAGTGGGATGGGGACAGGACTGTAGTGCTTTTATGCAGAATGACGAGCGATAATTTCATGGCCCAAGGTCGCATCTTCAGGGCTGATTGAGGAGAGAAGAAGAACAAAGTGGCAGAAAAAAGCCCTTCTTTGTTATAGGAATGTGCAAAGCTGATTGTTTTTATAGCTTAAATATCCTTGCACCTTGGCTGTATGGTATGGGTTTCAAAATTGTTCTCTGCTGAGCTGGATTTTAGTGGCCTATGTCTCTGACCCCCACTTTGCTTATCTTCCTTGTTGAAAGTAAATTACACTGCAGCGTGGCATAGTGCTACTGCTGTGTTAATAAGAAAATAACTATTGACAGTTGTGATAGATACACCTGCTGCTTAGTGAGCACAGAAGGGTTAAACTGATTGCATTTTTACAGTCTATATATTTCCCTGCTTATTGTTTGTGTCCTGCTGTTGGAAAAACAGGTTAGTTGTGTGGTAAATCTCTCTAATCAACACAGGAGAAGAACAAAAAGAACGAGCACCTCCATTTGTTACAGCTACTTTGGAAGGACATGTTTTAGGAGATTTGTCCCTCTTCTTCAAAAGGCTTGTTAATGTTGGCATTACTAACCAGGCATCTCAGGAGAGGACAAGGTACAGTCATAAAATTAGCTGAAAAAAAGGTGTAAGAGGTAACTATCGTAATGATGCTTCTATTTTCTCTTACTTTAATGTCTAGGCAAGACTTTCCATTAAGTACATAAGGCCCAAAGTGTGTAGCTAACAGAAAGGGACTGGTTTCTAAGATTGGATGCTCACTCTGTGCCTGTTTGCATTCAGTTCACTTCACACACTTCTCCTTCCCTCCCTCCAAATTCAAGCTCACCTCTGTTCGGAGCCATCCCCAGTCAGACCGTTTCCTTGCTGTGGGTAACAGAGATACACAGGCTGTAGTGGACAAATAAAAATATTGCTGGGTGACAAACCATAAATAATGCCTGCACTGACTCCTGTGAGATACCACTGTGGTGCTTAATGCATTTATTAACCATGTAGTGCTGTGATTTGTAGAAGCTGGATGTGTAATTGCAGGATAGCATTTCTGGGAATAAATCCAGGGGGGTGATGTCTGCAAAGGGGAGATTTAGGGGATGGGAAGCAGAAGGTTACTAGGATTGGGAGAATCTTACAATGCTTATCAGGTGCAGGACAAGAGAAGACTCTGTTAGGGTGTGTCTGAGCAAGGACATATGATTGAACTCATCTAGGAGCCATTGGGATTAGAAGGAAACATGGAGGTCTAGAGAGTCCTGCATCTGAAGGAGAAACATCTCTATAAACTTTTCTACTTTCAGAAGACCACGAGCTCCTCTGCTAGCCCTGGTTCTCCTTTCTTTCTAGGAAAGAAAACACTAATATTCTGCTTCTGATCACAGCAGGGATTTTCATTTATAGACATGCAGCTGGTTTCTCTTCCAGCCCTTGACTAAGTCCAGCACTTCAGTTTGAATGTTAAAAGCTAAAGGTCGTGAAGCCCAAAACAAGGCTTGTGTGACAAATGTACAGGTAGCACAGAGCTCATCAGGAGGTGCATGAATGTGATTATCTCTAAATATCACCTGTTGCTTGTACTACCACAGCAACAAGATTCTCTGGAGAAACAGAAGTTCATTTTTACAGAGTATAAAAGCTCAAGTGAGCACAGGGCTGTTGGCAGTATGGGGGCAGCTACTCGTCAGAGTAGCCCACGTTGCTGAGTTACAGCTCCCTGCGAAGCCAGGTGAGTGTCAGCCCATCTTACATAACTTTGTTCTACAGTCAGAGGCCTGTCACAGCTGAGGGTAGAAGTCATTAGCAAATGGTGTTTTACCTCAGTGGAAAAGATCTCATTCCTCTTTCCATATGTTTAACCAGTTATTTTAAGCTGGTTTTCTTCCACTGTGTTTTTTTTTTCAATCATTATTTTTATCAACCCAGCCCTGCTTGTGTTTTGTTTAATCATGAAATTCCTATGGATCTTTTAGCCACCAGATAAGGGCTTTATATTAAAACTAAATTTAAAATATATATATATAAGTTTGAATAGAGATTCATTAGCCATTTGTATGCTATTCCTATGGAATTAGATAGTTCTGGAACCTTTGAAGGTGCCTTCTTGCCTGTGTTTTAGGCTATAGAAGACCTGACATGGGGGTTGGCAGTGAATCTTTGGCATCTTGCATAACAGAACAACTTCCATTTCCTAGATTTGTTGATGGCTTAGATATTGCTTGTCTGAAGCTGTGTGTGATGAGCACGTGTTTCTGTTGTTTAGCTTTTTGGATAATGGAAGATGTTGTAAGGTAGAGCCATTGGAACCGGATGATCTTTAAGGTCCCTTCCAACCCAGACCATTCTAATATCTGATAGCTGAGGATATCCTTCATAATTCAAACACGTGTCTCCTACCCCAGATGTATTTCCACCAAGGCTATTAGCATAACCCTCAAGCCCTGATTTTTCACCCCTAATAAGGTATTCACTCACTCTAACTCAAATACAGCAGCTCTGCTACATGTAGAGCCCTTTCTGCCCCAGAGTAGGGCAGGAAGAGTTTCCTCCTGTGGTGGTAATTACAGGACTTACACTTTCTATAGAGCTCTCTTCAAAACCTAGGTGGGGCTTTTTTCCATTACTTGTGTTTCAATGATGCACTGTTGTATTGTAGTAGTGCAGCCTATGCCAGCATTTCTATTAAAACTCGTTTTTACAGGTTTATAACTCACCAGTAAAATCATACTCTTCCAATTTTAAAACTTGGCATATAATGTCTCATCCTCAAAATGATAAGTTTGTCTTTCCCTCTGCCTCCCCCCACCCAAGAGGTTGCATTCTTGCTGTCTTTTTAAATAGAAGATATTGTCCTTTCTGTTTTGATAAGAGAAAAGCCTGCCTGTTCATTAAAATTCCTTTTGAGTTCTAAGAAAGAAGGATTTTGTAATAAAGGATGCATGTGAGTAAGTGCTATTGATGTTAGCATGACTGCATTAAGTATATGGATACAGGGAAGTGTTACTTCCAAATGAAAACTTGGGAATATTGATCAAAATGATTTAATTTTTTATGTTGATTTTGTTTCTAACTGTTGATTTGACCCTTAAAAGAGTGTTCTCAGATATGTTATAGATCCTGTGCTCTATTGTTTATTGGGCTGGAGGAAGTCAGAAGGCTTTAGTGCATAGAGATAAAATAAAAATAGGTTTCTCTTTTCTCATTTGAGCAACACAGTACGGAAGGAAGATAAATTCTGACTTTGGTGTTGAGACCAGCTACCAAGAGTAGACTTGTAGTTAGCACAATGTTATGAATCCAGAGCAGGTATAAGCAGCAAAGCACCACGTTTCCAATAAACAGATGTTCATGTGAGCTAGGAAATTCAGCACTGAATGACAAGCTAAGAAAGATGAGACTTGTACAGTCCTTACAGTTTGCAATACCAAGAGCAGAAGCTCTGAGCCTCCTGTGAAGCCTGACATTCCAATTCATTACAGTACAGGTGTTTAGGGTGTAAGAAAATCAGGATTGAAATCCAGTTTCTCCTGCTTTACCTGTCTGCATGGAGCCATCTGTTTATGTCTACCCAGTTGTCATTAAAAGAAATTTCCTAATTTCTCTCTGTGAATACCACCACTGCAAACGTGGTGTATAGGCTTCCCTGTGGTGCAAGTAGCTGTGGTAAATCTACTTCCAGGCATTTCTTCTTCCACTTAGATAGTTATATTTATGCTTACTATAACCACTTTAATGGTATTAATTAGAAGAAAGGGGATGTAAGAGAAAGATTTCACAGAGGGTGTTTATTAATGAATTGAGCCATTATTTTGTCATATATTTGAGAACTATCAACATATATAAAGCATGCATTTTTACCATAGCTAAGCTGTCTCTTAAATCCCAGCTGTTTTACTTTCTCAGTTGTCTCTAATGTGTCTATTTATAAATGTGAAAGTATCATGAAAAGCAGGGAATGCGCTTCCTAATGAGAAGTTCAGTTCCTTCATTTGGATTCTGAAATCAGTATTTAGGTCAAAGGCTGTGTTGTATCCATAGGCAGCACCAGTGGCTCTCAGATACGAAACAAAATCGCCGTACATGGAACTGAATTTTTTAAGGGCATAAAATCAGAGTGCTCAGCACTTCCTCACATCAGCTTTAGTCCAGTCCAGTGGGATTCTGCAGTATAAAATGAATGCAGCACCGTGGGATTCAGATATTCACTTTTTGCAAGAAATAAAGTTCCAACAGAACTTCCAGGAAGTTTGAGACGTGCTCAGTGCTGGCAGTAGCTTCAGTGTGTAAATCCAAGTCTTCATTTATAAGTCTTGATTGTACATTTAACACTGGTAGCTTCTATAAAATAAAAGTGCTGTTTATGTTTCTGGGATGTACAAAGAAAGAAATGATGTTGAGAATCACTGAAGTACTTAAATCAACAACACCATTTATTGAAAATGTCTTCAGTGCTATGGGGATTGCGACTGCTGTTGTAGAAAAGCAAAAAAAATCCCACCCCAGTCGTGTTCACTTCAGCAATGGAAATATTAAACAGCTTATGATGTCAGGCAGAGTGCATGCTGCTCCTGTCATTTTGGATGATGCTGCCACCAGAAATGTTTTCACTTGAGTCAGTGTGGAGAGCACACAGCAATAGCAACAGATGGTTGCTTATCAGAGGATGTGGCTGAAGATATAGCAGATTCCTTTTTTAGGCTTTGATCACCTAAAATATTCCTGTATTTAATAATATTTAATAATCAATGAACATTCTGTAAACAAACAGCTGAATTTGACTTACATACGAGGTCCAACACAATAAACCTGAGACTAACCCTGTAGCTTGGGAACCAGGAGTGGGAGGGGAGAGGCAAAGCGATGGTTACAGAACATGTTCTAAGCTGTCACAGTGAGACAAGGCTCAGCTCCATCACTTCACTCAGTACGAGTGGACATGTTCAAATATAGACATTTTCATATCCTTGGTCAGAAAATGTGTGCACCAGCCCACGGCACTATGTCTGTGAAGCAGTTTTTAGCTAACAACAACATCCCTGTGCTTGAGCACCCACCCTGTTCACCAGACCTGGCTCCCTCTTCCCAAAGATCCAGTCGGTGCTCAGGGGAACACCTTTTTTGTCAGTAGAAGATGTGAAAGCGAAACCGATGGAGATCCTTTCAGAAAATGATCTGTGGAATTGCTTTGAACGTTGACAGCATCACACACAGCTGAGTGTCAGCTCAGAGGGGAACTGTTTGGAAGGTCATAATGGTTGATTTTCTTCATTTATTGTATAGAGTTACAGGCATAGTCTTGGGAGTTTTTTTTGCGTTGGACCTCCTATGTTAAAAGACATGAAATGCTCTTTTTGTAACTTTCTAGAAGAGACTCTGTGGCATCCAAGGAGTATGTTAAAGTTATATTTTTATTTTCATAATAATACTTAGCAAAATTGCAAGAATTATTAAGGATAAAATACTCCTGTGTTGTATATTTTCCTAAAACTGAGAAACATGGTAATTTTTTTGTTATTATGCAGTGGTATTATGATAATTATTAACTGTCATCTTTCATTTCTTCTTATGAACATCCAGCATAATTTTTAAGGGGCCACAGAACATAAGTTCTCTGCAGCTGATGGCACTCATCATTGTAATTACTAACTACCCTTAGCTGACTGTTCAAAGTTTTGTTGTAAATTCAAATCAGAATGTGTATGTTATTGGAAAACATGCAGTTACATTTGGAGAGTTTATTTGCTGATCGTGTGCAAATCACTGTCAAAATTATGGGAGGATGACAACTCATGTGAATTTATCCAATTGTTTTGTGCTGCTGTGTGTGTAAATTTTACAGGGAATAAATTTTGTGTTTGTTCATAGGCACAGAAGAAGCGGAAATCCAATGAATCTGTAGATACAGAGCTCTGTCTTAATGAGGTAAGTGGATCCTGTATGTTTCCTATTCACAGGTGGCTCCCCATAATATAAAACATTGAAAGTCTGTAAAGATTTTAAAGGGCTCACCTCACCCTTAGGTCTTGTGAGTATTGTTATGTTTGGATACCATAATGCATTAAAGAATGATCTTAGAAATCTGCCCTCTGTTGACTTTGTATTTTAATAACTGTACAGTACACATTTAGGCAGATCCCAAGGTAATTACCATTGCACCTAGAGAGTATAATTAGTTACTAATCTGCAGGAACAAAAGATGAAATGGCTTTTAACAGATACACAGAAACATTGTAGGCATCATTTTATGGTGAACAAAGATGACCAGTTTAGGGCATGAGATGATGTTCAAATCAGCACAAGTGATGCTCATACACCAGAAGACAGATTGACAGCCCCAAGAGACATGAATCTCCCAGTGCTGTTGGAGGAGTCTTCTCGGCCTCACCTCCAAGGTGGCCTTTCAGATGCAAACATTACATCAGTTTCCATGTCTGTCAGTCCATATCCATTGTACTGAGTCCTTCAGGAAGCTTAATAATTAGTGCTGTACGTAAATTCATTTTTTCCATGTGGGAGCACATAGCCCAAGGCCCTGGAGCAAGATCAGCTCTACAGGCATAAGCCACCAAAGGGACCTCACCATATCTTTCAGACCCTTCTTCACCAGTCCAGATTTGCCCAGTTCTTCTAAACAATGACAGTTTTGTAGCTCAGTCCTAATTCTTTAGGTTCTATGAAGAATTACACCTTGTGCTGGCTAAAGACCTTACACAAGAAGGCCGTAGTGACCAAGCTTGCCGTAAGAACTGCTGGTCCCTCTTATCCCATACTGTGTCTGTGACAGTTTCCAAAAGCAGATGCCCAGGGCTGAGTAGAAGAGAGGATATGTTAAGGAATGGCACCCATGAATGCCTCCCTGGCTCTGTAGGGAGCCACTGATGCTCTCTTTGGTATTTCTAGCTTGTACCTTGGCCCATTGCCTCTCCAGGATGGGGAAGGTTTGTCCCCTCAGTAGAAGCTGCGTCCTTAGAGATTTTCAAATCCTGTCTGTACAGGACCTGAGCAGCTTTGCATGGAGTAGGTTGGGCTTAATGACCTTAGATGTCCCTTCTAGTCTAAATTGTTCTGCCTCTGTGCTTACACCTGTAAGGTTTTCTTTTTACTGAGGTTTCTAGCAGAGAGAGAGATTTCTGCTACACCTCCTCCTTAAATAGTTCACTATAATCTGCTTATCTGTACTTATTTGTGCCTAGTTTAAATATTGGAAACAATGAAGAGAAGAAATGTAAATAATGCAGCATTTAAGGGAATAAAGGCCTTAGAAAGAAAACTTTCATAAAGCTAGAATGTCTTTTCTGATTCCCATGGGTTAGATTTTATCTATTGTGATCCATAACTAACATCAAACAGAAGTGTTCTGTTGACTGTGCAGAAGTTGCAGCTTCACTGTGGGTCCTGCGTTTCTTTTTAAAAAAACCTGGCGTGATAAATACACATCACTAAAAAAGTAGCTGTACTTAACAAGGGTAGGTTTACACATGGAACTACTGCTAAAGTAGGGATTTTTTAATGCTTTCTTCCCCTTTTCTTCTGATTATGCTATACTGATGGTTTTACCCTTTAAGTTAAAAACAGATGTTAAAATGGCAGGATTTTTAATGCCTTTTGTGCCTTTCGATCTGCAATAAACAGGTAACAGTGGAGGGTGGGGCACAGACAATCAAAAGATGAATCTTACGATGTAGATGACAATATTTTGCCATGAAGATGTGTAGTGATGACCAAGGAAAGTATTGTGTCTTGCAGAACACGATTGGGAAAGACAACACAGCAGGAGTCTCCACCAGTCACATATCTGCGGAGAACTCGCTCGCTCTTCCTACAAGCTTCAACCTAAGCACACTGCTCACTCTGATGACATTTGCACTCTCACTCTCTTTGTTCCTAAGCTCATCAGTCATCTTGTAGCTGCATTACAAATGGACATGTAAAAAAAAGAAAAAAAGATTATCTGTTTCCTGTCCTCTGTTGTTTATCGGGAATTCCAGGTCTGGGAGCTAAGCTGAGGCACTCCTGCTAGAACAGTTTCAGTCAGCTGGATTTTTCTTTTTCCTCTCTCTCTCTAAAAAAGCTTCTTGTGATATTTAGAGGCTTTGTGAAATACTTGGTGCAGTGCTACATTCCAAACCCAAAAGGCTTTTGGGCATGCAGTGTTTTTAAGAGACAGAGTGTAAATTTGCCGACCTGGTTGGATTATTTTAATAATTATTCTTTTGATTCTAGCTTTTACCTGAGAAGGAGGATGGCAGTTTTCTTTAATCCTGTTTATCATTGAGTAGTTTTGGTTTTGGTTTTCAAATTGATTGAACTTCAGACTATCAAGGATGCCAGGCTTTTGTCTAACGGTGAATGTTCTCCCAGAGAGTGGACTTTATGAAACTTCTTCATTTGATAAATTGCTACTGATGTTAAACTCTTTCAGTGTATTAGCATTTTCCTCTTTAAATGTTTATGTACTGTAAGTGATTCTGCGTTCCCTGCTGAGATGCCATTACATTATAATTCACAGGTGTAATGTACATCTTTCAGTTAAATTCTCATAAAAATAGAGTGTGACATAGAACATTCTAACAGTACATTTATCTTTAATTATAATCATCTAGCCTTAACATGAAGATGATTCTTTAAATAAACAAGAAGCAGCCATTGTGAAAGCTTGATAAAGTTACGTTTCTTTAAATTTGAGGATAAATAGTAGACACAAATTTTGCTACAGGGTTTCAGCTGTACAGTCTTTGGTCTTCTATGCTTCCATTGTGATAATATAGTCCAGTTATTCTATGTTTGTTTAATAAAAATTACATACAATTTATTTGCTCTACTAAACCAACATGATCTGTTTGTGCATAGCTGATAACATCAGCTCAAAGAAGTTATGGGAACTTCATGCCTTATTTTATCACGACATTGTAGAGGGAAAAGAGGTAGTAAGATATCATTTAAACTGTGTTCTATTTCTTAGATTGCTAAAACCAACACCAAAGGATGGTTGATGCAATTACAAGGCAGCGTCACGCACACTGACCCATGTGACGGGCTTTTCTCACTCCGGTAGTTCTTACTGCAGACCTTGGCTCTACTGACATGATGAACTGTTTGCAAAACCAGTTCCATAAATTGTTTTAATGGTTTGGATGGAAATATTGCCAGTACACATGATTTGATAGCTTTGGTGTTCATTCAGTGACACTGACAGCCTGTGCTGGCTCATGATGATTTTCTGTGGTATCCAGAAGGAATTCTTTAAAGCTTTAAATGTCATCAAACAGGCAGCATTTCTCCTAAGGGCTGTCTTTATACCTTACTGTGATGGCTTGTTGACTGTTACAAGCTGTTATGTCTAAATGATCTACAGTAATCAGTTCTGGTTTCGATTGAAAGTAGAAGATGACTTTGCCAAGCAAGGAGTTCATCATGTTGAACTTCACAGGTTTACATTGAGACTTACACAGTGATGCCCTGGCCTGTTCAGAAATACCCAGATCAGTTATGTCCTATATGAAGTACAAATTACTGTTTCATAAACTGCAGTTCAGTGTGGGAGTGTGCAAAACGTTCCTCTTTCTTACTAAAAAGTTATTACATCTATTAAGTTCATTTTTTTGAGCTTTTTCTTAGCTTCCATAAATTCTAAAATTCACTTATGTATTCTTGATTATGGTCACATAATATAGGTTTCCAAGCACTGTGTACACGATAGAATTCTGGCATGCTCTGTGCCACTGAACACAACAAATTAGACAGCATTACTCTTTAATTCTATGCTGATAAGAAACTGCAAATTACTTTCAAAGGCATCAGAGCTGCTTTCAGAGAAGAAATATATAGCACATCATTACCAGCAAAGCCCATGTGGTTCCTGTTGCTCTTCTTGTAGAAGCTAATCAAATTATTGAAAACTAGTGGCAACAGAAAAAAAGATTACGAGATTCATGATTTAAAAAATAAATCAAATTCTTTTATGTCAAAAGGAGTTGATAGTATAACCAATTGAAATGCTAATGAACACAGTGTTACAATTCAAAAGTTTGACATTATCCAATTAAAAATATTTTCAAAACAAATTCATAAACGTTACAATTATTAAGTTCATGTTTGATTCACAAAGCTTTCTTTAAAATATCATTTGTATTCAGTGCATTAAGCATTTTAAGCAGTATCAGGAATTTTAATAACCTCCCTGTATAGTATATACTTTTTGAAGACTTTTTACATTTGGTTTGATTACGGTCTCTCTATTGCATTTAATACCAATTATTAGAGCTTTGTCTCTGTGTGATCCAGAATAAAAGCTATTGATCACTTATACTGTGAACAACAACCTAATTAGGTCCTGATTACAAAAGAAATTGCCAGTTATCTGATTCAATGAGAGTTACCTTTAGAAATACTGCTATATATGAGGTAGAGGAAGAAATGGTGTTTTATACAGGCACCCAAGAGCACTCAAGCTTTTTTCCTGGTGTAAATTAAAAGCATTCACAATTCTTAATTTCTAAAAAATCTTGCTTATTAGCAAGAGGGGAAAAAACCCACTAAGAGTCTGACACTTAATGAGGTTTTTTGGAGGCATCACCATGCAAACATTGGAGGGTTTTTAGAAGCTGGATGTGGTGTGGATGATGTCAGTTTAGCATGGAGACCTAGACCTTGTCCCAGTTGTTTATTTTTTTTCCCTTTCAGACACTAAAAAGCCATGTGTTGAGTGCTCAGTGAACAAGCTTAGCCTGGGCTTTATATATTTCTCTAATTCTTTAATTTTATCAATAGAACAATAATACAGAAACTGTCCAAATACAGGAGGTACACAGAGATGATCTACTGTTTAAATTTCAAATTAAACCAATTCAGTTGCGTGTAAATTAAATCATAAAACATATACAAATGATCTTTATCATTTAACATAATGGAAGAGACATTATAATTAGCATTATTCGGAGTGTGTATACTCTGCCACGTTAAATAACCTGATTATTATGTTTATGATTCTTCTTAAAAGTTGTACACATAAAATTCAGACTGAACTGAAATAGATGGCTGAGGGTTTGCACTAAATGTAGATATTAATTCCACAAGCTAGACCAATGGAAGAGGTATTGAAGGTTAACCTTTCTGGTATGAGTAAAAATAATAGTTGAGGCTTTTCCCTTGCCCTAATGCATGCAGTGACTCCCACCCACGGGCAGCAGCCCTACAGGGGTGTCTGCACAGTGCTCTGGGCACTAAGGAGGAGTTCAGCCCTTGTTTCACTGACTCTGCACTCTGAGAGAGTGAGGAGCGGTGAGGAGGAGTTGTCCATCCATCTTCACTTCCCATCGAACAGCTTCATCCCCACTGTGTCAACAGGAAGAATTAGGAGGGAGAGGAATTCTTAATCATTTCAAAGCATTGCATAGGCAGACTCTGTCTGGAGACACGTTCCCAGCCTTTTTTTAAATGCAATTATGTCCCTCTAAGACCCAGTGTTTTGAATGTGAGGCTGTTCACAGTTTGAGCGACGGTGCAGTTTGGCTCTGTAGGCTGAAAACATGCAAGTGGCTGACCCTGTGCAGTTAGGATGGAGATGAAGAAAAAAGAGAAGGAATCACCTTGACATCTCAATCTAATTTTAATTTGTGATTGTTAGTTTAATCACGACGATATTCCCATGGAGGAGAGATGGTGAGAAACCAGTGAAGGAGAAGAACAAACTCAGAACAGCTCCCTGTAGGGCCGTAAATTTTGTGTATGTCAAGTGGCAGGAGTATCTCGTGCTGAGCTTGGAATAGAAGAGCTGGATTCTGCTAGAAACAGCAGCTCCCCCAGAGCAAGCAGTAAAAGATGGAAGAAGGAGCAGTCATTTGTACAGCAATTTTACCTTTCTTTTATAAAATGCAAATGTTTGTCTTTAACACCAAGGTGGATCTACCTCACTGAAAAATATACGTTCACTGACAGGACTTCTGCATTAAAACTATTCTGGGCTAAAGAGGCCCCCAAGGTTGTTTTATACCCATAAGGTTAGTCCGATTCTGCCTGATGTCCCTGACATCAAATAGAAATATATTTGCTTCTGATGAACTTAGCAGAGAAATTAATCCAGTGACAGGTTAAGTATTTCTCATCTTTAAATATTTGCTTTTTCTTACTGGCTCAGTTCTTTCTATGACATTTCAATTATTGGCTCTTCCAGCTTCTCCTTTAGCTTCAGAAGGTTATTTTCTCCATACTCTACATTAATCCACTTTATAGATTTCCCTCAATGTTGGCTGTTTTTTCTGTTATTAATTACATCCTTTGTTTCTGAGAAAAATAAATGTGATCAGGAGTATGTCTCCACTGAATGATCAAGGCCTTTACATGGGGAAGAAATTGCAAGCTCCTATTTTATCTGTTTAGCACTGGTTTGACTGGAACAAGCTAAAACATGCTGTTGTTATTCCCTAGCTGGGATTCAAAATTTAGTTTGGTGCTGACTAAGGTTTCAAAGTTTTTTAATTCTCTCAATCATTTAGAAATATTTAAATACTTCTAATGTATTTTCCAGTTGAAGTTTCAGTCAAATAGATAAAGTCTCACTAAGTAGTTATTTTATTTCAAGGTAAGGAGTTTCACTGGGAAGTTCTGATGGGTCCACTTTTAAGGTAAAATCAGGGAGGGTGGTGAATTTCTGGTTTCAACTCAATATTATCTTGACTTTCATACACCTCTGTTCCATGTTCTCTTCATCTTGAGTGTATTTGCCTTCAGGGGTTGGTTATGCTTAACAGATGCTTAACAGATACAGATTAGATGTGGTCACCTCAATAATCAGAAGCCGAGTCCTGCGACTCCTGCTTAGATGCTCCATCTCTTTTATCATTGGTAAACCCAAAGCAACAAATTCAAGATGTGGCCTAAAGATTACCTGAAGTTTCAAGAGCACAGAGTCAGCCAATTTCTCAGTAGCATTTCTTAACAATATAGATTGCAATATTATAAATTGATACGGCCTAGACCAGTCACTAAAGTTCTCTGAGCCCATTTAAGCAGAGCAGCTGCATCTTCTGCTGTTTCACCTTTGTTAGGTGCCAAGAGCTGAACTTTTCCATACACTTAGAGCTAATTAATGCCCAGATTACAGCAGCCAAACCTAATCCCAATTCAGCAAGGGTTCCCCTTAGCTCGTTCTCTCCTATTTAGTGATTCCAACACACTGTAATTCTTTTTGCACTGCTTTTTACTCTGTCAAAAGGAGAATATCCTAGAATCCAGGAGAAAATGAGTTGTGAAGTTAGGGGCAATTTTCCTCAAATTCCTCCTTCCCAACATGACGATAATTGACCTCTTTCCTTATGAACTTCTATCCTCCAAAGCATTGAAAAAACCCTGCCCAGCACCTTCAGTGCTTATAAAATTGGAGACTCAGCTTCCAGTAAATGAGGCCATGATTTTTTTCATTCTGTTAGCTGATGTTATGGATCAACATAAGTAACTAGAGGTGGTGGTGTGGCATTGCACTGCTCCCCATGTTGGCCACTTCATGTCAAGCAGTTTTGCAGCATTGGAACCAAATTCCATAAGACTCCTTCAGTTGGACATTTGTTGACAGAAGGAAATGACATTCCAGGTCCTGCTGTTTTAAGTGCAAAAATGTTATGTCTTTTATTGTTTTATTCTTGTTTGAAATACAGCCCTTGCTCCTTCCTTTTCAGAATTAATTTGTTTCATCTGCTTGGAAACATGAAGGGCTGAAGATGGTTGACTGATGCCACTGAGTTCTTGGTTCAGTCAAGTCCATCTCAGGTCAGTAATCTCAGTCCATGTTTATTGGCATAAAAGCAGTACCACGGTTGGCACTAACAGGCAGCATAGTTCTGGCTGACCACAGATGCCCTGGTAATGTGAGATGTGTTGGCACCAGCTGGTCTGTATTGTACCTACTCTTTGGGTCTGCTGCATCACCCAGACCAGTCTAGTCAGGGCAAGTTTCATTTAGACCACGCTCATAAACCTTTTCAGAGCTACAAGCTGACAAGTAGGTCCTGCCACGCTGTTTAGCTCCGACTATAGGCTGAGCAGAATAAGAAGTTGATTGTGGCCACTGCACTGATCCTTATGTGGAGGCTTAAAAGGTAAACACCATAGATCTGCTAAACCACGAGGAGATGTCAACTCCTTCAAGCACAGAAGCCAGCCAATCTGCTGAAACTCTGGAGTAATTTTCAAAATAAAGTTAAAACATCATGCTCCTCTCCTGATATTTATAGAATAGGATATTTGTGACAGAAGGAGGCTTTTGTCAAAAACAGGAGAAAGTCTAAGTTTGTAAAAATTACTGTTTAGGGAGCCACCATTTATTGTAGAAGGGGATAATGCAGAGAGAACGTTGCTGAGAGATAGAAATGTGTGAACAAATAGGTAGAATATAAAGAAATTGTACTTTTTTTTTAAGTAAGTTGGCCAATGGAAACCAATCCCCCTTTTGAAGGAAATGTAATTCTCCTGGAAGTGTGCTAACGAAAATGCAGCTGATGGGAGCACAGCATCTCCTTCCCCCGTCCCCAAATGAGCTTATTAGCGGTGACATCCTCTGCACACTTTGGGGTGGGACAAAGACATTAACCCTTAAGTGAAAGTTAATTCAGGAAGAGTATTTGTAAGGATTGTTAGGGGTGGAACAAAGGCCCACAGTGGGTTGCATCCGGCTGTCAGGAGTGCACAGCCCGGATTGAGCTGAGTCACACACTGCTTATGAAGAAAAGTAAGTGGAGGTAAAAATAGAGAGAATTTTATATTGCCTCCTCTCTGGGAGGATCACACTAGAAGTAAAACATAAAATCAACCTCTTGCTTCTTCCCAGTACTCTCCACTGTTTCTGGATAAGAAGAAAAATAAATCCAAAAGGCAGGCAGCAGCAGGAATTGCTTCAAAGCACTACAACACGTGGAAAATCTAACTGGTGGCAATTATTAATCTCTGTGTTCCCCCTCCCCCAGAATTATTGCTGCTGAGTGTGCTGAACAGGTTTGTGTAATGTTAGTGCTGAGCTGATTAGCTGTGAGTAGGACTGCCCGTGCTGCCAAGGTGTGTGTGGCTTTCACCTGAGGCTGTGTCTAAGTTTGCACTTTTTGGGCACAGTGCAAGCTGAAAAGAGTGCAGCAAAGAGGAAATAAGAGGGAGGGCTTGATGACATCACAATGGTAAAGGGTAGGCAGAAAGGATGCAGATAAAGGTAACAGGTAGTATTTGGATCCAGAAAGACTGGTGTTCACTGTGAAATGAGGATATCCAATGTATTTTCCTGCCTCTTTTTTTGCTTATTTTTAATCTTCTCTTTCCCCCCCCAAAAAGAAATCTGACTAGAACATGCTTCCATTTTCTGGAGGGAATTCTTACACAAATAGCTACCTTGTTGTGTAAATTCTATGTTGTCTTATGGATTTCTGTACTTCTCACTGCAGGTTATTATGTGTCAGGTCTTCAGTCATAATGGCTGGTAATTTGTTGTAAAAAAAAGAAATAAAACCACCGTTCACTTGTTCCTGTTGGCTTATTTAGACATTGCTCTGAGGACATTGCTCTTTGGACCGTCCACACTTTGGAAGTCAGTTCATGATGTTTGGCGTTTTCTGTTAGCGTAATCCTCCTGCATTAGTATTGTACATATCCAGAAAACAATCCCTCTCAATAAACAATATTCTCTTTTTTTATTAAAAAGCATGGAGTTTTTGTGAGAAAAAAAATCCTGGTTGTTCTGTTTTAATTTATAGAAAATGAAAAAAAAAAGGAAGCTTGACTGGCAAAAAAAAAAGGAAAGCAGGTTTATTAAAGGTTGATTTCATTGTTTCCTGTTGGTTTACAGTCCACTATGATCTAAGAAAATAAGAAATAAAGCTTTTCCCTTTAAATATGTGTGCATTTGCTTGCTCCCTAGTCTTTTTGTCTTAGTGAATATGGCCTGCAAAATTACAATGAGCAGGGAGTATCAGATGGAAATGATGGAAAGATGGGCAGAAGAGTGGCCAGCTGGCCCTATTCATACTCACTCACTCTCTGGCACACAAACACGCCTCCACACCCATCCCACCCCTCCATCCTGCCAGGCCAGTGCTCCTGTTTTCACACAAAGAGCTGCAAAGGCTTTGAAGACAAAAGGGTCTGCGGTGGGGAAGGGGAAGGTGAAGGTATTTTAGGGAATGCTAGAAGGGGAAAGATGGACAAACAGGCTTTCGTGGTGCGCTTGCTTGTGTCGATGACTGGAAACCAGGGAAATGATTTAGGCATTTAGTCTTATTCAAACTGAGACTTGACCAGTGACTGTACCACGGGCAAAGAGCAATGACAGCTGTCTGTGAAAATCTGCTGCACAGCAAAGGGCAGGCCAGAGCCTGTTGCCATTTTCGGCCCAGACAATTTCTATTGCTGTCGCCTCAAAGAGGGGAAAGCAAGGTTTGGCAGCAGGATGCAAGAAGGAAAGATGGGAGTGGTAGAAATGCACGTTAATCCCAGATGAAAGGGCTGCACTTTTAGGGCTGGAAAAAAATACTTCCCCCATCTAACACAGCAGCAAGTCACCATCCCATGTGTTCCCTGTCGTGTTCTGGCAGCTCCAGAAGGGGCCGGAGTTTGCTGGGGTGATGCAGCCAAGAGAAGATGTTTAGCTGCTCTGGCTTCATTTACAGCTCAAGTGTTCTGTGTTTAGGCAGGTGGGAAGGTAAAGCTGCAGAATCTCTGTGGGAGCTTCCAGCAGCTTAGCTTAGGCTCCTGAACCACCTATTGAAGTTGCTTGGATTTAGAAGTCACTCTGCTGCTATTTCAGTCCTGTGCATAGTGTTGCACTTCAGCTCTACGGTGCTGACTCCAAGTGTTTAACCATTTCAAAGCCACAGAGTTGGGGAATTTAATATACAAAAGCAATCCAAATGTTTGACACTATGAGTTAACGTTAGGCTTTCCCTACTTTTCTGTGCTGCCACAGCACCAGCGCGGTGAACGACAACAGGGAGGGAGAGACAGCAGCGAAGCCTCCGTTCAGTAGGTACAGCTCCATGACAAACTCACTGAGCATCAGCCTCTCCAGGGACACAGGAAACTGAGCTGTGTTCAACATCACTAAGCAGCCAGCTATGTGTGACCAGATGGGTTCTTCGGTGTGCATTGTCTGTGGGTTTGATTTTTAGCTTCTTTTTGTTGATTTTTTTTCACTACTTTTAATTGTTACTGTTCACACACAGCCTCCCTTTGACAAATTCCCTCTGGGCTGAGAGATAATGGCAACAGGGCTACTCTTCCTGTATAAAGGCCGACTGGATAAATTAATTTCAGGGGTTCTGCCTTGGTGCAAAACCAAAAGCCATTGTGCCACGTTGCCAGTCTTCCACATATATATTATGCCTTTAATAAAGAATGATGCCTCTTAGCACCAATGTCTTGTTGTGACAGAGAGGATCAGTGTCTTTATGAGGAAACTGCATTTCTTTCCCACTGGTCTGGTTGCTGGGTGTTAAATAACAGCCATCACACCCACCATTTCAGCTAACTTTCAGTAGGAATGTTAGTAAGGTCATATTGTGGCTAATCATGTCCAGACTTTTAATGATATTTTAAAGAATCATTTCAATTGCACAGTTTAAGTTATGCAGAACCATTTCAAATGACCCCCCTGGTAGGCAGAGGAAGCAAAGAGGTTGACATCTTCAGAGCAGGCACTGATGGACAGCTTAGAGGGGGCAAGTTGGCCAGATTCCTATTGGGAGTTTTCTTAGCAATGCAGTTCCAGTGTGCCATTAAACCAGTAGAGGGTCTCATCTGTCTAGGGCACGGGTTTTTGAAAGGTGGTCCTAACCATTTTCCAAGCATGTTCCCATGGCTCTCCAAACCACTCTGCTCAAGCAATCGGCCAGACCTGACACTTGCACAGTTCCTGTGTGTTGGCAACAAAACCTGTCTGTGTTACTGTCTGCTTCCTGCTGGATTCTGGTTTACAGTCAGAGACAGGAGTGTGATTTCCTGAAACAATCTTTTTGGTAACAATAAACTCAATTGTTTTGGTGAAATGCATGACGTTTTTGGCCTCAAATACAAATTTCTCCCTCTAATTCTGCATTGCTGATATTTTTTTTTTAATCTTTATTAATTACAGAAAACTGCAAAGCAACAGCCATGAGCAAGCCAAAAGAGGGACTGGAAAGCATTGCTCCAAAGTAATAGTGCAGAAGGATGGGGTTGGGAGGGGGGGCTGGGTGAATTTTTTTTTGTCTTTGCAAAGAGGATGCTAGAAAATATGTTACTTTGAGGTAGAAAGCATAATTCAGAGTCTTTAATAAAAAACACATGTTTTGTAGCATTACAAAATGAAGACTGGTAGACAGTGGCTTTGGAAGGACCTGGTATTCAGGTCTCTGAATTATTATTGTATATGCTTTTTTAAAAGATCAACACTCCACCGGCATTCTCAGTGAGGTCAGCTACACAGATGGCATTTATCTCTAGGTTTGCAAGTGTGCCATATCCCTCCTGCTTTCAAAAGAGGCCTCAACACAGAAATCTTGAAGAGGAGTAGTTGCAAAGGTACGTCACAAAGCACACACACAGAGGTGTACAAGTATAAAACCAAACATTAAATCTACGTTCACCAATCAGCTGCTTACTTTGTTCTGAGTGGGAGAACCTCAAAGGCAACATTAACCTGGCTGGTCACTGATATTTGCCTGTTTATCAGAGGACAGAATATGGTGGCTATAAATATAATTTAGCTTTTTTTTGGTCTCCAAAACAATATCTGTCAATAGTTCAGTGCTGGTTTGAGCAGATCAATGCCTGCGCTCACTGCCTGAGGACTTTATTATTAATACAAATGTAGGTAGGCTAAATATTGAGTGACATTAGAAAGGGATTGTCCTTCCCTCTGTGACTTTGATGACAAATGAACTTTCAGCTCACTAACACGTAGCCAGGATTCTGCTCATGCTTGCAAGGAACTGTCCCTTCCTCTCTGCCCATCACAGGAATTGTTTGAATAATCCAGGGAAGATTATTCAAACTGAGTTTTGGGGTGCTGGAAACGTGAGTTAGCATATAGGAAGAAGTTACCTTCTGGAGTGAAAGGTTGTTATATCTGTTCAACATCTTCAGTGGGCTGGGATTAGACTGATTTGTGAGAGGCTCCAGAACTTCCATCCTCCTTAAACAGAGCACAGGGGGTTGTGGCATAATTAAGAACTAGCATGTCCTGGTGTCTGGTTTAAATTAATGTCTCATTTAAAAAAGAAAATAAAGAAACACATGTAAAAAAAAATCATTATTGCTGAAGCAGGAAGCTTTTCCACACAACCTGGTACCTGTGCTATTGCAGAGATTGTGACCCCTGCACATCCATACAGGATATGCTATAATTACTGTGGGTCTGCACAGGTGTTATACTGCCACGTTAACCTCATCTGAGGTTGGTCACCAGACCTCCCAGTGCAGTCCAATCCCTGCTTTGCCTCAAATGCCACCACTTGCTACGGCACCCCCTGGGCATCCGAAGCAGCCAGATGCTAAGCTAAGGAAGATGCTTTCCGTGCACACAGCTGGCTGTAGAAACAGTCGTCTGTCAGGTCTGGTGATGCCCAACTATCTGATATGTGAACAGGCAACTGACTGGTGAGCTGTGCTGTCTTATTCCCTTGAAAAATATTTAACCTGAGCTCATGAAAGGAATCCTGTTGAGAAAAAAAGAGATAAACAGATGCATGTAATTCCCATTTTTGCTAGATTAATAATTACTGAGATTTCCTCCTGAAGTAACCATGTAAGTACATATCTAGATTAATTTTATAACCAATTTTTATAATTAATGAAACAATCTTGTTCTTATTTGAAATGTAGCAGAGGTTTTATTGTTTTTGTTTTGCTTATTTTAAATGCCACTCAGTATAGAAAAACAATATTTTCCTGCTGAAGAACACAACCTTTGTGTAGTTGGAGCATTTCTTGTGTGATTACAGACTACCTACACTTGACAATAACTTAACTTTCAACATCCACTGACATTAATTTCACTTGACTTCCTGTCTTAAGGTCAAAACCATTAATCAGCACTTCTATCATTAGCTTGGTTTCCCTTTCTATTAAGTGATTATGATCACTTACTATTAATGAGTCGTGAAGTTTTAATAAATTTTTGCTAGTGTGAAATTGCTAAACAGTAATTATAGCATATCCTGTATGGATGGTTTGCTCCACAATGTACATTTTGCTTAATGTTGGTTAGAAACATCTACAAAAACAACAGAAAATAATTAACTAGTTATGGCTGAGGCTGTGGAATGGCCTTTTTCACTACATTTATAGTCAATAAAAAGACAAAGCAGCTCATTCTTTTTGTCATGGCTGGAAGTATTGTATTTCTGGACCTTGTGACTTTTGCAGTTCTTTATACAAAGTGGCAGTACCAAGGCTGCTTACTAAACAGGAGATGAAAGAAAATATCACATCTGTTAAGAGCTATTGTTTTAACTTGTGTTATATTTCTACTGTTCTGGCATTGAAACAACAAGGTTAAAAAACAAAAGCCGGACCCTTTCCATTAATAGAGAAGAGAAATAACACAGCAAATCCCATTGCCAAGAAGCAATGTCTGAATACTGGCTTGGCTTTCCTGCAGCTTGCTATTACTCACAGACACATCTAAACAACCAGTGCCAGATGCTCATTTGGAGCTTGGCTGAGGTTTTTATTGGTTGACTGACTTTTTGAAACACTCATCAGCCAGGACCTGGACTAACAGTGGCTGACGAATTGGAAGGTAATGCTGAACGCTGAACATGTCAAGAGGGTATATTAAAGAAAGCACAGGAGGTTGCAGTGGCAACAGTTTCTCAACTGTCTGCCCCATGTTGCTAGTCTTCTGCTTTAGTGACATCACTAAAATTTGCTGATGGAGCCTGTACCTGCTCGAGCCACTGCAGATGTGCTCCCTTTCGTACTGAGGCCAAATATTCTGGACCCCCAAAGAGAAAAAGAGTCAACCGGGGCACACTGGCTTCACTGAGTGCTCTGTCCGTGACATCTCACAGCAGTGAGGTCCTTAAAAATATAAAATTAAATCCTTTTCAGTGTTTGTTGTCAGACTGATAGTAACGTGCGTGCAATGCCAGTTGTGTTGTCTGTTTTGAAAGCCCTGGCTGGGGTGCCATCTGCATCAAACTGGTGCTGAAAAATTGAAATGATTCCCAGAAGAGCCAAAAGGATGATTCTAAGACTCTGTGAAAAGCGTGACTAATAGTACATCTCTAACAGTGCAATCTCATCACAAAACCACCATGTCCTGTCTTCAGCACTGACTGTAGATACCTAACAAGGACCAGAAATTAGAAAATAAATAGAAAGTTTTCGATCCCGGAGACAAAGCTTTATCAAGGCTGGCTGGCTGTTAAATCTAGACCAGCTCAGAATACAAAAGTGTCACATTTTTAGCAGAGGAGGTAAGTAAATATAAGAACAGTTAAACAAAATTTGTACTGTGTTCTCCACCACTGAACAAAACCTATAAAACCAGACAAGGTGTTTTCCCCCGTGTTCCAAGAATGATTCAGGAAAGCCCTGCACCTTGCACACTGCCAGTGGGCAGCCTCTTAGTCTATACTGGGCAAACCCATTCCTCTAATAGTTAACTCTGTAATGTCTGGGGTTGGCACTCTCAGGTGTTGGAATAGACTCTTTGCACTGACTTTGAAGTTCCTTTCTGTTCTAAAACGTGAGAACAAGACATTATTCTTCTGGTTATTTCAACCAGAGCAGATCTTGACTGAGAGCACACGTGCATGCGTGGGAAGGCTGGCATTGTGTGGGCCTCCAAAGTGTCTCATATTGGCTGATTCCTGTACTGGAGAAGGATAACACCAGCAGGACACAGAGATACTGCTCCAACAGCTATTCTGCCATACTTGCAGAACCAAGTGACACGATTCACAGCTGCATTTCAATTCAAATCCAGTATTAGGCTCTCAGAAATTGAACAGGTTCTTGCTTTCCATTGTGAAAATTGTGAACACCCTGGGTTGGTAGAAAAGAATGTCTTGCATAGCCTAGGATTAAATAGAAGTAAAACTAAAGTAATTTTCCTGTGTCATCATCAAAAGCTGCAGCATTCTAAATAGCAGTTCTGTCCAACGTACACGGTTGTCCCATACTGCTGGGACAAGGTTAGACCTTTATTGGTGGCTGAGTGACCATCTGTCCTTGTAGACATCACTATCATCTCCTTGGAGAACTGTAAATCAATATCAGCCCATACTGGAGGAGCTGCACCGCTCACCAGAATTACTGGGATCCTTGTCTGTGTGACTTGTACTAATCTGAGGAAGATTATTAAAACTTTAATTCATATCTCATCTTAAACTTCCTGGCTTGACTCTCACAATGTCCATTACTAGGTAATGTGCAGTTATATCATCTAAGTTTTATAACTCTCTGAGGATACTTTGGGTTAAAAATGAACTTGAGATTCCAGGGCACAAGAGAAATATAATTTTAATTTGAAGAAACAACAGGGAAAATTATGAGCAGCAAAAGCCATGGTAGCCAAGTATCTACTGAAAGTAATTTTGCTTTAATTGCACCTGAAACTGACAATTCCTGAATATGCAGAAAGGCCAGTAATTGCTTTGTGGGGATTTTGCAAGGAACCACTGAATGGTGCCTTGGGTACCTGCACTGTATAGGATTCCTAGGAAAGCCCAGCCACGCTTGTGAGGACACCCAGGGCAACCCCCATAATCAAATTTGTTGTATAAAGACAAAGCAGTCTCGAGGATGAGTGGGTGATTGGATCATTAGCACCTCTCCCTCATTCATTAAGGGTGCCAGGACTCCTTAACAAGTGTGAGAGGTGCTGTTACTTGCTTGATAGTTGAGGTGCAGGACACAACATTCCTGTTTGTTTAGCCATGCTCTGTTGGGTAAGAGCACAGCCAGAGCAGCTGGAGCAACATGTGGGGCTCCACAATGCCATTTTCAGCACTGTCAAGAGTTGAGCCATGAGCTTCTTCACAAACCATCCTAAATACATAGGGACTGCTGAAAATGCAGGCTTAATCCACTTTTCAGGGCCGGCAGTGGCTAAAGAGGGGTTCTAAAGACTGAAAGTGGGCTTGGAAAACACTAAGGATGGGGGGAGCCTGGGCACACACATCTTTTAAAGAGGGAGCACAAACAACTCTCAGAGGCAGTGGGCAGATCACAGGACTGCTTTTCATCCATATGTAAAAGGAGATGATAAACATGACAGTTCTTTAATGGAAAATAGTCACCGGCCATATGGTGACGTCTGGCTGGAGGGTGAGATTGTTCCACCAAGCAAGTGACGCTAAGGCAAAGTCAGAGCTTGTTTCAAAGCTCTTTCCTCACATTTGACAAGGGGATGTGTTGCCAACTTCATTGTTTCCTCTCTGTACACTAGTTTCTCTCTACCCTTTTCATGCTTTGTACTCAACTACTGGATGACACGGTATTTCTAGGTTTAAAATAACAGTATACGTGCAGTAAATTCACATTTCAAAATAGATTTCAAGTTGATAATATTCCCTACACTTACTCAGAGAAAAAGCTCTATATTTTAATCCCCTTCAGTTTTGAAACACTTTCAGTCCATCAGAGCCACATAAATACAAGGCACAAAACAATAACAGGCTACAAATCAATACATTTGCACAGTCAGACCTAAATAAATATGATCCAATTGCTGACTCAAAACGCAGAGACCAGTCTAAAATTTCAGGAGTAAAAAGCCAGTGATAAAATAACACTCAACAGCGTGCAAGAAACCCTGAGCCTGTTGTCAGGTGACACACTCAGTACAAGGTATTAGGAAAATATTTACCAACAAGGGAGACCAATATTACTATAAAGTAATGGAACAGTTACCATTTACCCAGGTGTGAAGTGGGCATGGCTCAGCATTATTGTGGACACTGCTCTGACAAAGTGGGTTGCTAAATGGAACGAGACATGTTCAGTTCAAAGATTCAGCTGTGATTTCTTGTGAAGCAAGCATTAGGCCTAGCAGGAACTTTATAAATAATACACAATAAAATCATAGTCTTCAGCTTGGAAATTGCTACTAAGCATACAGACACAAACATACTATAATCACACATGAATGGTATCACTGAAGGAAACCTCAGAAAGCCTATAGGAAGAGACAAATCAGAAAGAAAGGCAACCTCTGTTCATTTTGCCTTGTACAACTTACATGTTTTTGCTCTGCAGCTGGTTTTGTAATAAACAGCTGAGGATGCTTCAAAAGATCATATTTGGGAAAGAAAACCAAGAGAAGAAGAATGTGTTTTGTTCAATTTCAAATTAGCAGCAATAAAAGTCCATTGGATTCAAGCCCCAAGTACCAATTTAAAGTTCAAGCCATTTTATGCCATGATATTCCTCTTTTGCTTAGAGTTATCGTTTCCTGATCCTGACACAAATTAACATTTTATTACAACAACCATTAGTAATGGGCACAAGCACAGGAAGGGATACACACTAAGTAAAGGGCAAAAGGTGAAGCAGGCATGAGTGGAATAGCTCTTTTGTACCTTTGGGCCATTACATACCTTACATGTGCCACTCAAACTCATAGGTTTTCCTTCTGTACAATAAAAATCATAGAATCATAGAATGGTTTGGGTTGGAAGGGACCTCAAAGCCCATCCAGTTCCAAATCCCCTGCCACACCTCCCATTGGATCAGGGTGCTCAGAGCCCCATCCAACCTGGCCTTGAACACCTTTGCCAGGGCATCCCCACCCTCACAGAAAAATATTTCTTCCTAATATCTAATCTAAGTCTCTCCTCTTTCAACTTAAACCCCTTCCCCCTCTCCCTATCCCTGCAAAATAAAACAATTAAAAAAAACCCCCAACAAATGGGTTCCCCAGGGTGGAAATGATGGACTGCTCTATGCATTTTATGCACATACATTTGATGGGTTCTAGCCTCACTGTTTCCTGCAGTTTTCCTCTGGGATATCCCCTCAAGAATCATCTTAGTGATTCAGTTGTTTTCAGAAAAATAAGGAAAAGCCCCCAGCTTTTTAATCTAGAGAGTACTCATTTACTGTATTCATAAGAACTCACTCGTGCTGAAGCACACCAAACCTTTATGTGCTTGTTCAGCTGTCTTGAGAGGCAGGCAAATGCTGTTAAATCCATTTTATGGATGAGGACATAAAGATTCTAACAGTCTAAATAGGGATTAAATTGAAGGTGGGAGCCAGCCTCTCAGAAGGTGATGTACAGTATGTGCTCTCCATCCTGCCCGGTCCCAACGATGACTTAACTCAGACAGCACCCTCATGATGGACTCCAGAGCTCCTTAAGCACATTTGCATGCTGGGAGCTCCCTGGGTGGAGCAGGAAGGCGCCTGTCTCCCAGCTAAAGTGCTATCACTCCTCAGGGATACACGGAAAACACACCTCAAGCTCTGGCATCTGCATCTTAATGGAAAACACTGCTGGATCAGGGTGCTGCGCTGGTGCTGCCTCCTACTCTTAATATCTGTTTCTTGAAGACTTCTGCAAAATGAGGTAAACACAGATGCAAGGCCCTGTTTGGTCTGAAGAAGTTCAAATTCATACTGTGCCCACCAGAGGAGCCCAAACCATGAAGCTGTAGCCAAACCCAGGTCCAATCATGTCGCATTCTTGCGTTGAAGCTGGTTCGGCAAACAATGCCATTTGTGCTGGTTATTGTTTCATTGGAGCTGTGACTCTCAATGAATTCCTCATCCGAGTGTTGTAAAATTCACAGACACCACACAGTTTCTCACTGAAACTGGGGAGAACACATGTACAAGTGTTAATCAGTGTTGTAAGCGTAAAAGCTACGGCAAGATTACAGCCACTATCTTTCTGCCTTCTCCTGGGAGAAAGAATTCGGATACATTCAGAAACAACTGATGCCTTTGTTCTTAATTTGTTTTATTTCCTTTTGCAGGAATGCACATAAGAGATGAATTGTCTGCAGTGAATTGTGTCTCTGAAAGGTTCCCTGAGCGGCTACATCCTAAAGAAGGTGCAGTTAAAGCATGTTCTAAAGTGATAGTCCAGACAAAGAGCTTAACTGTCATTGGAGCACACTCTGGGAAAATTATCTGGTAGCATATAACTCATGTTACCTGACAGCAGTTTGAAAAGGACAAGATAAAAGGTTAACTCACAAAAATTCCATTACTAGCAGCTTTTTTTTTTTGACTTCTCAGAGAAGTTTGCAGGCATTCTGGATTCTGACTCAGCAACTGTTAGTGAATAGGTTTTACTCTTTCTTTTATACACCACAGACTGTCCTAGGCTGGTCAGAGAGTCACAGAATGCTTTGGATTGGAAGGGACCTTAAAGCACATCCAGTTCCACTCCCCTGCCAAGGGACACTCTCCAATGGATCAGGTTGCTCATAGCCTCATCAAACTTGGTCTGGAACACCTCCAGGGATGGAGATGTTGTATCTCTAAGCACCGTGGATGAAATCTGGCCCTATCTATCTTAATAATCATTTCAAAATCTTCACAAGCCAGTATGTCTTTTGTCAAGATCATGGCACCAGCTTTAAGAAGTCCCCTATTGTGTTTATCAATGCAGTTCAAATCAGTGTATGGTGCCAATACTCCAGTTACCTCAGGAGGAACCCAGAGGCTTGAAATGCACTAAAATTTTGGGTCTATATGTGCAATCTTTCTTTGTGGAACCCAGAGGCATGAGATGAACTAAAATTTTGGGTCTATGTCTGTGATCTTCCTTTGAGGACAAACTCTCATCGTTCTAGTGAGCCATTGTGACCACCCACTGTGAACAATGAAGGGCACTGTTTTCACTAGAGGACCTCATCTCATTTTCAACAAAGCAAAGGTGTGGCAGCACGCCCAAACCATCCACGTCATTCTGCAGAACACAACGTTAGAGTTCTGGGAAGTTCTCAGTGCTGTGGGAGGCTGCTCTTTTAATCACAGGATCTTGAATTCACTATCCCTCTCCACCGTGGCACAGAAGGTTATTAGAACAATTTCCCTTCTGTTCATTTAATGAAACCACTCGTCAGGAATAGTCAATTAAAAATCCATCCTTTGAACTCTCAATTTGGAAAAAGAAAAGAATTCCAAGTAGTTTAGCTCTCTCAGGAAATGAGGCAAGATGAAAGGAGTACAGGCACGACATGGAAATAAAGGACCTGTGGGACAAATGAAGTCATGAGCCTGAAGAGAGAAGAATCAGTGAGCAAACTTCAGAGTGAAGATGATTTTGGCTTGGGTTTGAGACATTCTCTACACTTCTAATCTTTAGAGGTTAGGCATTTAGAGGCAGCTGAAAGCTGGATCTTCTTCTAGGCACCTCTTATCATTAGTCACTTCTGAGAATCCAGCCTTGTTCTGCTCTCTTCAGCCTATACTTTCTCCTGAGCTTTGATTCAGTCATTTTGAGGTTCTGTGCTCCACTTGTGACAATGCAACATCACGTTATGCACACTGTTTGACAGACAGCTCACCATTTTTTCTACACAAGAAAAGCATGGAGCTAATCATTTTCAAATAGATCCTGGAAGTGACTCTGTCCACAACAGTCAAATCAAGCCTAGAAACTTAGGACTAATGATCAGATAGCTGACCAAAACTCTTTCTACACCTGTTGATGGAAGTAAACAAATAGACATAAAACTCTATCTAATTTGTAAGAGAGTAAATGCTTTCTTAAACTTTGCAACTAAGAAAGAGAAAAATAATGCAAAGAGAAGCAGAAACAGAAGGTTGTTAATGCGTTTATCACTGCAATTTCTGTTGGGAAGATTGAAATTGGCAATATTTTCCTTGTGAAATTACTTCCTTCCCCTGCCAGTAATTTTCATAGCATGTATACCTAGGTATGGCTTTCTTCTTACTAAAAAAAGTGCTTGCTGACATTGGCCAATCTGTTGATCGATAGGTGCATCCTTAGTAGTTCTTAATTTTTACCCTCTTATCCTGCATGGAAGCTGAAGTTCCATTATTCAGCCATTCATTCTGATTGAAAGTAGCCCCAGATCTCAACCAGTTTGCCTATGGATACAGAGCAAATCGGTCTAAAAAGATGTGACCTTCATCTATCACCAGAGCTACCATCTGGAGCCCATAAATGTTGTGATCCTGCCTAGCATAAGCTTCTGCACAAGCCTGCAAATTGAAGTAAATTTGGGTGACTCGGGTGTAATGCGCTTCAACAAGGTTTTAGTAAGATCACTGTAAAAATTATATGATACAAGCTGGAAAGTGAGCCACCACCCCCATTCATGCCCTAAATAAGAATAAAAGGACAAATTAAAAAATCATGGAGTCATCTTATATAATTATTCCTTTCTATTTGACCCATCTGTTTATGATTTCTCAGGGTCGGTGTGCAATGCCCCCCAACTCTTTGTCACAGTGTGTCATGTGTCCAGCCTGATCCAGCGGGAGGTGTCCCTGCCCGTGGCAGGGGGCTTGGAACTAAATGATCTTTGAGGTCCCTTCCAACCCAAACCATCCTATGATTCTGTGTGTTACATTTCCTAGATACCATGAGATGAATTAGCACAGATATTCCCCCAGGGAATGCTATGCCATGAATAGCCTTAGGAATTTGTTGTGCACTTGACTTCTTAGGAAAGCACACACACACCCGTTCACCCGCAGCTAAGGAGACAACACCAGGTCACTGCACCATCCTGGTCCAGCAGCAGAAGGCCCTGCACAGCCCCTCCTGACCCCCCCAGGTCTGAGAAGCCTCGTTGTGCCATCATGGTTGTTTGTGAGGCTGAGCCATAACCAGGATTCCTGAAATGAACAGCCTGAAAATAACTGTTAATAATTACCTGGTGCATCGACACAGCTGAGGGGTGATGAACTACAAGAGGGTAGGTGGGAACTGGCCAGGGGGAAAGTGCACCTTTGGCCAGCTTTGCTGCTGAAACCCTCATTGCTCCTCTCAGTTACAGCAGGGATGTGGGGGAAGTAGCATTGATGGGATATCAAGATATTAATATCCACATAGATATTATGAAGCTGGTTCAAGGGGACGGTTAAACCTTTTATTGCTGTTACTGCTGTGAATTTAAATAGCATAGCACTTTCTGCTGCACATTCTTATTGTACCTTTGAGGACGACAGGGAATTCAATGCCAGGTCAACCTGTGATCTCTGTGGTCCAGTGCCTCCTTGTAAGCACTGGCCAGCAAGTCATTTCTGAAGAAAGTCCCTCCAGCTCAGAGCTGCAGTTACAAACAAACCTGTTGCCTGGCACGTTTTTTAGCAGCTTCAGTGGTCTGAAGGAGGCTTAAGATTTTCACAAACACCCTTCTCTTTACAGAAGTGCTCATACCCAGTTTACTGTTTTTAAAGCATGGATTTACTGTTTTAAAATCATGGATTGTAACTGATACAAAGAATATAAATATTCAAAAAAAATCAGTGTGTTTTTCTGTGATGTTTCAGCTAATTTCAGCTATTTTCAGCTTTTGAAGCTTAGGCACAGTCTTAAATATTTGCATTCCCACCATTTTGCTTTGAGAGCCACGGCTGTGGGTGTGTTTGCATCCACACCTAACACCAAGGCTTAAAGAGCTGACAGTCCAAATAGACCAGAGAAAGGAGAAGGAATACACTTATCCTTATTTTACAGATAGAGATCTAAGACAGAGAGAAATGAGGGACCTACCTCAGGTCATACAAAGAGTCAACAGCAGGAATTGAACAAAGATTGTCTGAAACATGCCCAGTGAGCTAATATCTTGACCTTTATACCAAGGCATTTACACTTCCATAGGAAAGAGTTCTATAGATGGCTGAGGGAAAGCAGTGCACAATTAATTATCTTTTCCCTGCCCTTTCTTTCCTTGTCCCCAGTTACCTCCTGGCCCCACACCCGAATCATGAGTTCTTGAAGAATGTTCTTCCTTCAGAGAATCCATACATAGAAGATAAATAGAAGCTGGAGGAAAAATACTGAGACGATAGAGTAGGTGGAAGAGGTTTTCTGTGCTAGCAATATATTGGGATGCACTCCTCATCTGAGCTCTGTGTAGCCGTGTATTGGGTTTGTATGGCAAGGTTTTGGTAGCAAAGGGGGGCTGGAGGGGTGGCTTCTTTGAGAAACTGCTGGAGGATTCCTGTATGTCCAATAAAGCCAATGCCAGTTGGCTCCAAGATGGACCTGCTGCTGGCCAAGGCCGAGCCCATCAGTAGTGGTGGCAGCTCCTCTGGGAGGATGTATTTAGGAAGGGGAAAAAGTTGCTGTACAACAGCAACTGCAGCAATCAGAAGAATGGAGTGAGGATATGTGAGAGAAACAACTCTGCAGACAGCAAGGTCAGTGAGGAAGGAGGGGGAGGAGGTGCTCCAGACGCCAAGCAGAGATGCCCCTGATGAAGACCATGGTGAGGCAGGCTGTCCTGTAGCCCATGGAGGTCCATGGTGGAGCAGATATCCACCTGCAGCCTGTGGAAGACCCCACGCCTGAGCAGATGGATGCCCAAAGGAGGCTGTGACCCCATGGGAAGCCCAAGTGGAAGCAGACTTCTGGCAGGACCTGTGGACCCATCCAGAGAGAAGCCCACACTGGAGCAAGTTTGCTGGCAGGACTTGTGATCCCACGGGGGACCCACACTGGAGCAGTCTCTTCCTGAAGGACTGCTTCCCGTGGGAGGGACCCCATCCTGGAACAAGGGGAAAGCATGAGTAATCCTCCCCCTGAGGAGGAAGAAGCAGCAGAAACAACGGGTGATGAAGTGCAACCTCCATTCCCCTGCGCCACTCAAGTGGCGGATGTAGACAAAATCAGGAGTAAAGCTAAGCCTGGGAAGAAGGCAAGGGGGGGGGGGAAGCTTTTTAAAGATTTAGGTTTATCTCTCATTATCCTACCCTGATTTGATTGGTAATAAGTGAAACTGAATTCCTCAAGTAGAGCCTGTTTTGCCCATGAGGGTAATTATTGAGGGATCTCTGCCTGTCCTTATCTCGACCCGTGAGCACTCTGTTATATTTTTTCTTCTCTGTCCAGTTGAGGGGGGAGAGTTAGAGAGTGGCTTTGGTGGGTACCTGGTGTCCAGCCAGGGTTAACCCACCCCTAGATAGCCTGAAGGAAAGAGAAAAAGACTGAATACTTGTTCTTTTCCTCCAGGTAGCGACTTTAGCCAGTGGGTACTAAAAAGTATCTAAGCTCCTTGAAGAATGACTGATAAAGAAACGATTGTGTTAAAAATAAGAGAAGAAAAAACACTCTATGATTTTTTTCTTGCCCTGAGAACTTCCAGACATTCCTCAGTAGATGCAAAAGACCTCAGCAGACATTAGCAGTAGTAACTGTAATGGTTGAGGGAGCCAGTGAGGATTTCTTTAAAGGATTTATGGTATGTAGGAGCATAAGTCCCACTGACAGGTATTACATTCCTTAGGCTTGCCTGAAATGCCACACTGCAATTAACACCTGGAACAGCAGATTTTGTGCATTATCCTTCATATCTGTAGGGGATGTTGGATTAGATTTAATTTTTTATTACACAGAGAGATTTTTTACTTAGGTTGGGAACAAAGTTCTGCTCTCTCAGCTCTTCAGAGTCACAGCTTCATGTTTCTAAGGGCTTTTGGGCATGAAATAGCTGTGACTCGAACTGTACAAGTAGCAGAAACACCCACTTTCAGCCTTCTTCATAGTTTTTCTTCCTGGTGATACCACCTCTCCAGTGCCTCCTCAGAAGACACTGAACTGAATGACAGCATGTTTAGTCCTCAGTGCCAGGTACGCTGATTTATGCTGGATGCTGCTCTTTGATTTACAACTTTGTGCTTAGAAATTCAGCACGAGTTCCAGCCTGCACAACCTCTTTGTTTTCTCACTCATGTGGATGGAAACCAGGAGACGTAAAAAGGCAACTGCAAGTGCCACTGGTTTGAAAAAGTTGTTAAAAAGCTTACATCTGGTGCAAAGGGACACGTGCACGTACAAAGTGTACTCTCTGCTCCTTAAATTGAGCACATCTAGGAAGAGCAAAACTGTAACAGAAGAGTGGCTGCTTAGTGTTTTGCCCCACAGGAGGAGCCACGGCTTCCCCTGCCAGCAGGGGAAAGCTTTGACCAGCTACAATTCAGATCCTGCTAATCCCATTAATCCCACACCCTGATGTGCTCCATTAGCCTTTAAAAGGCAAATTTGGAGTTTCACAACTGGTGGCTCTCTGTGCTTCAGAGAGGTGGCTCGTACATCCCTTCAGACCCAGTCAAAAGGGAAACAGGAAGGTTGCAGCCAAAGGAGTGATTGAGCCAACCTGTGAAATGAGATCCTTGGAGGCTGGTCTTATTTGTACCCACATGCCAAAAGCCACCATCAGTCTTTGTGGCAGCTCCTGGTTTACACTGAAGAAACTCATTATTCCTTGATACTGTTAAGAGCAGAGTGAGGTAGCACGTGCACTGGAGTGTCTGCTGAAGCACAGAAACTCTTTCCAGCCTTCACTCCAAATCCACCAGTTTCTGCTTTTACTTGGAGATATGGAGGCAACATGAACCAGGCACCAGTGGCTACAGGAGCAGAATGAAAAACACATTGTTGTTTCTCTTCAGGCACCGCTAAGCACAAGTATGTATTACCTTATCCCACAAATGCTATAAGCTTTCAATTAAAGATGGCAACATCAGCGTGGGACCAGGAGGTGAAAGAATCATTTAATCCCAAGGAAACTTCTAGGTAGCTAAAAGAAGCGGAAAGATGCTGTGTATGGATGCGTGTGTATGTCTGAGAAACACTACACTCTTTGGACTGATAAACTTTTAAAATATGATTTACTCTGTGCTGGCAGCAGTCTCAGACATCAAAGCTTCAGACTCAGAGCAGTGTCAAAAAAACATGAAGCTTTAAGACTCGACCAAGCATCAACACCAAGCTGAGGCAGAAGCTTTTACTCTTGAGACCGCTGACTGAACGGATTAGATGAAAAAAAACCCCACAACTCTCTAATACTGCTGGTAGAAAAATAAATGACTAAATGTGTGTTTGCTCAAGTACGTCTTTATTTATCCTGCTTCACTCTACCCACCAGTATTTAAACTCACTGCATTTTAAATGAAGGCTAAAACCAGCTGTATATGCACTAGTCAGTGAACTAATGATAACAAATGCATCCAGTGGAGGAGAAAAGGGTTGCTTTTAATCAGAGAAATGAAAAAAAAAAGACTAAGGTAACAGTATATTAGACATTTTCTCTCCTGCTGCAGAGTCAGCTGGCCTAGAGCCACCAGGCAAGGTACAGCTTTTTCATTTCCCATGCCTTTTTTACAGAATCATTGATGATCTACCCAGGGTTGTTGTCCCACATGGGTGGCCAAGGCTGGATCCAGCAGCTGGGCAGAGAGGGAAGGGGTTCTGCTGTGATGCTGGATCCTGGGGACTCCTACGAACTCCTTAGACCCTTCTGTCCATATAGCAGAGCCATGCCTAAAACTGCTGTGGTGCTAACAGGTGGGACCTCTTTGTGCTAAGCTCTATATGTGGCTGGAAAAAAGCTCATTCAGTGAGGACCATAAAGAGGCAATATGCATAAACAGAGGAAAAAATAACCTTTAAGTGTTGTCATTTCACTTTTATATATCAATAGTAAAACACGGCACAGCTCCTCAGAAAATTATTTAAGGCTTTTCCCTTACTTTCAGCAGGTGTCACACACTACAGGTGCTCACAGAAACCACACCAGATACCCACTCAAGCTTTTCATAGTGAAAGAGATGGAAAATGACTACAAAGTAGTAGATATTAGAGTCATGAGTAGTCTTCTCACAAGAGCCTCATGATTTCATCCTTAGATTTTGCCACCGCGTGAACATTTTAGGAAGAGGTGACCAGAGAAGCTCAGTTGAATGTTTTGAACTCGTGACACCCTCTCCTACTAATGTTTCTGTTGAAAATGAAGTCAAGTCAGTTTTATTTGGATTCTACACACTTGTGTGAGAATGTGACTGAACTGTTAATGGGGGACACAGCCTCACTTACAACAACGTACACGGATTTACAAACAGCCTGCACCAGCTGGTGGGCTGCAGCTGAAATTATAGTTGGCATCAATGCTGTCAGCAAAGCTTATCTACAGGTCTGCTTTGAGAGGGTTTAATTCTTTAGACTAGAATTGGGCTCCTAGTATTGTGCACAGAAAAGGATTGCTTCCTTTCCATCAAGATTTAACGGAATTCATGTTAAGGAACACTGGTTACTCTTTCCCACAGTTTCTTTCCCCTCTCCACATGCTCACAGACAGTAACCCCTCTCTATGTACCTTTGTGGCAAATTTGCACCCTTCAGAGTTTCTCACCTCCAACCTGCCTAGGGCAAATTGGACAGGAAAAGAAAGGAAAACGAGGCAAAAAACACCTCCAGCACAAACAAAAATTGATTTACTCCAATACAAAAGGAAACTGAATCTCTTCCTGTTGGTACGTAAGCCCTGCTGCTGCTGAAGAACAGGACGGAAGGAAAAACAAAAAGAGAACCAATTGAATGGAAATCCCAGGTAGGAGGCTGACAACCTGCAAAACTCCATCTCTTCTGCCACTTATTAACACTGAGACCATTTAAGAGGCACTACGTTGTTATTTCTGTAGCAGGGCAGCAAACCAAGCTTAGTGACATGGAACAAGTTGTCAATAGGCCTGCAGATCTGCAGGAGGACTTTAATTGGGTAAGAACATATGTCAGGAGGGGGTGGAGGCTGAGTTCTTTTTATTAGAAAAAGATGTTACTAGGCATGGTAGCTTTTGAGAAGGAAAAACTTTTATTCCTTTTCTCCTTTATCATAAAAATCCACTAAACCACAAACCGTTCAGCTTTGCAGTGAAAGAGTGTCTTTTGTGTAATTTATATTACCCTGCTGTGCTCTTATTATTAACAGTTCTATGCTTAAGAACACCACTTGGAAAAACATGCTCTTAAGAACTTGAAAACACTCCCTACAAAGCTTTCTTCCTTTGCTCCCACCCCAGAATCCCAACCAACAAGTGGATTTTGTATTCAGGCTCCCCCTCTCCACAAACCCAGTCACTTTTGTGAAATATTAATTCCTCCTCAGGTTTCAAAAAAAAGTGATTGAAAAACAGCTTGAGACACTTTACTCCCTTTGGGAAATGCCATCCAAAATGCTTAGGGTGTCTGGAGAGCAGCAAGTTTAGAGGCTGAGAGGTAGGAAAAGCTATTGCCCTTTATGAAGGAAAGATGAGTCAGAGAGAGCCAAGAAAAGTCTGCCAGGACGTGTAAATTTGCCTCACTACACTGAAATCTCTTGTCTTTGAGAAAGGTGGGGGAAATAAGGAAATCCTAACTCTCTCTCAGGAAAAGGGAAACTTGCCTAAGCACGTGTGCTATTTGAATTCACAGATCCCATGGCAGCTGAGGAATGAGAAGTTATCACAAGCTCTAGACCAGAGACCAAAGGAGATATCATTCTATGGGCTACAAAAAGCACTTTTCTCTGCCTTTCTTCCCTTTTTTTTACCCAAAGTTAAATTATCATCAAAATGCTGGCCTATCTGAGCATCATGGGATAGGTAGAATTTGGGACATCTACCCTCTCTGGTTTGCCAGGACAGGACATTGATGATCTCTACCTACTTAAGATACAGGCAATAACAGTGGAAAGTTTTCCAGTGCAATCCTACAAAGTACTCAGGAACACAATGATTTTGTCCAGTAGAGCAGTGCAGTTCTGTGCTCGTTCAATTTATGGAGCAGTTTTGGTGCAGCTGGGTAGCTTTTTTAGGCAGCTAAGCCCAGACGTGTACCAAACATGTAACAACTATTAATGGAGATTTGACACTAATGACTGGGCCTTTCAACAGCCTGATGGGGAGTAATGTGCCTGGTGGGGAAGTCCAGTCTAGGGGACCAGACAGACTATGACCAGGTAAAGCCTTCGAGCTCCATACTGTGAAGGTGCAGAGGTCTCGGCCAACCTGACTCTCTCCGAGTCTGTCTGGTAGATCCTCTGACTAATCATAGAATGCTTTGGATTGGAAAGGACCTTTACACATCACCTATTTCAACCCCCCTGCAGGAGCAGGGACATCTTCAACTTGATCAGGTTACTCAGAGCCCCATCCAGCCTCGCCTTGAATGTTAACACAAATGAGGCCTCCAACTACTTCCCTGGGCAACCTTTGCCAGAGCTTCGCCACCCTCATTGTAAAAAATGTCTTCCTTATATCCAGTCTAAAACTCCCCTCCCTTAGTTTAAAACCATTACTTCTTGTTCTATTATAACAGACCTTGCTAAAAATTCCCTCCCCAGCTTTCCTGGAGCCCCTTTCAGTACTGGGAGGCTGCTTAAGGTCTCCCCAGAGCCTTCTCTTCTCCAGGCTGAACAACCCCAACTCTCTCAGCCTGTCCTTGAAGGTGATGTAATCTGTCCTAAGGCTGTCAAATTATTATTGTACCTAAGGGCACAGCAAGTCTCCTGTGGCAAAAAGGAAGTCTGAGAAAGAACCAGAAGACTATGCAGTTTCCATGGCTTTTTTTCAGCCTACAGACAGGGAAGTCACATGCTTCCAGTGCTGCTTGGAATGCTGAGGAACAGCAGGTCTTGCCATAGACTCCTCAGAGACTGAGTCTCTAGTCTGCCAGAAATTAATGCAAGAGTCTTGAAGGAAGACAAGCTAAGACAACCGCAATGAAAACATGGAATGGGAAAATGATTGATGTTTTGAGGATCCTTTTTTTGATACTGTCCATCTCTCACAGAGAGTTTCATAGTAAATGATTCTTAATTTCCCAGATGTACAGCCATTTCCCCCAAGTGTGTCTTTGCAGAGACTCAGATAATCCAAGCTCCCATGTATCTCTGGATAACATTTTGCCCTTTTTAGTGCAGCTCTGAAGCTAAAATTGCATGCAACTGATCAATGTTCATGGCTAAATATAATCAAATAAGACATTTCTCCTCTGATTAATTTCAAGTGCATTGTCAAAGGTGGTACAGATAATAGCGAATTTACATTGCAAGGCAAAAGAGGCAGCACAAAGTCTCTGTACTTTTCAGCTGTCTGATTTGATGAGAGGGTAAGGTCTGTTCCACTCTGGGGAGGGAGGAGCACAACTCACAAACATACAGAAAAAAACCAGAAGGTGGTATTCTTCATGGTTCACCAATAGGGGACAGCCTTTTGTGTATTTGTCAGATTAACGTATTCTCAGATGGCATTTCCCAGAGGGAATAAAGTGTCTCAAGTTGTTTTTCAAGCTCCTGTGCACTGTCTGAACAGATAGTTATGAAATTGCATTGCTAATGCTTGCAGTGGAGAGAGAGGCTTTCTATTAAACGCTACAGTGAAAATACTCAAGACAGAGCTCCACGTACGTGCTGTCTCTAAAAGTACTGAACAGCTTGCACTGTCCTAAGCAGAATGCCACGTTGTTAAGTGATGGGACAGCAACCAGACACTATTTCACGTAAGGGAGGAGCCAAATTTCATTGTGGAAGCACATGCCAGCTCACCTCAGCCAAACAGGTTACGGTGCGCTCTGCTCACAGCACATCAGGAACAGACCTCTAGTGTCTCTTCTAGAAATCTTCAAATCACCATTTTTGCCCCTCCCTCAGCTTTTTTTTCACTCTTTCCCCTAAATGTCACTAGACTTTCGTCAAGTATTGTAGCTCTGTATCCAGAGAATCAGGAACACTTTAGTCTCTCCAAAACCATCCCCTCCTTCCCTTGCTGCTTCCCCCTTTCCTTTCATCCTATTGGCATTTATGAAGGAGGAAAAAGACTTTAAGGTGATGATGTTAAAACAAGTGTACTTGGATACATGGGTTGAAAAGCTTTAATCTGTCCCAAACTCAGAAGTTAACAGGGTTACAAAGGTTTACTATTTGCCGGATAAAGCTACTCAAAAGACAGTTACTCCTTCCCTCTTCCTCCAGTCACGTAGAATCACAGAATCACCTGGTTGGAAAAGACCTTTGAGACCGTCAAGTCCAACTGTACCTCTCCACTACTAAACCATATCCCTGAGCACTTCATCTACCCATCTTTTAAATGCCTCCAGGGATGGTGACTCCACCACCTCCCTGGGCAGCCTCTACCCGTGCCTGTGAATCCTTTCAGTGAAGAAATTTTTCCTGATATCTAATCTGAACCTCCCCGGCACAACTTGAGGCCATTTCCTCTTGTCCTATCGCCTGTCACTTGGGAGAAGAGACCAACACCCACCTTGCTACAACCTCCTTTCAGGCAGCTGTAGGCAGTGACATGTAGATATGTCCAAAGTTACTGTTTGTCATTCCTGGGTAACACGGGGCTGTCGTTAGAGCCATCAGTTTCTATTTGTAAGGTCATGGTTTGCTCTGTCTGGGAGCCACTCACAAGCTAGAGGTGAATTTAAAGGGACAAGGCTTATTGCTTCAGTTTAGTATATATTTTTATGAAACCCATATGTCAGCAACAGTTGCTGCTTTGACTGATGAGACAGTCTCTAAGTACAATGATTAAACATGAATATCATGGGTTATTTATTCAGACCTAATCTCCCTCTCTCAATACTCAAGACATTGTCTGTAGAGAGTTCCTAATGCAGAAAATGTTGCTGCTATCATCCAGATAGCAATCTGAGCTATCCCATGTAAAATTTGATGGATATACTTTCTAACAACGGGGTGGGAGGTGGGCAGAAGGCCGGGTTTCCAAAGAGCAGGTTTGAAACTCCATCATCAGAGCTGACAGCTAACTGCGTATCAGATTTACTAACAAGCCTTACCAGGGCAGGGATTTCTAATTTATCACTGTCTTACACTGGAAGGAATGCTTAAAATACATGGACTGGGCTATTTTGGGTAAGACCTGCAAATTAATCTCCATCTTGTTGCATTCCCTTGATCCTTACAATGAAAGCACCTGCAATGACTACAGTTGGCAAAAGGATGCCTGCTTCAGATCTGAAAATAGCAAATAGTATAACACCTATTGCAAGAGAAAGAAAAGGTAATATTACACCTCTGTTGTTCAAACCTGCCTTAAATTCATAGTGAAAAATACCCTGTGTTTTGAATAATAAGTATTCACATCCACGATAGGTGGTCCACTACATTCCTCAATGTAGTTCAGTTCACAACCTACCAGTCCATTTATCAGGTCTCTTTGTTTGCCTAAAGACTTCTTACAACAGGGTTAAAAATGTTACCCAGAAAACTCCCTCTGGCCAGAAGTTTTGTCCTGTGTGTGGAGAGCTACTTTCATGACTCCCCACTGACTTCTTCATAGGAACCCCAGGGCTGGCCAATGGGTGCTTGGGATTTTGCAGACACTTGCTTTGCTCCAGCTCCCAAACTCATTAATCAGGAATACATTATTGTGCACTGATGAAAGAGCAGAAAAGGCAGCCCCCAAACACACAAAATGCCTCAAAGTTGTCCTCAACTCCTTCTCCTGAGTGTGTTAGATGAGACTCAGGCTCTAAGCACAGCACAAGTGCCAGCTTTCCTGTTCCTTCTCACTACATTACATCATCAGAGCTCAGTGTTTGATCTGTTGTTGAGTGGTTGAAGGCGGAAACAGTGTGGTCACCCTCCTGTTATTTAGTGCTGGTTTTCCTCAGTTTAGCAATTAGCACAGTCACTGAGCTGTTTTACAGGAGGTGTTGCTATGCTGAATCGTTCTACAGCTGCACAGGATCAAAGAGTCACAAAGGGAGCCCAGTGCATAGATCTGCCACATGTTCCTTTAACTCAGCTTTGGGTGATGTTAATACTTCTGACTGTGGTCATTAACTCTCTTTCTCTCTAAGATTTTTCATTTCTTGCAACATGTCTGGGAGCTTTGTTCCAGACTAGCAAGCCATGACAATGAGCCAGGGAAGATGAGACTGATGGAATACAGCCAGGGCTGTGGCACTGCCCTGCAGAAGCATTTTACCCAAGAAAGGAAAGCTCTCTCTCTGTTTCAGTTATCATTATTGCTAGCGTACTTAAGAGCCCTTAAAGATGTCTTATTTTCATAAAACTAAATGTGACTACATAGCTAGTGAGCATTAAGAACTATAGTTTCATGGGTATATCCTAGGGAAGTGCTAAGGGAAGAGAACCAATAAGGAGAAGACAGGATCACAGCATCTTTTAGGTTAGGAAGGCCCTCTGAGATCATCAAGTCCAGCTGTAGACCTCACACTGCCAAGTCCACCACTAAACTGAAGCAGAATTAGCTGAGGAAAGCAGTGCAACCCTCCTCCTTCCTCCTGAAAAACATTATAGCCATCCTTGTTCCTGTATTTTCTCAAGTTTAAAGTTCCCTCCTGTAATAAAGATTTGGCATCAATATGTCTTTCTCAAATTGCTGTTAACTTTTAAAGGCAACGATGATAAATACCACATCCCAATAGGTTTAGCAAAAAGGCTCTCTAAAGTCCTATGAATACTGCTGCTTGTCTCTCTTGGGCTCCAACACACAGCACCCTGTATGGCAAAAGGCAAGGGGAGCAGAATGCAATGCTGAGAGTAAAGAAAGGGAGTGGAAAACACTGTCTACAGCTATAAAAAGGACAAGGAAAGCACGAGAGGGATGGTTTGACAGCACCATCACCCAGGGAGGATAAAGAAAATGTATTAAAGTTGGGTGAGATAATGTAAAGCAGATAGTATGTGAGTGCAGCCACCAGCTACTGCTTTGATTGTTTTATCCTATCAGTGTAACAATGAATACATATTTTACCATTTAAATGGCACTATTATGATTTTACAGAATTCCATTAACCCTATAAGGCAATATGCATTCTAACAGCAGCTTCAAAGGTATGGCTTGTCCTCTCTATTAAACTCTAAACTCTATATATGGCACATAAAACTGTAAACATGACAACCTGATTATCATATATTAACTTTTTCCTTCCCTTGCCTGCACCAAAGTCTACAGCCACTATTCCTTTACTCATGTGTTCCACCACTTGACACAATATGCTCTGTTCTCTTGCTTCAAGATCTGATTTACTCTTTAGAGACAGTCTATTGTCCTAAACACCTTAATACGATCAGGGAGCCCAAATTCTGCTCCTGGCACTCAAAGACTGAAGATGTCTCCTTGCAGTCTGTAGTCTCAGGGAGCTCAGGAGACCTCTATAAGAAACTGTACTCCAATTGTTTAAATCTCAGCAGTAATGCAGACAAAAAAAAGTGCTAAAGGTGTAAAACTCTCCCAGCAAGGAGACAGGGTGTAAATCAGATATTTTAGGGATAAATATTCCTTGTTTTAGGAAAATTATTCTTGCTAGTGCTGCATACCTCTATTTCTCCTGTAAACTATGTTAACAGTGAGACTCAGCCCTTCATTGGGGATAATTTTCACGGAGGATATGCATCCTATCATTTTTCCTCACTGTAAGGACAGATGTTTGCTCTGACTGGCAGTTTCTAAAAAATGAATTATTTTTCCCTCTGCTGAAATAGATATACTCCCTGGACAAATTCGAGCATAATCACCAGATAACTTCTTCAGAAGATTGACACAGAAGTTTAAAAGTGAATCAAATGTCCCCTGGCAGGAACATATTCTCTGCAAAGCAGTGACATTGAACAGGAAACAAATGATCTATACTCATTGCCCATTCCATCATTTTATCCTGTGTTCTACACCTTTATCATAGCAATCATGAGATGAAGGCCTGAGACAAAGTAAAAACATGGTATAGTGCCAAATAGTTTCTAATGGTATTTTTGGCTTCTCCGTTGTTCGTTATTCCTCAGGAGGAACTTTGTTCCTTGGCACTGGATGTTGAGTATTATTTCCATGTTGTGCAGGGAATTAAGATTCTGTTCATAACCTCTTCTTACCTTCACAGCACGAGGTTAGCTCAGACAAAGGTGCTTCTTATTTAGCACTAGAGGAAGACAAAAAGTGGGCTGAATCCTGCCTGTGAGCCAGGAGAGCTTGCCAGAGCCCCCCAGCCTGCCCAGGTTCTGCTCCTGAAGGGAAGCAATCGACTGTGGTAGCAACTAGTATGGGGGCTCCTCCACAGTCACCATCCTCCACCAAAGAGGAGGTGGGCAAAACATTTAATGGGAAATGTCACTGCAACCATTCAAGCTCCACCAGCTCCTTCTGGCCTGGAGTAGGACAGAACTTCCCTCTCCGATGACTAAACAAAGGAAGGAGAGGCATGAATGAAATCTAAAAAAACAAGACATGCCAGAGACTCCACAAAATCCCCTCAAGACTATAGCAGTGGACAAAAGCATAAACCCTAAAAACAGGAGGGAGAGATAAAGGAACACCCAGTCAGATAACGGGCCAATAATTCACCACATCTAAAAACCGTGTACCATCTCATTATTCAGTGCCCATTTTCTGTTTTCTCCAGCCTTCTAATGACTCACCAGATGGACCATCCACTGGGCAAGCTATGGTTCCTTTGAAATGTCATTTGAATCTTTTTTAATACTGGTCCAATTTCTAGTCTGTATTATGCTAGCTCCACTTCAATCCTAAATGTCTGCGGAAAACGCTGCCTTGCATTTAGACACAGAATACTTGTGTTCCTCTGCTGCTTGAAGCAAGAGCTAACATGAGTTTTTGGGTTTGAAACAGTTTTAAACTCAGCCCATTAATGAGACACCTGACAGATGAGGCTCAGGATGTGGCATTTACTTACATTCCCTGCACGTTGTTGTAATTAAGCACCGCTCTGCGTACCACCAAGACTTCCCCAAAAGCCTCATCTAGGTAGTGAAATCCTCCATCTCAGACATGGAACCCTCAGCTCTGGGGAGGCAATATCCTCCTCCTCTCCAGCCAGTAGGAAGCTCTGCAGAGGTGCACATCCATCTATCCCAAGAGGAACTGGAGCACTATCACTGCTAGCTCTGGAGTGACTTGCTGAGCATTCCCACTGGGAAGAATTCAGATGGAACTCCTTCAAGAACCTGCGTACCTGCAGCTCTCTTTCTTGGTGGCTGGTAAAAGGGAAATCAGACACTCAAGAGATAGGGTAAAGAGAGTGCAATGGACTCACTGAGATGCCAGGAGAGCTATTGGTGTGCATCAACCCCACAAGAACTTTTGAAGCAACTTGTTCTCCGATGGGCCGTGTAAACCCTGAAATGACTGTGGCCTAAGTGACTAAATAAGATCAGCCAATTCAAGGATTTGAGAGAATGATGTTTTTATAGTTTATGTGACTTTTCCTGAATTTCTTACCCCCAAAATTTGAGAGGAGAACCCTTGAGTACTACCTCTGGCCAAGCTGCACTGTGGAGAAAGGGTGGAGAGGAGTGATGCAGCATTACCACAGCAACCTGCAGAGTTAAAATAGTCCCAGCAAAGTATTGGAGCCCTACTGAAACTCTGACTTAAGAGTCTCTCTCTTGTATTTTGTTTGCTCATCCTCTCCACTCACTGTGCCCTGTTTCAATTCCAATTGTAAACACCTCTTGACATAAACAATGTTTTTATTTGTTTCTGAGGCTCACTGGGTGCCCAGCAATAATGATCACCACAGCCAGTAACGAGTCAGAGGATTCTCAGTTCTGGCTGTACTTAAAAGAACCTCAAATATCTCAAAGTTCATAGTTGGACCTTTCAAAATATTAATTAATATGTACCCCACTGCTAACCCCTTATTGCCCCTCTCTGCTCCATTCACACTTTGTAAGGTGCATTTATTTTATCTAAGCATTTCTTGGGTTGTGTAGGAAGGCTGCAGCAATACACTAAAGAAGTATTCCACAGGGAAGAGCCACTGTAGTTGTACCAATTATTTGTGCACTACAGAGCTTTTGTTTTATAATTGACTTCATACATTCATGTCTTCGATGCTAACTGCAAAGCTTCATCACCACACTGACCTTCGTTGTGTTCGGAAAGCAAGTGCAATAATTTCCTGATCTGGGCCTGGGAGGTTTATTTATGCAGACATACTGCATCCTACACCTAATGACATTTGTATGACTGGTGGTCCATGCAGAGGGAGCACTGGAGTCATCAGCCCCTCACATGGTGGTGAGAAATCATGAGCTCCTCTTTGTCTCACTCGCTCTGTGCAGGACTCCCAAACTTAACCAGTTGCCCCCAGACCCTCTCTTCCGTGACTGGAAAGCCTCAGGAGTTGCCCCAATACCTCCCTCTCATTCTGTTCTGTACAGACAAAGAAAAGCTCGTAGACCACACTATTTTCCTGATTGTGAATGTGGAGTTTGTGGTACCTTCTTTTCTTTGATCTGCACCTGGCCGTAAAGAAAATTAGGGTTGGCAGAACTCTACTACAAGATTTGAAGTAAGTCACTGGTGAAACAAACCTGTTTGTAATGGAAATATGAGATTTAAAGTACTTTACTGATAAATAAAATAAGTCTGTTTGTAATGGAGATAAAAGCTATTTATATTGCTCTGGTGCTGGGTAAACATATTTTATTCAGTCAATAGTAAAGTCACAAAAAAATGTATTTTATGCTATACAGAAACTATTTCTGAATCCAGGTCAAATTTCCTGACGGTTCCATTTGAGAAGATATTGAGCCAGGACTCTGAGAAGAGACAGTAGATGGTTTTGTTACCTTTTACCCAACAGTTTAGTGCAGACCCAGTCAATTAACTTTTACTGAGGTCTAATTCCTCTCAGCACAAAGCAGTCAAGCCCTGCCCTGCCAGGATTTGCATGTTGTCCTTTCAGTCACGATGGACCACTGCAGCTGATCTCTCATTTCCCTACCTTCCAGCTTAGCAACACGTTAAAGAATGGTGAGCAACAAGAAATTTGGGGTCTCTTGCTTGAATTGCATATCTGGAACTACAATGATGCATCAGAGAAATGCCTACAGGATCAGATCCAGCCCATCCTGGCACAGCCTTTAAGGGTTCACACCCCCCTCTTGGGACGTGGGGTGTTTAGTCCACGCACATGTTAACTGGAGCAAGACCTGCAAGGCAGTTCCAAATCCCTGCTGAAAATCCTAACCTGAGGTTCACACGTTCTCCCCTCCCTCCTCACTCTTCCTTGGAGCACTGAAGTGTTCTACACAAGTGGGACAGGCTCAGCATGTGGCATTCTAGAAGCTGCTTCTCCTGGGAGGTGGGAAGGTGTTTTCTGTCTCCATTAGGCAGGAAAGTAGTAAAATCTGGATCTTCATCTTGCTGTGACTATTTCTATTCCATGACCTACTGAATGAAAGGAGGATGGTATCTAAAACCCTCCCACCTTTGCTAATTAGCCATGATTTGCTTTCTGTAATCAGTGTTTACAGAATGACAGGTCTTGGTTTATATTCCCCAGAACTAAATAAACTATTGCACTTTATAAATTTTGATGTTCTGTTTATACAGGGCTAAATTACAGAGATCATTTTAATAGCAATTTGCACACTTCTAGTGTCTAAACTTTGAAAGAATTCCTTATAAATTAACCTTGCCTTTAAATTTTCTGCCTTTACTGATAGCTGGAAGCTTAAAAAAATCCGTATAAAATCTGAGAATGCTTTTTTAAAAACAACTTTGGCAGAAGGAACAACACATCTTAGAGGGAATGCTATGACAAGTTGCAGGGATACTCAGGATTTGAGAGAGTATATATTATTTCTGCTTCTCAGTCTTCACGAGTTATCTGGGATTCCCCTCACCTGCCCTCCATTTCCATAACCAGCGTGTCTGCTTGTAAATATTAGGAGCTGCTGCAAAAGTAGTATCTCAAGAACTTGAAATGCAAATAATAATAAAGTCTCCTAATCAAATCCTCTCGCCTACACTGACCAAAATTGTAAGCAGTTTCGCTCTCCCCATTTAGATGGAATTTTCTGAAGAGTCTGAAACATTTCTCCCATCTTTGGTCAAATGCCTGAAGAGGGGAGAGGCTGAGAACTGAGACAGGCAGCAAGATCTCAGGGATGCTTAAGTTTGCCTTTCCAGGTTCAAATATTATTATTGTCAGAATATTAATCACAGATGTGGCCCGAGTGGCCATCTGAGGTCTGACACTGGTCTGAACAGCAGCTGCACAACTAAATCCTTTGTGTCCATTAGCCTGAAGCTGTGAATGAAGAGTACGCTGGGCAAAACACTGACCTCAGTGAAGTGGGAGGGAAAAGTCCCTTTTTCCTCTGGAGAGCAAAGGGCAGGTTGTAGGAGTTCACCTGGAATATTGCATTGCCTGTGGTTGTGAGACAGGAGGCCCCTTTTCTAAAAAAAAAAAAAGACAAATGTGCAATAGTTGAAATTTAGCTGGCAGAACCTGCCTGGGGAACAAACTTGCCTTTTATTAAAACAAAAGTAAACTTGCCAGAGCTGCTAGGCTCAACAAAGCTTGATTAGAGCCATTGGGGAATTTACCAATCAAGGAAAGGGCAGAGCATTGGAAAAATAAGAAGTGCTAGATCAGTTAAAATAGCAAGAGCAAACCCTGAGGCTCTGCAGCTGGTCATTACTGATGCAAGAGATAGACTGCCTCATGGAGAAGGGATATAATGGGAGAAGAGCATTAATCTGCAGAGTTCAGCATTAGGGCTGACTAATCCCATGCAGCACTGCAGCTGCAGACCACAGGCCACCTTTGCAGAGCAGGGGCACTGCTATATAACCCTGTTTGCCATCAAAACTGCCTGTGCTACCATATCTGCATGCCTTAAGCAATGCAGCTCACTACTACCCTTCCATGCCAAGAAGGCTGGTGTGAAAAGAAACTCAAGACTGTGCCCACGCTAAATGCAAATCGAACGCGCTGCGGTGAGCTGCACTAATGGAAGCACTGCTCAGTGCTTTGGTGGCAGGTTATCACTAGCCCCCTTGGGCAGTCAGCCCTGCTGGAAATCGTTATCACTGGAGAGGCTTCAGCTGAAATATCCTCTTCTAAAGGCACTTTAGTGAAACACTGTGAATCGCTGAGTCTCATTCCCTGCCTCCCACAAGCCAGCAGGACAGCGATGGTAAAAGGAGGATGCTCCCCGAGGCAGGTAAGTGGCAGGTGTGTGCATCTACCTAGGCACAGATAAAGGGATAAAATATACCCAAGTCCTTTTCATGCTCTCCTCAGTAGCACTGGGATAAGGAATTCACGGTTTCACCGTGCAGAATCCATTTCTGCTTTACTGAAGAACTGACTCACGCAGTCTATAAACTAACGCTGATTGATAACAGGACTTTCAGGCACACGGCCATACACCTGGTCGGAGCACAAACTTTCACCAGGATCCTGTACTGCTGTATAAGAGAGAAGGAACTGAAGCCACCAGGACCTCATACGACCCAGGTTGCTTTGTCCACGCCTCTCATGAAGACAGAGTTGTTCAATCTCTGCAGATGCATTTTCAGGCCTGATCTCTGCCAGAAAGGACACGCAATGAACTCAGTGTAACCTGCCTCTGAGTTACAGTCAAGAGACTTTAAACCTGTGCTAGAAAGCAATTATTTCATATTTGTCAGTGTAAGAATAAAAAAAAAAAGGCAATAAATCTTTTTTCCCTGCTGTATCTCAGAGCTTTGTACAATTCTTTCCTGTCTGCCATTGAGAAGTGTCAGAAAACATCAGATTCCAATGTCTAAATTAAATGTACTAATCTGATCAGGGTGAAATGCCAAATGAGTCACCTCCTTCTGCATCAGCCTCTGTGCCACCTGCCCTTTGCTCTGCTTCTTGGCTTTCATAGTTTGCCGCTCAGCACAGTGTCCAAGATAATATAAAATGGACTCGATAAAGAAGGGGCTGATGGATAAAAACTTCATGTGAGCTTTCAGGTAGAAGACTTTGCAGTATAAGCAGATATAAGTGATGACATTTGTGGGGAACCTGCCCAATACTCTTCCTTTTTAATGGGAAGAGTAAAATGAAGTTGATGGAATAATTCTGAATTTTTCACCTTCTGTCCTCTAAATGGCACATCAGTGAGACACTGACAATGTTCTCACCATTAAATGTGACAGAGAAATATACATTCCCTGATCCCCGAAGGCTGCAGTAATGTAAAAAGCAGTATGAATCTGAACCAGGTGACCAGGTTGGGACTTGAACACGGAACAATGTGCGATCAATAGCTTTTAATAAACCTGCTGAATTTGGCACCAGTTGTTGTTCCTGAACATCAAAGAAGAAATTCATTTAAAGAAGGGATTGGGATTTAAAAAGAAAAAAAAAAAGAAAAAGAGAACACCATGATCATTTTTTCTGCATCTTCTTTGACTTTACAGAATTATATGAAATACCATACTGTGAATCAAGATATTACAGCTATTCTTTGCTTCCCCCCCTCTCTGAGGCCAGAGCTAAGTTTCCATACGGGCAAGATAGCTTTTCATACCCAGTCATCTGTGGTATAAGCTAGGTGAAGGTCAGTTCATTTAAGAGTGCTGTGCCTTAAATTGAAGATATTCAGAGCACTGACCTGGGATGTTAACTGCAAAACAGAAAGAAAACTTTAGAGAACTGTCTGCAACCTGTAATTCCTTTTCATCAGCCAGGCAAAAGAAATAACTCTACACTAAAATTTAAGAAAACTCTAAAAGAGACTCCACCTCACTACACACCTTTTTATGTTTGGCTTTGGGAACCTCATGAAGTTCAAAAAGGCCAAATGCAAGGTCCTGCACCTGGGTCAGGGCAATCCCAAGCACAATTACAGGCTCGGTGAAGAACGAATTGAGATTAGCCCAGAGGAGAAGGACTTGGATGTGTTGGTAGAGAACCTCAACAGGAGCTGGAAATGTGCCCTTGCAGCCCCAAAAGCCAACTGTATCTTGGGCTGCAACAGAGGTGTGGCCAGCAGGTTGAGGGTGGTGATTCTCTCCCTCTGCTCTGCTCTCATGAGACCTCACCTGGAGTCCTGCATTCAGTTCTGGAGTCCTCAGCACAGAAAGGGCAGGGATCTGTTAGAGTGAGTCCAGAGGAGGCCACAAAGATGATCCGAGGGCTGGAGCCCTTCCCATACAAGGGCAGACTGGGAGAGTGGGGTTGTTCAGCCTGGAGAAGGCTCCAGGGACACCTTAGAACAGCCTTCTGGCTCCATGAAAGGTGAGGAGGGACTTTTTATTAGGGAGTGCAGAGAAAGGACCAGGGAGAACAGTTTCAAGCTGAAATAAAGCAGATTGAGATGAGATCTTGGGAAGAAAGGTTTTCCTCTGAGGGTGGGGAGGCCCTGGCCCAGGTTGCCCAGAGCAGTGGTGGCTGCCCCATCCCTGGAGGTGTTCAAGGCCAGGTTGGATGGGGCTTTGAGCCCCCTGATCCAGTGGGAGGTGTCCCTGCCCATGGCAGGGGGTTGGAGCTGGAGGGGCTTTGAGGTCCCTTCCAACCCAAACCATTCCATCACTCTATGCACTGTATTTACTTCTGTGTAACTCAGTGCTTAAGCTTTCTGAAGTAGGACACCTCAGTAGAGACACCCCTGTACCTCCCAGGCTATCCCAAAAAGCAGATTAGGTCCTTTCTCTTTTTAAATATTCCTCTTCTAAACCAAGAGGTCTCCAAATCAAACAAACAAAAACTCCAAACCCAAACCCTCCCCACTTAAACACTGGGCTTTCTTGCTTCACATATCTGTTCCCCAGGCAGCCACAAGTTTTCAAGTCCCACATCCAAAATCTTCCGCAGTTACTAATGATAAAACCTGATTTCTATTTGTTGCTCTCAACGCTAACGAAGAAGGCAAGACAAGAGAAGGATGAGGTGGTGGGAAAACTTGCTGAAAGAAAAGAATCAACCAGTGGAAAAACACACCATGTCAGGGGAAGATGAGCCTTTCACACTGCACCCAGGAGTTGGCTTTCTCTCTGTTCTTTTTTCTTTCCCTATACCTGGCTGTCGACCTAAGAGTTAAGTTACCTTTGATAGCAGGAAGCTAAAACTGTCCTAAATGTCTACAGAAATCTGCTTGCCTATTAGTAATTCCCTAGTGACAACGTAAAGAAAATCAAACACCAGGCTTCACATCCCAAGCAAGCCTGGTTATGCATATTTAATAAAAGAAAACATACTATATAAGATAAAAATGGGTGTCCATGGAAACTGCATATCAAGCTTTAAAAAAACCCAACCCAAAACACTTTAAATTTTATATATTACTTTCTTTCACATACACCCTCCCTCTACCAGTTTTGGAGTTCTGTATTGACTACCAGAGATCCTCACTGACTGTTATTTTCACATCCCCGGGATGATCTCAGCGTTGCCCATCCCTGAGATCTGTCATGTACCGTACACAGCTCGGCTCCACACAGGCTTTTCTGCACTAGGCAAACATGCAACAAAGCTCTGAGCAGGATGGCTTGCCCTTGGGATTTAGATCTCTTCAGTAATTTTTTGTAAGGGGTTAGATGAGGGGAAAGCAAAACCAAAACAACACAAAACGGCATGGGCAGGCCAGAAGCAGTCTGTGCTCTGCAAGGAGGGGAGGGGGAGGCGTGCTCCCAGCTCTCGCTGCTCCCTTGCCCTCACGCTCTGCGTGCTCAGGAGAGAGACGAGAAATATGGGTATGTTTCTCCCCAAGGGGACATGGGGATCATCCATGGGTGATTTTCAGATGCTACGTTGAGTCCACAGCACAGTTCAAAGCTACAACCAGCAGCTGTCCTGGTGCTTTATATGATGTAGATGAACTGCAGCTCTGAAAGCCGGGGTTCAAGCTCAGGACAGAGAGAAGAATGCAACGGGGTCATCAACAAACACGGAATCATATTGCGGTTCTCTCAGCTCCAGCCACCAGAGCAGTGCCCAGCATCATGAAATGCTCAATAAGGCCCTTTGTTCGCAGCACCAGCTGCCAGGCATTGGGAAGAGAGTTGCAGTAAGCAGTGGTTTGCAAGAGATAGTTGTGCAGAGACAGACAGCAAAAGAGCTCTGTTACAATTAGCACAGGATGTACGATCAAATTTTTATCAAAATGAAAGCAAATAGTTGGCTTCCTCAATGTTCTACCTTTAGCAAACAGGCAAATATGCCAACTCTACCAGCTGGCTGTAGCACAGCTCTGGGAAAACAGTGAGATAGACACAGTGGGCCATGTGGAGTGACACATGGAGGCACCACCTACTTGATGGTGGGAGCAAAGGTCACTATGGAAAACCTGAGCTCCTCCAAACCGTTTCCCTATGGAGCCCCACTGTATAAACTGCCTTAGCACTCAACAGCTTTCAGGATCAGGACCCTACCAAAGAAAAGCCTGGGGCAGGATCGTGAGCTATCACTTTATTATCATTGTTTCCAACAGAGTCATCATTTTCTCCTCTTCAGTAACTAAGCAATTAAATTTAGTCCCCACTGCATATTTTTTTTAATAGCAGTGAAGAATTTCCACAGTGGGATCAGACATTTAAGCAAAGAGCAACCGTTTCCCATCTCTTGCTGCAGAACACTGACAAACCCATTCTCTACCCTCCTCCTCCTCTCCACATCTCTGCACGCATTCGTTCTGTAACTACTGCTTTTCATTTAAGTTGCTCTTAGGGAAAGACTTCCCAAAGGTTTTAGTTGCCCAATTACTAGACAAACATAACCACACACAGCTAAGCTAATGCAAATAGATTCTCTGCTCCTTCATCCAGTACACTTGCTTCAGGCTTTACAATGCATTCATAAGCAAATTCTGTTTCCTCCCTCATTCCCTCCTCTGTTCATCTTGAATTACAGAAAAGCTTTTATCCTGTTCCCTCGTTATTATATTGAGAATCCATAAATTCATTCCACTCTGAATCTCCTCATATACCTGAAACTGGGCACCTGCAAAGTTTGCACATTGAAGGTCTAACCCTACAGGTGGAGTCATTCAGGAACAGACCTACAAGTCCATGCAGGAATTCAGTGGCCACCTGGCATTGTCCACATTCTCCTGCTGTAGACCTCCCATTTCTGCAGTTCAGATCTTTGACTTCCCACACACTTGTTCAATAGTACAAGCTTTTTGGAAAGTAGGGAAGGAGAAGACCAGGCCAAGGCTCCCATGAAATCCACATGTTCCATACTCTAAGGCTTTCATGCCTGATATCCACCACCTTATATCTGGCAAGGCTGGCTAATAAGGCCTACACGAGCAAATCACATGCTGTTAGTAGCATGCATCTCCACATACTCCTTGGCACAAGCACTACACATACTCTTCTCATTTTTAGTAGGATGATTCTACCATACTAAAGCAGCCACACCGGCAGCTTTCGGCCTGCGGCGCAGGAGCACTGCTCTGAAAGATCGATTGCACAGCTCAAGGGGCCAACAAGAATGAGAAGAACCCACAGAACCTGCCTCAGGTACAACCTTCACGTAGTCAGTCACTACCCACAGTGTTTGCACTCACAATTTCAAAGATGGCACTTTTTGACCTTGTGGAGGGATTAGGGTGTATGAATAGATTATGTGTCACTGCCAAGCAGAGCATGTCATCGGACTCACCAGGGAATGAGAGCCTTGCTCCATGGCCTTGCCCCAGAATCTGCACAGCCTGAGGGTTATCAACAGCATACTGACTTATGAGGGGGAACAGAAATGAGGGCAAAGTGGGCTGACACACTGATAGCTGGGTCCTGGAGGTCACGGTGCAAGGAGGGGCTCAGGCCGGGAAACACAGCAAGGACCTCTAGAGGAACGCTGACATTGGCCCTTTGTTAGGACAGGGTTTCTGGGCACTGCAGTAAATACATGTCAGCAGAGGAAAGAGCAGCATTTTTGATGAGAACTATCAGTCTGCCTCTTCCATCCCAGCTGTAAGTGGGCCCACGCGTGAGACCACCTGTAGGCCACACACACTGGACTATCTCAGGACCACAGGCTTGATGAGTCCTGGCAACCTGTGGGAAACAGGTGATCAAATACTCCTTCTTGCAATACAAGTTATGCTCAAGTAAACAGGATAGTTAAGGAGAAAGGCAAGAACTGCACTACGTGGTCAGCAGCAGGGCTACAATGACAAACATGGAGCAGAATTTTGGCCAGGACATCTCATTTCACTTATTATTCCATTTGCTCTTTCTTTTTTTGCCATCTGCTTTGCTCCCAGAACTCTTTCTTTGCGACTTGCCAAGAGTACATACTAAATACATTTCTTCCTGTCAGGGTAAAAAATGGGTTAAGCAAGCTTAGATGTTCTCCAACTAGCATCTGTATGCCCTAATAAAGCCAGATAACTGTATTACTGGGGTAGCTTGAAAACAGACAAAATCCGTTTTCTGTTTTTGCTAAATCCACAGCTAAATGATTTTTGAGGGGGATGTTTTCATGGGAGATAAAAGACTAAAATCAATGATAGGACTGTCTGAAGACTGAAGTTTCATTTTATCTCCACAAAAAAAAAATCAGGAGTCAGCTATTCCAGTCGCTCTCTATTAAGTTTTGGTTCAAAAATGTCACTTGTACTCACAGCAGTGCTGAAAAGACTATTTATCTGAATCCAACTGTGGCATAAAGATTCTCTTGGAATCTTTTGTTTATCAAATTAGATAAGCATACACAATAATGCTGTCTATTACAAGAAAGGGCTTGCAGGTGATATGAAACCCAGAGTACGATATGTGACAAAAATTAATGACAGTAGTCGTAAATGGTTATGAGAACGGCGTGAGGTCTAAAGATAGCACAGACACACACTCAGATATCAATCTGTGCTTTAGGGAATTTAGGAAAAAAGTGCGTGACAGTTCAAAAAAGGAAAATTGCCATCTCTTCTAAACACGTTTGAAGAACAGTAATAACAGTTTAAACCTCTAAAACGATGAACTTTACTGTTTAACCATGGTGATGGGTCTGCATCACATTTAAGTCTAAATAAGAAGTCTGAGGAGTGAGAGGGAAGTACAAGATGGAAGTAAAAGATTTTACAATCTAGAGGGATGCACATTGCATTGTTTTACCTTTCTGATTGTACACTGGCACATCTTTTCCAGAAATATCAGCTTCTATAAAACACCACCAGATTTGGTTTTGGCAGCTGGCAACAGTTCCTCAGTTCTTGTCACTAGACCCAAAGAGGAGCTAATGAGGGTTAGGCACCATGGATGTCTTCAGTAAATGGGTGGCTAGAATTGATGATCCTTGATATGCTAGCACTAAAATCCTTATTTGCCAATCAGTCTTCCTTTGCAGCTGGGCCCTGTCTAGAGACCTCTGCAAAGGGAATTAGGATTAACCATTTATTTCTAGGCACTATACTTTTTAAACACAGATCCAGCCATAAAGCGCAACTAAGTAGAAATGAACCCCCTCGCTCATTTTCTCTTTGCGACCAACTTCTTTTATAAAGAGCTTTCTCTCCAGTTCAGCTAAGTCTTTAATTGTGTGCTTAACTTTAAGTATGTGCTTAATGTCAATGGGACATATGGGTAAGTATGAAACTGTGTGTTTGGTTGAATAGAATAAGTTACCTCAATGTTTAAATGTTTTGCTGAATTGAGGCCATGGCAAATAGAAAAGGAAAAAAAGCTTTTTATGGGATATTGAAAAGAAATAGGTTCCCAGTACCAGTTGGTAAAACTAGTATTTTAAGTTTTTTCTCCTCAATGGTGTAATTATACCAATAACTCATTTCTGTTACTACAAGAAGGAAAGATTTCTTTGAACCTTAATTGAAACGTGGGAGCTTAAAACTAAATAACTGAACTCTTTGCTTTTGGGTGTCTTTGATCAGAATGTCAAAGATATTTGGATAATTATTTCTATTACACCACTGCTCAAGACCTTGCCATTAAAATATATATAAGTATTCTCTCATTTTCACTGCTTTTCTAGGATTGCTACGTTCCGGTACGTATTCAGCCAGAAAAATTATTAGGTGAGTATCACGTATAAGTGTTATAAAACCAATATATGCACTCACTAGGATTTCAGGGGCACCCTGCTGATATCCATGCCCCTAGTTTATATACATTCCTCTTACCCAGCAGTGTTAATGATGGCTCAAAAGGAAGAGGAGAGGTACGAAATGATAAAATGATATAACCTCTTGCTGCTGGTCCCGCTCTTGAGTCTGGGAAATCTATCTTCCACGAGTTTCTGTACTTAAGCACTTTCTTTCACAAGTAGTTCAGTCATTGCATTTACCATCACTTGCTCTGAAACAGACACTACCCTGAATCAACTTGAGGTGAGCAGTTTTTGAAAAGCTGTACCTGGTAGGCAAAAGCAGTCTGCCTTTTGGCAGCTCTCTTGCTTTTCTGTCCCCGAGTTCATCCCGGAGCAGAATGAGGTGTTACCCTGTAAAAAAGAAAAAATGCTGCATGCAAGGAGAGTGTTTCTCTTCTCTCTTGCTGTATCCAAACGTGTTCTGCTCTTGTCTGTCCTATACCTATTGCATCATGTTCAGCCTCTACTTGTCCTCTAAATCTTGCCAGAATCTACATTTTTGCCTCTTCAACTGAAATTAACAACCACACCTATTCATCCTCCTGACACGTCTGTTCTCATTACTCTTCATCCTTTGACCCTCCCTGGTGTTATTACCATACTAATATCTTTTACCTTGTGTGTCTTCAGCAACTGGAGCAGTTCTTCCTCATGACTCAGTACAGAGCATTACTCGAGTGCCAAACATTTTCTAATGCCTCACTAATATTTTTCTTCATCTCTCTCACATGTCAAGTTGCAGAAATATAGAGCAGCCACACCAATATTTCAACACATGTCTCAAAACCCTTTCATTTAATGGCTATAGTTTTATGCCACAACCTTGGCTACATTTGAGTGGTAAATAGAGAAATTCAGAGGCAAGTTAAAAAGGGCAATAAACAAGATATACCATAAGCAATATGCAAAAATGCTATTAATGCATTCAATTCTTAGTGCTGTACCTTCTCAGGCTGTTATTTGCCTTTGACATTTTGGGACAGCTTAGACAGTTAACACAAACTCGTGTCACCGCTCTTCTGGTTTCCCTTTTAAATTCTGATGCATAATATTTAGGTTGCAGCTATCACTGGAGCTTTCTTATTTCTTTTAATCACTTCTCTTGGAGATTTTAAATGAATCGAGTACATATTCCTATAGGTCTTTCATTTTGTAAACATTCTCTTCCTCAAACAGAAATCTGCATTCTGGGTCATATTTGGAGATTTGTAATGTCTCCTTAATGGATTGTAAAACCAAAGGGATTGTTACAATAATCTATTTTAAATTAACTTCTGTTTAAACAATAGTGCATTTTTCAAAAAGCCAATCAGAGCGTGAAAACACATTCTGATCCAAGATAAATTCTTCTTGTAATCAATTACCCTCAGTTTTAAAACACCGTGTGGTTGATTTTAAGTCCATCTTTGTTCAGCTCCAGCTTCCATCCACCAGATACTGTTACCCCTTTTCGTGACATATTCACGCTTTTTTACAACCATACAATAGCTATTTTATGTAGGTATTGAAGAATGGTATCAATTCACCTATTAACCCACTCTTAGACAGTTTAATTCTCTTAAATCTCATGCTATTGGAATTTTTTTTCCACAGGCTCAGAATCATTCTTTTGCTCTGAACATTTTTTGGTTTTCAGATTTTTTCCTTAATGGATGAAAACAAGGTCTGGACAGAGAAAGCCGGCAATCATCTCAGTCATACCATGAACTCATCTCCTCCTCCTTGACATTCACTGCTTACCCATTCAAAGCTAATGTTTTTCTCTTAGCCCTTATATTGAACAGGGAGCTCATATCCAGACACTACCTATCATAAACTCTAAATCTTCATCATCATCACTGTATTTCAAGGGTACTTCTCTGCTGTTCTGCATGTCTGATTGCAATTCTTTGTTCCCAGGCGTAGGACTTTGTGTCTGACTGCATTAAAATGCATAGTGTTCAGATGAGCTCACTTCACAGAATGATGCAAATCCAAAATATAGAAATTACCTGTCCCATCATTATTTACCACTCCACTAATTTTTATGTCATCGGCAATATTTACCAGAAGAGATTCTGTATTTTCTTCCAGATCATTGCTAAATAATAACTAACATTAGGCCAAGAACACATTAGTGAATGACTCCATAGGATGCAGATTACTTTTCAAACGTGTCTACTAAATACATCTCCCAGTCAAAGTACTGGATGGTTTGGAATAAGCTCTATATACTCTTAAGCTCTTTTGAACAATAAAAATCTAGCTGACTAGGCCACAGATTGGAAGCTGCTGTTGCCATCTAATAACATTTTAAGCTATCCAGTCATAAAGCTTGAACATCAGCAGGGGAATAAATACAAAACCACATTGTGCAACTAGAAGAAATCCAATCCCTTAGAAGAAATGCAAGATGGCTTTCTCCTTCAAATGCATTAATCTGAGAAGGTTTGTGATAAATTCAACCTGATAATATTCAGTAAAAAGAACTTTTAATATCCTACGTATTGGATAGAAAAAGGCACCTGCCTACATTGTCTCCAGAACAGAAGCAACACTTGGAGAGTGCTTTGACTCTGGAAAGGATGCATAGAGGCAGCACTACACACACATCTCATCTCAGGAATGGTCTAATATGTATGGTAGCATCACAATAACCTAATTCTGTCCTTTCTTTTTCTTAGTCAGCATTGTACACAGTAATCTCACATGAGCCTGCATCTTGCAAGTTATGTAGGGTTTTGGCAGAACTGTCACTTCCCTTACAATACAATGCATTTTGGGCTTGGGTTCATTATTAAAGAAACAGTATTTGTCTAGGATTAGTCAGTCCAAAGGCAACACTTTGTGTTTAATTTTTAGTGATTTATCTGGGTCATATATCAGTACGTGATGTACAACAAAACTGTATATTTATCCCATCTTGTAGCAGGAGGAATTCAATTATTGCATTATGGGAGTAAATAATAAATTGTGTTCCCGTTCAATCAAAAAGAAAATTATTGTCAAAACTGCTCTCCAAGAAAGTCCTGTATTTCCATTTCTCCAGCCTTCCAGGACCAAAACTCCAGTCTCACCTTATTGAGGAAAGTCAAATATGATAGATTCTTATGGCCTTCTATTTTTAACACTTTAAATGATCAAATGCATTTTTTCCCCTCACTTTTTGGCTTTGCAGTAGTTCAGTCAAATAGCTGTGTTTTGTCTTGCTTATTACTATGATCTCTATGCCACAATCCAGACAAATAAATATGTTACCCTGTTATTGTTAAAAGAGAGGTCAAAACTGGCTCTTTATCTTGGTCATCCGTATTGATGTAGGGCTCTGTCTTAATGCATATTAAATGGGAGTTGAAGGTCTAAGTCTTTTCACCTTTCCACCCCAGTTTTGTCAAGAAACTCCTGAAGTTTAGCTATATGCAATATTTATTAATCCTTCTATTTTTACTTGGTGTTATAGGATTCAGTCATCTATATGGTAAGAAGGGAAATAGAGCATTCACAGCAGATTTTTCCTTCCCATATTCCCATCTGAAGAAAATTAATACCATGAATAAAAACATTTGGAACAAAATTTCAGAGCCTCCTGGTTTTAAACATTAGACTTCCTTATCCTCAATAACCCAATGTAGGTATTTAAGGATTCTTGAACTTTACAAGCTTTTACTACTTTAAATATTTTTACTTAAGGCATAATATATGTTTTATAAACTCTAGCGTGTGCAAACCATTTTATAGCCCTGAGCTTCACGGAATTAATAGAGGCTTAAAGGTAATAAGGCTCAACTGTTTTATGGAGGGGATGAGCCACCTTGACACACACACCAGGGTTTTCAGGTGCAAAAAGAATTAGAAAGATAGGGTGGAACTGGTAAGAAACCCGAGTGAGTTCAGTCACGTGAATTGGATTTTCTAAAAGTGGAAACATGAAATCACCCTTTCATTATCCTTGCATCTGACAAAATACATTATCATATGGTTTTGCTTGAACAGTGTAAAAATTGTTCAAAACTGATACAATTGCAAATCAGGAAAGATCACACTTACGTGGAGCCCTGACAATGTGATCTCATCAAGCTAGAACTCGAAATTGCAAGCGTCACTTCGGATAAGATCAGAGAATGCTTCCTGTCCCAATGATGTGACATTATCAGGTTTGAGACTGGAGCAAAGGCACATGCACAATTTTGTGAACTAACAAGGCAGATTGAGAACACACTGGTTGGCAGGATATTTTAGATCCTGAGATTGCCTTGAGCTGGGCATAATTACAGCTCATTTTTTGCACATGGGAGAGCCATCTCCAAGAGGAAAAGAGCAGGGTACTCACTGGAGAAGGAAAAATGTTGATCTTTCAATTAGCATAAGTTCAAGCATCTGAACTGTGTTTCACAGTGTATGGACAGCTTTTGAGTGAAAAAAAGCCACCTTCTGTAGAAAACTCTTAAACAGCTGTGCTTCCATTTGTACAGGAATCATTTAACATATAGAATTCTACTTTTAGCTGTGGTGTATTTAAGCTTGCTTGAAAAAAGGACAGTGTAGAAAATCAAGAGGTTGTTGCTAATGCATTGCATAAAGTTCATCCTTAATAAAGGTCATTAGGAATTCATTAGCAAGATTTTTCTGTTGATTTGGACTCCTGAACTACAAAATAAACACAATGGTTCACAGTCATAAAGAAAAAAGGGCAGGGTGGCAGGAAGCCATCTGGATTCTCTGCCTATTTTTGGCATTGTTTAGAGCACAGCACTTTGCCAGGAACCAATTCAGAACTAAAAGTTAGGTGCCAGTCCAAAACAGAATTCATGCATTAAAAGCAGTAATTGGGAAGATGCTGGAGGTCATATGAGACTTTGCAGTCTGAAACACTAAAAACCTGAAAGCCACTTAATGCCCCTCTTTCTGATCTGGAAATTCCTCAGCACCTACAATTTCCCTTTCATTGAACAGGTGCCAGATTACTGCTTATACAGGAAGATCTACTTTTTGGATGTAGGTGTCCTTCATGGCTTCAACTCAGATGCCTGAAAACCCCTGGAAGCCAAGACTTGGGAGCTTCCCCCCTCTGTTGAGTAGAAGATGCACATTGGTGCTATTTGCATGGTGGAAGACACGAAGTCTATCATGGTAAAGCAGCTGGAGGAGGCAGAACTGTGAAGTGCTTTTGCCTCAGTGCTATAAATAATGTTTTATTCTGAAGTACATTTATCAAGCATATACATGGTCTATACAAAACCAGTGATTTCATGTACCATGGGCTGCAGCATTTGAAATAGTAGTTCCATGTGCAGAAGAATACAGAAGGTCACTTTGCCCAATGTATGCAAGTAGTGTGATACCAAAATAATTAAAAAATTAACATTTAAATGGAGAGCATCCTATCCCCCACAAACCCAGCACTGTTTTCCAGTCACTCCTCAATATATCAAGACCACAATTAACAACTTTCTACATGATGTTTGACTAAACTTGAAACTATAACTTTAGTGTGTAACTAAGAACCAAAGGTGTTTTTTAATGACGGCTCTTCTTCCAGCTCCTCAATTTTGCACAAATGTTCACATCAACTGGATTAAAAAAAAACCACAGCACATTCTTTGTCTTAACAAACTTTCTTGTATTGATTAACAGTGTTCTATGAAACCTGAAAGAACAAAGTTAAATGAACAAGAAGTGAAAACTTATGATGGATGTGTCCCTCATAGCATTTAGATCTTTTCCACTTGATTAAAAATTCGTAGTTCCCCTTCACTGAATTGTTTAGTTTTTTAGCAGTCTCTGTCCTGATTAAAACAAATTAGCATCAAAGATCCCCAGCTGAATGAGGAATCATTAATTGAGAAACATGCAATGCTCCTTAATTACCTTAGAACAGTCAGAGAACAAATAATCTTAGGTTTCAAAGGGGTTTGCACGCACTGTGCACCATGGGCTTATTCTCTGTGTCTGCTGAAATAAAAGTAGAGTTGCCTATCCCATTGAGGGATATCAGTACAAGCCTCAGTAAACACATTGTAGATTGTTTATCTAAAGTGAAAAAAAGGGGGAAAAAAAGCAAGGTAATGGCTGACTGGAAGAGATAGATGTTTCAGTTTATTATGTTGATCATAGCTTTCAATTTGCTTTGCATATGCCAACATTGAGGGGAAAAAAATGAAAGCTGTTTGCTATTGATGCAAATTTGTAAACTTCTGGAGCTGGAGTGTCTTACTTTGGAGCACCTAACAAAATGTCAGGCACATAGGTACAGAGAGTAACAGTGCAGCTCGAAATAGCAGACAAAAAGGTAACAAACTTTGATAAAACATGACTCAAAAGGAATCCAAGGAATATTTGCTGTTCCTTGGTTGATTGCTCTTCAGTACACAGTTCTTCTGACTTTGTTTTTTAAGCTATGACTCAGATTCCACAGGCCAGCACAGTTACTGCCAGCACAGGAGAAGGAGTAACTGACTTGAAGGGCACAATATACTTACTAATACGAATATCTTAACATTTGTCTTGCTTCACCAGCTCATAGAAGCAATCCTACAGAAAAATGTCACTCAATAGCACTGGAGTGGGGCTGTTATTTACACTGCCTTGGCACTAAGGCTAACCCAGCAAGTGTTGCTAACTTAGAAACTAGAGAGCAAAATTAAATGCTGTGCAGAAGTACCTGAGCTAGCTGGGAACAAGCTGGCTTGTACCAGTGCCAGTACCCTGTGCTCCCTCACTGAGCTAATTAGCTCTGCAGAGCAGTAAGCTATTAGCAGGGGTGCAGCACAGTGCTGATGCAGCTGTGCCCTCTGGTACCCAGAGTAACTAAGGTAGAGTTAGCTGGAGGCATCTGCTCTGAGCAGTGTTACGATACAGAGGTGTAACCTTACAGTCTCTGGCAGACAAAGCCCTGATGCAACGTAACACAATGTATTGACATAATAAGATGATCCCAATGAACAGAAAGGATAAACACCACAGTAACAGATTTGAAAGAGTCCCTACATCACAGGAAAGCTTTGGGCTGGCTCCCAGTTCATATAAACGTGGGCCATTCTTCTGTCATCAATGACTTTTTGCTGAAATACTTCAAAAGGGTGATCCTAACATCTGTTAAAGAACTTGAGCTAAATGCTATAATCTGGCTTTAGTATTCTGGCACTTGAAGGGCAAGAGTGGCACAGCCAACCTCCTATATTAAACTCACATTGCTTGATCCCACTTTGCAGTTCTGGGCCCCTCACTACAAGAAGGACATTGAGGGGCTGGAGTTGTGTCCAGAGAAGGGCAACGAGGCTGGGGAAGGGGCTGGAGAACAAGTCCTGTGAGGAGTGATTGAGGGAACTGGGGTCGTTCAGCCTGGAGAAGAGGAGGCTGAGGGGAGACCTCATCACTGTCTACAACTGCCTGAAAGGAGGCTGTGGCCAGGTTGGTGTTGGTCTCTTCTTCCAAGTGAGAGGTGATAGGATGACAGAAAATGTCCTCAGGTTGCACCAGGGGAGGTTCAGGTTAGACATCAGGAAAAATTTCTTCCCTGAAAGGGTTCTCAGGCACTGGCAGAGGCTGCCCAGGGCAGTGGTTGTGTCACCATCCCTGGAAATATTTAAAAGGTGGGTAGATGAGGTGCTCATAGATATGGTTTAGTAGTGGACAGGCATGGATGGATTTGATTATCTCAAAGGTCTGTTCCAAACAAACGATTTTATGAAATTAGGTGATGGTTTAGCACATCTACTCTGGCTGGAGTTCCATGGGTCTTGATATAATACAATAACCTGGATGCACGTGTGACCAAAAGCTCTGCTGACTGTAAAAACCTCGACAGGCTAAAGGAGTGGGGTCATATTAAAGAAGCACTGTTTGGATTTGAAGGCCTTCTCTTCACAAAGAAGCACAAAAGCTTCAAGAAGACTTGAATAAGTTGTGGGAAAGCAGGTAAAACTGCAGAGGTCTAAGGAAAGGATGGAAACTGAGAGGCAGAATTTTTTGAGAGCATATGGTTCAAGAGAAGCCAAAAAACAAGGATGGAAACAACTGGCTGGATATCAAGAGTTTAAAGGCCTGTACAGCAGACAGTTTGTCCCATCACAGTAAAATTAAATATATCTGCTACAAATAAAACTTACAAATGCTGAGGGATTCAGGAATCACCAAGGAGCAGCAAATGACAGGTGTGAAGGTTTGGCAGATTTCTCTATGAAGTGCACAGATGATGCTGATACTGAGTGTAAGCTGATTGTAGATACAATATGAGAACTGCTGAAGAAACCAAGAGAATCCTTCCAAGGGCAAAGATAACAATTTGGAAGGGAATCAGGATCAGCATGAGGATGGATCAGTTTTATGATGAGACTAAATGGAAAGATAATGCCAAGAGAGAATGTGAAAGCAGAAGACAGTAGTTGAATGGCATGGTGGAGGGGATGGAGCAGAGGAGGAGCATTAATGCCCGAGAACACAGAATCTGTGTCTGGAGGAAAGGGTACAATTTTGTTGCAAATCTGCTGAAAAATGAAAACCTTTTATTTTCAAAGACAGAAGTTAAAAATGGATGGGCTTGGATTGTTTGTGGAGCTCAGTTCTGAAGAGCCCCAAAAAGCAATTACAACCCTTTGGGAAGAGCTCAGCACCATGTGTTGACAGAGTTGCTATGAAATTATTAAAAGCAGGAGGAGGTAAATGAAGCCAAAGACTGCACAGAGTAATTTGGTTGATTTCAGATATCTGTAAAAGTTTCAGAGGAATGGAAGGTGGTTTTCCTAAATACAACGTAAAAGCTAGTGTGGTGCCTGTCTTTTTTTCTTAAATCCATAAAGCTTTCTCAGAAGGCTTTACTTTCTTTTTAATAAAGCAAGAATAGTTCAATAAGACCAGTGGGGATCCAGGAAGAGAGTTCTACCAATCATTAAATATTTTCATGAGATATTTGATAAGATATAACACTATAATCAGAATGAATATGCAGACTTACGGATTTTAAGAAATCTTATGATGCCATAACATGGCTTTTGAGCTACTCTGGAGGAATTTATAACTCCATAAAACATTTTTTAAAAGGCACAGTCACTATTTGCAATGAAAAAGATGGAGCATGAAGACAGTGTGAAATCTCTGCCCCATTTGGTATAAATGAGGGATTAAGGCACGGAAATGCATTATCCCCAGTATTCTTCAAGGTGGTAAAAATGGTGCAATCACTGACATTTTCAGACTACAATTAACACCAGCACCTTTGGGATACTATGGTCTGGGCAACTGTAATGAAGCAGAAAATACTGTACAAAGAATGGCTGCTTAAAGAAATAAAGAACAAATAACATAAAATCAAAGATATCAGTAAGTTGATTACATGAATTAAAGGATTTACCAACAATAGGGAAATTATTTCAACAGGAGAAACTGAGAGCAAATTCTGTGACCATTATTGTGTGAAAAGCCACAGACTATGAATCATTTAATATCTGACAGCAAATGCCTTTTTTTAATTATGCCTCAAGTTGTGGTATAGAAAACTGCAACATCTTACACTATTAAATAAATCTGATACTAAATACAAACTAATATATACTTGGCATTCATATGGCTTGTTATTTTTAGATCACTAAAGAGCTCTGAGTACCCTCTAAACATTAATTAATCTTCAGTATTCCCATGTCATTAGTAAGGTTAATTTTATCATTCCTAAACCTTCAGTTAGGAAACTGAAAGCAGAAAAATGAGATGCCATATTCTAACTGTCTAGAAGCAAACCCAAAATTAGTTGTATTAATATATTTAGAAATATCTTTATACCTGATCAGTTGGTTCTTTGTGCTTTGAGAAGTAGGGAAGAGGAGACTTGAAGGAATATTAACAGAAAGAAACCTTTAGGACACATACAATTTAGGTTGTTTGCCTTGATGATATTAAAGGTGCCTTCCAGCCTAAAAGATTCTATGAGTTCTGTTACAAGAACACCCATATTCGTAATCCTACACAAGATGTTCCAAAACTATGTTCATTTTTTCCTCAAGTATATTTTGTAACTGAATATCATAAAGAACTTTAGGACTTCACATGAAAAAACAATTTGTCCTTCACGTTAACCACTAAAAATCACAAAATAACAATGGGTTTTGATAAATACTGACCTGGAAAAAAATGATAAAAAGACTCATACCTTCAGTAGAATAAGATCCTTAAGACATCTTCTAACTCTGGAAGCGTATTTGAAGAGCTCCATCTTATTCTCCCCTTGCTTCTTGTCTAATAAGAGGTCTTTTAGAAAAAAGCATCTGCTAAAATTGGAAAGTAACATCACTAAGCATTACCATTCTGTGTTATCAAATTGTTATTATCAAATGATTGAAAATGGTCTCAAACTCTGAGGTTATGTAAGCTTTCTGTATTATTATCTATGGCCTTAGTGTGTAAAAACTGTTACAGGAAAACACACTAAAAAATAAAGGACATAAAAGGATATAAGACAATTAACTCACTTTATACACTCAGTCTCTGACATGTTGAAAATACTAATAGCCAATTGATAATAACTGATAACAACTGATAACATTCTCAGACAGATTTCTAGAACTTCACTTAGAAGGAGAAATGCATTTAAGGCTTTCTTTCTGTAGAAACGACCATTAGTATAGAGATAAATAATGACTGATTCAGTTAAAGTCTTCAGACTGTTCAACATGTGAGAAAATTGAGAACTATTTTTAGATCAGCTGTGAAACCAATTACATAGTTCCGTACACACACACATATATATGGTTCCTGTATGATTTAAAGAGGGTGCTTTGGTTTGTTTTTTCTCCTCTTTGTTCATCATTCCCACTCTTCCTTTCTTATTTTAGAAGAATTAAGTTTTTAACATATATGAAGAGGTGCAAAGAGAAGTTTTTTACTGACTCACCTTCAATTTTCATGACCAAGGAAGTATTAATGACAGAAAGCCCAGGGAAAGTCCCCTTTCAGCTTCACAATAAATTTCAGAGGGTCCTTAGAATTTCAGCTGCCTGAAGGAGGTGATGATTTTATACATTAGAAACATCCGTAGCCATGGAAATGGCCACGTGCATCCAAAAATGCAGTTATACAGAAATATAAGTATTCACTTTGAAAATGAAACAGCATTAAATAAGGAAGAGCTGAAACAACAAACAGCCCTGAGCTACACAAGCCCAGGTTCTGCAAGGCCTGCTTTGTTCCTCTTCATTAGTATTTAACAAGCAAGCACAGCTGAAAACAATATGGGAAGTTCTGGCCACCTGTGGTCAACAAGTAGTTTTGCTATTATGTTCTATAAACACCTAGAATAGCCTTAGATATTCCACACTCTACTCCAGAGATGATCTGAAAGTATCAGTAAACTGCATATTTTCAAGTAATGCTTAAACTTAGAGACAGGAAATGCAGACTAAACTTATTTAATTTTCCCTGGTAATGTCAAGCATTCTGGATAGGACAACACTGCTTAAATAAAAGAGAGGGATTGTGAATCACCTTCAACAGAGATTTTTCCTTTATTGTCAAGAATCCTTTCAGATGTTTCTTAGAAAACTGGTAATGAAGGTAATGAAATTAGATACATAATGATTTTATAGTTCAGATGAATACTATGAAAAGTATTATGCATGAAGCCTGGACATCTGCTAAAGTGACCCCAAACTAAAATTCTTACCATCAGGATTCCAGCTCTCCATATTAGAAAATAATTATTGCTGCAGATTTTACACGGAACAAATTCCACATCCCAATCTAAACTTGTCCAAATGTTTCTGATTTGGGAAGCTGAGAGGGGACTCTATATAGAGCAGTCAGCTATGAAAATTTTCAAATCAAGAATCTGAATGTTCCAAAATAATTGTATCTTCAAGCCTTAACTAGAATGTGGCCTCTTTTTTTTCCATATAATTTTAATAGAGGAAACATACAGATAATTTTTTTTTGTATAGGTAAACTAGTATTTCATTACATTTCATAGGAATGTAATGAATGGAAATAAGTATTTTAAAGTGTTTTTTATAAATGCACAAATTTGATTTAAGGAGTCTCAGGATGTTATATAAATATATAAGTAGAAAGAGGAATGGAAGTACTGGTGAACCCATGTTACCACGGACAGTCTATCTTGTATTTTGATCAGCATTCCATAGCTGTTGAATATCCCTCAGCAGAATCCGTGGACAGAGGGGATGGAGGTGGAATCCTGGCAATCAGAACTTCACTGGGGCTTACTTTCCAGAACAGTGCTTAGTCGTTCATTTTTCATCCAATATAAATCACTTTAGGAGTAAAGCAGGCCATTCAACATTTTCTGACTCTAAGAAAGAGTCCAAACATTAGACTGGAAAATATTTTTTTTTAAAAAAATTGGCTTTTTCATAAAGCAATCATAATGTGACAGTTGATAAAATATCTCATTTGATGTACAGTTAGTATTAAAAAGTTTGCACTTGCCAACAACTAACAAAATGAAATTAATAAACATATTATGCTATTTTTATATCTTTAAAATAGAAAGCCCTAATAGTTATTCTGAAACTTTGGTTTGAGATGCGTTGGCAAACATCTGGTATTTGAGTGTGGCCATTACGTTCGTATTTTTAAAATGTATTTTATTATAATATATCTTTACAAATTCGCATGCAATCAGGGAGCCTGGGAGAAGAAACATACCTCAGGAAAAAACATTCTCAGAGTGGATGAAAACGCTGAATGATCCCATGACAAACATGCTTTTCTTGTACAATAAAATAACGTTTTTAATTGTTAACACAATAAAATGGCTGGTAATTATTTGCCCATCTCAGCGTTACAATAAAATATTTTAATCCCTTTAAAACTCACACCTCTTTTTCAAGTAATTGTCAAACTCTGGTTGAGATATGGAAGAATGTCATCCTTTATGAGTGAGTACAGTCAAAACTGCTCTACAAGACTACATGGTCTTTCTTAGTACAGGGTCTCCAGTACATCCACAAAACACACACTGTACATTTCTTATGTGAAATGTTTAGGTTGAGGGTAATACAGAGTTTGGAACATATTCCAGAGAAGTGGATCTTTCCTTTTCATAAGTGTATGCATCATATAAACCAGTTCTGTTGGTTTATATTCATTTGAACGGATCAACTTTTACAATTGACAGAAAAGGCTGTTTTCAAAAGACCATTCTTTTTCACTGTGCCAAGTAGAACTGATTGAAAGTTCCCAACAGAAGGTTTAAAAAGGGTTTTTTTTAAGTTTTAAGATATAAGAGACTGAGGTCAGAATAGGCAATAAAAATCACAAGATTGTGATGGCATTTTAGGATAATAATCTTATTTTAAGATACGAAAATACTGAAACAATCATGCCAGCATAAGAAATAATTATACCATAATTCATAATTGCATAAGTTATCAAAACAATAGAGCAGTCATGGTTGGACGCAACCTAATATTCCTGTATAAGATTTAACTACATCCTTTACAACTGTTCCTCTTTATAGTTATTTTTACATTCAGTCCTCATCCAAATTAAGCTGAGTACTCCTATGTATGAATGGCGTTACGAAATAAACACAACTCACAACAGGGCTTTATTACTGCTACTGCACCACCATGGCATGCAAGAAACTATGTAGTCAGCTATAAACAGTAAAATGTCATCATCTTGCTGAAATAAAAACATGAAAAATACAGATATAGTAGTAAACATCAATTATCTTTTTATATCTTTCATATTTACCAAAAGTCTATCATTACATGAGGCATTTATACCCCTGTATCACTCTCCTGTGCTAGTATGGCGGCAAATTTGGAGTTGAGAATCTATACTTTCAACAAGCTCATACAGAACTACTGGTTTCATATCTTACTGCTGTCAACATGTAATGTGTAAATGAGAACGTGACACGTCTGCTACCTACCCCTTAGCATCCTCTTATTCTTTTGCATATTCATGAATAAATAAAAAGTCTGAGGGTTATTAAAGCTGTTCGCTACGTTGTCTGTTGTGGTGACAGAGCCTCCCAGAAACGAAGGTCCTACAGGAACGAAACTCTTTAATTTGCTTTGTATTGCTGAGTGTTCACTGTGTGAGATTCCATAGTGGATGCTGGATTTGAGAAACACCGTTGGATTTTGAAATATGTGTTTGATTTTTGTTATGCAGGGTAACTCCTCAACTGGTGTGAAAGTGAGAATGAGATGAAATTCTGTATCTGGGATGAAAAAAACCCTTCCATACTTTATTATAAAAACAAGGGTCTAAGTGCTGACTGGGATTCATTTCTTCTGCTTGAAAGTCAAGATATTGTATAGATACCGGCAAATTTCAATACCGGAATGGGAGCAGGTAGAATAACAGCAAGTCAAACTCTCCTTAGACTTGCAATCTTGAAGACTGTCTTGGAAAAAACCAACAAACTTGATTGCAGAAGAAGTTTTTCCATGCTCAATTAATATTGTTCGTTGGCATGGAGGACCCACATGCGATCTTTGTAAAATACATCATTCAGAATTCAGAATAGACTCTTCAGTACAGAAATATGAAAGCCCACCCATCACTCTTCTGCAGCCCAGATTATCTTTACGAGGCTTTTGCAAGGTAAAGAAAAATAATAATGAAATGCTCAAATCACTTTTTTTTTTATAGAATTATCTTTCAAATATTGCATGTGGTGTTCTTGGGTTACACCTATGCTAAATTCAAAAGCTGCCTAGGTATTTCGGGCAATGATAAAAGAACACCTAGTTCCAAATGATCCTCTTTAGTTCCTGCTTGCTGGAAAGAAATCTTAATGCTCATTACATGGAAAGAAGTGTACAATTCTCATTATTACATTAAGCTATACAAAAAAGTCCTTTATTTTCCTGGAATTTGCTTAGTCTTCAATTATACAATTTCCTTCTACATTACAAAACAATGTACAGTTTCTCCTAGTTCTATTCAAGGATTTTCCCTGCTCTGATACGTTCAGGATTAAGAATACTAGGTATTTTGTTTCATATTTTGTTGTTATCTGGATCCACTCTTCATATTAAAGCTCATCAAATGTACTCATACCTACCAGAAGTTTGTTCTGCTTTGGGGTATGCAGGCTGTGTGATTAGAACAGAGCACAGTACCTCATATGTTCATTCATAGATTTGCCTCCATAAAAACTGAGGCTGTAGTATAGCTTTCAATGGAAGCCATTTTAAAAGAAAACATTACAGAATATACAATAGTAATTTTTGAATCTCAGACACAAGTTCCTTGACGTGTTGAAAGATGATGTTTTCGATTTCTGACTGCTGAACTCTTATCTTTACAGTCCGCGGGCTTCTGTTGTGAAATGTCTATCAGTGCACTTGCGATTGCGAGACCTGCAAGATAAATAAAAGAGAAACAAAATTTAATGCCCAGCTTTCCCAGGAAGAGTTCCAGAGCAGTGGGATTGTTACTTTCAAGCTAAGTTTTTGTATTTCCCCAGAAGTGATCAGCTTTGTTTCAGAGTCAGATAACAAGGTCTCAACCTGGTAACAGTGAAGAAACAGTAGAAGGGAAAAAGTACGGTGAAGACACTGGACTGAGTGTCTCATTTAAGTCTCTTATTGATTTGTTCCATGATCATCTCTCTTTACCACCATTTTCTTGGTGATGTGGACCAGAAGCTCTCTGACATGGAGTTTCTCTTAATAATATTCATGCATTGCATTTAGAAACGGATTAAACTAACAATCGGAACATAAAAGTGTAGCGGAGACCGCAGTTAAGACTAAATTTTATCTGTGCATATTTTCCTTTGCCACATATTTTCTTTTGCCTCCCTAATTTGGGAATATCCATACGTCAGTATTTACCATGAACAAAAAGATATGAAAATATCTTTCCAGAACACTTGGATTTGTGAACAGACAGTGAAGCGTGATGTTGTTGGCCTGGACAAATTCTAAATGTCATCAACTGACTCAAACTCTTCTTTCCCAGATTCTGGTTAAGTTCTTGATATTTCATGACCTGTTATGATCTTAGCAGGGTCTTAGAGAAGGCATGGAGAGGCATGCGTGGGAAATGAGTAGTTCAAGAGTTTACTCTTACATTTGCTAGAAATTACTGAGTACTGCTGAAATGCTGTGACTGAAACACAGTACACGGTAATTCTGAATTTTAAATTCACACACATAATATTGCAATGAAACTGGTTAGGAGGATGAAAGACCTTGACAGACTTGAGAGGGGCACCTGGGCAAACCTCATGAAGTTCAACAAGGTCAAGTGCAAGATCCTCCACCTGGGTCAGGGCAATCCCAAGGACAAATACAGGCTGGGCAGAGAATGGATTGAGAGCAGCACTAAAGAGGACTTGGGGGTGCTGGTGGATGAGAAGCTCAACATGAGCCAGCAATGTGCACTCACAGCCCAGAAAGCCAAAAACATCCTGGGCTGCATCACAAGAGGAAAGAAAAGAAGGTTGACGGAGGCGATTCCATCTACTCCACTCTTCTGAGACCTCACCTGGAGGTTTTAAGATGAAGGAGGGTAGATTTAGATTAGATATTAGGAAGAACTTTGTTACCATGAGGTTCGTAAAGCGCTGCAACAGGTTGTCCAGAGAAATCATGAAAACCCCATCCCTGGAGGTGCTCAAGGCCAGGTTGGATGTGGCTTTGAGCCCCTGATCCAGTGGGAGGTGTCCCTGCCCGCGGCATGGGGATTGGAACTGGATGAGTTTTAAGGTTCCTTCCAGCACAAACCATTCTGATATTTTCTACTGCACCATAGCTGCAATGAAACACGTGTGCAAAAGCACATCTATATGCACCCCTTACACAGGTAACGATGGTGCTGGTTCTCCACACTGCCCAGTACATTTCAATCTAACCAGTAACAGTACTATTCAACAGGGAAATCATAGAAAGTACTTTACATGTTTGACAATTAGTCTCTATTTTTTCACTGAGGCTTGTATCAAACTTAGTTTACCTACTACAGAACACAATTTTGCAATACTTTTCACAGATTTCCTCCTTACAAAAGGATCTACTAAGAAACTGTGCTTATAGAAGAAGAAAAATTACAAGTGTTTCTACAGGCTTCTCTCTTAGTCTATGATGTACTGTCAGACTCAGTTCAGGTTTTCATTACTGTGAAAAATTCTATGCTATTGCACACTGTAATGCTATATTTCTTGCTTCACAAAAATGTTGCAAGAATTAATTAATGTGCATACAGCTTTTTGAAAATACACCGCACTATACTGTAAAATGCTAAGTACAATTATCATTGCTACATTTCAGGATATGTAAGAGCCAAGATTAATTAAGTCCTTTTTCTCACATACACATATATTTCCTGGCAGGAGCTAGTGATGCCTTAAATTGGACTTTGATAAATTAGATTTTCAAAATCTTTGAGGCACCTTTCAAGTATCAGCATTGTGTGCTATCAGGAAATTCAGGCCTAAAAACTAAATAACATTTTGGTACTTGCTTACATGTGATCCTGTTTTTAACAGCTAGGCTTAGGGAGTGTGCCAAATGGAAACAGACTTTCCATTTTTCATAAGATATTTCAAAATACACTTGGATGGATGATGCTATCCTCACTTTACATAACAATTAACAAAAAGAAGAACTATTTCTTTCAAATCTAATGCTGCATACTGGGATATACTGGCATGCTCTTAGAGGTCCATTAAAATCGGGTCACTACAGAAGATCATTTTTCAAAATGTCACACAAATCATCTGATGAAATTAATTTATTATGTTCTCTATGCCCCAGCATAGCTCCTTGTTATCAAAGCAATACAATTAACTGGGCAACAATTCATTATTTCAGACTGGCAGTCTAAAGGAATTTCATTTACCAAGTCAAGCTGATGCACAGACACTGCAAGCAAGCGGAATTTATATCAAAATACAACAGAGTATTTGATAAAAATGCTGTGGCTTAAATATGTATTAAAAGAAAAAAAACAAAATATTCCCTTTATTTTACAAGTTTGGTATCTAAACAACAATTGTGAATACATTTACAATTGTTAAAGTTGGAACTGTAAATTGCACAGTGCTCTACATCTGTTACTTCAGTTCTTAAGTTATTCCATTTACCTGCCTTCCCAGAATGGTGCCATTTAAATATCAGACCTATCACCCAAAGTATTTTCCAAATGGTCTCTGGTTGCTACTGGTTCTTAAGTGTGGTGACAGGAACAGTGCAATCAGTGAGCATTCCACGTGGAGAACCAATGGGTCGCCTCTAGTAGTCTAATTTCTAGAGATTCAAGACTTGCTGCCAAACCAAACTTAAAATAAGTTCAGTTTGGTTTTCTACTAAATGTTATAGAAATAACCTGACCCAGTTCTGTGCAGCTAAAACAATCTCTAGCTTCTTTTAGGGATGTGTATGGAAAGATCATTAAGAAGTGAGCCCACTCAAATACATAAGCAGAAAGAACATTTTTGCAAGAGATAATTGCATCCACAATGAGAAAATACCACAGAATGCAATATGAACTTGGTTATCTTTAGCAGAACTATTGTCTTTCCTAATGGAAGTTAAATGGTAATAGTTTATTCTCGGGAAGTAAGTGTCTAATCATAAAATTACTGGTGTGTGAATTTTTTTGTCCTTTTTTTTAAACAATTCTGCAAAACAATTAATAAGTACAGGAATAAAATACAGCACATCAAATGAGATTGCCTTGAAAAGCACTTTCCCCATTTATATACAAACAGCACTTCCATTTTGCATTTGAACAAAAGCATCTGAAAAAGTCATTCATTTTGAGATGCTCTCCTCCCAGCCTCTGTAAAAACAGGCAGTACTATATATTTTAATTTTGCAGCAAACAGCTTCATTAGGCGTGAAAGGTTAATTGCAGGTTTAAGTGCAGTTCAGGGAACAGTGCACGGGTCTGTAGTGAATAGCACAGTCTGCTACAGGAAGGCTGAGTGCTATAAACTGTTTGCCCTGCTGAAATGTTTTACTACCTCATTTACTAACTGTCTTCTTTTACTGCTTGTATTTGTAGTTCTTCTAAACCTTTAATAGCTACAGTTTTATTTCACTGTAATCAGATTTAAATGGAAATACCCATGCTGGGATGTTTAAACGTTTTTCCTCTGATTGTCTACAGCTACATTTGAACTGATGTAAGGCTACACTATCTCTCAGAGTAGAAAAATACCCCTAACATTGAAAAAGTTTGTCTTACATGCTGGCGTGCATGTTTAAAACCTTTTTTCCTCCTCTATTGTTCATTTTAATGAGAAATGCATTGAGTTCTTACTATCCCCTTTGCTCAAAGAAAAGGAACAAAGAATGACCTCAGATTCACGGTTTGGCAGGTAAATGGATTTTATTTTTTTCAATTTAAATATGTATTATTCAGAGATACCATTTCGATAGATGTCTTCATTCGATTAAATCCTACACGTTTCCATTGTCAGGCAGAATCAGAACATTCAGAAAGCTGAAAACAATAAAATAACTACAACTCAGGTAGATCAATTGGATTTCTTTGATATTTTGACCAAAATTATAGTCATTGCTTAAGGTGACCTTAAACAGCGAAAATAAAATGACAGCTGCTATACAGAGAAACTTAAACAGAAAACACTAGGTAAACACTATCCTATTAAAGAAACAGCTCCACCTCTCAGCATCCAGCAGTCTTTGTGTCACTTCACTTCATTGACTCAAGATGTGTTACTGTACATTCTCATCTAAGACAGTCTTTTTATCATGAAGTATCTGTTACTCAAAGTCTTTCCACTGGAGAAAATGCAATGCCCATTGCACTGCCCATTGTACAACTGGATCTAAGTAGTCTGAAGATGTACTGAGGATATGATGAGAATTACAGACTCTCATGCCTCACAAAGATGTCCAGTGAAGTCATTGAAGACAATTTCATGCTCATAAATAAAGCTACCAGCTATTATGTGGGGAATTTTAATGAGTTCTGTCATTTAACATTATTTCAAGTCTATAAAGAACTGTCTTGTAAATACACAATATATAATACCTGTATAAATGGCATTTATATACAAACCCACTTTGTTAATAATGTGGTGTTATATTATCTGTTTCTTAATTTGATGAAGCACATCACATTCACCATGATGTTTATGCATAGAGGCCAGGATTGCATCTATTTAATCTTCATAGGAAATATATGCTGGCTATAGTGTCTATAAAGATGGAGGAAACATAAGTCTCAAGAAGGTTGTTACTAGAAAAGTGGTTTTGAGTACCCACTGAAAAAAATCACACTTTTTATGAGTCATTTTGGTAGGAATATTCTCAATTCAGTTTAGTTATTTGATAAAATATTTAAGATTGTCTGGTACTTCCTATACTTTTCTTGTTTTCTCAAATAAACTTTCTCCAACTGGACTAACTCATGATTAATTTCCTTGACTGAAAAGGCCAGAACATTGTTCGTGCTACACACTCCTATGCTATAGATCAAGTTGTGTCAGGAGGTATTGCAAAGGCAGATAAAAAGGAACCAGAACAGAATTCAGGTTTGAAAAGCACGATCCACAGAACGTTCTCCCAACCACACTCAAACCTCAAGTGTCTACTTTCCAGGAGAAAAATTAAGAGTCACCTGAATTTCAAGACTGTACATGGCCAGAGGAACCACTGTATCTCACAATAGAGCTACGTTCATTTCAAAGTCAGAGAACAGTCAAATCCTTCATGTTTACTTGAGGGCAGGTGTGCTTAGACAATATCCAGAGATCATGGACTTAAGTCACAGAGGAAAAAAATCATAAGCAACTGCCAAGAAGAAGAAGTATCTTCATAACCTGTTATATTGAATGGGTGGGCTTTTTTTAAATCAGATTTTTTTTTAAAAAGGACAAGCTAACAGCACCTCAAAAATCACAGTCTTTTTATGGGCTTCTTTTCCTGTTTGGTCCATGGATGTGTATTTTAAGTTGACACTACTGTTACTATGAGAAAGATATATTGAACAAAACTAAACTAACTAGGAAATTACTTTGGGCAAGTAACACTGTCATTTTTTTTTCAGTGATAATTTCTGCTAGATGGGAGGGCAGCCAAGACTCCAGGAGGTAAACTTTCCTTTTCTTATGCATATAACTTAATTAAATAAGTAAAATATGAGACAGAGCTTAAACCATAACAACAATAAACACAATAATGATAGTGTGGAACGAAATAGCCATACACAAGTAGAGAGGAGATGTCATCCTCTTCTGTATTATACCCTTGGTATTTAGTAATAACAGCTATCTGTAAGAAGCTAAGAATCTCTTATTCCCAGAATAGACTTATAAATTACTTGCTGTCAGTTTGTGGGAAATGCAGACTACACAATAAAGGATCTTTTACGAAACATTCAGCCTTTCCCAATTTTTCTCATTTGCAAATGGAAATGGCCCTATGTATTTGTGTGAAATAGTTGTTCTCCAAGGGGCCGGGAGTGATTTTTTCTATATGGTCAGGCAGCTTTCCCTTCCCTTTCCATGTGAGATATCTGTGTTTCAGTCTGTAATCCAGGCCTGTAAAACATCTGATGTCTTTAAACCAGGCCTACCAGTGGCTAAAATATAGCATGGGCTGTTTGGCCCCTCTGGCTATGGACAGGCAGGGATTGATTATGCACTTTGGGATAACTCTTGTCCATTCAGCAGGGCACCTAATGAGGAGTTGGAGACACTACGGTAGTAGGTTGGGATTGGTGCAATCTGATTGGTTCAATACGATTGATACATCTAAATGGAGTTAAATCCAGTTGGAAACCAGTCACAAGTGGTGTCCCCAGAGCTCAGTGCTGGGTCCAGTCCTGTTCAATGTATTTATCAATGATCTGGATGAAGGGATCGAGTGCACCCTTAGCAAGTTTGCAGATGACACCAAGCTGGGTGGAACTGTCGATCTGCTTGAAGGAAGGGAGACTCTGCAGAGGGATCTGGACAGGATGGATCCATGGGCTGAGACCAACGGGATGAGGGTCAATAAGGCCAAGTGCAGAGTCCTGCACTTCGGACACAACAACCCCTGCAGCGTTACTGGCTTGGGGAAGAGAGGCTGGAAAGCTGTCTGGTGGAGAAGGACCTGGGGGTGTTGGTTGACAGAGGCTGAACATGATCCAGCAGTGGCCCAGGGGGCCAAGAGGGCCAATGGCATCTTGGGCTGTGTCAGACGCAGCATGGAAAAGGGGGGTGATTGTCCCCCTGCACTCGGCACTGGTGATGCCACACCTTGAGAACTGGGGTCAGTTCTGGGCCCCTCACCACAAGAAGGACATTGAGGGGCTGGAGAGCGTCCAGAGAAGGGAACGGAGCTGGGGAAGAGGCTGGAGAATAAGTCCTACGAGGAAGAGCTGAGGGAACTGGGGTTCTTTAGCCTAGAGAAGAGGAGGCTGAGGGGAGACCTCATCGCTGTCTACAACTGCCTGAAAGGAGGTTGTGGTGAAGTGGGTGTTGGTCTCTTCTCCCAAGTGACAGGTGATGGGAGAAGAGGAAATGGCCTCAAGTTGTGCCAGGGGAGGTTTAGACTGGACGTCAGGAAAAATTTCTTCCCTGAAAGGGTTCTCTGGCAGTGGCAGAGGCTGCTCAGGGAGGTGGTGGAGTCCCCATCCCTGGAGGGGTTTAAAAGGCAGATACATGAGTTCCTTAGGGATATGGTTTGGAAGGGGACAGGTATGGTGGGACTTGATGATCTCAGAGGTCTTTTCCAACCAGATGATTCTGTGATTCCATGATTCAATGATGTTGAATAACTGAAGATTATTTTTCCCCCATCCTCTTTTCTCAGTTCAAGCCTTCCTGGACCAAAACAATCATAGAATAATTTAGGTTGGAAAAGACACTTAAGATCAAGTCCAACCGTAAACTTCACATTGCCAAGTCCACTACTAAAACAGCCTTTCTGTACCCTGCATTTCTTGAATATAAGTTGTGAAGCCTCAAACAGGTGAACCAGCAGCAAAATACATTTACATTTTCAGGGTTGGAAAAAGCAAATTTATACTATATGAAACACTTTCAGAAAGCTATCAATAAAATGCATGTAGAGGAAATCACCTGTAGCTCCCAACATAATTTTTATTTGAAGTTATTAGCAAAACAAGGATTTTGGTCTTTACCTGATGGCTATTAAAAAACATCTGAAAAGGAATAACCTGCTTAGAATATGTGCAAGCCTCATGTAGATTAATTCCTCAGTCTTCTCCCACTGCATATTACACATCATGTGTTCAAACGCAAGTAATTACACAGGTTTCTGTAATGGATAGTAAAATTTGAACCATTCAGATATTTTTTCACATGAACTATTGAATTTTCAGTTTGATTACATCTCCTTTCCATTGAATCATTTATCCATATGTTATGAAAAACATCTCTGTTCTTGCGATGTTGTGCAGCCGTTTAATTTGTTTTCAAGAAAATCACTATAAACTAATTTGCTACTCTGCAAGAATTTGGTGAGTTGCATTAATCATGCTAGAATCTAATTTGGTCTTACAGACCTATTTCTGTAGAAGAGAGAAACATCTACTTGGAGTACTGAGGAACCACTATTTTCACTTACTTCTAGCATTACCTGGATAAATAGAAACAAAATTATAGTTGGTTTTGTTTAGAAGTCAGCACTACAGCTGTGATACAGTTGTGGTTATTTTATGAACACCTTTATAGTAACCAGACCCATCTGGATTGCAAAGGCCTCCTCTAAACCAGCACACTTGAAGTTATGTGTACAGCATTATTTTACTCTCTGTCTCCATCTTCAGCAGTTTCCTTTCATAGGGACTGTGTATGCCAACCAGAGAAAAATAGATATCAAAAACATAAAACAATGGTGAGCTTGAATTATATTATAGCATTTTCAATGCTTTTTTACCCAGATCTATTCATGCAGTTGGACTCCAACCACTGCAATGAAAGCTAAAGCCTCACTAAATATTATGAGTGGGATGAACACTGAGGCAGAGATTTATCATTCATATAAAGAGCGTGATCAACCCTCCATTAATACAAGTACTGAACTATCAGTAATTAAGTAATCATGTAATTAAGTAATCAGAATACCTGCATATATGTGTCTGTGTATGAGTATCTGGAAAACAGAGAGAAGGTTCAAACCCAACTGAGCAATCAAGAGAAGAGTAGAAGGACAGAAGGCAGAGGTATTCACCAGGGTTTGCTCCCCTCCAGAGGGGTCTTACTTGCAGGGGGTGATTTAAAGCAGATCTCTTCCTCTCTGCAGAGATCTGGGGTGATTAACCTCACCAGGTGAATTTCAGTTTTTTGTGAATACCTCCCAAAGTCCCATCTGGATCATAACTTCTGTCATCATATTTGCAGCTTTACTACTCTCTTCTCCTCAAGACAAGACACAAAACGTTAAAGACAATAAGCTTAAGGGCCCAAGATGGGCCAATTCTGCCCCCACTGGAGAAAAAACAAGTCTACTTACATTATCATTTACTTTTAAGGAAGCAGATCAGAGCAATAATCCTTAAAGATGCTGTTTCTCACTCTTGCACCTTTATTTTGCAGATGCTGGGTTTTTTTCCCTTGTCAAAAATTTTGTTTACACTGAAAAGTGATGAATATGTTCATGCAAACCAAATATTATAGTTCACTAAAAATTCAATAGGATTGCAGCTTATTCAGAAGCAGGTATAATATCTGCTGTGCTTTCCCATAATGCACACTCTCTTCTAAGTTTTGCTTTCCAAGGTTGATGAAGTACTAAACATGTTTTCTATTTCTAACATACTGCTGCAATATATCATCACTCTAACCACTGTTTGGCTTGTAATTTGGTTCTGGTCAAATAACAATGGCAGTTTTTCAGTATTCTGCTGATGTCCACAATTAGACATTCAGGACATCCCCAGCTCCATAGCCAGCAGTCACTCTGACAAAATAAATGATCTTGGCAGTGTAACACAGAATTAAGTCAACAGGACAGAAAGTGTGCCCGGAATTTTGAACCCTATTTTGAAATATTACTAAAGTGACAAATTCAGGGTCCTTAAGATCTCTAACAAGGATATTTGTGGTTTCAATACTTCTTAATAAATAAGGAAAAATAACAACACAAATGCCATGCTGTCAATATTAGGGTGGTTCCATCACCAAAGCATCAGCTTATATAGAACATTGATTTTTATTAATTCTAGTAGAAAATCTTCATAAAAGGCTAAAAAGCTCAAACCAAAAAGACATTCTAAACACCAGAACTTGTATACAAATAGCCCTACCCGGTCAGAACTGAAAGAGAATAATTCTCAGTGGGATTCCAGTATATACAGGCTTTGCAGCTACTCATTATTCTTTCCTGGATTTTCTGTATTATATTGAATGTACTATATTATAACTTTAACAGGATGACACACTTAGACCTGGTTACTGTCAAAATGTATGGAAACAGGGTTACATTTCAAACACTGCATGTTCATAATTGATTACACACACTCGGTCCTATGGACTCAATACTGATAAATATCAGTAAAATTATAGTAGCTGAGCACCATCTCCATTTGTGAGACACATGTGAGTAGAGCAAATGTCTGAAGCTGTGAAATAGTAACACTATGACTGCATAGCACTGAAAATACATTATATGCCCTAGGCAAGTCTCCTAGTTTGGAGAGAAAACTTGACAGTAGGTAGTCACAGCTTGGTACCTAGCTCTATGTGTACTCCCACTCCAACAAGTAGCACTCTTTGTGTAATATATCAATCCCATCACAAAATGTGAAAGAACTGTTCTGATACAAAGACAACCAGAGAAAGATCCACTCAACACCCAAATGCAGGTTCAGTGTTTCTCCTGTTAGGAACCACGTACACAGGAGATACAGTAGCTGTGAAATATTAATCTCCTGGGATCAGATTTGACATAAATCTCAGTCTGATGCATACACCACCTTTTTGTACAACAAAGCAAAATCTCTCACTTCCTGCTGAACAGTGGATTCACCATCCCTGGAGGTTTTTAAAATAAGACTGGATGTGGCACTTAGTGCCATGATCTAGTAATCATGATAGGGTTGGATTAAGGGTTGGCCTTGATGATCTTGGAGGTCTCTTCCAACCCAGATAATTCTATGATTCTATGTTAGATGGATGTGAAAGTAGAAGGGAGAAACCAAGTGAAAGATACAGTCCAGAAGTTCTCATAAAGCCCATTTCCCAGCAACATCAGCTCCAAGAATAAGGACTTAGTGGAAATAAACCTTCAGATACCAAAGACTTACAACAGCAGCCCTCCTCCTCACTAGTCACGGGAGTAACAAGTGGCAGAAACAAAACCAGGGAGAAGATGTGGAGTTTTCCAATGTCAGGGTGGTTCTTAGAGACAAGAGGCAAAATCTAGAGCCATTCTATGCATTGTTCTTTGCAATATTTTCATTAAAAACTGCCATGCTGTACAAAGCATCATGCTGGTTGTGTATTTCCAAGCTGTGATTAGGAGCTAGTTTTCATTTATGTATTTTCAAAAAATTTTTCCTACGTGATGAAGGAGAAACAAACCGTCAGCAGGACATGAGAATTCCCTCACTGCAATTCTGCTAAATCTCCCATCTGTTTTTCAAAACCAAAAATTATGTTGGGTCTTCTATTTTCTACTTAACTGCTGACCTTTTCCCCCTCTGTTTTTCCCCATATGCTTTTTGATCACATATGAAAAACTTGGCCTCGGTTCTCTTATTTCCTGATTTTCTACATTTCAATTATACTTTAATGGCTATATTTATAGTGATGATGATACAAGAGTGTGTTGTGAATTAAATCTGTTTTGTACTATCCCAGCTTCTGAGAACTGCTACAATTTGAGCTGCTTTCTTCCATAGCCTCTGAAGTGCCTTCTATAATACAATAATATAATAAACCCTGAATCTGCTCTTCCCTTTGCAATGCAATCCAGCATTCTGTTTCCCATAATGCTGCTACATTATGATTTGCAACTATAAATAATTATCTGAAGTTATAAAGATAAAATATAAAACTTTAAAGCAATACCATTAGACACCATACACTTGAGACTCTGAAGCAGCCGTAAGCAAACATTGATTTTCATAAAGAATAGAAAAGAAGGTGATAATGAAAAGCATGGTTCCTGCTAAGGATTAGTTCAGAAAAAGCCTGCTTTTCTTGGGTACAAAGAATAGAAACAGTGGGTAAGCAGTGGCAAATTGCACCTTGTTCCTAGCAGATGGGGCACCAGCACATTTTGTGACCTCTTTCTTAACAGGCAACGGGCCAGAGGTGGAAACAGCTGTGGGAGTGGTGTGTGACAATGTGTGACGTTCAGCAATAGAAATTATTCCCCCCAAAAGAGGAAGGATTAGAGATGAAAGGGACTTATCTAAACCTCCACAAGGCTTCTGTTGATATGTGTGAACTTGTGAGTTGCTTTTTGTTTGTTCTGTCTTGTCTGGACAAGCGTTCAATATAACAACAATGGAATACATAGGATTCCTATTTTTTTCCTACACTGTATTTCATTGCCTTCCTTCCAAATACACCTCCATTTTCCATTCTTATTTTTGCTTCTTCATGTTCCACTAAGCTTGAGATGCCACACTATTTAACTCCCCTGACAAACTACTTCTTTTTCTCTACCTAGACTTTCAATAATCAGGAATTCTCCGTGAATCAGCCAGCCTTATTTCATGATTTCAGTCCCATGTGTGCTGTAAGAACAATACTTACTTCCAAGATTTGAAAAGCTGTGTGTTGTTTAGTGCACATTTTTATGCTACTTTTCAGCTTTGATGTGTTTAGCTGCACTTTCACTACTTGTGCTGCAAAAGGGACGGAAACGTGTTTTCCTCTCTGGGATGGCCTCAAGGATACAGCCATCCCCTGTGCCAGTGTGAGATGCACACGAAGCTGCTGAAGGTCCACAAAGGCTGAGGCAGCATTGCTAAGTCCTCTCCAGATCCACTGAGATGGATTTCAAGGGGAGGGAAGCAGAGCCAGGAGGCTCTTGCAGGAATAAACAGCTTTTAGGGTGAGGTATAGCATTGCTGTGCTCTGCCTAAGCTGCATATGCTCAGTAATTTCATCCAGGATGAAGTCACAATGCAGTCTTATGTTTTCATCTGGCTTCCCACTCTTTGCCTTTTTATTTGCTCAAGTAAAATCTCCCTATTGCCCTGAAACTTGCTTATTCTGTTCAATACCAACAGTTGTATTAGGTCCAGACAATGAGATTATTTCAATGAAACAAATGGTTAACCACATATGAGCCTGTAAAAAGATCTAAATACTGGTAGAAGAAATCTGGCTCCCAAAATTGAAAGCCTGACTTCAACACAAGTTGAATTTTCACAATTTTCTTTCCCCTAAAACACTAACACTGTCCAGTCATATTTTAGAGCTTTCATTTACAAAATCACTGTTTAATGACCTTTCCATAGTGGTTTAAATACAAGAGATGTACTCAGGGAAGAAAAACAGCATTAAAATACAGAGCTTGCAATCTCCAAAGTGCTACACAAAGTAACTAATGCCTGCTAATATAGGGATTAGCTTGTTTGCCTGGGTTTAGTGCAATGATTATATCTCTTAATGAGAGAAGGTTTGGTACCACCCTGAAGCCAGGGCAGCTCTTCTTAAAGCATAACGTGTTTAACATTTGTGTATTCTCCACTGGAAGAATCTGTTTAGAGTATTGATTATTTGCAAACAACAACTACTTTTGGAGAAACATTTTGAAACCAAGATGTGCTTTGTGTTACCAAAAGATTGCCACACTAGGCAAAACCATAATGGATTGGTTTTGGCTAGGTGGGATTAGGATGGAGCTATTGACATCTGACCTGGGATGACTACTGTGTTCTACATAAATTTCATAGGCTTTGACCCCTCACAGCATCTTCTCGGGAGCCAATAGCAGGGGAAACCCCTAAAGGAAAGAGCTGTCTCCTCTGTGGGGATGTCCCCTCCCTCCTCCTTTTGGGGAAAAAGGTAACAGACAGAACAGTCTTTGCCTCTGGGCTTCCCACAGGCCCACGTTCCATGGCACGTACCAGCCCAGCGTTTGGGGGCTGGATTAGGCACACGTCTCTACAACTCTTGATGTAACGAGGTCCCAAGTCACCATGAGGCCTCTGAAAGCTTCAAGAGTATAAATAATAACAACAAAAACAGTAATAAAGAGAAATGAAACTGGTAGAATCGCAGGTGTTTGTGGAGCTTTGGAGTGACTGCAAGAAAGCTGGCACTGGTGCGATGCGTACGGAAACAGCTTGGAAAAAGCAATCTGGAAAAAAACCCACCATGAATATAATGAATGAAATCTTTATTCCACATATGTAAGTGTTTCTGATACTACCAGAAGAAGGTACAATATTTATCATTCTAGGATCACAGGGAACAAAACAACAATATTAAATCATGAGAGTTTTTATTTGTGAATTGGCATTGTTTTCTCTCCCTTGTGCTACCAGAATGATAAATGCTTTCCTTTGTGTGCAAAAGAAAAGGCTTGAAACTGGCTGTGCATTCTATATATTCATACTGCAATTGTTTAGAGAAGTCTGGTTAAATCCTAATAAATACCAATTTTTACATTAAAGGTGCTAACAAGCATTTTAGGGTGGTGGGTGTTTGTTTTTCCATTCACACACACTTCTATTTGAGAGTTCCCTTCGTGATATTTTATTTTCTAGGGCAGATGAAGCAAGCTGCACTCATCAGAGTTCTTAGGCTAACTGGTGGGAATACTGCAGAAGCACAATGTGATCAAAGTGGATGGAAAAGCAATCCCCAAATGACTGAGAGCAAAACTTCACCAGTCCCAGAATTACAGAGAGCTGATGTCTATGTGACATATTAAACACTTGCATTTGAATTTTTAATATCAAAAATAAATGTCATGGCGTATTCATGAAGAATCTGCTTGCTTTGAATACAGCTCAACTGCTACTCCTTGTTATGGATTACACCTTGCCCAAGTTGTGGATGCCCTCTCCCTGGAGGTCTTGAAGGCCAGGTTGGGTGGAGTCTTGAGCCCCCTGATCCAGTGGGAGGTGTCCCTGCCCACAGCAGAGGGGTTGGAACTGGATGATATTTAAGGTCCTTTCCAACCCAAACCATTCTATGATTCTACGATTTCACTTCTTATCTCTCTTTAACTCCTGCTGAATGAATTTCCAACATTTGAGAGGGGTTAACTTTTTTTCATTTTTCTCTTACATTTTATGTTTTCAAAAGCCAGCATGGACTATTCCACTGATCAGATGAGAGTTAACACACTTTGCTGCCAATATTTTCAAATGCAAGTAATATCTTCTGATTTGCACATTTCAGGATGAATGTGGTGCATCACTGTGTCATCTAACATGACTCAGGTTTGAGAGCTTCAGGGCTTGGCTCTGCCTTTAGTGCCCTAAGTACACACCACTGAATTTGTTTTAGACAGTAAATACTGATTGTGTAAATAAATATATAACTAGTAATCTGATTTCCAAAGATATGTGAGAAAGACCCCAAGAAAGGATTATTTTATAATGGTTTAATTCTGTGCATGCTCTGAGTGCTGGGGGAGAATTCCTAGAGCACAGCAAATTTTATCACACAGATTTCAATTGCTAGGTTATACACTTAAGAATAAGTACATAGAAATGTACTCTGTGCATTTCAGGATGCAAGGGTAGAATGGCTCTTCAAAATATCTTGATGGGTTTTCATTTTCTTTTTCAGTCTAATTGCTACTACTGTTACTCAGAAATATTCCTGCAGCCTCCGTCAGCCCCAGTCAGGGATGCAGCTCCCACTGTGTTGGGTGCAATATGTGAGCACCAAAGAGCTTCAACAACTTTTCACTGTGCTTAAATGTTCATGTTGAAAGAAACATATTCACAGACCTCTTTAACCCACAGATTTTGAAGTCAAGGTGAAAATGAAAATTTATCTAGACATTTCTTTTATGGAATAACCTACTACGTAGTGAAAGTCCTGCAAATCACTATCAATTATCAGTTACACTGTGTAGTTCAGAGGCTTCAAAATGTACTTCTGACATCCTGCTACACAGCTACTACTTTGCAAATAGCAAGAAAGAATACAACCTTCCTCACTCCTGACATTGGCCTTGCAGTTCTAACGCAAGTGATAAAAGACTATTTGACATGAATAACTGCCAATATAAATAATGCATAGATCGATGGAGCAATAAGACTACATTAGTCAACTTCCTTTTTGAGAGAACTGGACTAAATTATTGTGAAAACTAATAACTGACTAAACTGAAAAATTCAATGACTTGTATCATTAATTTTAAGATCAGACTGACTGACTGAGTTTTATTTAAAAGTAGTTTATGGTTAGAGTTAAGCGTAGAATACCCAGGTAAAAAAAAGCTTTGTAGTTTTGAACACGTAGCAACGCTAAAGGAAATTTCTGGGAAGATTTTAGGACCTGTGAAAACAAAGTTTTGTGTAGAAAATCATACACACAGGAGTTACAATGAAAAGTCAAGAAGTTTCCAGATTCTGATAGATTTTAGGTTGGATGTCTCAAAAGATAAGCCCTGACACTGGCAGGCAGTCTCCCTTGAAAATTTACACTCCGTATACAGAAAACTTCAGGTAAACCAATTTCTTCTTTCACCTCTGCCTCCAAATGCTGGTCTCAAAGGACTTCATTTCAGCCAAGGCCTGTCAACACCCCCCTCAATGCTTTTCATTACTGAATTCCTTCTGTATGTTCTCTTTCAGCTGTGTTAAAATAATAAATTCACAACCAATTGATTTTTGAAAAAGGAGAGAAACACTTGAACTCATCCCCTGATTTTGTTATTTCAGCACGTAAAACCAGGGGGTATATTTAAAGCTGTTGTTTGAAGTCCATGCTTCCCACGCCATTTATGGGGTTTAAAGTAGCAGCAGGTTGAGCAGAAGTTATAATAAAAGTCATTTTCAGTAGGATGACTATGAGACTTTTGGGGTGAGCTCCAACGAGTCCATATCCTTTAAAATCATTGATATTAACGGTAATCCACTCCAAAACATCCACCACAGAGTAGGTGCCCTTAATCGATGCTTTGAAATAATAAAATTACTTTTTATTCTTCTGTTGCATCCGGGGGGAATTCAGGACAGTTCTAAAACTCCTCTGAGAGGTGATTCTGTACAGCTTTTGTCAGCATTAAGGGAGGAAAATAAACAAAATTCACACTGCTGGATTAAGAAGGCAACAATGGTTGTATCACCTTAAAAGCAGAAAAAAAGTCTTTACCCATTGTGTGTGTAGACAAGGAGCTTAGTTTGGATGAAGCAGTTGCAAGAACACCTTAATGGGGGACAAGAAAGCAATTAACAATGAAAAGTCACTGATGCAAGAGATAGTCCTAGAGATTAAAATCTTATTGAAACAAATGCTTCTCCATTTGATCATAATGAATTGAGCTGAAAGATCTGCAAAACCAGTTCACTGAACACAGGAGAAGAAAATAATAATTTGTTACTCAATTATAGTACAAAGCTTTCTGACCAACACACAGCTCTACAGCATCACTGAACTAGAAAAAGAATCTTGGGTAAACTGAATAACACAGTAGAATACCTGGGCATTTTATTTGCAATTTCAGTGTGATAATTATGAAAACATATAGATATATAATTTGTATACAGCTTTAAAAACACAGGAAGAATATGCTTTATCTCAAATGAATAAACAACACATTCAAAGGAGCAGAGATGAAGTGGGCACAGCAGGTAGGGTAGGGCAGGGATAGATGAAGCTAATAGTGCAGGGAAGAAAAGTGCTGTGGTGGAGTTAAGCTGAGCACGGGGCAGCTGGGGAATATTTGGAAATGAGAGAAATTGCAGAGAAGGAAGTTCAAAAGAGAGAGAGGCCATTAAAAATTGAAGATTGAGAGAGGTACATTACACGTGTGGGAACACACTACTTAAATTAGAGAAATCCATCAGATCAAGGTAGGCTGGGTCTTTGTTACAGGGAGAAAGGTGTCAAATTCATCCCATCTGCCTCTAGGCAACTGGCTAAGACATCCAAATCTGGCAGTTACCACAACAGATTTGAAAAATCAGTGGACAGACATGTCCAAAGAGGAGACAAGGTTGTAGGTGGGCTGGATCAGTCTTTGGTAGTAGCTTTGAGAAAGAAATGTAAGTGATCAGCTTCTGAACACATCTAAAATAATATGTACAGATTACATGGAGCCATTGGATTAGATGGGAGCAGTATAAAAAAGATTGAAGGAGGGAAAAATGAACATAAATATCTGCAAAAATAGCTGTCACAGGGAATTGTTATTGAACATTTATTTTCTTACAGTGCACCCTTAACAGGTCCTGTGTTCTTCAGTGTTGCCATTTTCAGTAAAATGTGGCAATGACAGAGTTAGACACAACAGAGCAATCAGCAGTGGTGAAAAGGGCATCCACAGGTTCTATTTAAATTTCTTTTTTGTTTGTTTTTAGTTATTTTGCCACTATAACCAAATATGAAGTTACACATCTGGAACAATAATTTGGGATATATCAAAGGAAAGCAGCAGCTTCAGAAAGGGCCTCTGATTCAAAAGTCAGGTAAAGGGAAATGATTTGATTACATTTTGGAAATTCAAACGAGGAAAGATCATGTGCTAAAAGGTCTCTCTCACACTTTCAGCAAGAAAGATTTAACATCCAGGTCTAAAGCATGAACTTAGGAAACCTAAACAAGCTGAAGTTAAAGAAACTGATAAATCATCAGAGTAGGTACGTTAAGGATTAACATCTTAAACTGTGAAAATAAGGAACGAAGCAGATACCCTGGAAGACCAACAGACTTGGAGGCAGATCATCAGAAGCAGCATGACAGCAAAGTGCTGGAAGGAACATACACAGCTGGGAGCAATTACTAAAAAGCCAAGTGCCTTGGTAAAAAATCATGGTTTTATATATATAAAGTGTATATATATATAAGTACATCCATAAAAGTGTATCTACCTATATATTGTTATTCCAAATGACCATATTTCACTAATAATTTGATCACAATTTATTCTGTTCAACATAATGAAGTTCCAGGAACTTTGTCCCTTAAGAGGGACAAACCCAAGTATGAACAAAAGACAGGCCAAAAGAAAGCAGAAAATGTATTGTCTACAGAAAGCTCTTCCTACATTTGGGGATTATGGACAAAAGCTTACATACATCAAAAAATATAAAAAAGAAGTTGTAGTTCTTGTTTAAAAGAAAAAAATAAAATAAAAAAGGTAAAAAAGTAGGGCTGGAACCCTTCAGAGACACTTTATCCTTATTCAGTGATCTGTTGTTCAAAGAAGTCCTCTACTCCATGCCAGGAGTGTACAAACCCTGCCCAGGAACCAGACAGTGAACATATAGTCGTACATTGTGCTTCTTACTGAGATAATGAAATTAAGTTTTAGACATTTTCTGCATGACTAATCTCTCTTGATTACATTTTGATTTTGTTTTTTCAGTGAATGGTTAATTAATGATGCACAAGGCCTCTTCTTTGTGGTTCTGCTGTCTCCAGTACAAAAGGATTGCTGGACTTTGGCACGCGGGTCTCCACTGGCTCGACTCGTCCCTATTAGATTGTTCCTTGCCTTCGCTGGGAGGTGTTCAACAGACATACATTAAACCTGAAAGCTGCACTCAGCAGCCTGTGGATCCATCAGCAGATGAAAAGAAAGCTTTAGGGGAGCTGTATTTTCTGAGAACAACAGCTTGCCCCCAACCTGCCAGGTCAGAAAAAGGGGAGGAGGTTGTTCTGTGCTGAATAGAAGGACAGAGCCCACAAGGATTTCCTATCTGTGGGACTTTGTTCCTCTTGATTTAAGAAATAGTCCCAATATTGCTAATCTCTTAATGGAGATTTGCATACAAACGCTTTACCATCAAGACAAAGCATCCATTGCGTGCTTAAACTTCTACGCAGGCATCACCTTACAGAGACCCATCCTGTCAGTGGGGGAAAGTATCTATACCTTAACTTCCAGTAATACTTCTGGGAGATTCACATGATTTTTTTCTTTCCCTACAATTGTCTTCCACAAAAATATTTGTGGTTGTAGCTGATCTGCCCACACGTTTCAAGACGCAACACCAGAACTGCAGAATCAGCCTCAGGCACAGCAGGCATTTGCTTCGAACCAATTTTCCATCAGTCTTGATGCAACTGTGCACACAAAAACATTCTCTTTGCAAATCTCTTTCACAAGCTGAGGCTCATACCTCGAGTGTCTAGACCAGATATGCATGACAAGGATGTGAAACTCTTCATAAAACCTGACTTGAAAGGAAATCAATATTACAAACATACCCATAACAAGGGATCCATTACTGCTACAATATATAAAACAGCACTGTGCTCTCCAGTAAGTAATTGTATGGAGTGTGTCAGGAGTGGGAAGTTCTTTTTTCAACTCTCTGGGAATACACAGTGATACAATATCACTGCAACTGGAAGATATTATAAGGAGATGCATATGTTCATACCTTTAAACACTATAGTATTGGATTAAGGTTGGACTTGATGATCTTGGAGGTCTCTTCCAACCCAGATAATTCTATGATTCTATGATTTACCCACCACAGTATAGTCTCCTGTGCTTCGGTCCCTGAATGGTAAGGTTTACTTTAGGCCTTTAATCTGATCATGCATACTCCTATCATTATAGATCTTAAATTGTTTTGCCTTCTACAAAAGGAGAGACCAAAACAGAAATTAAATGCATGTAAAATAACAGAACTATTTCAATAGCACTAATTGCAAAACAATTTAAAAAAGCATCTTTTGATGAAATAATTGTTTTAATTATACAGTATACTTAGGTTTACCAAATATAAGCACTTCAGCTTTTATCATTAAGATAATTTAATATCCCACATTGTATTTCAGGGCGTAAATAAACTAGAAATATAAATCGCTGCAAAAGGACACCAGAACAAAATAGAAGGAAAAGTGGTTCTCTCTCTACATATAAAGAGTTCTATCATACTATATTGTTAATGGATATATCAAAATGCAAACAGGTAATTCATTAATTGCTCAGGAGAAACCTTAACACTGGGGCAACAGTAGGGAGACTAAACCTCGGGCATCTGCCCTTGAGGGGATCTGAGCAGAGCTCAGCGAGGCCCCTCTTCTTGTAGGGGGACAGCACCAAGGCAGGTCTTCTAGCATGAGCTTTTCTAAGTGGATGTCTTCACAAAGGAAAGTTTCTCATGACTTCCTGCATTAAAATCTCAGACTCATAGATGGTTCATTTCAATACCAAAATGAGACACTTCTTGCCTGCACACTGTGGTAGACCATAAATTCACCATGGTACTTGGTCCACTGTATCAAGTAAAGAATAAATGCAATAATTCTTAACTATCTAGCAGCAACTCTCCACTGATTTGGTCTTAAAAGTTTTCTTTGAGGATGATACACCAGGAAAGGTCAAACAGGGGAAGTAGTAGGGGGAAATCTACGCAATAAAATGACTGCTAAAAGTAATTAAATTATAACCCCAGCCAAACATCTCAAATCTGGTATTGACTTTATTGTTGAGCAGACACAGGCACAGCAAATGCCTTGTGACATTTGGTAGGAAGGGGAAGGGAAAGGAGGTATTTGTGATGTGGAATGAATGTGGGAAGGAGATGTTAGAGACAGCAGAAGTAGACATGCTCTGGGAGAAACACAAACATTTTTACAGCTATAAAATACTCAGATCTCTTCTCAGTTTAAAAATATGCCTGTAAACAACTACTTTATATCTTTCTGCAATACAACAACAGTAATAACTGCTCGTGTTCTCCCTGCCTACAAAACCTGAACACAGCAGTGAGGGGGTTCCTGCTTCAGCAAAAATCACGGCATTACTCTGATGAAATTTCAAAACTACCAGTTCTTCGCAGGACAAAGAAAAATCCTTCTGTGCTCTGATTGCTGAATCAGTCAGTGTAAATAGAGCAAAAACCCAGGAACTGCTTGGCAGGATTTTAAGCAGTCTCTTATCTCTAAACTGCATTCTTGCTTGTACTGCACCGCAGTACACGCACAATATTTTCATGTTGGTCTTGCTCACACCTTGTAATCCACCAATCAAACTGGCTGAAGGATGCCAGACACTCAGGTGTCTGTTCAAACTTTCCCATCTGATAATTGCATTTTAGATTTTCTAGCTGAAAAAATGCATCTCATTTAACCTTTTTTATTTTTTTGGGAGAAATTTTATTTTAAATACCCTTACTGATTAATTCACATTTTCAACTCATTGCATTTCCACAAAGCACTTGATATTTGTTCCATTGTGAGGGGAAAGAAACCTTCCACAACATATTTTATTACAGCATTTTTTGTTATTTCATTACAACGTTGCAGCCTTCAGAAGAGTTACGGGTCGTATCATCACCTGGTATCAAGGGATCTCTATACTATGGGAATAGGTCAATCCCAGTTTTGCTAACTGGGGTTCTGGTTCTCCCTCTTCTTAGCTAGCAGAACACTCAAATTTTAATCAACATTATTTGCAATATCAGGTACTGAACTATACACACATGTATGTGGCTTTATTTCTGCAATTTTCAGAACAAATCAATAAGAACAGACACCATTACTGTCTTGTACCTGTTTTCTTTAAGGATCATCATCTCAGGTAATTCATGCTTCTCAGCTGCAGAAGTGTTAATTTTTTTAATTTTATTTTCTATTGTTTGTCAAAAAATCCTTTTCTGGACTATATTATGTAACGTTGGTCAAAACTGTGCAGCGAAAATGTTTCAAAACAAAAACTGGTGTAAGGTTGATATGATCTCTTTGCATAGACAGAGGCATCTAATCATTATGGGGCACATTTTTATCACTAACAAAAGTTTATTGGCAGTATCTTTAAAACTGACAGTGTCTTTCAGGATCTATCAAATGTATTATAACATAAGCGATAAAATTAATAAAACATAAAGCACGTACTTCTTAGAGGCATCGTTTCCAAGCATGTAAACTTTTATCTTACTTTTGAAAAATGTCAAATTTCTTGCAGAAGGACTTTTAAAAATCTGATTTATGAGAAAGGTTTATTTTAACAGGCTCTGAGAACTACATAAAAGTCCTTCAAACTGCAGGGCTTCTACAACTTTTAACAGAGAAAGTGGTGAAACAAGTGAAGGATGGGAGGAAGGAAGACAGAATCATGGTCCCTGCACTTAATCAAATGCATTTGCTTTTGGTAAACGGCTCTAAGAATTAAATATGTTACAGCTGACAAAAAACTCTATCAAGTTCCCAGTTTGCTCTCATTAGATAGGATGTTTGTAGCATAATAGGTGCTGCCACGCTACGGTGCCAGCAATGATCTTGTGCACAGAAGAGTGCTCCGAGTGTACAGGTAGGTGAGGAACTCACAGCTGTAGTAAAGAAGTTGATAAGAGAGCAGCCCAGCCATGCAAAAACATAGTGCTCTTTTAAGTAAAGTCTCTTCTTAAAGTAGGAATCAGTGCACAATATTTACACAGCACTCAATATATTGAGTTGTTACTCAATGAATTATTCTCAAACTGCCTGAAATGTTAGAGCTTCTCAAGGTGATTTCCTGTTAAAACTAGAAGTCACTACTAAGCCTGGCCATCCTTTTTTGGCTGTGTAACATCCAAGTTAACCAATACAAACTATTCTACCTTAGACAGGCTCTCCTTACATTCTTCCCATACTTGTTGGTTGAAGATATCTCTGCAAACTGCATCACCATACTACATTTGACAGGATGAAATAAAATACAGCTCAGCTCAATTTCAAAGGTTGTCTTTAATCTCACCCAACTTCAGCTGCCTAGAGCGAGTTGAGTAGACTTAGCTAATCATCTAGGCTCCCTCTGTAGACAACAGAGGAGTGGGGCCACCTCAAGACAGATTTAAAAGACAATTTTGTTTTGAGCTCATGTAATAGAACAGGGCAAGACGTCCCTCCCAAGTGCTTCTTTCTTTCTGTTGACTGCCAAGGAAACCCAGATTAACTTAGATTAGAAACCTAACTTCTAGATGAATGTTTAGTGAGACAGCTCCTGGTTATTTTGATATAGAATTGGTTAACAACAGCTGTGAGAGCAGCCTTATACAGACAGCATGAAAGATAATTCTTGCTTCAGGCAATTCACAAATTAAGCTAAGCTAAAATCCCATTTCAACTATAAAACTATTTCAAAAGATGCTTTTTGAGTTGATATTATACATCTTAATGGGAGAAGGGTGCCATATGGAGTGATTTCATTTTGTTAAGAGATACTCAGTGCTCTTATCTTCCCTATGTACAGCATGGAAATTGAAAGCAAACATAAAGCTTATCATATATTTTGCAAGCAATTGTCATTTTAAATACAGAGAACTTTATTAATATAGCAACGGGATACAGATATACTGAAGTGAAAGTTCTAACAGTAAAGGTTTTTTAAATTCATTTAACACCATCTAGCTGTATGTAGTTATCTTGCATTTGTTGGTTTGCATGTATGGGTCATGAGTCTTTAAAATGTCATGTATTGTTTTCCAAAGATCATTTTCAAAGAGAAATTGTAATTTGCCAAATACAACTGGCATATAAAATAATAGCTAATGTAACCACATGATGAAATTGCTGTCAAGTTGTTTACCAACTGTCCAGTACGATCAAACATGGGTTTGTGATTATTTCCCTCTTCTGCTTGAGAAAAGAAATGTATTTGACTTCCAAATCCAGCCCTTTGTTCCAGTTGCCTTTGAATCTGGGAATACAGAAGTATTTTGTAACCTCCTTGGCCAAACAAAGGATTTCATGTTCTCAGAAGTGAATCTCATCAAACTGTCCATGGCCAAGAAGTGTCTGCTGATACAATGGGAAAGAAATCCTTCAATAAGGATAGGAAGACAGCATTCTTCAGAGGGTACTCCACACTTAGACAGTAGATCAAAGGCATGAAGCTCTAGCTCACTTCTACCTACACAGAATGCTGCTGCAATGAACATGTACTTATCTAAAATTTTTGCTGTTAATGCCCCTATCTCTGTGCTTTCTACTGGTTTCCTACTTTCTGTGCCCTAAACCCCAAGATGTTTGGCTCTACTTCCAAACCCCTTCCCCATCAAGCTGTCTCATTCTTAGGAGGCGTTGCCTACAATCATTTGCAAAGCTGTCTTAATTATCTCATTTCAGATCCTGTCTTTGATATGCTGCTTATAGAAAACTCATAGTTGGCCTACTGCTCTCCTTTGAACACTGACTTTTTGGCTGACCAGTACTGCCACATTGCATCCTTATGCTCCCCCATCTGTCTAGCCCCATCTGTTGTCTTGTGTTTCATACTTAGATTATAAGCTCAACAGCAGAGGAACTGCCTTTTTGTTTTGAGTTCATTTAGCGCCTAAAACAATGCTGGCTTGACCCATGATTAGGGATTTCCAGCACTAGAATAATACAAACAAGCAAACATTTGCACAAATAACCCAGCTGGAGTGCCGGATACAGACATTGCCTCACAGACACCACAACATGGAGGAATCAAATTCCACCAAAATGAAATTATCTGGCCATACTGCTCCATTTAGTCATCACTGCAAAATGTCCTTCACGTTGGTTGTCCATCTAGCTCACAGTGGTGGCTTTTAGCTAGTCTCTCCTCTGAATAAAACTTGTCAAGTTGTTGCATTGTACACTTCAGGTATTGGGGCTCCGCTTCCCGTGTCTTGGCTCTTCTAAAATAAAAAGGATCAGAATCTCATTACTCTATTTTACCAGAAGGAGTTGGAGTTTGGAATCAGCTCCATGGAAGCCTGCTTGGATGTATGAAGATGTTCATAACTTCAGTGGTTTAAGCTACTGTCGCTTTTTGGTTTGTGTCACCATGGTTTAGCCCATACCTTGTTCACAGAAGAGACAGAGGATCAGCACCTTTGAGTGCTCCTCAGCTGCTCTGTGCAAAGGCTGGGACCCTTAATTTGAGCTGCTTCCTGTGGCAGTTTTAAATTAGACCCTTTCTTTCCTCATTCTCCGTGTGTTGGTCTTGCCTGGACTACTGCTCTCTAAATTGCCTTGCTCACCAGTTCATGCACTGGTTTCTTGCCAGCCCTGGCCAGGTTGGATCCCAAGTCCAGCTCCTCAGGCTCTCCTGCCTAGATCCACACAGCAGCGCAAGGAACACGCATGGTCATCCAGTCAAACCTCTGCTGTGTGTGGGAAACGTGAAGAAGCCACTGTGGGCAGATCCCTGACAAGTAAAGAAACAAAACACCAGATGTGTGTCTCTTGGATGCAGCAAATCACAGACTCCTATAACGTCTCTAAAACTCCATGGATACAGAATCTGAGTCCGTGAGGACCGACTGACACAACTGGGGAAGTTCACACCGTTCAACAGCTATCCTTACAAGTTGCCTGTGGATTCCAGAGAGGGATGTGGCGTGGTTATATTCCCATTTCAAGGCTTCCTGTATACAGATGAGCAGAATTTGGGACAGAATTTCTCTTGTGGTTCTTGAAGTGCTGATTAGTTTAATTAACTTCTTCATGAAAGTAAAATAGGGAATAAATTTTAGCTCTGTTCCTATGAGATCAGATTATTAATGGGTCTCACTAACTTAGATTTCTTCAAGCACCTCTCTTTCATATTGTCAGTATTGTGCTGATTTGATTACACAGAAGAGGTGGCAGCATGATGATTGCTAATCAGAACTGCACTCTCAACTTATTACCAGTCCATCTTTTTTTGGGTTTCATATAATCAGATCAATACAAATAGATAATGCATGTACAGCTGTGTTTACCTCTAACACTGAAATCCCTCTCATTCATACATGTCTCCTTTAAAATCTTCTAGCCTGAAGAATTAATATGAAATATACATATATATAAAGATGTTTTACTACAGATAAAGTTTTATAACTCTAGCAAACAGGAATGTCCTTGAGCTGAGAATTTTTGATTGTATCATTAACAAGCAATGGCATTATTTGCATGCAGACATCAGCTGTAAATTATGCTTTACATACAGTCCTTATATACTCCTCAGGGATTCAGGACCTCATCTAGGAGGCTCCAGAGATCCTCAGCACCAATGAACTTTAAGAAGAAGTGAGTATGTTCAGCAGCCTGCACTGCTATGATCACAAAATACAACTAAGCAATGCATACTGCAATAATCATGAGGCAAGTACTTGGTAATTTCTCTTTTCTACCTAAAATGCACATTATACATTAATTAGAGTTAAGCACCTAAGCACAATTATCAGATATTCTACAGAAACATGTAATTTCTATACAGACTGCACTTGGCAAGAAAGCTCCATGAATCTACTATGTTATTCTGTACTACCACATATATGTGGACAATGCAAACCAAGCTATTAACAAACCAAACTGAAAGAAGACTTAATATCTGAATATCTATTGCTGCCACAGACTCACCTTCTAAGAATGCCAAAGTAGTTTAAAGCAGGAGAGGAAAAAAGACAACAAGAGGAAAAGAGTAGATTATGAAGGGTGTATAGATATATTTCATTATTGGACAAGCAGAATGCATAAGAAGCAGAGTCCAGTACTCTGGCTTCTTCTCAGTTGCTTCTGAATTTTACAACAAACTGATAATGATATGTCCAGGTGGCAAAAATTGTTTAAACAGCTGCATCAACTCCTCAAAACTCAAAAGCAGCATTTTAACAGATTAACAGTTCTCCATAACAGTATCTCTGTAGCGTGCAATTTGTTCCCAACGATAATTAGATATTTAGAGACACACATAATTAGAGAGAAATGACAGGATGATTTTTCACTTGTTGAGAAATCTACTCTCAGAAAAGGAGACCCACTATGGGGCCTTATGTGATTCGGGTGCTTTAGTGTTAGACAGACATGAAAAATGTGGTTTAAACTATCTAGATGGCAAAATAAAGTTGTACTGATACAGACCCACACACAGTTCATTCGTGCATGATGCTTTTTTCTCCAGATGGAATAATTCTGTTCCCAACCTGCCTTTCATAAGTGTGGTTACTAAGGGGAATATGCAAGATTTAGTAAAAGATGAACTAGAATATTTTTTTTCTGTTAAAAAGATCTTTCCTAGTCTAATCTGTGATAAAATCTAAAACATTCAAGCGACTATTAGTTCTACAGGGCATTTGTTTCTCCTTTCTTCTTATTTTTGTGTATCTGCCCTATTTCTGTTTGCCTTTGCTGCTGCATTGCCTGTCACTAAAATACATCTTTTACTGTATATCATTTTTCCTCTGGATTTTATTTACCATGTTCCTCACCAGCTAGCTTCATGTAAGTACACTGCAAGCTGTGTAAAGAGCATTCTCCACATTCACTACTAATATCATTCCACAGATTGAGTGGGATGCTTTATGAGAGATGCTGCTATCATCCAAAGACAAATCATCTCCATGACACAGTCAGTCGGCTCTTACCCAGAGCTTAAAATCATACAACTACAGCTTTAAAATGATTAAGATGGTCCTAGAGCATCTTTCTTCTGAGAAATCGATAGTTGGTTTTGTTCAGCAACAAAAACCTCCTCATTCCCACAATTACAGGCCCACATATATGCACATAAACATATCCTGACCCTTACAAGTACTCATTCATCCAACATGTGCGAGTGGCAATACCAAACATTCAAATAGTGTAGCTATTTGTACAAAATAATTTTATTCTTTCTTATTCCCAACCTATGCAATGAATGTTCCAGGCATCCTGCAGAAACATAAGACAACATTAAGTTACTGAAGGATGCATCACAATCCACTCACCCACGGGAACTGAGTAACGGCTGCACAGCCAACACTGGCAAACTGTTACTTCCAAGAACTTGGCTTTCCAGCTTCAATTATTTCCTTTTAAAACAACCCTTAAATTTTTGGGGTTTTTTTGTTTGGTTGTTTTTGGGGGGGGGTTGTGGGGTTTTTTTATGGCTTTTGCTGTTTGTTTTAAAGAAAAAGGCTTTAAAAGGTTGCTAAGCTTAACTGCAATGTTCACCCCAGAGCCCCAGTACTTGATACCGGACCCAACGGTTGCATCACACAACTCTTCAACTTTACGTTCAGGACCAAATATATCAATTGCTAACAATAACCTTGAAACTATCTTTTTACAGTCCTCCAGATGGGGCACAATGATATGGTTCCATGGCAGGTCTGGAGAGGAATGGTTGTAGAGCAGAGAGCCTTGACTCTGCCTGCTCCTTCCTCTCCGCTGCTCCAGCAGCTCCAATACTTTCCAGCGCAGCCTGGGCTGCTACAGCTGCTCTGGCAGCAAAGTGAACCTGAATCTTTAAAAATGTTTGAGTTCAGTTATATTTTGGCCCTTTGCCACTTCTTTCCTATGAAATGCAGCTAAAAGAAAGAAAACTGAGATGTTCGACAGTGTATGATTCCACTAAACTGGACGGAATTCAGGGAACAAAGAAATGGCACTTCTTTTGTTCAAGAGATTTTTTCCTGGACCAAATTTAAGTCTACTGTAAACAATTGTTTTAGAAATTGCCTTTGAAAGTAATGGTATTTTTCTCCAAAAATCTTTCATTCCAGTGTGCTGGGAAACTTATCAGACAGCTCTAAGTTCGTCTGAATATATGTTTTATATATAACTGCACAAGCTCTTCACAAAAAGTTTATAAATGGGATAAAATGGGCACCCAAGTACAGTTGCATTTCAACTTATTGCTTCAAACAGCTAGCTGCAAATACAGGCATGCTTACACATAGTTTATAGTTACTAATGCCTTATACACAACCTGACTGAAGGCAATAGTGGTTTTAGAAAATAAACTTCTGCTTAGTGTCTAAGAAATAAGAACCTGAGCATAAATAAATGCAAGCAGTCGGTTAACCTTGTTATTTACAGTATTGGAAGTGATTCCCACTGGCAGTTCAGAATGGCAGAGTTCAGAGTACTGAGGTATTGCTGGCCACTCACGCTGGGTATCTCTCTCCAGATCCATAAATTGTACTTTCACATATCTCCAACTTCTTCACCGCTACATAACTTCTATTTAAAAGATCAGCACCGCAAAGCGTTTCTTTCATTTCTTCACAATATGGAAAAAGTTCTGCATTGGGAAGTTCCATATATTGTTCCCAGTGTGGAACAACAAACATGACCAAGTTCCATGACTGTTTATATGTACAGTAAACAAAACTAAGTACTGCAGTACTTACATAATCAAGGTTCAATATTTAATGATGCACACAGTAATACATCACTGGATGATATTGAGGTATGATTTGTATGGAGAGATGGTATTGATATAACATTGGAAAAACAGAGATCTTCTTAACCAGAATCCATTCTTCATATCTGAGCTTTCTAAAGAGAAGGTCCCCGAGGTTTTTATGATTCAGCTGACTAAGAATCACGACTGTTTATCTATGCACACACGTGCACATGCATACGCATTTAAAAATACACTCAAATGCCTCAACATCTCTAATAGTACAGGTTATTTGGGATGGGGGAGAGTAAAATGCATTGGAGGAAATGCACTATGCTACAGAATTAATTACTAAAGCATCTGCCTAAGAGCACTTAAAACTTAACCACTCATTTCTTTTGGTTAGCTGAGTTCACCCCAAAAATAAATGCTTTACTTTATAGAGCCATACTTTCTATTACGTTCTCAAAAAAGTTCATATACATGTATGTGTTAAAGAAGAGCTAAGTTACTAATACCAAATAATACTGTCTTGTCTTTTCCATTAAAATAATAAAAGTAATCACTTCCACAAACAAAACAAGTTAAATTACATTTTCCCACATGTGAAGGGATGTTTACTTGCAGCAACATCTCCCTCCTCAGTGAAGTAGTCATTTTCTTGTCATTTCCAAGTAATATCTCATAACTGCTCAATCTCTCGAATGTTATTTCCCATAATCACACCTTAAAGCAGTCTAAAAATCTGGGAGAAGTCAGAACATTTTATGGTGTGGTATCAACACACCACTCTATATCTCTATATACAGACCACGAATAACTAAAGTTGCCCATGAAAGAGTGGTATGAGTTGTTGAGGTTGACTTTATTTTCCATTTCTGCTTCTGTTTTTTTTCCTCCATCAGAAAGGGAAGGCAATAGGCTTGAAATGCATTTGTAAGTGCAGGACAGTGTCAGAAATTTCTTCCCAATTAAATATTTTTTCAACATAAAGATCACATTCAATCTGAAATAGAAAAAAAGCTACTACTTCCTATCACAGTACCGCACCCATGTGCAACATCACAGTTAAAAGAGCTGTCTGCTGTAACAATTTGATCCCATGTTGGCATTTCAGCTTACAAATGGGATATTTAACTTTACAGCCTCGTCTAACAATGCCTTCTCGATAAGTCAGGGAGAGATCCAGGAAATCAAACTGTACCAGATCTGTCTCTCTTTGTGCACTCTTTTTATTTCTTCACTAATGGGAAATAAAATTGGTTTCAACTGCACCTAGAATGAAACAAACTGCAAGTAGACCTGCAACTTCAATCATTTCTTCAATCATTTCTTCCCATTTGAACCCTACCAGTCTGGGACAAGAAAACCACATTACAACACACTCAGAGTTTACAAGAAAAGTACATAACTATGGAGACAAAATCAGTCAACTCTTGAGTGGGCAGGTCATAAAATGAGCATAATACATAGCCTTGCTTCCAAAACAAAGAACGTGTTGAAGTAAGATTCCAGAAGCAATAACGAGTAGTGTGCTGCGATTTCTTTTAACGGAGATCTATTCCTCTACATAAATTGTTTGGCTTGAAATGCTGAAAATGTTTTGAACAGGAAAAAGAAGTTTCCTTTTCAAGGTCTGGGAGCTTTTCAATTAAAGGGGGGTAGATTTGCAGTATAAGTAGCATCCAAAAGCAAAGAAGATCACAATGCACTTCATGAAGCGTTGCCAATGAAGTACCTCACCCCGCCTTTTTAAAGCCGTTTCATTTCCTAATATATGATTTCTTGAGAAATCAATATTCCATTCTCTTGTACTTTGGAGAGCACAATTTGAAGGTGGGGGTTTTATTCATTACTGACTTTTCAATGGGCCCTGTATTGCAATTCAAAAATATAAATAACAACAGAAAAAAAAACCCCAATCAACAGTTGAGCTAATAAGTGAATTATGCTTAATTCAATCTTGCAGATATGAGGCAGGTTAAGTGCTCAGATGTAGTCTTCCTCTTCCACTACAGATTTTTACTGCTACCATCTGATCATTATTTGGTGCTCTATGACACGAATGTTCTATTTCTTTTCATTTTACTAGAAAAATCATTAAAAGAACCTCAGTAGCCCTCACGAACCTCCATATTTGCTGAAAACTCTTCTAGAGGCATTAAGGAATAAGTGAAAACAGCTTCCTCTAAAGGAAGGGACCAGACAGATTGGTGAGCCCTGCTGAGAAAACATGACCAGTGCTGCCAGCGCTCAGCTGAGAATAAACAAAAGTTTCAGCTCCCAGAGCAAGGGATGCTGCATTAAAATTCATGCATGCAATCTGATGTCAAAAGGAAAATAATTTGGGGAAGAAAAGTGTCTCAACTTTTGTTTTTAGCAAGGAAGAAGAAAATGCATAGAGTAGCTGTTGCGATTAGAGACAGAAATATGAAGAGGAAAATGGAACAAGCACTTTACCAAAAGCACCCAAGCAGTGCAAGACAATCAGACCAAGTACTGCAAAAAAGGGAGGTAGTGAAAACATGGAACAAACAGCAAGTGGAACACACACGCCGTTTCGTTTGCAGGCTTCCAGAAGTTGTTTTGTGAAGTTTCTTGGGACTTTTCAAAAGGTTTTTTATTAAAAACTGTTTTAATGGAACTGGTATCACCACAGTGATGCGATTCCTGATGTGGAAAAGGTTTTGGAGACATATCTATGGATACAAAAGTGGTCATAGTAGCTTATTTCTGAAAGATAAAGGTAATAATTTATCTCAGTATATGATATATTTGCACACTTAAACTCTGTCCACACAGGCTGCACTGTGTGACTGTAGATATTTTGACTGGAAATCATCTTTTTAAACATTTTGTTAGTTTATTTACAGTGTACATGCCAAGCTTTATTTATGTTATCTTTGTACTATTGGAGAATGTGTAAATAAATAAAAATTTTACTGTGACCACAATTATGGTGCATCCCTTAGCCAGTTGCAGGAGATATGGATGAAGGGAGATTAACTTTTACTAGAACACCTGAAATAGGTAAGAAAAAATATACAAATGTACTCATGAAACTTGTTAGAAGATAAGCTTAAGAACTAATTAATTCAGTGAAAGCACTGATTTGATGGGGGACCCACCCTTTTCTTTCGCATAGACCAACATTAACATAATTCAGGACTTGGGAATTAGAATTCTGTAAAATATATTGTTTCTGGTAGCTAGAAATTTCTGTCCATGGATGGCAAATTCACTCGGCTGCACTGTGGTTGTTTAGTTGCACGTATATTTATCTAAAGAAACAGATGCATTTGCTACATTTGAGATATAAAAGCATAGAATGATGACACAGAGCAAGGCACTTGCTGAGGTGAATATTTGATGTTGATTGTAACTTCTAGAAATTTGTTGTCTTGCATCAGTTTCCAGTTTGATGGATAAGTGGCAGCTACAGGCTATGCACAGACAGCAGTCAGGTGCTCCAGATTAGGTTTGCTAGGATTTCCATGTCTGAACATTCTGGATAAGATCCAACGAGAGATTAGAGAACAGGGAATGGCTGCTCAGGACCACTTGGAACTGCTGAGTAAGATTTGACAGCGTAAGTGCTCCAATATGAAGAAGAGTTCTGGATCTTCCTTGAGCTTTGTATAGCACAGTGTCAGGATGTTGTCTGTTGTGGGCTGATGTAAATTCTTTTTGATAGTTGGGCTACACTGTCTGAATAGGACAGTAATCATATTTGCTGATTATTATACTGTTCACATTCTAGTCCACTGTAGGGATTTGTCTGGTTTGGGACACAAAATCCAATACATCTTGAATTTTTCATAGGGACTTGCACAGCAGGGAAAAAGTGCAAAGTGGCTTCTCATAAGTGTAGAAGAATTATTTGTGCTGAAGCTGTCAAAGCCAAGTTCTAAATCTAATGTAAAACGTAAGCCTTAAACACTGGATATGGTTTCTGATTGTTCATTTGACTATCTGGAATATTTTCATGTACCCATCACTGAAGAAAAACCACAATTATTTATGATGAGGAGGCTCAGGAGAATGGTGCTTTCTATAAACCTCTTTTCATATCACTACTTTTGATCAGTGGAGAAAAATCAAAGAGTTACTGAAGCATAATATCATTTCAATAAAGCTCTGGTTGCCTAATAACAACTGGTGAAAGTTTATTACAGAAGTTCTGAGCACTATACTGGTAGAATAGATTATAAAGCTACATGCAGGTTTTAGCAGACAATATTTATCCCATAGGTAAGGATTACCTGAAAAATTTACAAATTCCCTTGTGAATGAATTACATATCCTTGTAAGCAAAATGCACATCTCAGTTCCTGAATTGTCATGCACCACTTTTGTTGGGAACTAAGACACATCCACCCTAAGACAAATTCCTCTTCATTAAATGCAATTGTTATTGCACCTGTGCCATAAGCCCGCAGGAAGAAATAACTGATCCTGCTGGCTGACTGTACCAGACATGAATCACTGACTCCACTGTGTATGGAAAGAGATGGGCATGTTTGTGGGAAGAAAGAATTAAAACCTAAGGCCAAGACCTCTGCAGGAAATCTTAAAGCCAGCCAAATTTAGGAAGAACCGTGAATAAAATGTCTGATTTCAGTGTAAAGCCACTTAGTTAAATTAAGATTTGGGAAGAAGAAAACCTAAATCAATCACAGATATTCCTGTTATTCTAAAGATCTTGTATATATATTCCCAAGTTGAAAATTACAATGGTAGGTACCATGTATCTCTCATTTCAGCTATGCCAGCCCTTCAGCAAATCATTTCTGCTATATCAGACATCAGTAATAAACAGTGTAAGGAGGATGGATGTTGTGCATGTGAAGAGGGCACACTGAAGAGGAGCCTCCAAGATAAACCATGAATGCTCTTCAATGTTTGGTGTCATTTTAGCATTATTTCCTTTTAAAAACCTCAGTATCCTCCTCTAATCCTGAATGTTCTATGCTCCTGTTGCACCTCTCTTTACACAGACATAATGCAGAGGACTAATACGAAACAGACAGGTCAAGAAAAAGGGACCTTGACCAGCTGGGAGGGACTGGCACATATAGACATATGCCAAATATATTTGATGGAGAGAAAAGGTGAAACATGAAAATATAAAAAGAAGAAGGAAGGAAGGAAATAATCTTTTTTCCATGTCTATTTTGGGCATGAGAAGAAGTAATGGGCTTAAACCATAGCAGAGGAAATTTAGGCTAACCATTAGGAAAGTCTCTCTTACAGTTATCACAGCAATGCATGGGAAAAATTAAATTCCTGGGTAAGAAGCAGAAACTCCTTTTTTGTACTCTTTCATGAACAGGTTAGAGAAACATCTGCCAGGAATTGTTTACATGCAGCTGATGCTGCCTTGAATAGGCAAGATGGGACTAAATGATCTCTAAAAGTCCTTTCCGGCCTTTTTTTTTTTCCCCATGCTTCTGTAATCAACATTTAAAGAAGCTTGGCATCACTCCTGCTGAAAATAATGGGAATTTGCAGAGTGTTCTGTAATGGCATTCCAGACATCCTCTGGTACAAACCAAGGTGGAACTGTGTACGTTTTAGTGGAGGGAAGCAGGACCTCGAGCTCCAGAAACTGCAGGAAGGGGGTAATTTATACTAAGCTGCGTTTGTCACACTCAGTGTCTTGGATTACCAAGCTCTTTACAAAGCAGAAGAAATGTGATGCCTCTTTCAAATTCTGTTCTGAATTGAAGCTGATGGGTGGCTGATGCTTCTTAGGTGGATGAGTAACTGATTTTAATGCATTGTTTCACATAAATTTAAGGCATTCTCTATTCGAAATATTTTTCTGAGCAAATATTCTTAAATCATCAGAAAACAGCAAATTAAAGGATATATTTTAATGTCAATCTAATGGATTATACAAAGCCACATATAAATCTTCTCCTATGTCAGTTTGTACAACCCTCTGCTGCAGCTCAGGACATGACTCACTGTGCTGCCAGCCATGGTTTGCTGTTTTCCAAAAAAAAAAACCCCATGATTTTCATTATCTTCAGGTACAAACGCAAATAGAATTTATTCAAAGGATATTTTCCAACAGTTGATACTTAGAAATTAATAATTACAATCTTCAGAAACTGTAAAAAAAAAAATCCATCTGAAGTTCCCATTTACACTTAGATCATTTTGCATTTTATGGCCAAAATTCCTTTGCTGTTTCCCCAGGAGAAGAAGCCGTCTCTTCCTCAATGTGATGTGTTATGCTCTGATGGTTTGCAGTGTAACTCATTATGCTTTTTGCATATTGATACATTTTCAGGTAACCAAAATATCTCTACAAAAAACCTCCATTGTGTACTCTCAGCTGCAATGTGCTATCTAAGATTCTTTATCTATTTTCCCCCACGGTGGCTAATCAGTATTACTCTAGTGTGGACAAAGATTCCTGCATGAGTATATTTGACAGGAATCATTTATCTACAAGAAGAATAATGGATTAATCTGCACTTCCCTGGAAAAAAAAAAGAAAACAAAACAAAACAGAGAATCTTACATATTGAGATACTGATCTGAAAATCCATCAACAAATACTGAAGAAGAGTTCTTAAATCCATCCTTGACTCAAACTTTCCTGATGAGGCAAAGCAGGGATATGGAAATTAATGACTGATGTTATGCATTAAACAATGCTATGAATGAGGTTTTGTATTTTTTCTATTATATTTATAACAGTGAGAACTTCTCCAACATTAATTAATTTACTCCCACAGCATCCTCACAAGGCAGTATTCGCATTTTACAGACAGCATAAAGGAACACCATCCATCCACAAACACCTGGGGATCTGGTAACAGAGCAAGGACTGGAGTCTACTTCGGATACAAGTCCCAGCAAGTCTTTCCTTCCTCTTTGATATGATAAACTACAATCAGCCACCTAAAACTTCCATGCTTACCTCTAGTCAGTGAAAGCATCGTGCCACAGAGCAAGCTCTGCCCAACCCACTGTCACGTGAATTTGAACTACAGGAGTGAGAGGCAGCTACAGCTGCAAATACGTAGGAAGGCAAACGGTTGAGGGGGGAAAGACAGCACAAGCCCGAAGGAGTTCTGTACCTGGAAAAGTGCCCTGAATGATGCTACCGGGGACAAGTCTGAAGCTCTGAACTGCAGTTATGGGTATCCTGCTGGTGCATCGCCCTCAGAGGACGAGGATAAGTGAGGCTACACTTTGATCACTCAAATCCAAGTATACTGCCTTATGGGTTTGCCCTGTGGCGAGGCACTGGATATTTTAACTCCCACTTACAGTCAGCAGCACTCAAAGAAAGCTGAGGACACAGAGTACATCACAGAAGGTACTCAAGACTCCATATCATTCTCTTCTGAATTATAAGTAATACATATATATATATAAAACCAGTAGGAATTAAGCACACAATGGGTGAAAAGGGCAGATACATTGTCATTCTAAGCTTTCCATGATTGTGTCATGTTGAGTCACTCTCAACCCTAAATATAGTTTGCCATTGTAATTTTCTTTGTAATCTTTCATTGACACCTTAGCATGTTTTGAGCATTTAAGACTAATTTATTGAAAGGGAAGACTTAAAGTGACAAGACTGGTGTTTTTCTGGTACTGTTCAGACTCACGCTTCATGCTTGGCAATTTGGTAAATTCACTTAATATTAATATTTTTCAGATTCAAAAATTTTAGAACATTTAGATTTATCAAAGGGCATTTTAAAAGCAATTCACATACAGGTACTAGTTTAAAATGTCCCTCTTTTGGACAGATTATTCTGTCTGCCTTTTTCTGTATGAATTAGCTCTCAGTCATTTTCAAGCTCATCTTCTCCAGTACAAAAATATATACATTTTGCTGCATGACTCACTGGCCAAGTCCAATAATATTTAGAGAAATCTAGCTTCATTTCATTTTATATTTTCCTAATCTTAATTTTTAATGTAATCCTTGGATATTTGTTTGGAATTTGAAAAAAAAATGCTTTTAAAAGCCTATTTTCATTTTATGGATCTACTAATTCTGTATGCCTTAACCTACCCCCTCTCACTGTTTCAGTAGTCTTTAATATTTGATGTATTTTGTAAGGAAGATCAGAAAAATCTTTTTCCAATTATTTTTTTTCAACTTGGGTGATTGCAAAGAGGAACAGCCCAAATACCAGAGAAGCTCATCTAGTGCAAGTAGTACAGAACATGTCATGGTGCACCCTGCAGAAACTGTCAAGCAGCTCTGCAGTCAGGTATGATTCACCAGGAGTGTGAGTTATGAAAGCCTTGCTAGGCTCAAACTCATTCCAAAAGGCAGCATTTGGTGGTTCCTACACCCCTCCCTTTTTCATGTTCCTTTTTCATGTTTAGTCATTTAGTGTTTAGCTGGTTGTACGTGCAGGCACAGCACCACACCTGGATGCTGAAACGATAGTGCAGAGAGATGCAGAACATGGGTTTGCACAGACAGCTCTGACCTGGATTTACCGGATTCCTACAGGACGTGAGCAGACACTCGGATGCCTCTGAATCATATTCCCCATACCTCTCAGTTCCAGAATTATGAAGCAGAACTATCCAAGGCACACAAATAAGAGAAGTTGAGAAGTTGTCACAGTACAGAAAGATGTCATAACAAGCAACCTGTCTAACAGCCCTGAGCTCATTAACAACAACCCTGAGCTCTCAACTGTCTGTGGGTGGTTTAAGATCTTTGCTGGATCCAGCCTAGTTTCTTCAGAAGGACATTCCCAGTGATTTCATAGTTACACAACAGTTAATCCACAAACAGAAAGGTTGTGAGCAATAACTGAGTTCATTGTTACAAACTCATTCTTATTACAAGACAGAAAATATCTTATGTTTCCTCAGTCTGCTATTCAATTTTGTTAACGGAAAGTTTTGAACTTTAAACCCTAAATCTTTTCCTTTCTTCGTACAAGAGTAATTGAATATATAGAGCACCGAGAGCAGTTCATCTCCCATCCTCCATCTTAAAAGTGTTTTACTTAACAATGAGAGTGATATTAATTTGTCTCCAAAAGCTTTAAACCCAACCTCCCACAGTAGTTGCAAAATATTGATTGAAAGAGGTTGGATTAAACAATTCTAGAAATGGAGCAGCTCCAAACTTTTAAGAATGATTTTTAAGCTAGAATCGTCCCTATCATGCTTTTAAACTGCTAAACACAGAAAGCCCTGACATCCTTCTGTCAATATTTTTCTGAACCACGAATTGCTCACGCATTAGAATTTCACTTGAAATGGCATTAAAGGCTGTGAAGTAAATGTATTCCCAAAGCCTGTGTCTGCAAGCCAGTGTAATTTCAGAAAACACCATACAGGCTGAAAAGGCAGCAGATGCAACAACTGAATTTAACTACAGATGATAACTCAATTTATTTTCTCTGTAGTCTAGTAACTCAATAAGTCTTTAATGGTTTTGTAAATAAACAGATGGATGCCATCAAATGCCACAGAAAAATAAATCTGATTGGTCTCTGCATAATTTTGGATAGCTTTATCCCAAAAATAGACAGGAGAAGCATCTGACCTCTAGAACGCGGTCAAATAAATGTGGGAAGGTAGATTATGGGCAACTGCATTGTCCCTGTTGATGAATGAAACTTTCCATGATGGCATGACTGGGAGTCAGGACAGGTCTCACTGTAATCCTTTCTTGTGGTAGATTGAACAGAGCTGTCTTCTGTTGATAATAAAAGGTGTTTCTTTTCAAGGAATTCAAAGTTAAAGAAAGGAGAAACAGGCGATGGGACCCCCTGCTGAAAGATTTAAATAATAAATAACTTTCTCTTTGAAAGGTTTATGGTTCTAATTTAACTGTAAACCATCTGCTCCACCTAGTATGTGTTGACAGAATATAAAATCAGACCATCGATTTCAAATAGGAAGAACACTTATCATTTATTGTGTCACTTATACAGGGATTTGTTCACTTTACCTAATTTTTCAACTCTAACTAGACATCTCTTGAATTTTCAAAGTTTAACAGCACAAAATTAAAGTCACCTGCTTGGTTTTCAGAAGGAACATGGCCAAATAGGATGCTCTGTTAAGGGGAAGCTGTGCATTCATATAGGCTGAATGCACATGAGACAGGCCCTGTCACTGCATATTTTCTATATAAGAAACACTTGTGTCAATATCAAGCAAGAAGAGCAAAACACTGCTCAATAGCATTATCTGATTGGCAATGTTTCCACTTTATGTAAAATAAACCATCCCAGTAAAAGATTTCTTTCTCACGAGATTTCTATAAAAAATAATATAGGTTTCACACAACCTCTCAGCAAAATTCTCAAGTGAGGACTTCACATGTTTGTTAGTTGCCTTTATAATATTTTATTTTCCTTTCCTTTGGTGACATATTTCATGTCAAAAGAAGAAAAGCACTACAATTTCTTTCAACTACAAGAAAGCTTAGGCTCGCAGAGCGCCTAAGGGTCTGCCCCAGAGACAATCAAATTTGAATACCTAACTTTACAGAACATTTTCTTCTGCCTATTCATTAATTACTTCTCTTTGTACATACCATCAATTTACCCTGACTTTCCAAACCCAATAATCCTGGGGCCTTGTCATCACAAAACAGGCAAAAAGAAAAACGTCACACGCAGTAACACAAGTATAGGATTTCACAGCCTAAAAGAAGAAAACAAAACTAAGTAATTACCACTTTGTTTAGAGGAAGTGATTATGGTGAGGAAATTAGAGCTGTGAGTAGAGAGGGGACAAAATATTAAGGGGCATAAGTTCCCCAGCCTTTCACATGGAACCCACTGTGGGATCCTAAGGCTGTCCCTGCCGTTAGACAAGGTAGAGAGCACAAAGTCCTGGCTGCAATAAATCTTGTCCAGACCCTCCAAGGGATAAACCACTGCTAGAAATCCAACCCTTTTATACACCAACAAAAAAACCCACTGAGCAATGCTACAATACATTCATCAACAAAAGTTCTTGACTCCTCCCTGACTTCCAGCAAATATATTACAGCTTTGCTATGCGGAAGCCAACGAACTACTAAAGGAGGGAGGCTTTACACATTTTTAAAATTCAGAAACTCTACTAAAATGGATAAAAAGCATCCAAGAAACAAAAGAGGCTGTGTTTTAGAATTAAAGAAATGTAAGAGTGAACTAAGATCTGCTAAAAGTCAAGCTGAGTTAGACTTTTCAAAGCTTTATTAAAACAAGCATCTGAAGATTTTCACTGTATAAATAAATAAGAGTCAAAAAAAATAAGAAGAGTCATTATGTAGAAAGAATGAGGTGGAGATAAAGTGTCGTCGAGATATTGTCCCAGGAGTGAATTATTTGATGGTTTTCAAGGAGGGAGATAATGTTTACCAAAGAAGGTACCCTCGACAGAGACAATGGAATGAGGATATGGAAACAGAAACAACAGAAGTTTTATGCATTGACATGAGGGTAATCAGAGCATTAGTTCTGTAAAAACACAAGAAAACAAGGGCTGCTAACAAGGAAATTAATAATCTTTCACACCAAATGCAGTGGCATTCAAATTGAGAACAGTAAGTGCTGTTTATTTCATACTAAAAATTGTCCAGATTCAAGAAAAAAATATTCAGTTCTTTACTGATCTATTAATTAAACTCAGCTGTATGATACCTGGCAGGAAAGAATAATTAAAGGCAGGTAAATGGGAAAGGGATCAAAATGCATCAACGATTCACCAAAGATCGTGTCAGATCAACCTGATTGATAGGTTTCTACCATGTTAACTGATTTTCTGGGTAAGGACATGTAGAAGATCATCTAGATTTCTGAAAGGTTATCTTCTAATGTGGGAAATTATCAACAGACACAAAAGTTAAGATTAGTGCAAGGGGTTATGGAGAGTGGATAATTGCGTAAAGGAGAGAAAACAAAGAGTAGTTTTGAATAGAAAGAATGTGGCTGCTGAAGGTATAGCATGGCAACAAAAATCAATTTTTTGACCAGCTTTTTAAAATAATTTCATTAAAGAGCCTGGCATAAAAGTAGGAGTATGCTGCTGAAATTCAATCATGTCAAATAGTGGTATGTAACATCAATACAGAGAAGGAGTAGAATACAAACCAGAAAGAGATGCATGACCTCAAGAACTTGAGGAATACAAATGTACTCAGATTCCACAGTGCAAAATTCAAAGCTGTGTATTTTGGGAACAAGCAGAAACTTCTGCACTGGAAGTTCACTGTTTGATGAAGAGAAGGCAGGAAATGATGTTAAAAATTTGGCCCAGAACAGCATGGTTGGAAGGGAAGGAAATTGTTTTAAAAAGTAAAAGTTAAATGGGATACAGCAAGGAAATGTTTGTGCTGTTGGGCAAGGCCAGATGGGACTTCACATGGCACTTCCAGTACAACCTGGCCATGCAAGGTAAAAAAAGCTGAACTGAAGCTGAAACTGGGACAGTTCTAGAAAGGCGTTCAGAAGAATGAAGAACACGTTTAAAGAAGATGTAATTTGCCTTGGCCCAGCAAAATGAAAGTGGAAAACAGATACGATTACTGTGTTAAAACATCGTGGGCGATAGAGGTCAGGATGAAAATAGGACAACACCCAGGTATGAGGTTGAAGGATGAGGTTTCTGTCCAGGTTAGAGCCTTCAGGTCAAAGATTTGGGTTCTAGTGCACCTCTCCACAGCCAGAAGCCTAGGACTATTGAGTATCCATCGCTGCCTCTACACTCCTCACAATGAGTGGTGAGAGGAAACCACCAAATTGCCATCTGTATGCAAGCTGAAAATGGCTCAGCCAACCCCAATGAAGTGGAGATGTACACAACTGTACTTCCATTTCTCAGTGTTCAGAACTTTTACGGCCTCGCCAGACATTCTTTCAGTTCTCTTCATGCATTTAAAGCTGTAAAAGCTCCCAAAAGGAAATAAAACCCCTATTTCTGATACTCTGGAGGAACAGTGACGTTTTGGTTTGAACAATGAATAACCAGGTGCCAAAGAAATGTTCATGGTATTTAACATTTTATATTAATATGTCTCACTTTATTGAGTCCCTCTAGGGCAGGAAATCTAGAGATAAAGTTGTAAAACATCCATCTCTGCCTCCTCTATTCTACTCTTTTTTCTTTTCTCTTTTTTTTCTCCCAGTAGATTGCTGTATAGCACAGAATTCCTATTGTCCATCCAAGAAGTTACTTTTGTCAAGATTTGTGGAAGACACATTGCTACTATTACACCACACATTCTTCATATTAAAGTGTTTATGCCTTTTTCAAATAAATTCTTCAGAATATAAATGTTGTAGAACAAAGTAAAAACTAATTAATAACAGAACTTTAAAAACTTTAAAGAACTTTAAAAAAACAGACAAAATCAATACCTACCTCATTCTTTATCATTTACAAAGCTCACTATGCTAAAAACCTCAGTGATTTTCAGGTAGATTTTACTTTGCAGGTTGCAAAAATAATCATAGAATCATAGAATGTTTTGGGTTGGAAGAGACCATGAAGGTCATCCACTCCAACCCCCTGCGATGAGCAGGGACAATAATTGCTTTGGGTTTGGGCTGGAGGAGGGGTGGTGGTGGCTACTGAGTCTTATTATCTACTTTGTTTTTGCTATTGCCATAAATATTTTTTTAGTAATCCTCAGCACCATCTGCCACTTAGCACTGTGTTCTTTTCGCAGTGTCAATACTATAAACACAGTCTGCTCCCTCAGTTGATGCAGTGCAGAAGAATGGAATTAAGGAGAAAATAGTCACTCCAAAAATAGGCCTTACTATTTAAAAGAAAGCAACTCCCTCAGTAAAATGATCTTCAGAATAAATGATTCCAGTTTCCACCAGGTCTTAAAGAGTTGTTTTTCTCAGCATCTCCAGTTAACTAAAATGCATCTCCGGATTTTGCTGGTTTTGAGATCACTGCACTTGACAAACCAGTCTCTCGGTGTCATTAAGCTCAAATTACCACTTAATGTATTAATTCAGAGTTTAGTTTTAGTTATAATCATTAAAGTCTGACAAAGATAATTTTGATTTTCTCACACAATTTTAATTTTTTCTATTTGTTGAACATTTAACCAGCAGCATATTGGTAACTAATATGGAATATCCCTCAACGCAATTACCATGACTTAGGTTAGAGAGACGGATTAAACTCAGTATTCACACAGTCTAAATAGTAAAGGTCAACTTTCAAAAATTATGTTCCTCACTCAGTCTTTCAAAATAATCCACCTTATCTGCAGAGCTTCTGGTTCAATGAATGCAGCCATGCACCTCTGAAAGCTGAGCTATGCAAATTGTCACCGTGACTTCTGTCACAGAAGCATCATGATACAGATGTGTAATATTTTCCAGAGAGAGGGTTTTTTCCCCTAGGAATCATGAATTATATGACACAATAAACCCTACTTTGGGTTCAAAGCAGATAAAATGCCTCACTCATCCCTGTAGTCAATACAAGTTCTAGACATCCACACTGGTTTGCTGTAACACATGGTTTGGTGTATTTCCGGTTGCACGTTGACACGTCAGAGAAGATAAACAGAATTGAGATTATTTTCTCATTTCTTCATAGTAGAAGTTTTGTTATTTATGATGAGGATGAGCATCCCTTCGAGGGACATTGTGAAGTTGGTTTTGATCAGTGTTTTTATAATGCTTTCCCTATTTACATTGCCTCTTTACCTAAACAGTATTGTTAGATGACAAATATCTGCTTCTTTGGTGCAGCGATAAAAACTTATGTCAATAGAACAGAAAATAAGGAAAATAAGCCAATAGTCTATCTCCAAAATGACAAAGAGAAAGATGCCATGCAGTCTAGAGAGGCAGACTAGTACAGAACAAAAAAACCAGGACAATGCAGAGAAATATGTTTAATTAAATACACATGTAGGATGCCCAGAAACTACTTTGAGCGGACTAATAAACTGCCTGGGAAAAAGAAGAACACAGAACTATGATCTGTTTTATTTAGGCCTTTCACAGATTCCCCTTTCTCTTTTGCAATAACACTTTTAGCTTTCGTGTTTATGTGTTAAGGAGTCTAAAAAACCTGCCAGTCATGGGTAACTTCCCATTTCTACCTCTACTCTCCACTTCTCCCAACATCGATTACTCATGGGCTTTCTCCACTAGAACCTCCTATATATATAAGTAATTAGAAGTCCCACTTCTACATGAAGGAATAAGAGAAATAAAGCCTTTTAATATAACTCCAGAATCTCTTTTCTAAGTTAAGCTCTTTGCTTTCCCTGCTTCTCTTCAGCTCAGTTGAAGGTTTTGATTTTGTCAGTAGATACGAGTCCATCTATGCCTTCAAAATGCTGTGTGCAATATTCTATAAATAGTTAATGTCACTTTCTATCATAGAATCATAGAATCACCTGAGCTGGAAGGGACCCAAAAGCATCATCGAATCCAATTCCCATCCCTACACAGGACACTCCCATTTCACACCGTGTGCCTGAGGGCATTGTCCAAATGCTTTCAGAATGCTGGCAGAGTGGATGCTGTGACTGCTTCCCTGGGGAGCTGTTCCAGGGCTCCAGCAGCTCCACTACACAGCATGAAATACATACTGAGTGCAAAACAGATACCTTGGCAACGCTCCTCCCTACCAGCCACCTGACTTTATACCGTACATACAACTCTTGAACTCATAAGTTTTCATTTCCCAGTTTGAACAGAGACCACACAAAGGACAAGCAAGATTAATGACCTGGCCTAGTTCTCTGCTCTAAAGAGAAGTCCCAAGACTCCCTCCCTCCCCCCCTTTTTTTCCCTCTTTCTGAGCATAAGAAAAGGCTTACAAATTGCTGGAATACTGTACCAGAATATGAATCTCTGAGAAGACAAGAGGTTAAGTGGTCCTTAGGAAATAACCACTGAAGTTCACTCTTCACTCTTCAGCCTCACTGCTACTGAGAGAGAGAAGCTTTTCTGTAGGTGGATATAGGATGGATTCAGGATATATTGCTAATGTAGAACCAAATTCAGGGGCTTCCCTGTATTTCTTTTGTCTTTGCCCTTTGAGAATATGAGAAGCACCAGACCCCTCAACACACACAGGCCCTGAATAATGTGTGCTCCATCTATCACATTGCACAATTCAATTTCTATTCTCTTATTAACTTTTTTATTAATTAGTCTTCTATCATCACTCCTTTAGTATTCTACCTTCCAACATGAGAAAAGGTCGTAGGAGATTCATCAAAAAGATACATAGGATATGTGCTGACTGTAGCCATCTTCTGTACATCTTAACTACAGCATAATTTCATCAAAATTTTTAATGGTTTTCTACAAGAAAATCTTTACTCATTCTTATATTCTTGTACCCTACTGACTTTATTTACAAGTATGAAAGGACTGAGCAAGAAATGTTTTTGTAGCAGGTAGAAATTCATGGGATTTGCTTGCCCCAGGTATATTTTTTTAGGTCTATTTCACTGCATATTGAGATATGAAGCCACTCCACATATGCAAAACCCTAAATTATGGTTTTGTTTCCAATGGTCAGAACAACTGAGTAATATTAAATACAAGACTCTATTAAAATTACTCATTATATTTATATTAGTGTGCCTTTCATGATATGCATTACCATTTTTTTGTATTTTATTTTGGGAAAATTAGAAATAACCAAGAAAGCTTTGTTAATGAAAATCCCTATCCAGAGCTAATTGTCTTGTAGAACACTTAATGAGTCGTTATTCATTATGATGGTGAGTACAGGGAAGGCAGATGGCATGGTAATTTTATTGATACTGTGATCCTACTGTAGCTTGCTGATTAAGTAGGATTGAACGCCACAGTTAGTGCGGCCAGAATAACATGAAATTCTGTTTTGATTCAAGGATATCAGAAAGTAACTTCCTGACAGCACTGTTGGAGAGGTCTGCCAAACACAAAAGTTTGCTACCTTCATTTATATTGGAAGCAATAGGATATTGCATGCAGTCTTCCAGGATGTACATTCCAAAACTTCGACCGCAAAATTATTTTCACCGAAGTTGCCTATTAATTACCATATTTTATTTAGTTCTTGATTTTAATTCACAAGTCTTATTTTTAACTATTTTCTTAGATCTGTCTCACCTAGTCATAGCCATCTAGATGTTAGATGTCCTCTGTGGTTTAATAAACACATACTTACACCTTCAGAGACTATTCTGCTCACAGTCTTAATAGCAAAGTACCTTTACTGGGTGCTCTACCACTTTTACCTGCTTGGTACACAGGAAAATTTTGCTGTGTGAAAGTAAACCAACCCATAAATAACTCACAAATTACATCCTTGATTCTGAATTATTTTGAAATGCTCTAATATTCTCATTTCAATGAAATAAAAACCATGCAAATATTATAGCGCTTTATAAACTTTTTGTACAATACCTTGTTACCTCAAAGTGTGGGATTTAGTTGGATTTTAATAATAATAATGATGATGTGATCACAATTCATTTAAAAGAATTTATCACACTACCAAGCCATTCTTTCTGCATTGCCCAATGTATCACCAGAGTTGCATGAAGACCTTGAAGGAGTTATTCTTGCTCTTTCCACTGTGAGTAGTTCATCAGAAACTTTTTCTGCATTAAGTAACTAATACATTATCTTCTTGTTAATCTTTTATTATTATTATTATTCTCTAGCTTGTTTTGTTCAATACCCTTTGAGATCTATCATTTGGTTCTTTCTAGAGACCTGGTTGCAGCTGCTCTGATTATACTTGATATTAAGAAGAGTTTAAGCTATTTAAAGCATGGGGTCAGAAACTACAGCAATAAGAGATGACCTCTAGCTTCCAATGTGTCATAAAATCTGTAAGACATAAATGTGCATTGCTTATTATAATCTCCTGACAAGTGCTTGAACAAGTGATCTTTCTGATATGCACATTGATACCTGCATATTAATATACACAGGAATTGTAGAGAGAATTGCTGCTTTTTTAAACCTGTGACTCTGATTAATCAGGTTCAACACAGCCAATGGGACAACTAAAGAATGAGGAAAGCCCATGCTCTATTAGTCAACCCCAAAGTGAGAAATTTAGTTTTCATCACTGCTAAACTTCCTTAACGTTTCCCATTGATCATTTATTACATGATTCCAGTTCCTCCCTTAATCCAAGAAAAATTTCATTTATAAACAATCGTTACTCTGGAGCAGTATAATTGAAGTGTTAGGATACTCTTCAGAGTTTACACATAAAAGAAAACGTAGAGGTGTGCTGTGCTACAACACCTAAACTGCTATGACAGTAACATTTACTAATTTTCCAGATTTTCAGGATGTTTAACTCTTACAAAAAGGTCCTTTTTAAAGCATGTTACAATGAATAGAGCTTTGGTTTTTTTTTGAATAAACTCACTTTTATCAATATTTCATCCAAAATGACATCATCAATCTGTATAAAACTTGTCTTACACTACATGTTAATTTTAAGTAGCTCAGTTCTGTCAGCCTTGCTGTCATTGGCACACTTATAGGATTAGCACTTAGAACTACCAATGCTGTCAAAAATCTGTAAAGTTCTGATCATTTTCTGCAGGAAGTAGAGAGCACTCAGCTCTCCACTGGGACATATGGTCTCTCCTAGAGAAGTTTTTGCCTTGCATAGCCTTTGGCCAAAGCCCACCATCTGTAGTTTCAACTTTTCTTCCAGCTGCTGATAAAGGTGAAGTATAGAACATATGCTGCAGAAAGAGTAACCTTTAGTTTATTGGGGTTTTTTAATATTCAGAGACATTTTTCTACAAAATATTTATTAATGGTAAACCTTGGAAAGAAGGAAAACTCAAGTTTGATCAAATTCAGATCTTAAAATCTTAAGATTACAACTCTAAAAACTCTGGCAGAGTGTAGATTATTTATTTGTGGAAATAATTAGCCTTCTTGATTTTGAAGAAAATATAATGCAGAACAGTACAGGCATTTCCTTCCTGTAGTTGAGAAGAAATGAAACCCACGGTCTCTCATTGTGAACTGGGAATCAGTATCATTGATGTATCCTTTAAACCAATATGTTTGACACACCATCAGTTTTAAGCTAGAATGATCCCAATGAGCTTGAAAATGGTTATATGCAAGTAATAGAGGATTCCAGAATTACGTGGCGAGACATAATTACTGAACACACTCCTTCCATCCACCTAAATATCATTGTTTTAACCTAGCTTAGGTCATTAGGGAAACCAACTGCATTGCTAACATATGTCTGCTACACAAAGCTTCCCCATCATTTCAAACAACTTGGCACAGTTCGCAGCGTCTGCTCCCAGGAAGCCCAGGAAAGAAGCAGCAGGTAGTGCTGCAGGACAGGAATGAAGTGAATTAGTAGAGCTACAAGTATGCCAAAAAACTTGCACAACAGCTTCTGCCTAGACTCTGCACAATTATATAGAGTGAAAGCAGCCCACGAGCACCAAAACTTACTGCACACGAGAAAAAACAATTATAGCAGTATAATCTTAAATTAACTAAATGAACTAATGCTTGAATCAATCCTGTTGCACACCCCAAGCATTTCTATTTGCTTTTGACCCTGAATGAAGTAAAAGGTGTGAGACTAAAAATTTTAGATATGCTTAAACACTAAATGGCTGACATAAAAGAGAAGGAGAAACAGTGTTTGAAATATACGCTTGCAAAGCTGGTGGAAGGCAGAGTAATAAGAGGACAGAGCAGAGCAGCAGGACATAACACTTGTAAAAAAGAGGTGTACTCTTTCATAGACTGAGAAACATTCAAAATGACACAGCTGCTGTGTGGCTGAACCTAGCTCCTGGTTCAACAATTCACCCACGTTTTACACACAGCAGAGAATAGCAATTACTTTTTAAAAAAATCCATATAGCAAATAGAAGCTGATTATGAGGTAACTGGATAAATATGTTTTTACTGCCAAAAAACACATCATAGGTAAATTCGAAAACAACAGAAAAAAAAATTAAGCTCCAATTTCAACAATTAGTTTTAATTTCCTTTTCTAATGTTTTTCCTCATTGTAAGACTATAAACACCTTCGTTTCTTTTTCATTTCCTTAAAATATGAACAGGGAATACGTGAAACATCCCTCCTCCCTCACTGCTCTCTTCAGAGCACTTATATACTTTTTCCAGGAAATGTATTTGACAAAACATCAAAGCATCAGTAACACTTTTATTTCCAGACCACGTCCAGAAATTATATTCCATGCCATAAACAGCATTTTAAGAACTAAGTTGACACCTCAGGACTCAGCAGGGGGAAAAAAAAAATATAACCCCCATCCCCCTCAAAAAATGAGCTAAAATCCTCAAATAAATAACAGGCAGTCATCGGGCCAAAGGGAGAAGAAATAACACTCAGCTGAGCTTATTTCCAACATAAGTCAACCGACTTTGCCCCCATCATCATTACTCAATACTTTTTAATCTCTTAAATGGATTTTTGAAGGTTAAAAGGATATCTTTTTGGCTTTTAATAATAAAAGTTAGCCTTAAAGCATATTTCCTGGATTATAGGAGCATTTGGGGCACACATCATGCAGCTTCCTGTTTGTAACAAAGGTGTTCATTTTGGCAACAACTCCAGTGAATTCTGAAATAATAAACTGATCATCTGTGTGCCACCACATTACTGACTCAACTTTGTTGTCAAGATCATTTTGTGTCATATCATTTCAGGCAATTATTTAAAGGATCAAATTGTGAGCAGCCTGATCAAGTGGGAGGTGGAACCTGCTCGAGGTGATCCTGCTTCAGCAAGGGGGTTGGAGTGGATAATCTCTAGAGGTCCCTTCCAATCCTGATCGTTCTTGGATGCTGTGAGATTCCAAACAAAAATTGCCCCTTAAACACTGGCCATAAACTTCACATCAGCTTCACTGTGTGTGTGCAGCCTGCATCGTGGGAGGACAGACATGATGCTCACCAACACGAGCCTTACCTGACTGACCAGGGGGTGGGACTCCTGATGATCCTCTGGGCAGACATAAAAATACCGTGAGGACTGCAGCTCTGTTTCCTGAACATGGCTCAATGGCAATTGGTTTAGGAGCACCCTGAAAAAGGAAGATACCTATGTAAGGTCTGAGGTTTTTACCTGCACATCTTTAACTTATTTTAAGGTTTGCTGTAGCGGTAGAAAGATGTTTTTCCTAATTATTTCTTTGCATTTTTGATTGTCCTATCCATGTTAATTGTCTGAAAAATGGGCTGTAACAGCCCACACTGCATATCTAACCAAACAGAAAAAATGAAATTACCATAAAGGCAGCAAAATTATACTTTTTATTTTATAGCTCACTAAATTTAGTGATATGAACCTTTTAAAGCTTAGACAGTGGCCAAAACTTTTGGTATACGCACTGGTATCTTAGAGTACCAGAATGTCCCCTGTTCTAACAAGAAGTACCAATGAGAAAGAACAGTGCTTCAACAGCATCCATTACCTTGCCCTCCCAATGCCAAAACCATAAAATAAGAGCAAATCAATATTACATATAGAAACATAAAAATAGCCAATCCCTCTTGAGTTTCCCAAACCAGTAAGTCTGCCTTCTCCATCTGTCCTGGTAAGCAAATGATTCTTTTGAGACAGGACCTTCCTGAGCTTTTTTTGCATATGCAGAAAACAGGTGCAGTTTTACAACATTTGAATAAACTTAGAAACTCTCTGAAAATGTTGCCTGTGCATTTGTCTTATTTAAAGCTACGATCAGAGTGGTTTTGCTGGCAGGAGGTATATGTTGTTACTAAGCATTTGTCTTGTCTTAGCTATATACGAGGTCCAACACACAAAAAAAGGAGACTAACCCTATAGCCTGGGAACGAAGAGAGGGAGGGGAGAGGCAAAGAGATGGTTATAGAACATGTTCTGACAAGGCTCACCTCAATCACTTCACTCTGTACAAGTGGACACGTGTTCAAATATAGACATTGCCTTACCCTCAGTCGGAAAATGTCAGGGTGCAAGTGTGAACAGCGAGTTAACATCAAGACAATGTGCCAGCCCACAAATGCTTCATCTGTGAAGGAGTTTTTAGCTACCAACATCATCACTGTGCTTGAGCACCCATCCTATTCCCAGACCTTGCTCCTTCTTCCCAAAGATCCAGTCATTGCTCAAAGGAACCCAGATTTTGTCAGTAGAAGATGTGAAAGCGAAACCGATGGAGATCCTGAACAGCCTTTCAGAAAATGATCTGTGGAAATGCTTTGAACGTTGGCAGTATTGTATGTAGTAGTGTGTCAACTCTGAAGGGAACTATTCTGAAGGTGACTATAGCTGATTTTCATAATCTGTTAAATAAAAAGAGTCATAGGCACAGTCTCATCTTTTTTTTTGTGCGTTGGACCTTGTAGATCTTTTAATTTGCAGCTGGCTTTCGACTAAATAGCTGCTGCCATATTGTTCTCAAGTTGCCAAGCCAGAGGACACTAGAAGCTGAGAAAAAGCACAGCAAAGCCATAGAAGAATGAGTTTCTAACATCACAATTTACAGTGTTTCTGTATTTACATGTTTCCATATTTTGTGCTCACTAAGAGATAGGCATTTCACTTTGGAGAACTTAAACGTTCAGTCCAGCACTGAAGATATTTCTAAAAACATTAGGTCAAAATTAGCATAAGCATTTGTTTCCTCTTTTTGTTTGTAAATTTTCAGAATGTCTGTCATGTTCCAAGGCAGAATACAAGTTTGATGTTTTGATTCAAAATTCAAAGCCATAAAACTTTCCATTTACATAACAAAATGCAATGTATATATAAATGTCAACTGATTCAAGTATACTAAGAAAAAATGATAGTTTAGCCAAGTTAAATACACTGCAAAGTACCAGATATAAAGAATAAAGAGGCGTTTCCATCATGTAAAGCAATTACAATTTTCTATTTTTCCACCTCCAAGTAACCAACATTTATTACTGCTCAGTGAAGATAAGGAAACAGGGAATTCAGCAATAAATTGAAAAACAGATAAATATACATATTTTTACTTCATGGTCATATTTGAAAGGCATTTCTATAGATTCATTTCAGGTGATAGCATTAAAATAATTTGGGCAAGGAATGTCATCTAATTCAAAATCATCATGACATAACGAATGACAACTTACATGCACTAAAACCCTACCACAGGATGGAACAGAAAAGTGAAACCTCCAAAGACTCAGCTAAGAAAAAACTTCTAAAACAACTTAAGAAATATTTTCTAAACTGAGTGCACAGGATTTGTGGCACTGCATAATAATTTTTTTTGTAATGTGTTTGCTTGGTATAGGCCAAAGGGACAGATGAAGAGAGCAGATTGTGAACTTGTGTAAGCTGGTATAAATCTGGTGACTTCCATGGATCTATCATCAGTAAAACATTTATAGAGGTGTTGCTAAATGGTATGGTTCTATACTAACAACAATGCAGAAAAGGGAGAAAACTAAACAAGAGCCTTACTAATACTAGCAGCAACGACTCCACATTCACAAAAGTAGCACCAGCAGATTATTGGAAAAGGAAAGTGTGAGAATGTCTTTTATTAAGTTTCTTTGATTTATATATGTTGAAAGGTGATGTAAAAAAAAACAACATACAAATGTAATGGTAAATCCTCTGCTCATAGCTTTTAATATAGAAAAGAGAACTGGTGGGATCATTCAGATTAGCAGCTGGTCTGTGCCCCAGGTGGTTTAAATCCAATCAGGCAAGTGTTGACATAGAATAACATAGAATAACATAACACCCCAAGACTGACAGCAGACCTCTCTGCTGTCTTCTCCCACTATTACATGCTTTCATTCACCTCCACCTGTTGCACTTCCAATTGACAAAATCAAGTCACACACTCACATCACACCTCCTGTTGGACCTAAGTAAATGCCTCTTCACTCCAGCACTTCCTCCTACATCTCTCTTCCTCAACTATCCAGACAAGGACAGAGCTCCACAATAATTAAGTTCATCTCGTATCAACCACGTGCTTCCTACGTCACGCTGCACTGGCAGTGCTCCTGCATCTTCAATGCAAAGCAGATTTTCCAGCTCTAGGAAAGTTCCTGCAGCAGGAGCTGTGCACAGAGCAGACCAGGTGCTCTTCATGCCCACGGACAGAGTGCCATTAATGGCAGAGATGGTTTATCAGTGACTCCCGTGCACTCACCAATGTGATAAATAGATAGATAGATTTGAGAAATAAATACCTTTTGATGGGGTATCATTGACTCTACCAGAACAACAGCACCTGAATCCTCAGACAGCATTTACAATTCAAATAGTTGGCATTACTAATGCAAGCAATAGAGCATTTAAGTAATCTATTTCATTCACCTTTCCTGATTTGTCTCAACAGCAAACCAAATAACAGTATGCTTTCTATTTGAAAAAGTAGGCAAAATGAAATCTTCATTTTAAAACGTGATTCAGAATACTGTTTACGCAGCCACACAACTGAGAGGAACAAATTTACCATTATGCCATTTTAATTTGGTAAATCATTACTTTATTATAAATCAAAACGATCATATTTTCTATTGCTGTCTAATAGAAAACGTTTCATTAACAGGCCTCATCCTTTTCTCTTTGAAGTTTATACTAATGCTCTTCAAAAGACAATTGGAGGAAACTGTTTCTGATAAATATTTTTATTTCTGATAAATATTCTCAGAGAACTTCATCCAAAAATCAAACCCATTAAGAGTTTTGTATTTGTGCTTATTATTTGTTCCTTTTAGAATTTTCTGTCTGAAAAAGCAGATGTTTTATCTTACCTCACATCATTCAGATTTGCCAGCAACAAACCCACAGAAGCATAGAGCAAATGATAATAATTTAGATACCCTAAAGTCTGTCAGTTGTTTAAAGATAAATACATAACCATGAATCAAAGTTCTTCCACAGCGACATAACATGTTCTCTGAAATGTGCCATTTATCATGCATTTTCCACGGGTTTTTTGGAAGAGATAAGGCACATGTTTGTTTGCCCAAAGCACTTAGCTACCATGATTTACTGGCTAGAATTATCTTCCCCCCCCCTCCCTCATACAGAAAGTGACTTATGTTTTTGCCAAGAAGCACAAATGACAATCACAGAGTTAATAAAACTTTATCACTGGAAGACAGAATAACCAAACACTTCTTTATTAAACAACCTTTTACTCTTCTGTTCCTTTTCTTATACAGACCATGACAGAGAGAAAGAGGTATGTCAGTTGGGAAGGTGAGACAGAAAGGGATAGAAAGCCAGGAAGAAATAAAAGGTGAAAGAGCATATTACTGTTGATAGAGAGAAGAGTATGTCAGAGAGAAGAAATAAGTGGAGAGAGAAAGGAATAAATCAGAGAATAAAAGCAGAAAAAAAAAGACAGAGCACGGTTTTATTCACAATTTAAATGTGTAGTCATAAATTTATTCACAGAAAACAAGTGTTAGAAGTCATCTTCCTGCCGTCCTAGATTTTTATCAGAGAAAAGGCTCTCCGTTTCCCAGATTCCCACCCCTGACTCGGCGCTGGTGAGGCTGAACCTTGAATCCTGTGTTCAGCTTTGAGCCCCTCACTACAAGAAGGACATTGAGGTGCTGGAGCACGTCCAGAGGAGAACAACAAAGCCAGTGAAGGGGCTGGAGAACAAGAGTTATGAGGGGCAGTGGAGGGAACTGGGGTTGTTTGTCCTGAGGAAGAGGAGGCCGAGAGAAGACCTTACCACTTTCTACAACTCCCTGAAAGAATCCTGTAGCGAGGTGAGGGTTTGTCTCTTCCCCCAAGTAACAAGAGACAGGAGGAGAAGAAAAGGCCTCAGGTTGCCCTGGGGGAGGTTTAGATTGGATATTAGAAAAAAAATTCCTTACTGAAAAAGTGGTGAAGCACTGGCAGAGGCTGCCCACGGAAATGATGGAGTTGCCATCCCTCAAGGTGTGTAGATGTGGCACTTTGGGACATGGTTTAGCAGGCACAGTGGGCTTGGGCTGGTGGCTGGACTTAAAGATCTCAGAGGTCTTTTTCCAACCTTAATGATACTGTGATCTTTTTTTCTAAAAACCCTGAAAAGACCTAACTAAAGTCCAGCTGCCTGGGTGAGTTTGTGAGGAGCTATTAAGCTTTGGGAAACTTCTTTGCTCACACCTGATCTGTTGCTATAAGACATAAATCTTGGCTGCATATTTTTTCTCCTATACAAAGGACAGATGACAGCACTACTATTCCTGGCATAAAAACAAATGTCAATGTATGTTGTATTCACACCTGTATTAAAAATATGTCTTTCTAAGTAACAGTATATCAGCTTTATAGTGATAAGAAAGTCACAAAAGTGGTTGTTTTCTTTTATTTAAGTATTGGAAAACTGAGCAAACCTCGACTTGTGTTATTTGACTATTTAGGAATAACACAAATGAACAGCTTAATGATTTCAGATTAAGAAGAAGCCAGGAAGCAAATTCTGTCAGTCTTGGTGGGGAGGATGGGCCACAGAAAGCAGTGGCATGAAAAGGTGAGAAAAGCAGAACACAACAACAACTAAGAGGATGTTCTTGGATCTGCTATAAGGATTAACAATCTCTTTTGGCTAAATGCACTGAAGCTTTAACATTGATTTATATCTATCAATGAAAATATTTAATACTGTGAGTACAGGAAGATGAAAAGTGTAAAGTGTTTTGGCTCTATCTGTATTCTGAGAAGTGGTGTCTCACAGAAGTGCTATAAAACTTTGGATTTTCAGTACTAAGTAATAGGTCTATGTATTTTCTGTTCAGCATTTTAAGTTAGGTGCACCCAATTTTAAAAAGTGCATTATTATACCCTGAGACAAATAGATCATGTAAGACTAAATGGCTCCAAACTCATGCCAAAAAAGCAATTAGAAAATTGAATCAAAGAATTAAGGATTAATGTGAGCATGTTACACCTGTCAGCAGTAATAAGTATTTTGACAAGAACAGAATAAAGTTTGACAGTGTGAGCAAATACAGATCTGATATATAAATGAAGTATTAAAATGCAAACAAATGTGCATTAATCAATGTAATGTTTCCTAACTAAAATGGTCTTGGTACAACTTACAAGAATTCATTATAAACAAAGCAGCTTACTTTTCTTAAAAAAAAAAAGATCGATTTATAATTTTTGTTTTAATAATAAATGATGCAGATTTAGGCTTAGTTTTTAATCATATTATTAAAACAGAATTAATCTGGTGAATTCCACATAAAGAAAGGCTGATGGCTTGGCAAATAAACAATCAAATCTGTTGTTGTGACAGGATTAGTCCGTGACTTAGAATGGAAATAACCATTTTTCTTTAGTTCAGTGTGTAAGAGTTCAGAGGGGAGAAAAGAAAACAAGAAACAAGACTGTCCTCTGAAGAGGTAAGGAATGGAGAAAAAGAGAAAGGGTAAAATTTAGAATGTTACATCACAGTATTCACATCTTCATATCTCTTAGCTTCAGCTTTCCTGAATGCTTCGATTATTTTCTGGGTTTGTTGATTTCTTTGTGATAAGCAAGCCTCAGATTCAGGAAAGCACTTGAGTACCTAAGTTGGATTTTGGTCCAATTCAGATACCTACATGCAAACTCAAAGAACTCAAAACCACTGTTGTTAATCTTCATTTCAATATTGAAAATTTCCCAAAAGCTGAAGCTGTCCCCTCCCTGCCCACTCAAGCTTCAATAGGGTGCCTGGAGCTTCACTGGCTGTTACAGACAGACCCAGGGAGCTGGTTTCAGAATATGTTTTCCAATGAGGCTTTACAATACAGTTGTAGGAACTTTTTTTTTAAAACCTGGTTGAAGGCAGTGGTAGATCTGTTCTTTGTGGAAAGAGACTTTGTCCTGGTTCTCCTGTTCTGCTTTTGCTAAATGCTTATTTGAGGTGAAATACTCTGCCCTATCATAAAAGATGCAGAGTAAAATACTATGATTGCTCTCACCAATTTCAGTGCAGTAAAAGAAGACTTCAGCAGTGCAAAGGAAGAAAAGAAAATTCACCCTCTCAAATTCACAGAATTCCATTGAAATCACCTATTGGTGGCTTTTATGGCCATTCTTCTGGAGAAATTCCAAATGTTCTTAGCACACCTATCCTGGCAAGAGGTGGGAGACTCCCACCTGTAGCCAACCTCCATCACATCCCATCAGAAACAAGGGCTGTAACCAGTACTGCTCTTTTCTTAGAGTATCAGTGTTGCAATGCATCACTATTCTAAATGTTGTGTATGTATTAACTAATGCTCATTAACCCACTTTTAGTATGAGCTTTCAATCCACTCAAAAGTTCTTACAAAGTTGTCCATAGATTTATTCAATGAGTAATGGACCTTAATGACAGCACAAAAGGAATAAATAAAAGCTTTCACCAAACACAATTTGTGTGCCAGGAGAAATACCCTTTAGGAAATACCACAACAGAATAAATAAGCAAGGCTGGAGTTGTGAGCATTGCTTTGTGGCTGGCATAGGAAAAACATTTCTTCATATGACACTAGGGTTTTACTGAAATTATAAGCATCCACTAAAGATTTTCAATTAATCCATCCTGTAAAGTTTCTCTCTTGCAATTAGCGAGTGGAAAGCTTTACCTCATATAAACTTACAAGGATGGCCCAGAGCCTGACTGTCCTAACGCTTCGGGCTTCTCCACTGCACCTTCTTTTGCCTGAGGATTTTTCCAGCAATTTCTAACTTTGGTTTACGAGGTCCCACTAACCTGTGCAAGGTACTGTACAGCAGGAAAAGCTGGAGAACATTTTGGTGTATCTTAAAATTCTTCAGCCTCTACTGAAAGAGACTTGAGGTAACGGCCTTGCTTCTCTGAGTCATCCATCCAGCAGTGATCTACTGGGAGGTCTCTACCAACTCTTGACCTTCAGAATGACCCAGTTTTCCCTGAAAATTCTATAGCATCTAATGGAGAAGAGACCAACAGGCTTATTGATACTATATTGCAACCTGATCAAAATTATACTAACATTTCTTATTGGAAATGTTTTTTACAGCGAATTATATTTCCACAGCAATTTTGCCCCATTACTTTAGCAGAATATAAATCTCCATTAATATCTTTGTTTCAAAATAGCCATGGCAATCTTAGAGTACGTAGTGGGTTTTTTCATAAGAAAAACACTGAGAATTAACCATAAAAAAGAACATATTAGGATTACCAAGCTGTGATTATGGCCTCAGTGAGCAAAACACACTATAATCCTTCAATTTATTGTCTTGCCTCTCTATTTCATATCAACGTGTAGTGAGAGGCTGCAGTCTTTCCTGAGCTGAATATAGTTGTTAGATACCAAAGGTTATGTACTGATGTTAAATTTATGTATTAATCTGAGAGTGTTTATGTTCAGAAAAGCATTAGCAAGAGAGTTAGGAACTGACATTCTGATTAAAACTGATTTATTAAGACAAAGCTACAGGAGACACCTGCAGACCCATCTATTTTCAGTGGGGTTTCCAGAAAGAACTCCAAGTCAGGTTTTCTATCCCGCTTTCATCCTACTGCCTAGAGGTTGCTTTTTCTGAACAGTGACACTTCTGTGAACCACCCTGCAGTTTTCTTGACTTTCACAAGTGGCTGAACAAAACACGAGACATTGAAGTTAAATCAAAATACCAGGTAGCTGCAAGGCACGCCGCATTCCTTTTTCTGTGTGCCCATGTATGCAGTTTCCAGACTGTTAAACAAACTTGGTTTTACCTTACTTTTCCATCTTGCCCATTAATAAGACTAATTTCAGGTTAATCTGGAAAATATTGAACATAACTTACAGCGGATGGTGTGTGTAGTTTTTGTACTGGATTGCTGCCAGAGGTATCCCCAAGAGCTTCCAGAACGTTCCCCTATTAAGCTCTATGAGTTTTATTAAAGGCTGGCAACGGTAGCGTCCAGTCCATGCAGAGAAATTTATCTTGGCAGCAGTAAACTAGATCCTGTTGGGAAAAGCACCTGAGACCCTATGTCTGTGGCATATACCAAGCACCACGTATCCCCAGACACTTTCCTGTAAATTCTTCTTACTGGCATTTCAAATGCTGTAAGTCCAAGCGGGGCTGCGCAGCGAAGCGATGCTAATGAGTATTTGTTTCCCAGATGGGTATAGCTGTTGGATCTCCAAGGATTAGAAATAAGAAGTAAATTCTGTTATTCCCATGCAATTCAACCTCAGAGGCTCTCATGGAAACTCACATTTCACCGGCAATAAATTACTGGTAGTCCATCACTGTTTGAACTCGGGCTGATCACGTAAGACCAGTTGGTCTCTCCCATATATCAGAGTGGGTTAACTTTGCCCCAGACTGCCTGGCAGAAGAGAACATGGTCCCTCCAGAGTCACTCCAAGCCACTACTACTTTTTCAGGATGGGAGGGATGAAGTACTAGCCCCAGTTTAAATTCTGCCTATCTTGCAGGGTGGCTATGGTGACAAGCAGGGGGATGCTAAGCAAGGGATGAGCACGGTACAGGTTACCTTTGTTGGGAGCACACACTGAGTCAGCTGCAGATTTCCAAAATGGCCACAAGGTGGATAAACTTAGAATCATAAAATCACAGAATCAGCTGAGTTGGAAGGGACCCACAAGTCTCATTGAGTCCAACCCCAACATCCAACATTCACACCGTGTGTCTGACAGCATAACCTTGGCACCAGAACTGCTTTCCTGAGAGCCTTTTCCAGTGCTCCACCACGCTCTGGGAGGAGAACCTTTGCCTAATGTCCAAACTAACCCTCCCGAAGCACATCTTCCTGTCGTGCCCTCGAGTCCTATCATTGGTCACCAGACAGAACAGATCAACTTGGGCTGTCCTTTCCTTGGGGTAGATCATAAAATTCCAATCTGTCATTGTGACAATGTATCTCAAACAGAATTCGAAAGTTCTGACTAGCAGATGTATTTTGTGACCACAAAGATCCCATTCCTGTAGCTGTGCAGCATCCCAGAATCATCAAAACCAAGATGTGATTATTATTTAAGAGATCTATGCCAAACTTGAGGGTTAGGAAAGGCATATGTTCTGAAATTATTATGCTGCATTTTGCACTTCTTGCAGAAATAGGAAGAAAATATAGTACATTGTATATCATCCAAAATACACTTTTAGTGAACTTTTCTTCAGCAAAGTTCTTTTGTAACCTCCTGGCCACATGCAGAATGCCCAAAGAATGATAAATTAAAACATTTATACCTGGAATCATAACAATAAAAAAGAGAACTAAATCAAGACACATTGTGAAAACTAGCTGTCAGCAGAAGGGATTAAAGTGCAAACTTGGCAATATTCTTAATGCAGGAAAAAAATGCTAATGGCACCAGAATAACAAATTACTTTCTATCATGACAACTTACAGAGATCAAAGCCTACTGAAAGTAGAGAGGCCACGAACCGACTGTCTGAAAGCACGACCTAGCTTTGATTTTGATTGTCCTTGCCATCGTTCGAGGAAAGCTGTAAAATGTGTTCACCATAGCTAAAACCACTCTGAAACAAATTATCCCTGTTTAAGATTTGTAAGTCCATAGAAATTTTCATCCCAATGACTCTGTGTGGATATTGTGGATCAAACTGTAGCTGCTCCTGCAGCAAGAAGAAACATCAAACACCTCTATCCCAAGGAAAAACGTATGTGGTGGCCAAAAGGGAACCTAGTTTTGCTTTTTTATATTGTAGTAGCAGCAGAGGGTGTTAAAAGGACTGGCAGTTTTGGCAGTAGCTGCTGCCAACGAGGTAGGAGGGAAAAGGGAGGGCTGGCAGCTTGGGAAAGCACAAACCAGACCTTTTAAAGGTGTTGCAAGATGCGTCTCTCACTTTCCTCTCTTGAGGTCCTCTGTCCCTACTCTGCCCGTTCACCAATCTGAAAGCATAATTGGATACAGTTTTTCACTTGAATCTTATTAATTCAAATCTCATAAATCTATGGGATAGTCCTCAGCTGCCTAAATCAGCACAACACTCGAGTAACAGAACTACACTGACTTATACCAGCTGAGAATCTGACACTACATTATTAATTTCTTAACAGTCTCCTTGAAAACTCTTGTAAATAGACTCAGACTCAAGCATTATCACTTAATATTGCTTTCCAAAATGCTTCCTATCAAGACTGTTAGAACTTACAGTGGTCAAAAACTTATTAGGAACTTCACTAAAAATTCACAAGAAACAAAACAACCAGGATCTTATCTGACAAATAACGACACATGAGAATCAGCATTTGGAGAAACTGTGGGATTAAAGCTAACAGGATTATTCACATGAATGAGATTACTTATGCATGTTATCCATGTTAGCTTAACATAACTGATGGAATAATTATTTTTTCTAATATAACAAAATAGGAAAAAGACCTGTCCTTTAAAATATTACACGATCTGCATCCATCATTTTTTATAAAACAGAGCTTTGCTGGTTTAGTAAAGTATTTGCTGAACTTGAATTTGCTGAATGCTACTTACTTATCCCACTTATATGGAAAGTCTTATTTTTCTAGCAATTCCAAGCCTGCTTAGTCCCTTGAGAACTGCTAACTGAAAATGAGTAGTATGGAAACACAGCCCAGCTCAGCTTACAATTCTGTTCCACGCGTGTTTCCTAGGGCACAGCAGTAACTTCTAATTATTTTATGTTTATATTTTATATTTTTGCTATTTTCTTCAGTAAGGTGGTGCACAGTCACCAACAATGAAAATCATCCACGTTGAATTCCACAGTTCCTTGTTCCTTATTGCATGAAAGTACAGAAAAGCTTGTTATTTTGCTTCAGGAAGTGTTCTCACTTTAAATTTTACATTCTAAAATTTAGAGGCAGCGATGATGCTTGAAACATTTTTTTTTTCTTCAAAAGACATTCCAATTTCACAGCAGATTGACTATCTTTTTTAGGCAGTTTCCTTGAAAATTCACAGATTTGTGAAGTTTTCTTTGGAGTTTGCTTCAAGTCCGTGCATTCCACAAAGCTTTGTACTCCATCTCATATATCTTTCATACCTAACGAATGATTTTCCTTCCCCTAATTTTACGCATGTTTAATCCACTGCTAAGAGTAAAACAGAAGAATGTTTGTCCTGTGCTTCAGTCAACAGAATGGTGTAACACATTTATTTTTGTACTGTATGTAAACTCTATTTTATGTTAGCAGTGATTATTAGGGTAATGAGACAAATCTTACATTTCACCACTGTTCTTTGATCCCTCTTCCCTTTTCCCACTCCTTCCCCAAATTTTTCCCAGTCTTAGGGTGCTCTTTCCATGGAAATTAACACCCCCCATCAAATGCCACTGACTGATACAATAAGTAGGAGTAATATCTTATCTACTTAAACAAGGCTGGAGATCTGAGATCAGTCATCAAGCAGATGTTATTTCTGAAGCTGAAAGTATTCTTGATGATTGTTACTATAGAAACCAAGCTTTGCAAAATATTCCAAACAAACACTTCTTTATTAGCCCGCGCTGTAACTACAGCCCACTGCATTACGCTGCATCCCACGGTAAAGTTATCAACTGTGCATACTTTCTGGTTATTTGCTTTCAATAGTGACTACAAGACAGGATTTCTATAGGTCTTAAAAGATAATGTATCACAACACCAACCATCCATAAAGCGACACGCACTGTACTCATTCAGCACTGAAGCGCCGTCTGCTTCATTTCCCCCCTCCTGTGGGCAGCCACTCAAATCAGTGTTCCCCTGTTCAGCAACAGTGAAAACCAGGAACCCCCAGCTAATTCCTGTGGTTAGATCAGCAGCACAAAACCAGCAGTGGTTCCTAAATGCCAACCCCAGCCTCTGCAGCAACTAAACCATTCTTCATTCTTAGTCGACTGGAAGAGGCCCGTGCATCACTGAGAAAGCATCTTTCCTGTCATATCACGACCAGAAGTTTCAGACTTGTTGCTTTATTTGTTAATCATACTGGAAGAGGAGTAAAAATTCGAATTCTGGTTCCAGTGAAGTAAGTGGGACTCCAGCAGTGCAAGATCCCTGATGCTAAGTGCATGCCCAGGGCTGGAGCCGACCACAACCAGGTGACTTAGGATCACAAGAGCCTGTGTCAGAGGAAAGGAGTAGCTAAAGTTCCCTTAGCACAACCTCTGCCAGGTATTTTTAACCACCTCTCTCTCCTGGTACAACTAAACTACCCACAGACATACAACAGGGCAAATTTCTGTTTGAAGTTAAGCAGGTGAAAACTGACTTGTTATTACGACACATGGAAATGAAAACAGTATTGAAGGCTATGCAAGGAAATTAAGGTGACTTTTATTATAGAACAAATGCATCATGTGGATATTGGAAATATTTTTTTCCTGAGGCCTATCTGTCTCTTTCTCCAGAAAAATCCTTATAAAGTATAAAAATGCTGCTAAAATTTCAAAACATAGAGATACTCAAGATGGGTACGGTAGCAACTTTTGATTATTACAATTAAAATTCCAAAGATGTTTTCATTCTCAACTTATTGTGTTGTTTCATAATCTCCTTTACGTATCTGTACTGTGTTTCTATTAAAACAGGACAATTTTGCCCAAGTCTTTCAGAAACTTCTCAGCTATCTTTGAGATGTGGAACAACTAATATTTTTTCTCCTAATACCAGGGCTATTCAAGGCTTACAATTCAATTTAAAACTTGGCCTTCACTCAGGTAACACTGAGGATTCCTGCCTTTCATTGTTGTAAACCAAATCTGTTTTAAAATGCAGTGATACAATCAGAGCACAGTTAGATTTCCATAAGAATATACAGAAGTATGGAGCTACGTCTGCCACTCATATCTCTTTTAACAGACAACACTGCCATAGTAAGAAAAGAATTAAGCAAAAGAGAGCAACTAGGAGTCAATTAAAAAAGTTTTAATTGTGGAGTTTTTTTCAGTTTGGAACATTATGATGAAGATGATGATGATGATAAGAATGATGATATGATAATAATACTATCATCTATAAAAATTTTTAAACATGAAAACGGCGTGGGTTGAAGGATATTTCAGAAACAGATCACTAACAAAGCAGGCACGTTTTATGAAGACAGGATTGTGATTGAGAAGTGATTGTGTGGGATTGAATACAAAGAATGCAATTAAGGCACGGCCCCTGTCCTGATGGACCAACATCCAGAAAGGAAAGCGCTGTAGTTAAATGTTGTTACAGGAAGGTTAAAGGTTCAGAGAACACCTAAGCTACCTTTTAAATGGCAGTTACCTGTGCACTGTACTCAGAATATCTTAACTGATTTTGCCTGCCTGTGAAGTAGCTCATGCTTTCTCTACAGAGGAAAAGTTATAGACAGTTGTAGTCAACTACAGATAGCCCAACATGCCAGGTCCTCTGGATAGGGGCCCTCAAGGGATTACAAGAGCTAGCAACAAATCCACCTGCCTCCTATTTCCCAGCTTAACTGAGCATGCTGCCATTTACAGCTACATTGACTTGGGGTGACCTCCAGTACCAGTCAAACCCATTCCCCTCTATGTGCAGCAAGTTCGCTTTTCTAAGGGTTTAGGTGCCTGGGTTTTATTTTTTCTTTGCTTCTTCTTGCTGTATTCTACACTGAGAAGATAATCAGTGTGAAAACCCAAAAATTCTGTATTTATAGACACACGCTGAGATACTACACACACAAGTACATGTCATTATTTCTAATTGTGCTACCAGAAATCTCCAGAATTTTATGTTGAAGCAAAACTGAAAGCATATAAAAAAACCCCAAACTATGTCAAAGAGCTTGGAAAACAAATCCTCTTGAAAACTTTCTCAATCACAGACAGAGCAGTTTCTCATAATTCCCCAAGTGTCTATTGAAATGTGGAGCAGTAATTGGTTCTAGAGCCATCGATATATTTAAGAATTTCATAGATGTCTTTTAGTTCTCTTTGGTCATAAACTGCCAGAACGGTTTCTACTCTTTCCAGTTCCCTTGTCCCTGATTTTTCTGTTGTGACATTTCTGGATGACTTCCAGTTCTGATTGTTGTAAAGGTCTTGGTTTTGCAGCATCACCTAGCATTGAAATTTGCAATTCCAAACACTATCTTTTTTGGTCTGTTTATCAGCTAACACTCTTTGCTCAAGCAATCTTTGCCCTTCACATTTCAATTGGTTTTGTCCTTATTCAAACTTCTATGAATTTACCATAAGTAATGTAACTTAAAATATAGATGAATATTTTTCTTCATTTAAGAAACAGTTTATCTCTGTGTAACCTTCAGTTATGGGAAGTATGTGAACACATACATAATGACAAAATTAATTTGGGGATTAACATTTAATCCATTTCATCTTTATATCAAGGGACTTTTTAACATTTTCTTTATATATTTAAAACAATTTTTCATGTCCACATTAAAGGCCTCTTTGTATAACAGCAATTTTCCTCCAGTTTGCCTGGTTTTGATCATTAGAGTTTCCTAATTTTCAGTGAACTGCTGAGCAAGCTGAAGATGTTAATTGGATATATCACTTTATTTTTTCTTGTAAGAGCTTCTTATAATGGCTGCTCATGTAGATGATAGGGATATTAATCAATTTGCATCTGTCCTTCTAAAAGATTCAGTTAGGTTCCTAATTAAGCATCTGCAAACAAACCATTGTTCAGTGTCATGGTTCAGCCCTTTATTGCAAGCTAGCAAAGTCTAGTAAGGGCCCTGTGCTACCACTCTGCCCTCCTGTAAATATTTGACTTCTCTCAATCTAGAAAAAGTCATTAAAAATAGACAAGTGTATCACAATCTACATCGGGGATTCTCTCTACTTGAGCCATTGTTACCATCAGAAAACATGAAAAGTTGCAGGTGTCTGTTGCTACCATAAAGTGTCTGGTGTTTTAGCTATACTAACAGTCTTGTATTCCATAGTTTTAAGAAGTGAGGACAATGAAGAGCATCACATTCCTATGATAAAGGAAGTTTTAAGAAGTGAGGACAATGAAGATCATCACATTCCTATGATAAAGGAAGTTTTAAGAAGTGAGGACAATGAAGATCATCACATTCCTACGATAAAGGAAAAGAAAGTCTTGAAAAAATAAAATTTCTTCCTCAAATAAAATTCACACTTTTCTCCAAAAAGCAACACACATTCCTCTGAATATTGGCAAAGATCCTGGTCTTCCAAAACACCACTGCTAGAACGTTCTTTCATATTTTTGAGTTTTTAATCATTAAGTTTATCAGTTACTTTCCTTTAACACTGTTTTCAAAGCTGCCATCTACCTAATGCTATCCTGTAGCACTTTTTGAACTCTGAAGTGACCATAGTTTCTGAAAACCTTTAAGCAGGGTAACTAACCTCCTTAATAAATCTTGTCTCCCACTGCCTCCTGGGGAGTTGAACATGCTAATGTAATAAAGGATTACTTTTTTATTGTAAGGCACTATATATTTATATATATCCCATTTCCAGTATTCTGTTATGGACCACATATGCTCACAAAGACTCGATGCACAACCTCCAGCTCTTTTCTTAGAGGCTACTCAAAGCCACGACACAGAGACAGACACTAAGTTATAGTCCACATTTATGAACAATTTCTAGCACAAAAGGAAACCATATTCTCCATTCTTGCAAGCAATAACTTACTATATTTGTCAGCAGGCATCACTCATTTTTACCTCACAGAGGCAGATCAAGGGTGCTGCTCAAATGGAAGGGATTATAGCTGCTCTGAGACACTTTCAGTTCTGCCACCATATCTATTTCTCATCCTTCTGTATTCTGTTCAGTACCTTACTATAACTATGGAAAATTATGAGTTCTACATCCCTGCTAATTCACACCAAAACAGATTTTGTGTAATGATGATGAATACTCGACCACCTGCACAAAATATATACAAGAAAATTACTGTTTCTATATAATTTGTCATGTGAACAGAAAACATGACAGAATCCACATAACTGGGCATTACGTGACTTTAGAGGTGATACTCACATTTGATTTAGTGCTGATATCTCAGTGATAATATTTTGTGCTTTCCACCAATACCAGCAAGGAATCATTGTGATTCTTATGTTTGAAGGTCTTTATTTTGCCTTTAATTTTCCAATTGTTAAAACTGTTTTCTGGACAGCACTTGTATGGAATTATTATAGACTATACAGTCTTTAGGAGTTGAGAAGGATCACTGGGTGTTGAAAAGAAGATAGAGAAATAAAATGAACTGGTTATTAACCAAAAGTTTGGGGGGGGGGAATAATCTATGAGGGTGAAAAGCAGAGCCAGAAATCAGAGATCTACCCTGAGGACATTCATCTTTCCTTTTCTGCAGTTCTACTTTTCTCTGACTAAGCGATCTCCTTCAAAATCCAGTCTCGTTACAGCACATCTATTTTGTATTGATTGCAACAGATTGTATAACATGAGACATATCCTCTTCGTGATTTTCCAGAGTCTTCTGAAAGCAAACTTATCAAATAATCTAAAGACTTGTTACCAGGATTCTTAAATATGGCACCTACTGCTGTCTTTCCATTACCATGCAAATGATTAATCTAATGTTCTCCTGTTTCTCACATAGGCTACGATCATACCTTTTGTGTCAGATGTAATCCATCGCACACCTCTGTTCACCTGTTCCTACTTAAAAGAAAAAAAACCTCACAACTCCCTTTTGGAGGCCTACTTTGACTTTAAAAATACCTAAATATAATTTGTAATATTTTTTGCTAGTTTAAAATGCAAAGACAGTTTTCTGTTCTTAAGTGCTGAAAGTTGTCTAAAAGCCCATAATACATATGTTTGATATTTAATTTAGCACTAGTGAGCACTTTGGGGCCTGCTATCTCACAATCCTCAAATTAAAGGGTTGGATAACCTAAAACTGGGAGATTCACAGGCTTTCACTGAGATACACAGCACTTGCGCTTCAGGACTTGAAATTTAGAGTGATAAAAATGTAGAAATTAGCTTTATAACCTAAGAATATGAAAGATAAACCTATAACACAGTTTTTAATTTCTGGGGTTTTTTTTCTGATGTGAAACATGTAGCATATGCATAATGTATGGCAATGCAATCTACAGAGCTTTTATTGATGGTGGTTTGGTGTGATCTATACAACTCATACATTGCTCACTTCTGAGTAACACAGTCCTCCCAAACTCTTGCTCACACACACATAAAAATGAAGACATTCAATGAATATCACTTTAAGAAGGCCACATTATTCTCAAATGTCAAAGCTTATGAAAATCATGCTGAAGAAGGCGTAACACTAACTGACATCACGCAATCACACACTCTAAATACATTATGCATTTTAGAAAAAGAACTAATTTAGAGAAGAAACATGAAATTTTTCTTCTCCTGCTAGTTTTTGTGCACTTTAGATCCAAACCCACTGCTTTAACTTCCATCAATTCGACTGCATAATGCTGAGAAACAGAAAACTAGACTGTAAAATTTTCTGAGTTTATAATCTTATCTAGTAGTGATCATTTTTATTGTCTGATTTGCATTTAATAGATGAGGGGCATTTATAGCACATATTTCTAGTTCTTGGGGTTTTTTGATGGTATCAAGGTTCTACAACTTCCAGTATGCCCAGGCATCTGACGCCTTCACCATCAACACCTCCACAATATGCAATGATTAGGAGCAGATTTTTACATACACACTGTTCTGAATTTTCAAGAACTAAAACTAAAAGATTATTTGTTTTTTCTTTTATAGTTGGCCACCACATTTCTCTGAATATTCCAAATATCTCAAATTTTGAGAAGCTCTCTAAAGGCCTTACATGTTCTCATTCTAATATAATTTATTTGCTGTACAGGAAAATAAATATATATTCAAGAGTTAAGTACTCACCGTGAAACATTCAGTAATAAATCAAGGTTTATTATTTTATTAAAGAAGTGTTTTCAGTATATTAAACATCACATATAAAATTTTAAATGTTGATTCATCAAGTCTCTAAACTATCTATAGACCTCTCAATTTCTTCATAGGATATGGTTTGTAAATCTTTAGGATATACATTTAAAATTATTCATAATCAATACTAAAATCAAAGAGCTGCCAGCTAGCTTATTCTAGAAACTCCAGCCATGCAATTCATGTTCTGCCATAGCAGTCAGGTCAGAGTAAGAAAACAGATTGAACTGATGCAGCTAATTACAACATAATTCCAGTTTCCCAAATTGAAATGGAAGATTGAACTGTATCTGCCACATTAAATTTAACGTTGTACCAGCATGATAATATGTAAGAAAATTATTATGAATAAACTCATGGTGAAGTGCTTTACAGGTTTGAGACCTGCCTATTGTATTGTTTTGAGCAGCTCTTAAGAAGGATGTGAAGGTATGAAAGTGCACGATGGTATTCCTTTTTTTCCTTCCAAGGGGGATGGATCACCTGTAAGATACTAACTTACAGCGTGTTAATCAAACACTTTCCTAGGTGATTTGAGACTGTGCTACAGGGATAAGATCTACCAGGGTTCCCTAACGCTTCAGACTTCACCAGAATTTAGACACGTAATTTAAGCAATGAAATTTCCTTGGCTATGTTTCTGTGCTGCTTTGACTTGGAGGGTCCTTCAATTCACTGAGCTTCTGATCCCTTAAGCTGCCTCCATCTGGAGCTAAGAGTTTAGTTACTACCTATACCCTCCTGAAACTGAAGTCTTTTAGGATGGGCATCTCATCATCATCTAAACCCCACACAGGGGCCTGATTTGTTAAATATGTGCGTTACCTCATGTTAAAAGTGTATATATCACACGCCTTTTGCACAACAATCTTTAAGTTAAAGTAGACATCCATCCAGGATGTGTAAATCCTGGTTCTTTGCATAAACTGGGAGCATTGAAACAAAACTTCACTCATTTGCTGGAGACAGTTTTCACAGGAGAAAACAGAAATTAAAGATGATGTAAAAAAAATACTGTTAGCTCTTTGGTACCAAGCAAAATTTTATCTAAACCAACACCTTCATTACACTAAGACAGAAATGATGAAATGTCACTTTTCATCCAATGCTTACGTTCAGCATGAGTTAAAGACAGTACTTTAATATCATTAACAAATACATGTTAGCTATTATAACATCATTTGTTTCAGTCACTCATTACTAATACTTAAATACAAAGTAATAGGTTCAACAACTCCATTGACAGGGTGATAAATGACAAGAAACCAAATGAGTAAAAGGGTACTACACTTGCCATCACACAACCAGGGAGATTGTAAAAGTAACAGAAATCTTTAATTAACTCAGGAAATTAAAAGGTGACTTTAATAAAGAAGCTTAATAACAAGACACACTCAGATGAACTCACTAGCACATGTTAATCAAGAACAAGAAATAATCTGAGGTACACAAACGACTAGAAGCTTATACACAGCCAAAATTAAACAAAAGACAAATGTTTTAAACTGGTATCTACATAAAAGATGAAGCTATCGTGGTAAAGACTACAAACACAGGCACCAGCCATAGGTGTCTAGTAAATAACAACTGGAAGCAGGGCTGATTCTTTAATAAGCACATGTTAATGACAATGAAATTACATTGAGACTCACTCTGGAATTCATGCCATAAACAAGATATAGTTGTAAACCTCTAGAACTGTAAGTCTATGTTTTCATGTAGACAAAAAAAAATCTTATATAGGTGTTTTTTCTTTCAGATGATAAATGCAGCAGCAGTTCATTAATTATTGCAGCAAATGTGAGATTTTATGTTCTTAAGTTTGATTTCTGATAGCTGCCTAACCATAATTCCTTTGGCTTCAACAATAACATTTACTGAATGTAAAGTAATTAAGTAGTTTGTGGAAAACTCACTGTACACGTAGGTGCTTTTCTAGAAGCAGTAGTTCTTTCCTATTCAAAATACCAATATTGGCAATAAATGTAGCTCTTGCAATATTTAATTAGAGAAAATGGAAAACTACACTCTATTTGAGGTGTTTGAACCTAAAACATGTTGACTTCATTGTTATTCTTAAGTGATAACAATTGAAAACAAGATATTTCAATTAAAAGTCCCTACAATTATCTGAATGACTTAATTGCAAAACCTCCCTATAAATGATAACCTCCACAAACTACAGCATTGAAAACACAGATTCAGAATATAAACATATTGAATTTAATGGGCAAAAGTATTCATTAAATAACATCAAATATGGTATTTCCCTTTTTCATCCATGTGGAAAATATTCGGACAGGTTTAGTCTCTCTAGTTTTAATGTAACATTCAGGAAATCACTACAGGCTTCAGCAGTTTACACTTCCATGGCAGATTTTCCATCCCAAACAAAGGTAAATTTTTAAAGTCCAGTCCAAAATTGGTAACAGTCAGAGTGTTCCAGATGCTGCTTTCAGTGACAAAACGCACATTCGGTGAAACCAACAGAGATTACTTTGAAAAAAGGAAATTGTATTTGAACTGTGTCTCAATATCTTATGTAAATATGGCCTTGATAGTGTTAAACTACCACGTGAATTTTAGTGTTAGAATACTATTTTAATGAACATTTAGAAATTATCTTTTGGCTTTCCTAATCTCAGACCATATTCAGCTTAAAAATTCTCCTGCTTTTGTCCTTCCTACAAAACGTGTTGGTTGAGTTATGGAATTAAACTTACTCAATTTATAAACCATGCTGTTAACTCATTCAAATGAATTTGGCAGTGTACAGTGGTACCACATTTATTCTCAGCAGCCATGCCTCGCCCCCTCCCCCCAGTTTATTCATTTCCTAGAGGAAATTGCAAGTTAATAGAAAAAGCAGCACTGGAACTGCCTCACATCCTATAGTTATTAATTAAGTAAAGTCTGGTTCAGTAACTCTGGATACTAAAAATACAGAGTTAAACAAAGCCCTGTGCTTCCTGAAATGAAGTTTCAACTCAGGCAGTCTACAAAATTTATGTATTAAGATCTATATCTTTCTTTCAAAGAGTTTTTCACAGAATCTCTGAGTAAAAAAGTAACAGCTCTTGACCATTTTGGCTGAAAGACTCACGTAGGAACATAACACAGAAGCATCAAAGTAAGTTATGTCACTGTCGGGTAGAAGCTGCTACCTATAAAATTCTCCTTTATTCCTAAATGCAGATTATTCCCTTGCAATTAATAAAATGAGAAGTTGCACTACGTGCTTCGTTGATAATACCTAGTAGTTATTAGAGTTTAAAATGCACTAATGTGAGCAACTTTTAAATGTTCCCACTATCTGTAGATCTTGCAGGATAATTTATAGTTGCATTTGTTATTGAACATTAAGTGAGCAGGTAGCACGCTGGGAAAAATGCACATAAACCCAGGTTATAACAAGTCTATTTCCTACAGTGAGCTTTTCCTTAAAAGAGAGCAGGTTATTATTAAAGTGATCTTTTGGAACTGAGGACAATAACAGGTTCAACAACTATGTCAAATATATTCTAAATTCCAAATGGAATAAACGAAAAATAACTTAATGAAAGTTTAAAAGTTGGAAAGAGCCTATGCTATAAATATGAGACAAAGTAGAAGATATTGATGAATTTAATCTGTGAGCACGTATCTTACAAAGAACACTTGAAAACAAATCTGTAAATAACCTGTGGAGGAACTGAGGCTTCCCTTTGAACAACTTACTGGATGGAAGCCTCTAACAGAAAAGCAATGAAAAGCAAAGAAATGCCCTAAGAGCCTATATTTTGTGGCAGATTAAATGCTTATTATATATGCACTAATCCACCTTTAAGGAGTAAAGATTTAGTTTGTTTTGCTCACAGATCTGCCTTTTATACTCTAAACAAATATTAATATTTGTGTCACTTGAGATATTTTACTGCATTTGTACAAAGTTAAACAGTAAGTGATGTTTGCTATGACCTATCTTTGGAGGCTGAACTGCACTCTCAGCGTTACCTGGAGAAGGGAAAAGGAGAGAAAGGAGAACATTCCTCACAGAACCAAAGAAGAACAAAATGGTGCACACAAGGCAAACCCCCTGTGTTTACCCCTGAAGTCACAGAAGCTGCCTGGACAGCGCTAGCATTTCTCCTGCTCCAAAAAGAGCTGCCAGCTTATGCTCCTCATCCTCAGCTAGAGCATTTGGGTTTTTTATGAAGCAAGTTACCCTGACTCCAACCTTGTCTCCAGCTATTGGCACCTCCATCTGCCAACTCCTGCAACAACCAAGTGCCTGTGCTTTGGCAGGTTACCTCCTGCAGAAACACAGTCCAGGCTGCTGCCAACCTTACAGGCAGCAACACACACGGGACTGAACTAATGACACTCGACCAGGGTTTATGGCAAGAAAGGAAAAAAGGGGAATAAAAGATCACTCATAACAATAAAGCATAAAGTTTCCTGATAGCCAGCATCAAGACATCCTTTACTGTCACTTTAAGTGGAAAAAAAAACCCAAATCATCAAACAAAAAGCCAGCCACATCTAAGCCATTAAATATAAAACCGAAGCAACAAAAAGTATTTTATTATTAGCAAGCTTTCTTGTATAGATGTAAAACCTACTCCATCAACTTGGCTGCATCTATTGAATGATTGCTTTTCAGACTTGCTGTTGCTTTTCTTGTACAGGGAGGTTCAGCCCCCCCTCTTTCCTTCCCCTCAAACATGCAAACAAAAATGTTGTGTATCGGCAAATGATTTATATGGTCACCTATGGTAACAGTGCACAGCAATTATGAGGCCTTTTTCCTTGCTTTCTTTTATGGATTAGCTCTTCCAATGAGCAGCAGATATACTGAATACCTGAAACACTACAGAAGAAAGCCCATTAACCCAAATTAATTTCAATTTTGTCATTCCTTGCAGACACATTTGCTCTAGTGCACCTGAGCTCCAGTTCCCATCTCCCCTGCCAAACGTGTTCAGGCCCTAAGGTCCTTAGGATGCCTTTGAAAATCTTTTTATTGACAGTGCTGAAAGTCTAGTTTGAAGGCTAAAGGATAGATCCCATCTGCAATGTGTGCTGTACCACCCTGTGTGTGCCGATGGTTCTTCACTGTAAAAATAAGCGTAAAGTATTTCAAACAAGAGCCCATATACTTAAGATCTCGATTTTAGAGCACTGTGTCTCCTGTGTGCTCTGCTCTTGGGCTGAGTTGATGTTACCTTCTCATCCCTGCATTGCAGCACGCTGCCCACCTTGGCTTCCCAGCACAACTATTCCCATAGTAAAATCCTGAGAGCTGGACTGCTTACACGATTTACCTTAAAAATAACCCAGGAAAGCAAAAGCGGGTTGAGTTTTTTTTAAAGTAGGATAACTTACGGCCACAAGATGGGCCAGTTGAGGTTCAGAAAGATTTCTTCACTGAAAGGGTTCTCAGGCACTGGCAGAAGCTGCCCAGGGAGGTGGTTGAGTCACCACCCCTGGAGGGGTTTAAAAGACAGGTAGACGAGTTTCTCAGGGATATGGTTTAATAGAAGACAGGTATGGTTGGACTCGATCTCCAAGGTCTTTTCCAACCAGGCAATTCTATGATTCTAAGGTTCTACAATTCCCTGGTTCAACAGAGTGGTTGTTCAAGAAGTTTTGGGAGGCAGAAGAAAAATTTTATGAGTAAAGTGCAAGTAATGGGGCCTGATGCAGAATACTGAAAATATCACAAGCCAGTACTGCCACTAACCAGCTGAGAACATCCAACTACATATTCCTCAGCTAAGCAGCTTCTCTCTGCTCCCAGGATTCAGGTGCTCTCAAACTAACCTTTTATGTTAGGTAGACCAATCAAACTATGAATAATTGTTTACAACCTTTGTTTAACTTGAAGATTGCCATTTCCTTTTTTTTCAGACAGAAAGAGGGCTTGTTTGCCTGAAAGCTGGCTTGGTTTTCATTTCACAAATATATTAGTTAGTTTAGCAAAATACATGGCTTTTCTGGGAAATCTTTATTTTCCTACAGAGTATGAGACTAACAGGCTGGTGAGTTAAATTTTATGTAAGCAGAACATATTTCTCCAGTCTCTTAACCATCTTGTCTCAGATTTCCCTGGAAGACTAGGTCTGTTGCAGGAAAAATTACTGCTATTTCCCTCCCTGGGAGAGAGGGTTTTTAATATTGGCTCTTTATCTTCTCAACTTTATCAATGAGTAAAAAACAGAACTCAAAAGTAACTCCTCTCACTACTTGTTCACAGAAAGGTATAAAGCTCTGTGCTTCCAGAGCTCTGTGCATTGCCTCACTTTTCTGCAATTAGAAACACGTTCCCAGGTACTTCTGTTTTAGCAGAGATTGTATAATACAGACACATTTAAGTAGGAAAATAAATTAGGCATAGCCTGCCATAATAACCTTCAGTTATGAGTGAAATAATAACTGCAAGTTTTTATTGGCATGCAACATGCTAGAACAGAAAGTGTAGAACTGAAAAGATATGACTTTCCATGAGGTTTTTGAAATCAGATAATCTCCCACAAGGTCGTTTCATTGAAGTCTGTGTATTTTTTGAGATATTTTAAGAAATCAAAGTTTTCCCATAAGCTACTGAAATATTCAACTTTTTTTACATAATTCTTCAGAAACCCGACAGGTTAATTTCTGTCCCTCCCCTCAAATATTCAGTATATAACTCAGAAAACTAAAAAATGTCTAATTCTTACTTGTTTAATGAGACAAAACCATATATTAAGTTATTTTCCCTAAAATATTTTCTTATGGATTTGAAACTGGGGAAAACTAAGAGAACTCAAACAGCTAGAATCAATTAATTAACAAATTAATCATAGTAATGAGAAGTTTCATGTTCTCAGACCCTTCTAGTTATACTATCTATATAATATATGTATATATATAATAAGAAGTATTTCTAGCTGCACTTTCTAGATCATGAAAGAGGAAGGAAAAGGTCTTATTTAGCATCAAAATTTCACGTTGGTAAAGTTTTTGACACTTAAGAGTTTCTCCAGTTCCCAGAGCCTTTAACAACCAATATCTCCTGCACAATACAACTATTTTATGCCAAAAGAACCAAGTGTCATGATTTGCCAGTGGACAAGTTGCAATCGAGTCAATAGAAGCCCCTACCATGTGTACTGGCAGGTAAACCCATTGTTGAAGGGACAGATGTTCATCAAGGATATTCAGGTACTGCAGTGACTGTGACAAAGTTTGAGTTAATGAAGATGTGTGGCAAAAAAATGAGGCAGTGCTCAGGAAGAATGAAAGAATAAGGATTATTAGTCACATAAATATGAAGCAGATGGGAGCTGGGGGAAATTGCTCTGGAATGACAGGAAAAGGAGCTACTCTCTGAAGAAGACTAGGTTTATCACAGTGATGGTCAACGAAGAAGCTACTTGGACCCTAGGCCACCAAAATTCCCGAAAGAAGTAATGCAGTGAGTAGAATAAGGCTAAGAATGGCTGCTGAGGAGATAAGGCCAGGTGAGCAGTCCTTTTCTACCAACATTAAAAAGAGTAAAAGCTTTAACTTGCTAATTACAACATCTACGATATGTACCAACACGTTAATAAACTTCTTCTCAGGAAGTGTATCAAAGAATAAGAAAAGGAAGATGGAAAACCAAAATTCATTCATATAGATAAGATACAAAGTACTTAAAATAGCTGCTGATGTACTTGCATTACTGATGGTTGCCATGCTAAAAGAGTAATTAAAAGGTGAAAGAGAGTAGATATTACCAAAATTTTGCATTTCCTGCAAGGTCACTTCTAAAAATGATTACTGTAATTCAGGTAAGATTGTAATCATTAATGGGTTTTTGGCCAGTTCATTCACTTTTTCAGTACTCAGACCAGTATTATTTAACTCTATCCTTCAGACAAAGCAATGCACCACCTAAAAATATTAACATAAATTTCACTCTAAGAGGATTAAAACCAAAGTAGTTCTACCCAAATTAATTTAGATAAGTACACTAGATAAATAAATCAGCGCCCTTCAACTCTCAGAAAGCACTTCAAGCAATTTCAAGTCATTAAAAATACTTCTAGTTCCAACATTTTGGCTCTTAGAACAGCCTTAATGGTGATATGACAGTATGTTCTACTACTGGCTGTACTGCTTTTATTACATGCCCTGATCTATTTGATGATCGTGGCAGCTTTTTAGAGAACTACAAAGAAAAGCTGAAATAATGAATTATTTTTCAGACAAGACTAATAAAATTGTTAATCAAAAATACCATAAATGTCAGAAGCTCTCATAAATCCTACATTTTATACATTCCTCTTTCTAAACATTCAGCCAATGGAAGAACAATCCTAAAAGGGAACAAAAAAAAAGAGAGATAAAGCCAAGAAGAGAAAAAAAGCACTCCACATGCATTTATAAAATCTCACCAAGTTATTTATCTGATCTCATTTACTGATCTATGAACTATTATTATTCTTCTATGACTTAATTTCTGACATCTTATAAACATCTCATATAGATGAATATGATTATGTTTGATTTCTGGTAGATTATAAGGTATTCCTGTGTGTCAAGATACAGTCAATAATTTCCCCCTCATGCTACTATAATGAAATATTAGTGGGTTTTAATATACTTCTATCACTCCCCAACCCATTCTCCAGTGACTCGCACGTCACTGATCCTAAGACAACAAATAGAAGACGTTACAGAGTACAACTTGAAATATATCTATCAGATTTATAATGATAAATTTCCTATTTTGTGTGACATATTTCAAGACTCAGTGTAATGTGACCCTCTTTCCATCGACTTTTAAATCCTCCTTGAAAAAAAAAATCCTCATTGGTGAGTGAGAACATAACTACATATAATATTGTAGATTTTTTAGCAAGGATTCATTTTGCATTTTTATGAGGTGCAAAGAATATTATGTTGGAAGGCATAATTATAGAGCTGTCAGTTATGTCTGTTGGATCCTGTGCTGATGTTAGTATGATGCTATGAAGCTTCAGGAACTCTTTGTGGGGTTTCCATAGAGCTGTTCAAATGCTTTGTTCTACCTGGGGCGCAAATACCTGCTAATTTGTCCCAATTTCTAACTGAAAGCACTGAATTAAATTTAAAAAAAAATAAAGAAAAAAGTAAAACTAGTTAGATGCATAATGCACAGATGGAGCTTTGCAACAGGAATCAGAGAGGCTTGCAGACCCCTTGATAAGGGTGCTACAGTAGGCATTTCCACTCACAATACATATTTTGTGCTACCATCAATATACACCCAAATACTCCTAGCAACACCTAGAAAAAAGAAGCTACCAATCCACTTGAGCATGCATGAGCTTTTGTTTCTCTTGCAGCATATTCCTCATGCAAACACAGACAATCTATACAAGTTCCCTGGAGTACTTTTAGAACCACCAACGTGACGCTTCTGAAAGCGCTGTTCTAACAAGAGAGCATCAAAAGATATACCCGGTCCCTCCGTCTGAAAACTGTGAGCATAGAATTATAGAATGGTTTGGGTTGGAAGGGACCTCAAAGCCCATCCAGTTCCAACCCCTGCCATGGGCAGGGACACCTCCCACTGGATCAGGGGGCTCAAAGCCCCATCCAACCTGGCCTTGAACACCTCCAGGGATGGGGCAGCCACAGCTTCTCTGGGCAACCTGGGCCAGGGCCTCCCCACCCTCACAGGAAGAAAATTCTTCCTAATATCTATTCTAAATGTCCCCTTTTTCAGCTTAAAACCTTTTCTTCTCATCCTATCCCTGTATTCCCTGATCAAGAGCCCCTCCCCAGCTTTCCTGGGGCCCCTTTCAGTACTGGGAGGATGCTCTAAGGTCTCCCCAGAGCCTTCTCTTCTCCAGGCCGAACAATCCCAACTCTCTCAGCCTGTCCTTGTATGGGAGGTGCTCCAACCCTCAGATCATCTCTGTGGCCTCCTCGCTCCAACAGCTCCAGGAACGTAGGACTCCAGGTGGGGTCTCACGAGAGCAGAGTAGAGGGGCAGAATCACCTCCCTTGATTTCCTGGTCACTCTTCTTCTGACGCATTTCTGATAATGAATGCTTCTTTACAGTTCTTCGTTTCATAGAATAACCAATGGCAAAAGTTGTCAGCATATGCTTAATGTTCAAGAAACTTCCAGCCCAACTCATTTTTTCCAAAAAGCTTAAATTTCTTAATTTTATTTATAATTGATGATTAATACCTTTCTCTCTATATTTACCACTATTATTAGAATAACTCAAATACAGTTTACTTTGGAAGAACACAGAAAAATAAAATTGATTTGTTGTCCCCAGCCTGTTTCATCAGTATATGTTTATTTCTTTTTAATGTGTGATAAGGCAAATTCTTTAGCTGAACAGAAACATAACATTCTTATGTTGAAAAGAAACATAACATTGAAAAGAAACGTAACATCTATTGAACTTCACTTTTTTTTCTCCCCACACTTTCTGGAAGCATCAGTATGGAAGAACAGGGTCCAGGAATTTAGGGAATACTCTCATTTCAATATTGCATTAGTAGAAGTCTATAGTAGAAGTCTGTGATCATTACTTGAATAGTTGCATCTGTAGTTTATTAAGATTTTATGGATTTAGAATGACAGAAACAACATGTTAGTAGGAATTCATACATTTCCAAACAAAACTTTTGCCTGGATTGGGGTTGGAACTGGATGATCTTTAAGGTCTCTTCCTACCCAAACCCTTCCAGGATTCTATGATTCACTGGAATTTTGAGCATGGTGTTTTTCCCAATGTAAGCCCAACTGCATGTTTTTCTGATGACTAACCAGAGAAGCACCATGGTTTCATAGATCATCCGAGCTCCTGTCAGCTGAGAGATGAAATGCTGTGCTTTTCACCAACTTATGTTAATGGGGACTTCTTCAACTCAAGCTTCACCTCCTGTATCTGCTATAACAGCAGTTTCAATAAGATAGAATACTTTCAAACCGGTATTTATTTCAGTTCATTCTAATTAACCTGATGGTAACGTGAGACACTAAAAAAAGACAAGTTTCTATCATCATCTGCAGAAAATGCCACGATGCTGCCTTAACTGTAAAAGATTTGAAATGTCAGAGGAGGATGATGAATCAGACTGCCAAATTAAAAGAGACTGACACCAGTCAGGAAAAGGAGATTAATGAACATTGCAGAGTTACTGAATTCTGCTTAGATTATCAGACAGAACCCAGCATTTACATTTGAATACTACAATACTAACTGATAGTGGACAGGTTCATCCATATTGATGGCAGCATCAGCCTGAAGAGTAAAACGTACATTTCAACCCATAAATTCATTAACAAGATGCAATATTGACCCAAATCACTAGCTATCAAAATTCACTTTCTGCTTCCAATGAAATAAACAAATTAAGTGAGTTTTTTTGTCAGTGTCAAACTTGAAGGAGCATGCAATGAAGTGTTCAATAATATTACTTGCAACTTTGTATGAATCAAACCCAAAAGCATTACAGGAAATAACAGGGTAGGCTTTTATACCAATTTCACTATCTTAGAAGAAAAATAAAATGGCAGTGTTATCATAGGTTTATTACTAATTATTTTACTTATTTTAATTGGCAATAGGGCGTGCAGGACAAGAGTTAGAAGTCACCTTTCAGAGTCACTTTGTAAATTTAAATATGGAGCAATTTTGTATATAGAAGAAATATGTGAATCTTACAAAGAAAAAGAAATATGGATGAACAGAGGAACCAAAGGAAGAAATTTGACTTCTACTTGAAACGAGCCAGTGTTTTGCTCTGATGCCATTTTATTTCTTTTTAGGAGATCTCTACATAAAGCAGAAGGAGAGATTCCACACTGCTGAGTTCAATACCACCTGATTGGACCAACCTCAGGAAATTTTGCTGAAAACCCCCCCTCTGCTCTGCCACTTAATTGTTTTGTGACCCTCATCAAGTAACACCACCTCTGTATGCTTCTATTTCCTTGCCCACTTCTATTCAACTACAAAGCAAGCACTTTGGGTAACGACTTTTCTTACCATAAGCTTGCACTGTGTGTAGCCCAGTGAGAATTCTGATTTCACTTAGGACTGGGGTGGGAATAAGAATCCAAATAAAGCATAGCAGGAGTTCACAGAATTATGCATCCAAAGATATGAAAGAGCAGCAAGAGGAAAAAGAAATGTAATAAATTAATCTAATTTTAAAATCAAATGACAAAATTTGGATAGTGTTGTGAGTAGTGCTGAATAAATGCACTTTGCTGAAAACCTTATTTATTATTAGATTATTCCTATAAGCAGACATGCCAGTTCTTAATGAACATGCCCTTCCAAGATGACACAGGATTAACCTGACTTTTTAAATTCTAAGGACATTAGCTTCACCAATATCTGTCCCAGATGGAGGTCTGGTGGCAGACGTCTGCTTGCATGCAGAGATTATTGATCTCTGAAATCTGAGCTCCATATTAAAGACTTTGAGGATGAATCTTTATTTTATGGGGTGAGAAAACAAGCTCTTTTGGAAAGAGTAGAAAAAAATAACTAACAAAATTGTAATTTATTATGGCCCTAATGCTCATTACAGTTTATTCCCACTGACTTCCCCTTGATAATAAAAAGCTTCACTGTCATTACACAGAGGGTCCAGGCTAATGAGTGCCATTTTGCACATGAAAATTTAGGAAAGTTTTATTTAAAATTTATAATTTCATAAACCCATATTCCCAGCAAGAACAGAATTAGAGTATTCTGTCTTGGACCTTTTGCAATTTAGAAAATTTAAAAAGTCGATTGTTCCAACCAGCAACATTTCTAACTCATCACTCCCTAATTTACTCATCCTGTCTTTAAATCTGGCAGAGATCAGGTTGCTGTGAAGGGGCTGCCATGACATCATGCAAAATGCACCAGTGAAGCTTAATGTGTGCAGTGACAGAGGCACAGGAAATAGCTAATTTCTCATTTTCTGCCTCTTCCTCTCTTTCCTGTCAAAATTGTAATTATATGAAAAAATTGCATTTTACTGACATTGTGTCAAGTAGTCATAACTGTGAACCAATAAAAGTGTTTGACTCTGGCTCCAGAATAATAATTTTAATGAGATAATGGAGAGCAGAGGGAGTGTGGGCTGCCAAGCCTTTGCAGCAAACTACAGCAACATTTCTAATGCAAATGATCTCCTCCTGGACACAACTGCGTTTGGTTTGAAGATTTCTTAGCAGCTCCTTTTTCAAGCTATATCATCCAACACACTGCTTGTGTCATCAGCATTTTGCACAAACCTGCTTTCTGCCCATGAGAGCCTCTCTTTGAAATGTCATTCCAAGAACTAATGTGGGTTTTTTTGCCACCTATGACTGTAAAACTCTGCCTCATGACAGAAATACACAGGGAGACCCAGACAGATGAAATACTGAGGACTCTGGAGGCCAGAACTGAATTGGATGGGATCTCTTGAAAGTAATTTCACACCGTGAGGGAAAAAAGAGAAGTTTTAAATATAACAAAGTCATAGTAGAAATTAATCCCATATTTACAGGGCACTTCATAAGTTCTTACAACACTGATTTGCTCCAGACTCCGTATTTTCAACCATAATTTTCAGCCTATGTCATTCACCTCTCTCAAGCAGCAGTTCTTATGTTATCTGTCTTGGGAAGTTATTCTACTGTATTGCACCATTATATCCATCGTGCACCTTTCAACCTCAAAAAGTATGATTTGCCCTTTGAATGCCTTTGGATTTAACAGTAGCATCACCCTCTGTTCTTTGGCTAAGGAAAGGAACTACAGTAAATCCTATTGGGCAAAACTAAGCTTGCATCAGCTCTCGATATCTAAACCAAACAAACAGAAAGAATTGCATTGCCTCTCATTCTACTTTAATCATACCCACACCAAATGCCTTCAAGGTAACTAGTTTAAGAAAAAAGGATTTGTAGTAATTGCACACTCAGCTGGGCTCTTTGTAATTCAGTCTCTAAGGGCTCTTGGAGGTCCCTTGACTCCTAGAATTCTGTGCAGGCATCAGGGATGGGATTAAGGGATTCTGTCCTGTTGGTGAAAATGCAAAACTGAACATCAGGTACTTGCCATACTTTTCAGTTGCTTTGTATGTGCAGGGTCAAAAGAACAAACTGCAAGTTGCATAGTATTTGCATTCCTTAATGAACTGCTGGAGGCAGTTGGGACTTTGTAATGAAGAAGACAACCTAAACAGAACATAATAAAAAACTTTTTGGCTCTTATTTTTTAGTACTTCAGTTAACCCCAGAGTCACAGAAACCAGACCTGTTCAGAAAAAGCTTTTACAATGGCCTTTTCATCATCAGAGGCACACTGTGTGTCAGGCAATCTATTTAACTATCTATATTCTCTCTTCTGATTTACAATTAATTTGTTTTCCCCAGGTAGGTTAATCAGGCCTTCTGATGTTCTATACCCTCTTCTTCTTCCTACCCATTTCAACATTCAGTAAGCACAAAGATTTTGCAGCCACCCTCTCCAGGGTTCTTTCTATCAAACTTTTCATTACATAGGCATGACCTGCACCCCTGCAGTTAGGGTAAAATCCAGCATTAAAAGCAGAAATTACAATTCTCCCTTACACGTGAATAATAAACCAAATAATTACATGATTAATATCACAGCGCTTTCCCTTTGACTATGGCTGAATTTTCCCAGAGTGTAGACAGAAAGCCAACAATTACTTTGGAGTTAAAATGAATTACAATTGGGTCCTTGAACTAAAAAAAAGCAAACCAAAGAAACCCACCCCAAACCACCATCACCCTCCTGTCCCCCCAAAAAAATCTGAACTAGGCTTTTGGTTTTGAATGAGCCAAACACAATAAAGCCCCTCTTCCTCCCCCAATCTGTATAATTTAAACTCTTCAAGTCTTGTGCTTATTTCACTTTTGAACAGTTTTCCCTGAAAGCAACAGTGATTTTGCCACAGAAGCCTTTACAACTGTTATTTTTATTTTCTTCAGTATTGCCAAATGATCATGTTTTGTTCCAGAACTTCCATGAGAAACTGCTCTGGACAAAATACCATCTCTAAGTGCTTTCCCTGGAAATGAAACAAGATGCTGCCTGCAAGTGGTCACTTCTCATCTCCAACAGTTCTCAGAGGAGCTGTTCCTCTCTTTCCCCAAAGCACAGGAGACTCAGCTAAGGGCAATGCAAGAAAAATTGAAGGTTAAAGCCTTTCTAAAGGAGGACAATTGCTCACAAGCTTTTCAGACAGGCAACATAAATAAAATTATATTTTAGCCTTTCCTGACATATTCCTGACTCCTCTGCCTAGGACTGATGTGATCCTGATGCTGAGCACAGGAAGCAATCCTGATTTGCCTATCAGGAAATTGACAATAGGAAGAATTAAAATGCAGAATTGTGTAGGACAACTGGCAAAAAAGGGGATGTCACATTGGAAAAAATCTGTAAAGTACTAGAAAACTAAATCAGTATTTTACATGTAGATATACTTTTTGCAATACACAAAATACAGAACTATTTTCCTCTGAATTTATTAACAAACATTCTGTATCAGCTTTTATTTTTAGCAAAAATGACCTCAGAGAACCTTAATCCTTTTTTTCTGCAGCTCTATAGTGCAAGCCAAGACAATTGAACCCTTTTAGTAGTAACGCCGGGTGCTCAGAGAGGAACTCTCAAGTACTATTATCCCTGATACCATCAAACACTATAATTTGTGCTGTGTATAGCAGTTTTGAAATGTGTCATAGAGAGGGAGTGATTCATACTTTTTATTTTTCTTGACAATAGATGCTAATATTTTCTAGTATTTAGAGTGTCAGCTTTTTGACAACTTACATTGCATTTTGGGTTTGGGGTTTTTTGTGTTATCTGAAAACTAAATTGTATGACTTGGTACAAAATAAAGCTTATCACTTGACTACCACTTCCAGCACCTCTTCTTGAGAATACGTTCACAAAATAAACAGTTTGTGAGGAAGCAATGAAATCAGGGGTGGGGGGTGAAGGAAAAAATGGGGAAAATCAGAATAATGAAAACATTTGAATCTCAATGTGAACAATAAATTTAGAAGATGGTGTTCTTTGGGGAAAAAATCTACTAATTTATGATCAGTAAAAACACTTCTTGTTTTCATAGATATTCACATCTATGAGAAACGTGCTGTGCAAGTAATAGATACAAGCTAGGTCATAAAATAACAAAAGGCCTTCTCCTGGCATCCCACTTCATAATATTCAAAAGTAATGCTGAAACTGCCAGAGCCACACCTGAGAATTTGGTAGAGGCTTCCATGGAAAAGATGGAATAGAATTTCTGTGGAGACATGACTTCCCCAATCAACTTCAAAGTGCCCTTGAAGGCCTCATGCAGATAACTCTGACTGAACTTGAAAAACAAAAAACCCCACAATATTCAAGTCTTAGTTCTGCCCTTTCAAAGTTATAATTTACCCCCCCTGCTTGAAATCAGCAGTATGGAATAACCGAGGTGTGAGGCTCTGAAGTGTTGTTGAAAAGTAACAGAACACAAACTTTATACAAAGGAGGAAGTATCAAAACATGACATTTCTTATAACGAGGAGGTAACGTGCCTTATCATGAAGCTCAAGGCATAAAGAGAAGAATTACAAACCTACTTCAGAACTGCAGCACGGTCCCACACACCTGAAAGGAACTCAGCTTCAAAGCTGCCTGGGATATGCTATGCAAGTTGGACAGAAGAAAGGGAGAATGAGACCAGCAGAATTGGAGGTTTTGGTACCAATGTCAAGATCAGTTTACGGTTCATGCTTTCCTTGTAGAAAATATCTAGGAGAAAATCACCTCTTTCAGACTCTCAAAAAAGCTGCTACTGTGATGAAGGAAAATCATTCCCCAACTCCAAAAGGAAAATCACCCTCTGGAGATTCTTTCTACTCTCTCTCCTTTCTCCCACAACAGTTATTGACAGCATAGTGACTCCACCTATCAGAAGGAGGAATATTGGGCATTTATCCATAAAAGTCAATAATGTGACCATATTTATACTAACAGACTTTCACAATAAAGCAATACACAACAAAGTAAAAAAGGTATCCCATTTTCTCAGGAAGGAAGGGAGATGTAGCAAGAGAAAAGAATGACTGCTACAAACAAAATTATCACAAGTTAATTTCTCTGACATCACCTGCTAAAAACTGAGGATGTAAAAGGGAAGCTAAAGAAATTACGTGTAAGAAATAGCACTGGAAGACCAACTCACAGATATTAATCAGACAAGGTGAAAATCATGGGATAATGCCAACAGAAAGGCCTAAGGTTGATACTTCTTATACTGTAGGGGATATTGTCTTTGAAGCCTGCACTTTCCAGAAAGACAAAAGCAGGTTGAGCACTGCAGAAATTTCCCAGTTCCAGTTGTCTGTGCAGAAGTCAGATACAGAAAAAAGGCAAGATTCATAAGATCTGGGACATCAGCGACCACCAAAGAGCTCCAGGAATGAAAAGGAATTACCACCCAGAGCCCAAAAAGCCTCTAGACCATCTCTGAAAATGTGGAAAACAACTAGAATTCTACATACTTAAAGCGTGTCCTTGTGTCTGGAAGATATGAGGGTGCCTGTAAAAAACAGGCTTTGAAATTAGCCTCAATTCTGACTATAGTGGGCTCTGTAGTACTTGAAGATTTTATTAACCATGAAGGCTGAAGAATAAGATGCTACAATGGGAAGACTATGACATTACATAAATATTCAGAAGGCATCTAAGTCAGCAAAATTAATTCTGTAATTTGGCTAATCTGCAACAAGATCCCCCAAACTGCCAAAGACAATTGTTCTGTGCAGCATCAGGCTTATGCTGGGTCTGATGCTACGATGTCTTTGTAATCCAGCATTGGTGAAGATGGTGCTGTGACTAAATCCTGTGACAGGCTTCATGTGATAACAGAATTCTACTTAGTAGAAACCCTGAGAACATACCTAGTTGAAATTCAGCCCTGTTTTTTGAGCCACTACCATAGGCCTCAGCTGTGATCTCACGAGCAGCACGTGCCATGCACCACCCTGGGGAGCACCCTCCACCCCACAGCCTGGCCACGGGGCAGCAGTGAGTGGAAATGGGGCAGGAGTGCAGGAAAGGCACAGTCAGATTCAGCTGAGAGGAAAACAAGGGTTTAGGCCGTGTTCCACAGACCACGTGTGTATGTTACACTATCTTACAACCTCATTTGTCCATCACTGGATAAACAACAAAAAATAAGCCCAAAAATAGTCCCAGAAGAAAACACTCTTACTCTTTGCTTGCCAGCAGAGGTTGGTGTCCTAACTTTTAGTCTGCCAGAAGGTTCTCTCCTGCTGTGCTTCTGAACAGCTACAGTGCTCCAGCATCAAATAAGAGAAGGCAGCACACTCTTACAACCTACATATTGACATGATACCTGTGGCCCTCCCCTGGCACTTAGGGTTAAACCCTTCAAACTGAAAAGAACTTAGAACCCCCAAGTCTTCCTGTACATTTTAACCAAAGAAGAAAACACCACCATCCCTGTGAACCAATTGTTCTGACCTGTGAAGCTAAAAGCTGTGGTGATTTTCTTCTAACAGTCTTCTGCCTGCACAAAAGTACCTGTCTGCCTCAAGAGGATTCCTGAGATCAGACAGACACAAGGTTACCTGTAATGTAGTTAATATAACATTCATCATAGATGTTCTGATCCAGCAGCATGAGGTGTAGTTGCTTTAGGCTGTATTTTAATAAAATTCTCCATGTGCCACTTCCCTAGGAAAAGCCTAATCATACTTTTCTGCAATTACTACTAGTATTTGTGGTATTATGGTGCCCATCTGACTCATCCTGTATAAAAAAAGGGCAAAATTCCCTCATTCAATAATTCCTGCATCGGGCTCAGCTGCTTGCTCATGAGGCAGCTCTTCTTTTAGAAAGATATGCACTTTTGATCAAAGACTTGCACTAATGGAAAAATCTATCATATTCCCTGAATGATGCATTCCAATAATAAAATATTTTGGCTTCTTAAAACGTGCATCATCTCTACTGATCAAATTCTCTGACTTTCAGACCCAGCCTCAGGATCTTGTTACGTTGTGTCTCCATGATAAATGAATCCCCAACACAAAGTATCTACTCTGTGTGGAGTAGATAAGTCACCCCTTACACTTCTCTTTGACAAAGAAAAGCAAACAGAAGAAAACAGAATTGAAAAGAAAGCCCCCATCTGAATATGTTTAGGGTTGACTCAATGTTCTTAACAAAAATGTGAGTTTAAGTCTCATCATAAACAGAAAATAGAATTTTTTTCTACCTCCAAATCAAGAATCAAGCACAGAGGTTCAGATTTAAAGGAAGGCAGAAGGGAGATTCATTCCCCACACAACCCACCAAAGGAAAAAAAAGATAAAGACCTGATAGTTGTTTGGCCATGTCCTTTCTATGTTAATATCAGCCTATCAGAGTTGATCAACGTAAAGAACTTTGGGGCATGTGTAAAAAAGGGGAAACACAAGGGGAAGTCCTCATACACAGCTTTAAAAGTAGGAATTATCCCCCTGTACAAGATGGTACAAGATGATCTGAGGGCTGGAGCATCTCCATACAAGGACAGGCTGAGAGAGTTGGGGTTGTTCAGCCTGGAGAAGAGAAGGCTCTGGGGAGATCTTAGAGCAGCCTCCCAGTACTGAAAGGGGCTCCAGGAAAGCTGGGGAGGAGCTCTTGATCAGGGAGTGCAGGGATAGGACGAGGGAGAAGGGTTTTAAGCTGAAAGAGAGGAGATTTAGATTAGATGTTATAAAGAATTTTCTTCCTGTAAGGGTGGTGAGGCACTGGCCCAGGTTGCCCAGAGAAGTCATGGATACCCCAGTCCTGGAAGCGTCCAAGGCCACGTTGGATGGGGCTTTGAGCAAGTGATCCAGTGGGAGGTGTCCCTGCCCATGACAGGATGGGTGAAACTGGATGATATTTAAGGTCCCTTCTAACCAAACCCATTCTATGATCATAGATGTGTAGCTCTTTTAATTAGTTAGAATATTAGCAAAGAAGCATGGGAATTTGTATCAAAGCTAGCGGAAGCCACACGAGTGACCAAGCTGAATACACTCAACGTTCTCCCTGTTGAGGAACAATGAGGATTTGCCAACAGAGCAGCATTACCAGTGCTTAACATGAGGTGAAAAAAAAATTGGGTAAAAGGAATTCCCAGAAAAAAAATAAGAAAAAAAAACCCATGCAGTCTAGTTGTGCATTTGTTATTCACCTCTTGGGAGCAGGAATAGATCTTTAATAGAGTATGGTAGATCTACCACAAGAAGAAAATACTAACCTGGACTGAAAGCCACACACCTAACCAGAAAAGTTTGTTGGTTTATATCTTTAGTAAAGTGTCTATAGCATGGAAAACAAAAAAGCTCTGTAACAACAGTTAAATACTCCCTTGCTGACCTAGAAACAGCCCCAATCTTAGGGAGGGCTGAGCAACCACTCAAAAAAACTTGCTTAATGTTGAAGAAACATGTAAAATCAGAAAAACTGGTTAATGTTAACGCTGGCCAAAGGAGAGGAAAAATTAAGTCACATATTCCAACTTAACTCACGACTGACTTGACCTCTTTTTGGGCATGACCACTGTAAAAATGTTTTGGTCAGTTGAAATTTTACTCCTATTAAAGAAATACCCTGGGCCTCTTTACCATACACACTACTCAATAGCAAAGCACTGATAAAGCTTTCATTTATTAGGGAAGTAACAAACCAGCATCAGTACATTAATAACAAATAGTAAACAATGGAGTTTAACTGTCCAGCATGTAGATATCTGAAGTTCTAGCCATAGCTTTCTTTATGCACATATACATTCCAACAGTCTCAATGCATGTTTACTAGTTGGAAGCAGGTTACATTAGCATCCTCCACACACAAACACATACATATGTATCTTAATTTGAATTATTTTATATCAGCCCAGCACAGAGACCCTGCAGTAACGGACACTTCCAATAATCATGCACAATTTTTATGGTCAGTTAAGGCCAGATAAGAGGGGAGAGGGAGGGAGGAAGAGACACAGGGGGATGTGAGGACAAGTGAGAAGCAAGCAAAATAACCTAGTGAAGATAGGTTCTTCAGGTCAAAAGCTAAGGGTTGTTAAGAGACAACGGCCATATTATTTAGAAAAGTCTACCTCTTGGCTCAAAACAGCTTATAGAACTGTATTTGTAAATAGGGTGGGAGGGCAAGAAGAAATAGTTAATGAAGAAAAACTATCAGAAGCTGCAGTGGGCATTTAGAAGTAAACTAATATGTCCTCATCGGATAAGGCTGGGCTCACCTAAGCTCCCCTGGTGGGCGATGCGTTTTTCAATTAAATAGCTTTTCAGGTCTGTCCTTGAGAAGTCTGTTAGGTGGCTTCATTTGCTAGTGGCCACACTTTAGAACAGAGATACCTGAATTCTGGCAGATCTATTAAGCAAGCCTGGTTGGCACAAAGGAGCTATGGTGTGGGAGTTGGTGTGAAAAGAGAAGAATTACAGGATTCTACCCAGCACAGTGAAAAATCATTAAGCACCTCTCCATGTGGATTGATTCCAGGAGAGGCAAAGGCAAAGTAAGCCCTTTAACTTTGGTACAGCATTTTTTCGTGTGCAGTCTCTGTTTTTTGATGTGTTAATAGAAATTTTTGGGTACACTAACACGTAGGGTAATGTCTGCACACAGACACACTCTGCAGGTCAACCTTAGCAAACACTGTTACATGAAATCCATGGTTCAAATCATGTTCTAAGATACTAAGCAGAACCAGTCTAGCAGAACTGCATTTTATTATAAAGAGAAAATAAGGACACTTTGCAAAGTGAAATAGTAGTTAAGTGTATAATCAAATTTCAAATATATTGAATATTTAGCAAGGAAACTTAAAAGTCTTCCTTCCTTACAAACTACATGTCCTCCTATTGAGTTAATGTTGTCCAATATGCTAGAGTAAGAAATCCATTCGAACGCCCAGGTAGTCATGGCTGACCACATTGGGAATGTCAGTTTATAGACATAGTCAGTGAGCTCTTGCCTTTTTAAACTTAGGCAAGTCATTAACCATGAGGGAAAATAAAGATTATTTAAATACCTGTTCAGTTGCAGGTACAACATGGTTTTATAATCTGATGAACCAAGAATAATAAGTATTTTCTACATTTACCTTTTTAGCTACAAATGAGACACATAAATCCCAGAGGTGATAATTTCACTATGCATTAAAATTTGCTAATATAATTTGCAAATATAAAGCAGAAAAGAAAATGTGTGAAAAGGATTTTGGGGAGCCATAGGAGTCTAGTAAGGGGTACAAGCATGTGACATTCCACAGTAATGAGGCGGGCTGGCCGCACACCAGTGTCAGCCTCTGTGACTGCACCCTGTAAGATATTCAGCTGCAAATCTTTGCTTCCTTTATGTCTTTCAGATCTTTGCAATTCTCAAGGCAAAAGGCAAAGACAAAGTCTTTCAGCTGGAGTTCTTTCATCCAAGAACATTCTTCATCCAAGGCCAAAGGTTCACCACATCCTAAAAGGCCTTTGGATCTGCATGTTCAGTCTTCTTCGTCCAAATGTATTTCTTTGGGAGCATTATTCAGTCCTTGTGGTCGATCCTAAAAGAACACCAATAAAAACTATCTTCATTCCTTCAAATACAATCTTCAATGGTTTTATCTCTAGGTCCACTGTATGAGAGCGTTTTGTCAAAGATGCAAAATGGTAAATGAATCAGAGATCTCAATGAAAACCACAGCACATTGAAATGCTTCTTCTAGAGATTTGGGGGGTTTTTTTTGGCCAATTCTTTAGATAAAGATTTCCAAGATGAAATCGACTTTCTGGAAAACCACATATGAACACAATATGTTTTCCTAGTGCTGACAGCAGTTTAAAAGGATTACCTATTCCCTTTCCCTGGACAATATTTCTAAAGTGATAAAAATTGTGATAGAAGACTCTACTTGTACACTGTAGTACTACAAAGCATTTTGAATATAAAACTCCAGAATACAAGGAGATCCCTGTATCCACTTAAATTGCTTTACTGGAGTAGGGAAAATCAAAATTTCTTCTTTGAGGAAAAGAGGCAGTTATTTCATGATGTATTATAATGCTATAGAAGTGTCAAAAAAACACAACACTCTGCAACTGCAGCTTACAATTGCCTAAGAAAAGGTGTCAGCTAATCTTAGTCTAAAAACCACTCTCACACCAGGCTATCAGTATTTCATACCATCTAATTTGCTTAAAAACTTTCCTTCATCTGTTTTTCTTTTAAATATGAATTTTTCTACTCCTCTCTTTTTTCTGTGCTACCTATTCATGTCTTCCTTTCTTCCTTTTGTCTAAATATCTTCTTTTCATTTCTTTGTCTGTTCACCTTTCACTGCTGTCCTTCTCTCAAGGTCCACAAGCCTCCTTATGATTTAAGTCTTTGCCTTTCTCCTGCATCTTTCACAACCCTGTTTTGCTCTCCATCAGTTCTGGGTCTTCTATTGCCCTACAGTTCCTCTTTGCCTTTATTGTTTTGCAGCGTTCATTCCTCTTCACATCCTTCTTGCACCTAACAACCAGTCATTTCCTATCTTATAAATTATTTGTATTTGCATGCTACCAAGTTTCTGCTTTTGCACAATTATTTGCTATTCAGCCAAACAACCGGATCACAAACTTTTTCTAGAATAAGAGACCAAACCTGCCTTGCTCTAAGAGTATAACAAGAATGCTGGATCTTCATCATAAGTTTAAACACATAATCTTCTCTCTGTAAGCAGTGCTGTCAGCTCCCAGCGTTTTATTACACTTAAAATAAGTTTATTACTACTAAATCTGCAGCTTCTGAAGGAAATCTGTAAGAAACCCCTCTCAAAAGAAAATTGCAAGTGTCGATGGTTACAAGAAAAGCATGAAACATGCTCATGTCTTAACTTCGTGAATCACAGGTGAGAAAAGGTATAATTCAACCCTAATATTTTAATCTTACAATTTCTAACCTAGCTGTGCAGCTGTTGGTATTTTGACTCACAAGGATAGACAAACCTGATCCGAATAGGAGAACAGACTGCGTAAGAACAGACAAAGTCCATACCTGATTTTGAACTATTCTGAGGTAACACTACATACTGTAGGGTCATCTTTAAGCTCCCTTCCAACCCAAACCACTCTATGGAAAAAAACAAAAGCTAATAACAAGCAGCCACCACATGAATGCCATTAAAATGCCACTCATTACAGTAAATCTGTAAAAAAAGGCAGCAATGATGTCTCAGTAACTATTATTCAATTTTGGATGGAAATGACCAGAAGTGACAAGTATTTGGTACTTTGCAGATTTCAAACCAGTAAAAAAACTGAGGAAAAGCTCAATTTTCCTCATCAGTTCGAGGCATTTGTTCCTATCAGAAGTCATTTCTTTATCTCAAATTAGAAGCAGTTTCTCCTGTAATGGGAAATGGACAGGTCAGATAACAATACTAATGAAGATTACTTTTTCCTTGGATGAAATTTAATCAATACCCCTCCTTAATTATCTCAAAGAAATATGATGGGGAAGGGAAAGGCGCTGTTCTTTCTTTACTCCATTCAGCCTCCACAAAATCTTTAATTGCTGTGGTTTATATTTTCTGGAATTAATATATTTAACTTGTACTCAGGATTCTTCTTTTTTTTGGTACTTCTAGATTTTCAATGTAAGAGCAGAAAGGATTAAAATTTTAACTGGAAACTCTTTGACATCCATCTTCCAACACAAATGACACCCCCCATGACTTGGCTATGCTTGCATAACTGGGTTAATTACTTTGAGGAAGTATTTCTCTATCAGTTCTATGCTGAGGAGAATTTAAACTCACCAAAGGATTCAGTAATCAAATCCTTTATAACATTTACTTTTTGAAAGATGTTAACAAGTCTGTTTAGTTCAGAGAGAAGCTTCCTCTTGACTCCCTATTCTGCCTTCAAGGCCTGACCAAAGCAGATCTCAGACTTTAAATCTGATAAGTCAGATGGGATTTGGTTTGTAAAAAACAACAACCCTAAGCTTAGAAGTTTATTAATTCTTTAGCGTCCTTTGTTCTTTAGCTTTTAAGTGTAAACTAGATTTCTGTGCACAAGAGTCAATAAACAACTTCTAGCTGAAAGGGCACAGTGATTTAAGGCACTGTGTGTCTTATGGTACAAGCAAACATCACCAACTTGTTTTAACATCAAGACAAGCATAATAAGAGGAATTAGGGCAGGTTGTGTTAGATGCAGCCTGGAGGAAGACTGAAGGCAAAACGAGGGAGTGTACTCTTAGGTCAATTTTTCCTAACAAATTTCAGGCCTATCAGATCTTGAACCTACTCTATTATGCAATTAGGGATAATTTTCTGGATGCTCAGGCCTTCCCAAATTTATCAATAAAGAGGTCTAAGCTATTGCTTTCTGTCCTGGCACCTGACAGTAAGTAGTTCCCACCTTTCCCCTGCTGAATCCTTCTGAAAAATGCAGTAAAAAGAAATAATAAAAAAAAAAAAGCGTACCAACAGCAAGCTTGGTGCTGGTTCAAGGTTTTCCCTGCAGTGGTGAAATACCATGAAGTGCTTGGAAGTACTCACAAACAATTTTCTCAGCGCTCAGTTCTCAACACTGAAGCAAGCTGTGGGTCAAGTCAAGGCTAAGACAAATCGAAGCTTTACAGCTGTTGAAATACTTAAGCCACACCAGATTTTAAAGTGATGTCATAGCACTGCAGTTATTACTTGCCTGCCACAGGATCTGCTGATGGCAGTCCAAGTTCTTATTCATCAAGGACCCCAAATAATTGAAACAATCCATCTGCTCTATGTACTCTTTTTCTGCCTCTACTGTGATTACTTACTGCCTTGTGATATTTGCCAGTGATGTCATACTTAATCAAGCAATCGGTGGCCTGTTAGATCTCCTGAGAACTGCACTGCACTCCTGCAACAGAGCATAGGTAACTAAAACAATCCACCTGTTCCAGGCCTTCCCTTTGCAAAACCTGACGGGATGTGATACTTGGCAGCGACTGTCATAACTGATCAAGCAATTGCCAGGCTCGTGCATATTTCCTGAAAGCTGCCGCTGTTTTTCATCATGAATTCCATGTAATTGAAATAATTGACCCGCTCTAGGGCCCTGCTTTGACTCTAGCATTTTCTGCAATGGGACATTTGCCTATTGTCGTATTTGTTTAAGCAGCTTTGATTTCTTTTTCACAAGATGTCACAGCACCACAAAGGAAAGTGACATTTGCACAGTTTGTACTACTGAAATTCCATATAGAACTCTGCTCGCTGCGCTCACCCCATGACTCACAACTACACACGCTACGCTATATCCATCCAAGTCTTAGAAAGGTACAGGAGAAGAAAATTAGGGAAAGCATGCAATGCTGAAGTTTTGCAACGAGGCTGATAGTGGGCATCTCATTATTGCTCCCATATAATGAGTCCCAAGTACTTTAAACACTCCAATGCTCTGGTGCTTAAACATACTTCCACTAAGCTTTTTTTTCAGTAGTTAAGGAGCCTACAAATGTTTTACAGAGGGCCAGGTATCCTGACTTAGGCTTTTCACCACTTATTACATAGTTAGAGGACAGACTTGCCTGTTGATTGATATAAAGATTTGTAGAACAGTCCAATTAAGTGTACCAGCCACAAAAAGAGCTTTTCTCCATTCATCTGCTATTGTGAGAATAGGGGTATAGATCTTACTTGTAGTCACATTATATTGCTCCATTTTATTTGAGAAGAACAAAAATACCACTTTCACTGACTAGATCACTTCCCACTCCTGAATTTATAGTATTCATCTCAGGAATGGATGTTGTGTTCATTACTCTGCTTAGCATCTGAACAGGTCACGGACTGACTGACAGTGAGTGTAGAAGTCTGGCATATCCACAATAATCTTGTGAGTGTCAGTCAGAGATTTCCAGCACTTTCATTAAGATCTAACATTTCTGCAGCTGTACTTTAAGAGATTCAATATTTTGCCCGGCACAAAGTACGGTGTATAGAATTATTTTTCAAAGATATCTTATAACATAGCATTCATCTCTAAAGTGCTCAACTTTCCTAAAGCCCTAGCTCTTCTTTACCTGTAGCTTTTTCCTTTCAGCTCTTTATCTTCAAATAGATAGTGCTGAAATGACTGAAGAGAAATGCTTGTTTTAAGGACAGAAAGATGCCAAATCTGTGTATGTAGAGCTAGGGAAGACAGCAACAACATTAGAGTTAAAATTATCTACTCACTCAAATAAAATTTTGATGTATTTTTCTCAAAATTGGAAGAAAATCAAACCAACTCATAAATTCAAGATGATCTGTTCAGAAGAATAGACTTTACAAGTAAACTGTGCTATAAAAGGAATACATTTTCCTCATCTTACAGCAAGGTTTGTTTAGAAGACTGTTAAGTATCTCCTTATTAGAAAGGTTTGATGTGCAGTAGCGTAAAGATAAAGTCAAATCTGGACATCCAGAAGAGATTTATGTTTCCATCAAAACTGAGAGCAGTACTTGCATACAGGGACAGGTAATCACTAGAGGCAGCTGGGGATTGTCTTGCTTCTTCCATGCTCCTGACCTTCAGTGGTCCCTTCTAACCTTCAGGTGCCAGTAGGAGCACAGCACATGCAGCCCGAGCACTATAGAACTACTTGCATGCTTTTACCTCATCAAGAAATATCTTAATAATAAGGAATTAACCTCATGGTAACATTTGAATTTCAACTTTATACAGGAAAGCTTATGTAGGAAGACTTCATACACTACAGTGAGTGTCAATCAATGCTTACTTGAGGAAAACCAACAACAGAAAGGACACTCTTGTACACACGCACACAACTGTGGGTTGGGGGAAAATCAAGCTTTTGATGAAATAGTTTATTTTTAAACATACCTAAACGATTATGGTATGTAGAGAATTTGAAAGAATGACTTTACAAATAATCAGCCCTGACTAACAAAAGAAAACAACACTGCAGCTTTTTGTCAGCAGTGGGATGTGATTATGCATCATTAATTATACTGGCATGTCAATAAAAGGTCAGACAACACTATATAAAGGCAGAAGAAAATAGTCCTGGAACCTGACAATGTTATTGTTAGAAAAATCAGTGCTTATATAGCACTTTTAGGGGGGTAGGAAAACATTCTTCATGTGAATCGGGTGAAAATCTGGGGTCCAATTCTCATCTGACTTAAAACCAAGAGCATGAAATAAACCAAGGTGATGGTGGTGTTGCAGACTTTAATGGAACCACCTGTCCTTTCAACCTGGCCAGACAGGTGTGCTCCTAAATGGGTACAGAACACCTGGCAGAGCCGTTCTTTATCTTACTTAGTAACAGCTTGCCAGCAGTTGTACAATTCAAAGCAGAAGACCTAGTTTTCCTTATCTCAGTGCATGCTTGTATTGAGATTAGAGCTGGCAAGGCCAAGAGTGGATTGAGGGATCCCTGAAGAGAAAGACTTGTGTGTATTGGTGGATGAAAAGCTCAGTATGAGCCAGCAACCTGTGCTCACAGCCCAGAAAGCCAACCTGGGCTGCATCCAAAGCAGTGGGATCAGGAGGGCGAGGGAGAGGATTCTGCCCCTCTGCTCTGCTCTTGTGAGACCCCACCTGGAGTCCTGCATTCAGTTCTGGAGTCCTCAGCATAGGAAGGACCTGAATCTACTACAGCAAGTTCAGAGTAGGGCCATGAAGACGATCAGAGGGCTGGAGCACCTCCCATATGAGAAAAGAAAGTTGGGCTTGTTCAGCCTAGATATGAGAAGGCTCCAGGGATGGATGCCCCATCCTTGGGGAAGTTCAAGGCCAACTTGGATGAGGCTTTGAGAAATATGATCCAGGGGAAGGTGTCCCTGCCTGTGGCAGGACGTTGGAACTGGATGCTCTTCAAGTACACTTCTAACCCAAACTCTTCTGTGATTCTACAGTTTTTATTCGATTCCTTCTCCCAGTCACCAATCTGATTGCTCCCAGAGCCAACTCTTCTAGGAGGCAGATTCACCATTCGTGATGCTTTGCTCCACTTCAACTAAAGCTATGCATTATTTATATATTCTTGTTTGACCCACCATTAAGAAAAAAAAAGCATATTTAAGCTTTGTTAAGTTAAGCTCAGTAGTATTTTTTCTTCAGGGAAGCCACTTTTAGCTAGATCCTTCACTTTCCACCAAATTGCTTCCCCCAGCACTGCTTTATTGGCACAGACTAATTTACCAGTGAATGACAAATAGGACCAAGTTTTGTGGCTTTCCAAGTGTATTTCAAATACTCTCGTAAATAAAAGTCACAATAACTTACATGATGTCATTTCTGCACGCAGCATAATACTGCTTTTCCCAATTCTTCCAATTTTTCTTAATTGATTAGAAGTACATATACAACCTTGAAGGCCAAAAGCTTCTGAAGCAGAAAGCACACAGTGTTCTAATGTTTACCACCATTGGAGTCAATCAGGCCTCTTTGCCAGGATCAAAGAGGCTTGCAAAGATATTCCAGTACCGCTGCTTCCTTTCCCAAAGCAGGACTTGGCAACGGGCAGAGATGGGGGAATTTTTGCCAAAGAACATCTCAGGCTTTCACCTTCTCATTCCCAGGCTGGAATTTGGTTAGGCAATCTACTGGAAGGGGACCTTTGTGATCTAAGTTAACACCATTTGCTTCCTCAAGTTCAGGCTACTCCTTCCACAAGGGAAAGAGGGTGTATTGTGTGTGTGTGTCTTTGAAAAACAATTTATCACTATCTCTTAATTCTCAGGTAAATTTCCTCTCCCTACCAGAAAGAACATCAAATTCAGTTGAATACTGAAGTGATTAGAATGTTGATGAAGGACAGAAATGGATTGGGTAAAAAAACATTTCTTTTTTTTTCCCCATCTCAGTAGAAATACCTTACTTTCAGCAACTCCATTTCACATATGAACCTCCCTTGAGATACTAAATTCAAAGGCTGAAACAAACTGCTTTCCTCATCTTATTTTACCTTTTCACATAATTACAGAGACATTGCTAATGGTCACACCGAACACTTAAATTAGACGTATCAACAGGGCAAATCAAACGTTCACAGTAAGTTTAATTATGCAGGATGTGTATTTCAATACAACACTTTACCACAGTTGGTAACTTAAAGGCAAGCATTTAACTGCATGAAAATTTTGAAGCCAGAATAAGGGAAGTGAGACTGATCATAGTGGGATAAGCATTGATTAAAAAAAAAATCAAATTATATTGAATTTATAATAAGCCAGAATAAGGAGACTCCCAATTCCTGGATTTTAACTTGGTGCAAAAAGTAAGCAGAAATGAACTTTAAAACTAGGTTAACCTCTTTTTCACTTTGCATTTCTTTTTACAATGAAGTTCTGCTTTTTTTTTAAAACCTGTGGTTTTGTCTAACTGCACAGCTCTAATGGCTAATGCATCTTTCTTTTCAAATCTCTCCAAGCTGCTAGAGAACAACTATTCACTGTATCCAGCCTTCTGCTTAGGCAGCAAATGCTACTCTTAGACAATGGTTATCTTGAGTAGCTATAGCATCATTAACTTGTCTCAAATGCCCCATTTTTAAAGATTGTTCTTGTTAGGAACAATTTTGGAAGAGTACAGAAGAGCTGAAAAGGGCTGAGTGTTTTAGATGAGGCTATTATAGTAAAATTGAGCATCCCAATCAAGTTCCCCGGTATCTAAACTGATTTATTGCATCTTAGCTCTGCTGTGTTAAAAGAGGTCTGTATCAGAAATTTTGCCGTAGCGTTTCACATGAAGCCTCTCCCATTTCCACGGGTCAGATTTCAATTTAGATTACATAATTTACCAGGAAAAAGATCCTTTAACTCAATAATATATTAATATATCAATGAGACGTGTCCAACATCTCTCATGCTCAATCTAATCAGCAGTAATTAGCAGACAGTGAAGGTGATTTTGAGAGAATCCTTAATTGGTTACAAGTTAGCTAGCAACAAAGAAAAAGACATTTGTGAGATTCCTTCTAAGATAACCACACGAACTCCTGTTCAGACACATGGCCAGAGCCCCAGTCTTCCCTGCAGCTCCTGCTCCTGCCAGTTCTACAGGAAGAAAGCAGGCATTTGGATTGCTTCAGTGTACCTTATACCTCCCTGAAGCAATGATTCATAAGGTGAAACTGGTCTTATTTAACTGGTAACACTTTTGTACTGTATTCAGTGATTTAATGACCGAATAAGAGAAGTACCTCCCATACCTCATATCATTATAAGCTTTGACAAAAGGTTTCACCAATGTTCACTCAGTACAAACTGCTGAAAAGAACCAGAGGTAACCAGAATGGTACCCAAATGTTGCTCAGGGAACTAAATAAAACAATCTTCTTGCTTGCCACCTAGACAAGATCAGTTTTAGTTTTTAATCCTAGAGTTCTCTCAGAAGTGGCAAGTTCTACTTTTTTCCATGAATAAAGGCATCTGTGACTTGACAGTGAAACTATTATTCTATCCATGCTAATATAGATTAAGGTGTAAAATTAGAGTTCCATGGCCTTAATGCCACCAAAGAATTGATTTAAGCAGATGCTTTCAGTGCCAATCATTGTTATATTTTCAGGATCAGATTCTTTCAGATCAGCCTTTTCCTTCCAAAGAAAAAGTGCAAAATGGAGGTGAGACTATGGCTTCCTTATATGCAGCCTGGTTGCCACAAAATTCACAGTAGGGGAATATGTGGATTCAGCTCCTCTGACAAAGAGTTAATAACCTTCACCTGCCCTAAACTTGCCAATATCAACTACATTGTGGCCTGCTCTGAGAAGACATATTTGCTATCATTTTTCTTTTGTCTTCTCACAAAACCAAGAATTTAAATCGAACACATCAGTTCGTTGTTTATTGCACATTGTAAAACCCAGAGTAATCTGCATGACACCCAGCTTTGTCCATGAATCTGTCAGCCATGGACCTACTGAACCCTCTACAAATACAAGCAGCTATGAAACCCAGCAGTGCAGCACACTGGTCTCCACTTCTGGATTCTCTACTCTATTGATTCATTAAGAAAAGAGGTAATGAGAAGGACTTGAACACCATCACCCTGGTTAGTGCTGTTACCCTATTCCTCTGTTAATTTCTCCATGGGTTTCTCAACTGGAAAACTGAATTGTTTTCACTACTAGTGAACTTTTGAAAAAGATTGTTCATTGTTTTAAACTTTCACTTTGGACTATTCATTATTGTGTCAGTATGATTAATAAATTACCACCTCCTATTAGTTTTCTGATCATGGTAACATGTTATTTCCAATACAGCTGCTCAGATTACCAAGAGGCAAAGATCAAATGTTTAGGTATACCTGTGTCTTGGGAAGACTTTATAAGAGAGGGATTTGATAGCAGTGGTCAGGCACACGGCCTTAATCTTACTGAGAAAAGGAAAGGTCTATCAGAAACCAAGTTGGACTGTGAACAGAGAAAGAAAACCAAAAGGCATTTTGTAAGTCAGATTAATTTGCCTATGATATCTTTTTGCCATTAGTGGTTTTAGTTCTGAACTCAGTTCTACATCCCTGTAACTTTGATACATGGAAGACTCAAACATTAATTTCTATTTTCATATCTTGAGCTTCAGGTCAATCCTTAAGGAAGAAAATAATCCAAATAATATTCAGTGACAATGAGAACCTTAAAGAACAAGATAGACATGGAGGAGAACAGATTACTCATTCTTTAATCTGGCTATTGCTGCTGGTTCAGCATGCCAAAGATCACCTATCCCAGCAGTCTTTGCTGGGAGAGACCCACAAATGGATTAGCTTTATTAATAAAATTCAACGATTTATCCTAACTATTTGAGGAAAAAAGAAAAAGACCTCAAGCAAAACCAAATTCAATGCCTTTAAAAAGTAATCATTATACTTCCTTGATAAACTAATGTATTAACAGAAGTCTAATTTATCCTTATCCTAAGAAAAATGCCACTCTGCAAACAATAGAGAGGACTGACAGGTTTCATTTTACCAAGCTGTGCTAGAGAAAGGAAGACATACAAGTTTTTCAAAGGACCAAGAAAATTCAATATAAACTCACAGTTCAAAACACTTCCCTGACCATATGAGTTCACAAACGAGTTTGTCACTATTACCAGATTACTTTGCATTTTTTATATTCTACATCCAATTTTACTGCTATTTATTCCAGTAAAGGTGATCAGGGCTATTCTGCACTTAAACAGCCAAAAAGGGCTCCAGGCCAGGACTCATGTTTACTGAAGCAAGAGTTCATTTAATAGAATTTAAGGTTTTAATATTATGTAATTAAATTTATGTCAACACAAATCAAGATACATAATGCAAGCTCTGTTTCTACAGTCAGAGACAGGCAACCTGACCCTTGGATTCCAGCAGAGACCGTTTGACCTAAAGGGCACTCCAAACTGATGAATCTCATCATCTCTACTCAGTGGAGTTCACACAGAGCACCTACCCAGGACGCTGGCACCAGGATGGAGTTATGGCTTTGCAATTTTGAATTTTAAGAATGCCTGACGTGAGGGGAAAATGCAAATATTTGTTAGATAGCCTTGGAAGAACGTTATTTGATGATGCTTTTCATCATCATATTGTTGATGATTACTACCTCAAGTCTCTTCAGAAGTTACTACATCTCTCCATGAGCACCCAAGCAGCTTTCAAGGGGGAATGCAAGACTAAACATTCTAGCTTGAAATACTGCATAACAGCAAATATAACACAACCAAGATTTGTTGAATATTTCACAATTTAGCACACAATTTACAGTTTTGCCAGTAACTCAGAAACATTTAACACTTATTTAATGAGTCTAAGGCTGTCAATTTAGCCAATGAAAAGTAAAAAGTTTGTTATATTAATCAAAAACAATGTTAACAGTTAATTTTCTGAATGATAGAGCAACATAAAAACAAACTTGAGTAACGCTACAATTAATTAATTGATCACCTAGTTCCTGCTGAGAAATTATGTTCAATAAGAGTCTGTCAATACAACTTGCTATCAATTGCCACTTTATGAAGTGCCAAGAACAATGGGATCAGGTGCATATTAGAACTAGTGATTGTGAATGCCAATTTACAGCAGAAAAATGGGTTGTTTATCACCTAATTCAATTTCCAACAACTAACTTACTTGCAATAACTCATTTTAGCATTGAATTTTCAAGAACTTGATTGTTGTTAAAAGCAGCAGTTTGTTGTAAGAAGTTTGCAAATTTAAATTCTTCTGTATATAATTTGAAGCAGCCTGTAACTCAATTTTGCCATTGATTACTTAGAACATATTTAGCAATTGTATTGAACATCCAAACACCATTCCCCCCACTTGCAGCACATTCCATTAATGCTTCCCCCGCTGCTGCTGTATTAGGCTTGACTGTGCTTTTAATAACATTGAGAGAGATGCAATGTCAAATGTTGCATTTGACCCACACAGCCAAAATTCTTCAAGAGATCTCTTACATCATGCATGCTAGAAAATCCACCACACATTATGGCATTTACTACACTTTATTTCAGCACATCTAAGTGGTTTGATATCCAGATGCTGAAGAAAACGTAGAGAATAGAATTCTGCTCACAGGTTCATAATCAGAATGAAAAGATGCAAAGTTGCTCTGGTTTGGGGCAAGAGAAGGGTTTTGTTCATCCTTTACTTTCTCAATCCTATTTCTGAATTCTTTTAGGTTCTTTGATGGTAATTGTGAACGAGGAAAGTTTTAAAGTAAAAGCAATATACTTGGAGTTTTTGAAAAACAATGCAAAACATCAATTTTTTACTGGCTCCTAGGAAGTTGTCAGCTAGAAACTGCTTAAAACTTATGAGAAGACTTCCCCTTCAAGATTTCAAACTTCAGTTAGCACTGCCCAAAAACGAATACACAATTACATTATAGTTATTAACCAAGACAGCAATTATTTAAGAGTTTATTGATCCATGTAAAGCTTTACATCTAGGAGCGGTGCCAATCTGTATCTACAATCATAACACTCTTTTAACGCTTTGCCTTTCTGGAAATTGATAAAATATCAGCCTTTTCTTTACTTATCAACAAGGCATTGGAACCAGTCATGTTCCAGCATGCTTCCAATAGACAAAGTCCACCAGCTTGTTCTCATCTCTGTCAAACCTTAGTGAGCATAAAGGTTACTGCCAATTTCATCAACTTACTGCAACTACCTCCCTCTAGTATGCTGTACATTCATTAGGTGATGCAGATGACTTTATATTTCAAAATAACAATTGTATTAAGACTCTCCTGTAATCTGTAACTTCAATAAAGAACCATAGTTGCAAACAAGCAGCAATAAACTAAAAGGTTTCAAAAGCCTTTTCAACTTTCCTTTATTAAATCAATTCACGTTAGAAAAGGAAGAAGTTCAACAGCAAAATATTTGAAATGCCACATCAAAACCAGGTCAGATTCTTACTTCCTAGCTTCTCTTTTACAGCATGAAAGGCTGTGTTTTGCCTCACGACTCTCCTCCTTATGGGAGCTCCCATGGATCATTTCTGTCGACAAGAAGGAATCCATTGACTAAGCCTATCCTAGAGCTAACAGACTGATCTTCCATTGGGAAAAAACAGGCTCAACACAGATATTGATCAACCTAGTTAAAAATACAGCAGCACATATCCAGCACTACAGTAGCTTTGCTGTTTATTAGATTTCACTTAAAACTTCTTCATAAGTGAGGAAATACTTTAGCTTCAAGTCAGACGAATAGCAGAACACTTTGACTCAAAAATTCTTGTTTCCTACGTCTGATATTTCCTCTCCCTGAGAACATTTAACTTGACTTTGTGAGATCCATTTGCTCTTACAGTTCCAAGAACAGCTTAGGATGACCGGTTCAGGAAGTCAATCTGTTCTTCCCACGACCATTTTGGAACACCCTGAACTCCTTTCCGTGTACAGCGGAGCAAAGATAGATTACAGGAGCCCATTTCAGAAGCAAACCATTGCAGAATAGGTATGGTTTAGCACTTCAACACGGCAGATGTGCAGCTGAAACATCTAAAGATTCAAATCAAAGCTTCTGTCAAATACAGAGTTATTTAGACCACGTTCAAAGAGCCTTTGGAAATAACAGAAATAACCCGTTGCGTAGAGGATTACTTCGGAACCAGATTGTTTCAGTGTCTTATTGTATTGATCCACAGCTACACTGACACAAATGAAGATGCAATCAGAGGTGGGAACTTCTTAATCTAGTTTCATTACCAAATATATACTTATATTGTCAGGAATCAAATGGTTATTCCCAATCCTGTCAGCAAGCATTTGATACTTCTGAAAGGAAGTGGGGGAATATGGCTTTTGAGATTCCTTTTAATGGGAAGGCAAATATTCTCAATTAAGAGTTTGTAAATTTATTATAAACACACATAAAAGACTCAAAAAAAATCTCAGTATTCACCAAATCAAGATAATAGTGTAGTAGACTTAAAAAGCACACACACACACACAATGTTGTAAACTTAGTAAAACCACTTAATGCTTCAGCTTTGAAAATAAATTGTTTGGAAAAACTTTTCCATAAAGAAGTGTGGCCATAATTCATCACTTTGAAGCCTATATCACACCTTAAACCCTCAAAAAATCTGAACTACAGGAATCTGCAATTATATCAGAACAAAAAAAATAAATGTTATATTCTAAGGCTGAAAGGCATTACCACACAACTAGAAAACCATGAGTGGATCTTACTCTCAGTTCAGCACCAGAATTAGTTGGTCCAAGTAATAATATAGGTTAAAATAAAATTTGTGATGAAGTCTCAACTAGTATTTCTATTGGCATCCTATGACAGCTGAAATTGGACGCCATACAATCCATTACTTTAATCATTACATGGCAATAAAGCCTTTAGAATAAATCTTTCAGATGATAAATAACATTGATCTGTATGAAACTGTTATTTACCATTGGCATTCACTATACGGCAAGATGACTTAAAGGAAGATGTATGCATCACAATGCAAGGTCCTACCTAGACACAGGATGTTATCCATCCTTAAGAGGGAACTGGGAAACAGTAACAGATGAGTGCAGTGATGCTTTCATACAGCATTTATAAGACAGTGTTCATTTTTTACCAGAGCCTTACCAAGCGTGAAGCATTAACAAAACCACACCAGTTTACAATTTCATCCTTTGGCTCCAGTCCTAGTCCAAGGAAGGAAGACAAAAGATGGAGAATTGCATTGCATTCAAAGACCTCCAGAATAATTTGTGGCCTGGGAAACATGCTTTGCAATGTGAACAACTCAATTTACTTTACTGAACAACTTTTAAAAGACTATTAAATCAAAATCTACAAGTATCAATAAAAGTACAAGACATTGAGACAACTCTAATAGATGAAGGCAAAACAAACTTAAGTGGCTTTTAAATTTATCACAGCTCAGGTTGATGCATTATTTCAAAAAGACTCATAAAAAAAGGTGAAAATTATTAACCATTGGAAAACTATAGATCCAGATCCAAAAAGGTCAGCTGTGACCTGGACTGAAGATGTGTAGAATTTAGATATTTATTCCCGTGCCACTTATTCTCCTCTCCTCACTTTAAAAAATCTCTGTGTTATTTTACTGGCACCTAAGGCCACAACCATATAAAATTCTGTTGGCACATAGAGAAAAACTTTCACATATTCAGAATTCACTACAGTCTAAGCAGTGTTCATGGCTTCATCATTTATGTCTCACATAAGAACCTGCAGGAATACCAAAATAAACATTCCCTTCCTCAAGTTTCCTACAGAATATTGATAATTGAGGGTTAATTAGGCTAGAACAAAGTATAATTTTGTAATCTATTATTAACAGGTTACTAGGGAGATGCAAAGTTTTTGATTCTACCTGATAGGGCAATTCATGAACTACACATTACAACAGCACAACTGGATTAAAGGCTTGGACATCACTTGGCATTACTTGGTCAGTAAACTCACACACGCACTGCCACCTCCCAGGGCAGCAGTCTAGGTCACAGGTTGTTCTTCCACCAAGCTTGTTGAGCACAAAACCCCTTTTCTCTAGAGTAGAGTGACAACTATGACAACAGAGCAGCCCATAACCTTACTTTCAGGTTAGTGGTGATTCTTTGACTCCGTTGGCTGATGGTGGTTTATAACACCTGTATCTTAGATTTTCAGTGACTGTTTGAGGCACTGAACTACTGTGCAAAGCAGAAATGCTGCAGCACTCACTCTGTTTTTAAAAGCAGAAGCACAAGCATCAAACTCCCAGAGATCATTTTTGGATGTGAACCCTGACTTCACACATGAAGGTTTAAGTCATTTTTTAGGTACTTTTGAAGTACCACACTGTTCCCTGTGGGCTCTACTCCACACATGGCCCTGGATTCAGTGCTGAGCCAGGCATCTAAAAATGGATTATTACAGCAAGGGCCATTAAAATAGCAAAATCTTTTGGGAGAAACTTATCCCAACACTTCATTTGGTGGTTTTGCATTGACAACATATTTGTGAATGAGTTCTAGTTAAGCCTTGTATTTTTAGGAAAACCTGTAGTAACTACTGGGTTATATTTTATGGCTCCTGTTATGCTGAAAGCCATAGCTAGATTGAACATAAAAAGAGCCAATACTGCCATTTACAAGTAGGTCACTGGATCTGGTGCAAAAAATTTCCAGGCTTGCTTCCAATTATTCTTTGTCCGTTTTCCTGTGTGTATAGAGGGATGGATATCTGCTGATACATAAGGGGCGTTTTTATACTCAAAGATGAAAATAAACATAATTCCCTAATAAGACTGTTTCAAATAGCTACAAGGCTACTGAAATATTTAATTACTGTAATATTTGCTTTCCCTCAAAAGCTCTTGTCTGCATTGTACAGAATTTACTACTTAAATAATGCAAAACTATAAATCAGCAAAAGGACATTCACGCTGCAGGGAGCCTGACTTCACACCCAACAAATACCACTTAGATTGTAATAGTAACTGTTAGATAATACTGAAATAACCTTACTTTGCTAGTTGTGACATTTAAAAACAAGATAAACTGGAGCCTTGCCAGCACTTCAAAAACTTTTTGGGCCACATGGTTAATACAGTGATAACTCAGCTTCACGTTATAACAAAACATGAATTATAACAGTGTTGATTTTCTCTGAACATGCAGAAGCATCTGCAGAACACTTCATGCAGTGTTCATACAATAGGAATGTATTCCACTACAAAGAATACCTTTTGAAATCACTCCTTTTACTTTTGATCCGTGCTCACATCATGTGACATATTCTTATGATTATCTGAATCAGTCAATGTATAAATACCTGGGTACTGCTAAAGAAAAGCTACACATCTTTTCAAATATGATACCTATTTAATCAGTATTGTAATTTATGAAGAAAATACTAAATTTCATGCATAATATAAGAAACCTTTAATCATAGAAAAAGCTCTACAGATTATCTTCACGCAAACATTTTAAAAGGTGGTTTGTTTTTTGTCTGTTTGGGTTTTTTTTTTTAAAAAAAAGAAGTTACATGAGTTTTCTCTTAAGAATCTGTAACAAAGTCTCACCAGGAATGTAGATTAAGGGTTTTCACCTTTATTCTATGCAAGGGGCATAGAATATGTAGCAGCAGACTGCATCCACACTATATCTCACTTGTGTGCATGTTTCCAGCATCGCAACAACAGCTGCTTTCTTACCACCACTCCCCACCAAAAAGCACCACCTTTCTCACTCACATGTTACGTAAATTTGTGATCAGACAGGAATGCTTTGCATAAAGGGCAGGTAAATTTATGTTCCCCTCTTCTGCTGCCTTGCAATAATTGTATAGATATGTCACTTGTTGCAGCTACTGCAAAGGGCAGGGTTTGGCTCAGGTCACAGCTTTTCCTCACTCCATTGCTCACCATTTCACATCTTTCCACCCCTTTTTTTTATGGCAGGCAAATGGAATGTATTTTATTTACCATCTACTCAACGCATTCAATGGTTTTGGAGACTGGGACAAATTACCTTATGGTATCAATCAGCTATTTCCTATTGAACCACAGGCCACGAATCTCTAAAGGGAAAGGTTCAGACCTCCACTCAATGGGGGAAGCCTCATTCCCATTGCAGAGATCGTTTCCAAGGCCCTTATATCACAGGGCCAGTGATGCATATTGGACTTTAAAGGAAGAAAGTATTTTTAGATACTTAAGAACATCTGTTTAACTTGAAGACTTTTTTTTTTAAAAAAAAGACAAGGCTGGTACTGTTTGAGTCACTGTGGAAGTGACCAGAGGTGACCCAAATTGTCATTCCCCTATTAGAACCAAGGAACAAAACACAACAAGGATGCATAGGTTTGCTTTGTTTCCCCTTAGTATTACCTTAGTTCTTATCAAAGTAAATACTGATGCTGTCTGCTCGCTAAAGCCATCAATTTTCAAGTTTTCCTCTGTCTTAAAACTTACTTTAAAAGCATAATTTTAATATAATATTCTGTGACAGAGGAGCTTATAAAAGAAGGGTAACGTGCGAATTCATTTGGCCCTGCATCTCTGGTAATGGGCACTGCATGAAATATGAACTTCCTTATCCATGGTACATTGTCTTTTACTTGAAATATGGCTAATTACTGTCATTTGTTAGAGATAAGACAGTTAAGTATCATTTCTTGTGTCACATTGACTTAAAGTTGCTTATAATTGCATGAAATTAGTGACAGTGAATTTCTGAATACAAGTTTCTGAAGATTCACTATGTACCTCATAATTATTAATACACTGCCTTCACTGACATTTCTAAGTGAGGAAAAGGGTACCAATACCAACACTTAATAAATTCATTATCAAATTCATTGCAGATTAAAAACTCTATAGAAACAGATCAATGGTCTGCATTAGTAACATCAAATCATATGCAGAGGGCAGTTTCTCAATTTATAGGCTTAAATGATTCATTATTTTTTCTTTGTTAAGTTTTTGTATGCAATGCTAAAGATTCTTATTCCAAGAAAACCACTTCTCCATTTTCCAAAGTTGTTTTATATCACTTATTCAAGAGTTCGATCCCAAAATACAGATATAATAATGACACAAACAATTGTTTGTAGTTCTGTCATAGTGCAACCAACTATAAAATTGATCCAGCTGAATTTTATGAATATATTTAACTGTAGCTGCCTACTTTTAATTCAGATGGTCTGCTTTTGGAGGGACAGCACTACACGTGAATTTGTTTGAAATAATAGGATATACATCATGTTATGCACAGCTACAAGTTAATTTATAGCTATGATTGTCACTTAATATGACTTCTCAGTTGGAAGAGTTGAAAAAGAAGAGATGGTATTTACACGAGAACAAAGGCAAGGTAATTGCCAGGATTTACCAGAAGATAGATCAGAAGGATTCAAGAGCTCAGACTCCACCTCTGCTGTGAAAGATATTAGGCCACCTTTTTAACCCACTGACTCTGTTTCCATATAGTGATCTCACATGCTTAGGACAAAGATATTTGGGATTCCAAAAAGGAGGTACTGTCTACCTACATGAAACTTGATTGTGATTAAGAGGAGTGGCCAGCCAATTCCCTGAAGATGGAACAAAGAAAATACGTACTAGGGAGAAAAGTGACACCTCCCTGGTAGACTTCAGAGGATACACTAACAAAAAAAGTACTAAAATGCACTAAAGAGTGAAGATTTTTAATAGTGGGCTTCTCTTAAACTGTAGCTGGCACACACAAATAAAAAAAAACTATGATTGACACGTTACCAAGAAAGAGAATGAACAAAAAACAAGCAAACAAAATCAGACCTAGAGAGAAAACCACATTTCTCATTTACTCTTCATAATAGGTACTTGAAATCTAATATTTTGTTTGTTTCTCCTTTGAAGAACTGAAATAGCATTGCCAATTTGTACCACATACAAAACAGTTTTAGTACAATTCACCTTACCTTTACTGAGCTCCAGCCAAGAGTCCCTGCTCTACAAGAGAGACTTTTCTTTCTACAGCTCACAAGCAGGTTGCTTTCTGTGGTCAAACCTCGCTCTGCACACAAAACTCTCAGAACAAGTCTACAGCACTTTCAGGAAAGCCTACAAAGTTATTTGTTTGCCTCTCCCTTCTACAGCTGCAGTTCCTAATTGGCTAACTGATCAAAGCTAAGAGTACTTAAAAGACTGTGAGTGGGACCTTCATTAACCCTTTCTGGTTTGTTACACTATGAATGTGTCTTGTTTTACCACAAAGTCTATAAAAAACCCTCAAAAGCTGGACTCATCTCACTCTACATGAGCCACAAACTGCTGTGTTTTTAACTGCATTGCCAATATTGAAACATATTCTATAAAAAAATACTGTGTGTTATATAAAGGTATATATTGCAATTCCAAGTTCTCCAGGAGACATAAGTTCCTTAGGATTAGGTCAATAAAGTTACTGAAATACTACTTCATCTGCAGACTTCCACAAACTTCCCTATTATTTACCCCAAATCCTAGACAAGTTTCTCTGATTTTCCTTCTCTCACAAACCATAAATGTGTACATTGAACAAACAAAGCCTCATCACACGGTTCCACACTGATCACACTGGTTTTATGCCACTTCTTGTTGTGAATATCAATGCCTGCACGCAGTGCATATACAAACTGCAGCACTGTGGCTTTGGGAAATATGGTTTGAGTTGTATGCAAATTTTATCAACATATTACTCTGTGAAGAAGTCACATTAGAAGAGATGCAAAATCAGTTTTGAGCCATTATCTGGATGTGTACTTTTTGCATTTTTATGGATATATAATTATTGTTCCCAAAGCATCTTCCTTTATGGCCCTACATTAATAGTTGCTTTCCTTCAAGGTCAAATACTGTTCATGTGCCCCTTCCAGTTCTCCTCTTACTTTCTTTTCACCTTGAGCTGTTACATCTTCATATAACTAAAAGCAAGATAAAGTCACTAACAAGACAGACATCAGGGTTAAAGAAGCTTATTTATAAATTTTTAGTTATTTATTTTGCAAAATAGTGTCAAACTGGTTATAAACTGTTGCTTAGATCACAACCACACTGTGCTTTGCACTCACTTCAATGGATGTTGTCCATTAATATTTCCTACCAGAACACAAACCCATGCTGTAACTATTTTGGAGGAAAAGAAAATTAAATGTACAGACTGTAGTATTATTTCTGCCACTTAATCATACTGTGAAATGAGAAAAATGTTTTTTTAAGTTTCTTTAAAATACATTTCCGCCGTTACTCTGCATTTAACCACAAATACATAAATCAATTATTGCTCAGTGAATCCATGAGATTAAGTATACATTTTCACTAGTCTAGTTTTAATAGTGCTCTAGCAGATATACACTGTGCTGGATTTGGACCTCGTGCAACTCTTGACTTTCCTGAGTTCATTAAATGAGTGATGGAAGAATGTAACTCAAATAACATTGATGATTAAGCCCTCAAGGTACATAGGAGTACACGACAGTAGGTTTTGGATTCTTTTTTAAACATATTCAATTTATGATGCTTAGCTGGCTCTACTTATAACAAAAATGTAATATATCTTCTTTCTTTTGATATGATTTTAAAATATGAAATAATGAAAAACTGAAATAAGCCCTTTACAGCATCCATATGCCCAGAGGAAAATGATCTCACTGGATGTCATTGCCAAAGTCATGTCAATGCCTCTTGGTATATTTAGTGGTGATCTTAAAGTGTGTCCTACAAAACACAAATTATGTTTGTGAGTCACTGGATAGTGCTTTTCTGTACATAAACTGATATTTAAGGGCACATTTGATTCCTTCTGATTCCTACAATCTGAAAAGTTTCTCAATATAACAAATTGCTTGTCCACTTTTCCAAAAGCCCAATGGCTTTTTCTTTAATAACCATTAAGTTGTTTGTAAAACAGAATGACTTTATTTATTAACTCCAGTTGGTTCAATATTTATACATCCTTTTTAGAGGCCTGAACAGTTGAGACAAGAAGCTGACAGCAAATGTCTCTTCAAACTTTCCAGTTTCTTACTGAAAGCTGGATAATAAAGATAAAGAAAAGGTCATCTTGCCAAAGATATAGTATGAGGAATACCACTTGGAAAGGCAAAATTCTACTTTAAATAAAATTCCAATAGCATGAATATATATCAAAGATGAAAAAGGGAAAATTTTATTTCATACATATCTGTTAAAAATGCGATCACATATCACAAATACTGCTTACTTTGTTAAGGACTTCCTCTGATAGAGATACAACTTAAGGATCCTCCCAATTTCACTGCAGTCTAACTGCATTTGCAGCTCCTACTTTCCTGCAGCTCCTACTTTTTTTGCAGTACACCATTCAGAATCTTTTGATTTCCAGAAGAAATCATACAAGGAGAAGGCTATTGGGGCCTAAATCCTGACTGACCCCACTCATTTTTCAAATATTATGGCATTTTCTGTAATAAAAATATTGCTGGGATTATTACTGAAACTAACATTTTATGCAACGTTTCTACCTCTACTTTGCTAAAGCTAGTGAATGGAATCCATGTCCTATGACTTACTTACTCCTCCTCTTTGACATTTTGGGTTCCTCACACCGAGTGAGTGATCTAGTCTGCCTGTAATTACTACCATACCTTTCTAAAAAATCAGAGTAAAACCAGAAAGTGACTCTTACAAAACACAAGGAGAAAAACGGGACTCCTCCTCTTCCTCAGTACAAGAAAGACATAGACTTGGTGCAGGTCCAGAGAAGGACCACAAAAATGCTCAGAGGGGAGGAACACCTGTCCTGTGAGGAAAGGCTGAGAGAGTTGAGGTAGTTCAGCCTGGAGAAGACTCCAGGGAGCCCTTATTGTGGATTTTCAATATTAGAGGAGGCTTACAAGAAAATGGGGACACGCTTTTAATAGGGCCTGTAGCAATGGGACAAGGAGTAATGGTTTTAAACAAAAAGGGGGTACATAAAGACTAAGTATAAGAAATAGATTTTTTTATATATATAATGAGCATGGTAAAACACTAGAAGAAGTTGCCCAGAGGTGGTAGATGCCCCATCCCTGGAGACACTCAAGATCAGGTTGGACGGGGCTCTGAGAAACCTGATCAAATTGAATATGTCCCTGCTTGCTGAAGGGGTCTAGATGACCTTTAAAGGTTCCTTCCAATCCAGACCACTGTATGATTCCATGATTCCACTGAGAACGTAGGAAACAAGAAGACAAGCTATGCAGCATCCTTATTCTACGTTCCTCCAGCTCTAATGATGAAAGCAGGACCCACATTTGCAGAGCAGGTATCAGAACAGCGACCCAGGTAAGGAGAAAGCTAAGCGTCAGGCTCTATTTAGTCCAAGAGGCTCAAGGTTTACCTGAACAGGAACATGCTCCATCCTTTTTCTCGAAATTGAGCCACAATGCAACCAGAAATCCAGCAGCCATGATGCCCAAAGCTCAGTCTAACCAAAGTTAGACACTGAGATGGAAAGAGCACATTATATAGCTCCAGATCCTGCCCACGGGGAACATTTTACGTCTGCCCACTTCAGAGGAATGTCCACGTCACCCAAGCAGTCACATTCCCTCTAATCTTTCACCACCTGATTAACTCACTCTACAGCTACAAACTGTAAAAATAAGTGTGCTCCTATGGGATGCCTGGGGCTGTGAAGGTACAGCCTCCCTCAGGCTCAGTGCTTTCTTACCTCATCGACAAATGCTATTCTTGCCACATTATTGAGCCAAAGGTTGCCATCTTCAAAATCAGTTTAGTTGTAGTCCTGACCAGACATAGTATTTTCTGTGGACTTTGGCATAGCTTAGCTAATAACTCTCTCACAGCTGAGTCTGCAGACCAAGTAGGAAAGTGCCTGCTGGGTTGAATAATCTTGGGAAGTAAGCAAACTGGCTGGCTCTCTGAAGCTTAACAGAGGTTTCAGCATCTGCTACCCTGGGTAGGTGCCTTCTAAACAAGGAATTCACAATCCCTTCAGACTCAAATTTAGTTTGATAGAAGTTATGGAATGATAAAACTCCCATGCAAACTGGCATAACCTATGAAGAAAAGCAAAGGCATTGCACTTTGGTCACCTGTCTGCTGCCATTTCAATATTTATTGTTGTTGGCAGGAAGAACTGGAATTCACGCTCAGAGCTGGGAAAAAGCATGTAGGTAAAGTCTCTGAAGCAAAGCTAAGGACTACAAGTTGCCAGATATCAAACTCTATACAATACCCAGTTCCACCTGGAAACATGGGAAACAGCTGATGAAATTTTTGAGACACGTTTTTGTGTCTATTTCTTCTTCTTTTCTTTTAAAGAGAGAAACGTCCTACTTTAAAGATGAGAAACAAACTCAATCTAAACTCAAAAGGACTTCTATGAAAATAGATATAACTAGAGAGAGCAGCCAGGCCCAGTCAGTCAAACCAAGAAAATGTCAGCTGATGTGCTTTTTAGTTACCCTGACAGCATCATTATTTTCATGCTTTTGGCATGTTCAATTTAAACAATTCTGGAAAAATCTCATTGTCATGGATTTGCTATCCAAAGGCAAGATTCCCATAAGCAGATCCTGTTCAAAACAATCCTAGAGACAAATATATATATATTTTGGGTTGCATTCACTGATTTTGTACCTATCTACTTTAGGAAATAAGATATTGGAAAAATTATATTTATTGATTTTAATGAACATAGAGCATGTACAGTGTCATTATTCACAACATTTAAAGACACATCTAAACATTTCTGCCTGAAAACAATTGGAACGTTTATTTTGATACTTTCAATTTGCAACTATGTGTAATACAGCAATTTAACAATTTCCATTCACAGCATGCCCATACCACTGAAACACCTATATTTAACAAGTCAGCCAAAATTCCTGCTAATTGTTCCAGTTGAGCATGAAATTTGTTGGCAACTTTGTACAACACAAATCACATATTTCTATCCAAACAATTCCTACAGTCATCTGATTATGCAGTACATGTGCCAAATAAATTTTGTGAAGTGGAAAGATACATTTTTATCAAAAAACCTGAACAAAATCAGGTTTTCAGAACTAATTGTAAATTCGAAGATCCTACAGTTCATAAACTAATACGCAGAGCCTTTACACTGGTTTAGTATGAAATATTAGGAAATCAACCTGCATGTAGACAAATCTATATATTGTGTTTAAGGTATTCTTATAATGTCTATTTGCCCATGTGGGTAAATTGACTCAACAGAAATAAGCAAGCAAACGAGAGAATGTAAGGATTAAAATAGCTTTCTGTACATTTCAGGACTGTGTACATTCCAGAACCCATCCAGATTTTTAGAAACTTTCCTTACGTCAAGGACTCTGTCAAAACATCAACAAGTTTTGAGGTGTTAGTATATATTTTAGCAATAAACACACACATCAAAATTTGGTCTGTATGAAAAACAATGTGGCTTATTCCAGGCAGCATTTCTCAGACTGTTTTTAGATTTTCCACATGCCAAAGGAGAAAACTATTACTTAGAAGTCTTAAACTATTGTTAACTTGATTCTGTGCAAGAAATTGAATATCTATACGCTTTACATTGAATAGAGTTTGTATATGCAACATACATAAAAAATCATAGCTGTGACCAGGATGCATGAACAACTAGATTAGGTTATTTGTTCTGAATCACAGGCTCAGAAAATTCACGCATTGCTAGACATTAAATTTAAAGAGAGGCACCAAAATCTTACGCAAATGTAAAGAAATTCCATTGGGCAGAGCTGCACTGTTGTATAAGAGCACTGAATGAGGAATTCAATAGTGTGAAATCTAGCATTCTTATTTCACAAAAACCAGTTCATTATATGAGAAAGGAGTTACTGCAAACCAAACAATGCTGCTTTCAGGTAAACACTTTCCTCTAATAGAAGAATGAAGAATTCTCAGATGTGAATTTTGCTTACGATGCAACTTCCCTCAGACATGGTATCACAAAGGATACCAAGGCGAATCAATCATTTGCAAAGAAGGAACAAAAAGATTTGCAAGTAGGATTTAAAATAAAGTGATTCAATAGCTCGGGAGAAAACTTTCCAGATGAACAGGACTGAAGGCCTGGGCAGAGAAGAACACAGTGAGTCGTCAAGGTCGAAGTGCAGCACAAGATAATGGAGTTCTTGAGGCAGTGGACAGCAAATTTAGCATGATCTTTGAGTAACAGAAAGAAAGGGAAAATGTGAACCTATACAGATTCTTATCTTCAGTGTCAGGTGTATCATCTGACTACATTTCTCTGAGGTCTAGTGTTATAGGATGCATGGATTTTGAAAAGCTATAAAAATGGTAATGCACTCATTAAGACAAAAAATAATTACATTATGAATATAGACTTCAGAATATTGGAAGTTATTCCAGAATGGAATAGAGATCATGTTAGGGAGACGTAGAGTCACGGAGAGACTGGGTGGCAGAGATGACTTAACAGTTTCTGATCATGCAAGAAAACTGAGGATGTAAATCAATGAAGATAACAGCAAAAGTGAAAAGAAAGGTCAGAAATATTCAGTAACAGAAAACTAATAGTGCAATGAAGGTAATTAAGTTGTTCAAACAACAGAAATGGAAAATTTTCAGAGAGCATGCAGAATGAAGAGCCAGGAGGCAATCAGAATAATAATAATAAAGAAAGAGCTGAAAGGAGAGAAGCTAATGCAGCTGTGGTACATGGCACCAGAGAAATGTTTGTCTAACCTCTGCTTAAAAAGCTTCCAATAAAAGAAATTCCATCACCTCCCTAGGGAATTGCTTCCAGTGATTCAGCTTTATTATGAGAAGTTTTTCCCTGATATCCTGCCTAAACCTCCTTTACTACAATTTAAGTCCATTACACCTTTGCTGCCCACAGAGCAGGCGAAGAAGATTGTTGCCCTCCTGATTGCTACTAACCTTTTGCATATTTGAAAGTTATTATTTTGACTCCTTTCAATAGCCTACTCCAATTTCCTTGACTTTTCCTTGTAGTCATATTTTCTAAGTCTCTGATTGCTCCTATTGTTCTCATCTAGATTCTCTCTGGCCCTCCATGAGCTGCAGTGCCACAGACCAGACACAGTACTTAGTAAAGACCTTCCCGATGCCAAGCAGAGCTTGGCTTACAGACATAACATATGGACAATATGGATAACCCAAACTTGTAATTAGCACAAGGTTAAAAAAGGTCCCCCAAACCACCACCAAAATTGCTGGGAAAGAAAAATATTAGTTGGGAAAATTACAATTAAACTCAGGGATGGGAGTTCTAAAAACACCAGCTTGTCAGGTTACAAAAACACAATGCAACCTTTGTTTGTAAATGACATTGAGAAGAACAAATGGAGTAGGGGTGTCTGAATGATAGTTCTGGCCCCTTGAGTGCAGCCACAGCTTTTGCAGCTCCTGCAATCATTCAGAACAACCTGCAACTTGTTCTGTGTGATCACTTCTGAACTGTCTCACATGCTGTACCCTGCACGTGGTGTTAAACCTTCCTCAGCACTAAGCATGACAAAGATGGGAACATGGATTAGCCAGTGAAACTATCCTTCCCCATCCAGGAGAATACTTCATTTTCCCACAAGACAGTGTGGGATAATGTCTAGTTATCTTCCCATAACAATAAAGAATAATCAGATTTGATTGTACTTTAAACAAAATTTCTAATAATTAATATAATATACTAATATCTTATTTGAAGTTCCCAGAGTTCAGCTCCCCAGTAAGGTTGCATGAGCAACACTTGCAACTGTAAATTATGTATTATGGCATGACCTTCAAGCAAGCAAGAGTGCAACTATAATGGTCTTTGATAGCTCCTGTTGCCAAATATGTATTGTCTTTATAATTATTGAAAACAATATCACCATTCTAAGGACAATTTCATCATTATCTTAAATAAGTTGTTAATCTTACAAGGGGAGTGAGGTTATCCTCTGATTCTGAGACTAAAATTAGGAACTGAGAATACCAAAGGGCAATCTGATGACCTATAAAAAGGAGTTGGGAATTGTCTGTTCCTTGATATTAGACATTAGGTCATCAAAATAATGCAGGTGTAATGCTGATGAAGCACACAATTACCTTCATTTTGTAAAAAGAAAAAACAATGTATGCTCAGGTTGCAGTTTCAAAAATTATTCACTGAATTATTCAAATTAAACAAGAAAATTAACCCAATTTAACTGGATTTATTTGTAAAGCAATCTAAAGCTGCGAAGATTTTATAGCAGAAACCAGTAACACAGCTTATTAGTGTAAACTTCAACTACCTAAACTCCACAGTCCTCTGGCATGTGTCTTTGTTGTGTTTTAATAAGCCACTCTGATTTCCAACAGTCATTCTTGGTATATGGCAGCTGCTGGTGCTGGTGCAGACTTTCCAACTCTTTTACACAAATAAATGAGAAGCAATGGTCGATCTTTGCTCCAGACCTATCAGAAGTGCCTGAAATTCAAAAGTTATTTAATGTACTGTACATATTACCTATTGCTTTCTAGACAGAAAAAAAAATAGAGATTTTATTTGAAATTCAAAATTCTTGAGATCATCTTACCTTGCCAGAAGTAGAGAACAATCTAAATTTCTGTGACAATTCTACAGGAAAGGCAGTAACTTGATGGAAAAATGACTGAAAGATTTACTGCAGGTTTAACTGAAGAAATACTTATCAAGGAACATCAATATGCAGAAAAAAAGTAGATATCCAAGAAATACTATAAAGATATCCAATGGATGATCATCCTAAGAGCAAATCAGCTCTTGGTTCTTATGCAGGCAATAACACATTTGTCTTTACTCCAGCAGATGTAGCACAATAGATGCTGCTGTCCAGATACAACACGACAATAGATTAGAGTTTAGAGTAGTGCCCACCTTATCCTACAGGCCTAAAGAAAGAACCTGTTTCTATTTCAAAAGAAATCATAGGCTCTGAATGAACTGAAAAATACCCACGAGTCAGGTAAAGCAGGACAGAAGAAACGTTTTTATTACATTTCACTTAACAGACGGATTAACAGAAATTACTGTCAGCAGCACAGTGGAAGTGTCTCTTCAAAAGCTGGCTAAAAAAAAAGCCTTCAATTTTTTTTTACCTTCAAAAAAGTTGCCTAAAGGAAGCTTAGGATATGAAGACAGCCTAAATGTTTTAGTTTTGGGGATATACTGAGCAGCAAAAAGCAACCAGGTCTGGAAATGGCTTAGATGTCTAGAAAAAAGGAATGAAAGGAATACAAAATTTTTAACACTGAAGGCATTGAGTGTCAGGAACCATTGTATCTGTTGACTTATGATGATACTTTAATTTTTTATGATTCTGATATTGAAAAAAAAAGATGGTGGTATCACCAAACATCACAATCCTCTCAAACTCTCTGGACAGGGTGCTTCTGGTGTCTTCTTAATCTGCTCCCTAACAGCCTGTGCTATGTGAAACTGCCAACAGGGGAACCTTAGCAATTCTCTCTCTTCTTTCACCTGCCTGTGGGATGCCAACCACTTCACTGTAGCCCCTCTTGACTGTTCCCCTCTTGGGATGCAGAGGTTCATAGAGGTTCACTGCCTTGCAGACTTCCCTTTCCCTCCTCCACTGGAGTAATTTTAGGCTGCATTTGTTCTTCCCATGAGAGAAGAGGAAGAGGGAGGCGGGGCTTGCCTTCAGCCTCACCTTCCCTTCTATGAACTCATGCAGATTCCATCATTTCTAAGCAGGGAAATGGCATCATAACGGAAGAAGATGAAGCTGTAGATTAGGACTGGCATTGGGCAAATAGGATAATTGTGCACAAGATTGGTAGTGATAAGATGAGGGGGAATGGCTTTAAACTGGAAGGGGGTAGATTTAGATTAGGAAGAAATTCTTCACAGTGAGGGTGGGGAGGTCCTGGCACAGATTGCCTAGAGAGGTTGTTGCTGCCCCATCCCTGGAGGTGTTCAAGGCCAGGTTGGATGGAGTCTTGAGCAGCGTGGACCCTGCCCATGGCAGGGGGGTTGGAACTGGATGATCTTTAAGTTCCCTTCCAACCAAACCATTCTATGATTCTGTGATTCTATGATTCTATGAATAATATTAGGTCACAGCAAGAGCAGGTATTGCTTCATATATTTAGATTTGGGATACTACCACGATACCAAGAGGGAAGGAGGGCAATGGAAAAACTAAGTTTAATATCTTCTCTGCTAATTTTAAGCTGAGAATAAGGTATTTAATAGTTGACTAAGGCCAACATGACAGAATGCATGACAAGATGAGTATTGTTAATGTCATATTGTGATGCAGTTACACAGAAAGGCAGCCTGAAGAGGTAAAGATTGATGGAATAATATGGTTTAGTTGAGAAGAGCAAAGGCTATTGCCAGTGCCTAAAAACCCAGTCAGGTATTAGATACATATGATGCAGATTAAAAATTTTTTAAAGGAGTTAATATCAAGATACAGTCATTTTTGTGGCAAATTATTAAGAAAGATAGACTGGCTGATAACGACTACAAAGCAGAAAGAGAGCCCAAAATTACAGAGACTCAACTCTCCTCTGTAATGTTTTTAGGATTTTATTTTAATCTGTTGCAAATTGCTGCTAGCTGAAAATAGACCCAAATATTATCAGTTGTATTGTAAGTCTATACTCTAAGGCAGCTCTTTTAAGCACAGTACTCATAGCTGTGTTACTATGCAGCTGACTGGGAGACTTGCAGTAACGTGTGGAACAGTTCAATGACATTACACGGTGCCCAGGGGACCCATGGATCAATACAATGTCATTGGAAGTGCCGGAGTTACTACAATGTCAATAAAAGCATGAGGTGAGGGGGTGCAATGCAGCACCATTAAACCTGGAATCTCTGATATACCAGAGTAAGATCTCTGCAACACCAGTGGAACATTTTGAAGAGAGTTATTGTGTGTTGCTCATCTTTATGAAAATAGCTCTAAGTTTAAAAGGTCACAATGGGCATCAAATATCACAGAATCGTTAAAGTCATTTTATGATTCTTAACAATACCAAAAAAAAAGAATTTATAGCTGCTTCATACTATCCTGTTGTTCAAGTATTGAGTCTTGGAAATGTATGTGTGATCCAAATTCCCTTCAGTCCAAAAGAGAGCTGAGAACAAAGAACAGAATGGCAACTACAACTTTCACAACTACAACCAAGTCCTTTTGCAAACCGAGGACAGATCCGGAAGAGAAGCTTAATCCAGATCTTTTTTACAGGATGTATATCAAAGGACACTCAATACCCTGAACCTCATTCACTTAATCCTCAGTACCAAGCTTTGTTTTGATATAGACCAGTGTATTTTAATTCCAAATAAACTCTGAAGGCACTTTGTTCTGTGTGTAACTATGTATTAAAACACTATGGATACAGAAAACTATACAATTACTAGAAAATGCTAGGCTAAGAAGAAAAACCTAATAAAAACTGTAAAATATAATTAAAATATTTTAGCATCTATTTCTTTTAGTGCTAAATAAAAGACATGAAAAAAAGAATATGTGGCAATTAACTAGTGATGTTTACTTCTAAAGTTTAATTAAATAATCAGTATGTACAAAATTAAAGTTTGGATGTCTCGGCTCCGACTCATTTTTCTCTCTGAAAAGACAACAGAGAAAAAGTTGCCAGATACCAGCGCAGAAGGAATGAAATGAAATTCAGAAAAGTTAACTTTTAACTACAGTGTAATGTGTCTTCAGTCTGGGGAGCTGGAGAGGTCTTCTGTTCCAAGATAAAAGGAGGTAGAACTATGATGATATTGGTGAAGAACACGGGGGTTCTAGTACTTGGTAAGAAAATAACAAAGCTCACTTGAAGACACATGGCATTTTTATTCTCTATCTATTCCAAGTATTTAAATTATGCCAATAAGAACAATTGTGATGGCTTCCTACGGAGTAGCAGGACAGAGCATCTCAATTTGATAAGTACTCAAAAGCCAACTCTTCTTTCTGCTAGGAATCTGTTTTTCACATTGCTCACTTCTCCATGAACCCCTGAGATTTGATAGAGTGTATTTAATCTTCCATTGAAAAAGGCGATTGAGAAAAGCAAGAGAAGCTTTGAATTTGAGAGGAATTGGCAGCAATGAAAAGAAAAGTACCATCTTGAAAGATTTCAGAGCTATCACACCTCATTCCCAGGCTCCGCCATAAATAATATAAAGTAATAACGGTAAACACAGTATTGTAAATAAAAGTAAAGGAATAGAGGATTACGATCTACCAAAAGCCCAACCTAGATTATATATTCATTATATCCACATATTGTAATTCTCCCTCTATTTTCAGGTGAAAATTCCAGAATCCATTTCATGCATTATTACACTATTCCAATATCACATTGCCTTGCATATCATTTCTTTTCCAATGTAGTGCAATTACAATAAAAGAATGCAGTAAGGTAGCCATTATCTACAAATGAAAATACGCAGTACACTCTGTATTCTTTATACTTGTACATACAAAACAACTCTGACATTTGACTCACAGCTGCTTTATTTATTTGTTTGTTTATTTGTTTGCTGTAATCTGTGTTAATTAAGATAGATTTAACTAGGGGGCACTGTGTACTCGGAGGACTGAGTGCGAGGTTTGCTCCTTAATGCCTGTCTCTTGCATTCCTTCAGCTCACATCCATCACACAAGGACTGCCAGGTGAGCTGGCTGTCATTCCAGCCCAGGCTAATAGATTCTCCAGTGGCTTTTGTTACAGCTCATGTCATGCTATTAAAACTCTGCACCTTGAAAATGGCATAACATATGTAGCTGAGACTTGTCAGCTCCAGGTAATCAGACGCTGTTTGGTTTCAGAAGCAGATGCAGATGAGACTAGCAATATAAATATGCAAATCACAATGGTCCCTTGTCAGCACCACTGTTCCTACCTCTAATGGCCCTCGTAGAAAGTCTGTTTGCTCAGCTCCTACTTCCAGTGCTACATCGACAGAAGCAAAGGGGCGGCTGGCCATCTGCTGTCGCTCCCGCATAAGTTGCTGATGAGGAAAAAATGATGTTTTAACAAAACATTAAAAAAATGCAACAGATATTAGTCTGCCCTACTATGCCTCCCATTAAAACACAAGAATTCAAATAGCATGCAAACAGTCATATTTGTAATATTAAAGGGAGAAAGTTATATTAAATTGAGAAAGTTATGCTAAATTATCATCATCTATATTTACTCAAGAACTGAGCCCAGAGGGCTTATGCTTGTCTACAAATGGTCTTTCTACTCAAACTCTCATGGAATCTTCAAATGAAAGGCTCCCTAACTGACTGTTCAGTCTAAATAACCCTTCTATTTGTGCAAGTTGCAAGCAAATATGGAAAATGGTTGGTACAAATAGCTGAAGTCTAATTCCACCGATAACGCATGCATTAGAACACCTGCCAAGAACAAGTCCACATGGCCTTCAAATTTTCATACTTCACTACTAAGCCAGATGGAGTTAATAATGGACTCATAATTTTAAGTTGTATCTTTTCTGGAGTTACTTATATATGAAGAATAATATGTCAGGATTGGGAAGCCTGCACAAGTGTATTTGAATACGATCAGCTATGCTCACGGAGTTTGCATAATCCCTTCCAATCACACCACTGAGCACAGAAGTCCCAAGCAAAACCACAAAGCTAACTCATATTTCTTCCTCAATCTGTAATTATAATGCTTATTAAACCATGATGAATAAAAATGATGACCAGCAGTAGATATTACAGATCTTACTTCACTGCTTCAGTGCAACTAATAAAAGCATTATTAAATATTTAAAGTGAATGAGTCGTGCAATTAAAGTCGTGTGCTCTGTCAACTGAACAGGATGTCACAGCATTCTGAAGAGACAAAACGCTGGCAAAAATGTTTTATCAGAAAAGATCTAAGTTTCATTTTCTTAGTGTTTTTCTCCCTCATATCTCTGGAAAGCTTAAAACATTAGAAAATGGCATTTGAATGTAAACGACACCTAGAACTATGACTTACTGTTCATAAAAGCCTTTGAAATAATAAAAAGTATGCAAAACAATATTTGCTGGCAGCTTGCTAATAAACACTCTTGACTGAAGGTTTGTTATAAAGCAACAAGCTGATTTTGGAGTACTTTGCATGCATTTTAAGATTGTCTATGGAAACCTAAAGAAGCACTTGTAATGTTAAAATCCAAAGAGTACACTCGTCTCCTAATGCATGTGCAGAACATTCCTAAGGCCTGTTTTAATAAACATGTGGTGCAGTGGCCAATGACCACCTGCACAAATGGTCAGTACATCATACCCAGAGAATATCTTTCAGGTCCCTGTCAACCTGGCATTCTATGATTCTATGATAATTGATACACCTGTGGGTGAAACTGCATATTCTGTATTCAGAATAAATAAAAGTCTAGTATTAGTATATAGACAGTTAAAAATTAGGGGTTTAACCCTTCATTTAAAAATTAAATTGGTGGTCTCTCTATACCAACGTACATCAGTACAATGGATTCATAGATTTTACAGCCAGAAAGAACTGCCATGTCCTTCCATCCTTACCAACAAAGGTCACAAAAACTTAGTGCGTAAAATACTGAGAGACATATTAAATTTACTCCATCTAGCTCCCTTTCTTCCAAAATAACAAAAATTAATGTTATTAGAGCAGTCCTGCAATATGAAACTCATTACAGTATTCTGAGTCAACACAGCTATTAGCAATTACTTTTTAATGGGAAACCAAACATTGTTTTAAACAAAGAGAATTGCTTGGTGTCATGGTTTAACTCCAGGTAGCAACAAAGTACCACACAACTGCTCATTCATTCTATTCCCCAGTGGGATAGGAGAGGAGAATTTGAAAAAAAAAACCCCAAATAATAACAATCATGGGTTGAGATAAAGACATTTTAAGAGGAAAGCACGGGAAAAGAAAATAGTAGTAGTTGCAGTAGTAGTAGGAATAATAATAATAATAATGATAATAGAATATTCAAAACAGGTGATGCACAATGCAACTGCTCACCACCTGGAAACTGACTCATACCCAGCCTGTTCCCATGCTGCAATTCCAGATTCCACCCCCCCACACACCAGCCAACTCCCCGGTTTATACACTGAGCATGATGTTATATGGTATGGAATATCCCTTTGGCCAGCCTGGGTCAGCTGTCCCAGCTTCTTGTGCACCTCCCTGTTGGCAGAGCACGTGAAGCTGAACCTTCTTGAGGCAGTATAAACCCTGCTTAGCAACAATTGAAAACATCTGTGTGTTATCAACATCATTCTCACACTAAATCTAAAACACAGCACTGTACCAGCTGCTAGGAAGAAAATTAACTCTGTCCTATCTGAAACCTGAATGCCTGGAGAAATGACTTAAATGAGCAGAATAACCTACCTTTTTCAGTAAAACCTTTTACAAGGGAGTCAACGTAATTTAGATACTTCTCATTTGAGAAGAGTACTATGAAGATTCTTAATTAGTTCTGTAAACAAGAATGAAAACTTAAAAATGCTCAGCTGCCCGTGAAACAGTGCTGAGTTTGGCAGCTGAGCACTTGTACATCATAATAAGTGCTCCATTCAAAATACCACTTCTTCCTGCTCAGCATTTTAAAGCTCCCTGTAAGGTGCATTAGAGGAAAAATAAGAAATTCAGTTATAGCAAATGTTCTTAGATTATGACATGGCAAGTGGCATTCAGGTGTGCCACCCTGTGCTCAGTCACTCCCTGTTTTCCTGGAGCCCATATGGCTATGGGGAAATTCCCTAAATTCAGCCATAGGCCAAGAAACAGGGAAACTCTCCAAATATGGGTATTTTGAGAAGAGAAAAAAACCCTCTTCTTTACCTTTTCTCAGCAGTCAGAGAGATTACAAACACCACATGGATTTCATTATAGCTGAGGCTATAATGGAAAGTGGAACTATGCTGCTGTTGCTCCCTCATATCCAAAAATATACTGCATTTAAAAAGCATACAGCTAAAAAAAATACATACTTTCTCAGTAATTAGGGATATTTACTTGGAGACAAGAACAAATGGACATTATTAAAATGTAATATTGGAATACTGAATCACACATTTAATTTACAATAGTTAGAATTAAGCACATTTCTAAATATATATAATAAATCTATAATAAATGCCTTAAAACTGTGTGAATTTCAAAACATTACTTTCTCAGCACAGGACTGAGAAATTCAATGAGTATTTATCTGGCTGAGCAGACAACCGATTTCAAGGTCTACCATAATTTTAAATCTCATTAAGTACAAGAGAATCGGACGATTGACAAGATTAATTTTTTAGGCATCTCAATTATTTTGCAACAATTTCAAAGTATTAATTTTTATCCTATTAAAGAGTTTTCCTTGTAAAGCATAGAATTATATTTGTCACCAGTGAAAAACAATAAGATGTTAGGATACTATAAATTAGTTCAACTTCTCACATAAAACCCATATAATCTGAGAACGTTTCTTAAAGAAACCCAACCATTTTGGCATAATCAGTCCCTTGTCATGGAATTATACATTTCACGTGGTTCTTCATGGACATGTAGATATCTTTGCCCATAGATCATGTTAATTTTGAATTTTGGTGTGCTGGGATTGAAGCAGGACCTGCTTCCCCATCTATCAGTATATCACAGGGAAGTATTTGCCTGAGTATCCAATTCAATTTTACCATTGATCAAAAAAATTCCCATGGGGAATACTTCTTCTCTGATCAATGCAGTTTGGAGTGAATGAAAATGTTTCATACCATATTTTATAATCTTCAATGGGAAAATGTATTTGTTGCAAAGTTCTTAAGTAGAAATTTAGTGTCATTTGATTTATTTTTATTTTGGTTGGTAACATTTAGATGTACTTTCAAAATATTTTAGCACCCATGTTGTATTCATGTACAATAAAGCACTCAATGCAAAATGCATATTACAATGATTTAGCATCAATATTAATATAATATTTCAGCAATTCCAGGATGATTTGTTTCTGATCTTTTCTATTTTAGGAATTGTTGCCATTTTGCTTCTTTTACCAATTTAGAAGCCTTTTTTCTTTTTGTCTTCTCTTTTTTCTATTTCTTCTTTTTTTAAGCCTTGGTCTCTCATGTGGAATAGGATACTGTTCTTTTTGACTAGCACTGCTCTTTCTATGCTCTTCTCTTCACCTTCCACCATAACTGTCCTAGAAAAGTCCTAATTGAAAAAAACCTAATAAAGTACATGAGATGTTAGGAACTAGGACAGATGTACTTTCGTTTTGTTATACAGTAACAGATATCCTTGACAGACTGATAGATTGGGATAGCTGAAAAGACTATTCTAGTGCCATAAAAGGAGGAACAGAAAATCCTTTCAAAGATCTTTCTGTTGCTGTTTGGCACCTTTATAGAATCACAAAATCATCTGGTTGGAAAAGACCTCTGAGATCGTCAAGTCCAATCATACCTGTCCACTACTAAACCATGTCTCTAAGGAACTCATCTACCCACTTTTTAAACACCTCCAGGGATGGGGACTCCACCACCTCCCTGGGCAGCCTCTGCCACTGCCTGAGAACCCTTTCAGGGAAGAAATTTTTCCTGATGTCTAATCTGAACCTTACCTGGCGCAACTTCCAGCCATTTCCCTTCAGCCTATCTCCTGTCACTTGGGAGAAGAGACCAACATCCACCTCACTATAACCTCCTTTTAGGGAGTTGTAGACAGTTTAGACAATGTAGACATTGGTAACTGAGGAAAGGCAAATCATGCCTGATTTGGTGGTTTCTCCTATGGGGTTAAAGTGTTGGTGGGGAAGGGAAGAGCAACTGACGTCGCCGAGACACGTGAAATGCGTTTGACACCGTCCCACATGACATTCTGGTCTCTAAATTGGAGAGACATGGATTTGACAGATGGATCACTTGGTGGGAAAGGAATTGGCTGTGTGGTCACACTCAAAGAGTTGTGGTCAATGGCTCAGTGTCCAAGTGTAGGCCACTGCCAAGTGCCATCCCTCAGAGTATTGGGACCAGCACCATTTAATATCCTTGTTGTTGACCAGACAGTGGGATTGAGTGCACCCTCAGCAAGTTTGCCAACAACAGCAAACTGTGTGGCTGGGGATGCCATCCAGAGGGAAAAGTGTCAAAACCTCACAGGCAGTTGCATTTTCATATTGCTTTTGACAGACTCCAAGGGTTTAAAAAGTCAAATACACATGTAAATGGACAGCTCTGCAAAACCAGAGAGAACCTATAAACAGTGCAATTCATTCATTCATCACATACTCTCGAGGTTTATTGCCATATCTAATCAACAGAAGCAACCTAAATGGGTTTAAATGACTTAACAGCTCTGAGTGGACCACAGGCATTTTAGTTAAAAACACAATTTAATTCTCTTCAAAAATCTTAAATTCTCATTCTCAGCCTGAATTATACATAGCAATATTTCAATGAAGCTCTGATTATTTGCTCTAATTTGCACAAGACAGAGATTGCTGTCTCTCTAACTTTTCTCATTGTAACTCCTAGTGTTACAAATCTCTTCAAATTAAATTAGCTATTTACATAGCTGGAAAGGAAAGCAATTTCTCATTTACATGTTAAATAACCTATTTGACTTGGTTAATTTTCAAATCAGTTGATTTCACTGGAAAGGTATAGCATAGTCATTAAACTATTTTGTTGGGGTTTTGTTGACATAATAGCAATCATACTGTGCTTGCAGAAGACAGAGTGACTTTAAGAGGTGGCCAAAAGCTGGCTTAGGAAACCCAGCAGCAAGAATAACCATGCTTATGACTGTAGTCTGACAACCTCAAATGAATCAATTCATCCTCATTATGAACTTCCTAAATAATCCTGGTCATTTGCCATCCCTGAGCCTCATTTCCCATTCTGTTAAGTGGAAAGTGTCCTGACAGAAGAGTGCATTCACATAACCAATGAGATATTACTATGATGGCCATAGTATAACATGCTATTTTCACTGCAAACCAGACTCTATGGAAATTTCTTAAGGTATCAGGGCCTATACCACGACACTTTCTTTTAAAATTACATAAAGAAAAAGTGTGTGCAAAGGTCTATCATGGGAAAAAAATGAGAGGAGTTATACTTCTTGTCCTAGCTTTACACTGAATAAAACGAAGGGTTATTTAAACTAGGCATAGTCCAGCAAACAACAGCTAAGACATACTTAAAATACAATGTACACATCCCAAAAAATAACAGTTCCAAAAGGTCAAGTTTTTATGTATCCCTTTTGGAAATCAAATACCAGTCGTCTGTAATTTCCCTTGAACAAATCAAAAATGAGAAAAAAAGATGAGCCCTGAAAAGGTCATTTTGTTGCTAGATCCAAGGAACAGACATTTAATGTATTGCACATTAGCAAGCAAAGAACAAAATGTGAATCTACTGTGACTTCAGGTTATATGGACCTTTTTGATTCTGGAATAGAATTCCCATCTCGAAAACATTCAGAGTATGAAAAGCTTCTTATTGCAATGGAAATGGCAGCCGGGTTTATGCTTCTTTGTCAGTAATTTATGGAGACTCATGTTACAATAAAGTTGTGATCAATCCTTCAGAATTTTTCCCTAGAGATTAATTTAACAGAGGAAGATTTGTTGGGTGCTCGGAATCAATAATAAGCTAAAAATTCAATCCATTGCTTTCAGATTTAAGAAGTGCTAAACAAGACCTAATCCTATTATCTCTTTCACGTAGATCACTACGAATCCATGCTCCACATTCACACAGTTCTGTAACCATAATAATTTTAAAAGTTCCTCGAGAGGTACTTAACTCTTCTGTAGGCCTTTCTAACCCCAGAATCACACTCTTCTTCCTAATCAAGTAGGTTTAAAAAATCCTTATGGCAAACTGTTGATTATTTTGCCGTTAGCTAACAGAGCTATTTTTAATTCACAGAAAACTTCTAAAAATAGTTAATCTGGAAAATAATTCTATGTACAGAGAGAGCCAGATCCGCTAATTACATATGTTAAAATGTTTCCAAATAAAACATTCTACTGTATTTTCCCAAGGACTGTTATTTATAAATGAATATATTAAAATGTGTGTTAAAATCAATTATTTCAGAACATTAAAGAGAGATGCAAGGATCATACCATGCAAACTGCTCCTTGGAACTCTTTCCTTTACAATGGTGTCTCATAAATAATGCTTTTCAAAATGACTTCTACAAAAATTACTAACATTGACAGTGTAGTACTTTATTCGTACGTGTCATCTTTATAAAGGGAACAGACACAGTATGGAATTACAAATCACAAAATCTCAATGCATCCTATCCACATTATTAAGCTACTGCTTTTGAAATGAGGCATCGTGGATATTATCCATTATTATCACAACTGTTAAAAACTGCTTTAGTTACTTAGCTTAGATAACAGACGTCAAGCTGATAATTCCCAGATCTGAAATGAAGTTTTAGGCTCTACCTATAACAACCCAGATTGCTTTAAAGATAATAAATATGGTCTAATAAAAGAAACTGGGACTAAGTGGTACCTCATGAGATCACTTTGTCTGCCTCTGTGCATTGGGCCTACGCAAAGGCAGGTTGCAGTGTGATTATGATCCTTCTAGCAGGTGTATACATTTCTTGAAACGACTCCAGTGATGGAGGTTCCACAGCCATTCCACAAGCACAGAGTGCATGATGATCCCCATGTTGGAAAGGTCTTTTCTAAAATGTAAATAAAATCTCCATGCTGACATTGAAGCCAATTGCTTCTTCTCCTGACTACACAGGAGACCGTTCCTTGTCTACAACTGAGGAAAAAAAAACACCAAAAGACTCTACATTATAAATTTGAAGTTTCTCTTTAACCTTCTCAACTGTAATCAAACACAGGCAAGTATTATCTCACTACTCCTGCTTCCATTTTCAGTGCTCCCCACTCTACTCTACAAGCACAGAACACTCTTGTCGAAAGGTTAGGCCCCAAACCTCACACAGAGGAATAGAAGGGTCATTTGGAGGGCCTTACAGAACATTTTGTTGATAACTCATTTTTTCTCAGTAGAAGATGCGAAAGCAAAACCGATTGAGATCCTGAACAGCCTTTCAGAAAATGATCTGTGGAAATGCTTTGAACGTTGGCAGCATCACATGCAGCTGAGTGTCAGCTCAGAGGGGAACTGTTTCGAAGGTGATCATTTTTTATATAACAAATTAAGAAAATCAACTGAGTTACAGGCACAGGTTTGGTTTTTTTGTGTCAGACCTCATATACTGACTTCTGATTCACGATAATTTCACCTCATTTTTGAAGATTCTTACCAAGCTCACCGTCTATTTCCACCAACATTTTTTTTTGCAGATGGTTACCTCTTTCTCAGTGCAAAATTATGTATTTTCTAATTACAGGACTGTGGAAGTGCAGCTTTCCAGCCAATTATTTCATATTCTCCCATCTTCTTTTGTACAGATTATAACACTGTTTTACAATATGATTGCAGTCTCAAAGACAGTTACACATGCAGTAACCACGGTCTTTATCTTAAATCAACACCAGAATCAGATCCCAGCATAAGCTCATTTGATATATCTCTCCCTTTTCACAATGAATGACTTATAACTATAACTACTCTAAGAATACAGTTTCACATTCACTTCCTTTTATTATCTGCTATTCTGTCATAGCATGAAATCAGTTTGACTTTACATGATTTGTACCTGAAAAAACAACTTGTTCCTGAAAAAATAAGTTATGTCTTCATTATCTTCTAAATTCTTATAGATGATTTAAAAAACTCTTTATTCCAGTAATCTCCTAAGACTTAATGATAAGTTGCCTGGTGTCTAATTCCCCAGCCCTTCCTTTTCCCCCTTGTTTTCTAAAATAGGCATTACAACCATCCCTTTCTTGAACCTCTCTTGTCCTAGCTGAAGTCTCAGAGACAACCCTTAGAGGCTCTGGGATCGCGTGGACACTTAGCCAATCCCCTAAATATTCCACACCTAATTTAATCCGGTTATCTGATCTGAAAATATTTAGAAGGTACCCTCTAAGCCATCTTTCTACATTACTGCTTGATATTGTATCCCTTTTTCACTGTAGGTACTAACAGACTTTTAAAGAGGCTTTAATGAAAGCGTTTTTAAAAACAGACTCTTCCACAGGCACATCCAAAGTCAGAAAAATGAGGTCTACATACTATTGTTTTAAAGAGAGGTTCAAGTGCAGGACAAATATATGTTTATTTGCAAACCATGTCAATGCATTTTTTAACCTGAAAGGCAACAGAAAGGGCAGGCACTGGATTTGTTTCCTCTGTGAACTGATGTGAAAACATGCAGTCCAAATTATAATGACCAAATTGAAGCTACGCCAACTTAGAAAAAGCTGAAGCCTCTGAAACATACCCAAACCTTAGATCACAGTGATTTCAGATGCCCAAAAGGTCAAGGTTTTTTTCAGATTACATTGAGTCCAAGTTTTAAACTTATTTTTCTTCCCTATTTCCTATCTACCTTAAAAAAAAATAAATTGCAACATATATCATAAAATAAAAAACGATAAAAGAGTATAAATAAAAAACACTGAGTAGGAAAACTGGGCTATAATACAACAAAGGTGAAGATTGCCTTCATTATTACCACTAATTCTTTAAAGCTATTATTTGAGATTACTGGTACACAGATAAAGTGCCAATGTAAATGAAACATTTTAAGTGCAGCATCATTGCCAATTACACCTCTATTCTAAAGTGGTGCTTTAGAAGCTACTTAAAGCACATATGACATTACCGTTAAGGAAGCTAAATTGGTGATGTACCATGACTGACTGATGCCTTTAAACGCTTTCAAGCTTTAATTCTTACAGCATTAAGCAAAACAACCATAATTTTCACTGCCTTGCAAAAGGGACTAAAAAAGGGGTATATTTACCAGCAGTCCTGCTTGTCTTAGGATGGAATTGCCCTGATCAACATGTGGTAAGGAGCTGAATTCTCTATTACAGCTGAACAGGCACGTCATGCTACCTTGTGCTACTGTTTTGGGTGAGGGAAGCTCTTCTAGGCAAACCTTAAAAAAGCTGAGCCGTGTTACTTGGCCACCTGCTCCCTTTTCATTAAGAAATTAGGCTCATCCTGCCATTGACAGCCTTTTTATTTCTGTTACCCCATCCAGGAGAAGCTCTAAACCCCAGTATTTCTCACATCAACAACACAATTATGAATCATTAGTAAAGCCATAATTTTAAGTTATACCCAGGATCAGGAACTGTGGAGAGAAAGTCTGGTCACCTGGAATGCACAGAAAATCCTTACAACAATTCCTGTCTACGTGGCATTTGCAGAGAGAAAAGGATTAGCTAATCACCACAAAGCTAGGATACCAATCTGAAAACTGTGTACTTGTCCAAATCAATATTCCAGACTTCACAGATTTGCTCACGATACCTGGTACATTCAGGTCAGCAAGAACTTGGCACACACTGCCAGTGGCAACTGCACGTGGCCACAGACAACTCATTTTGTGCAGGGGAGCGAATGGCTTTGCAACAGATGCAGTTCTGCTCTCTGATCAGAGTAATAATGTGAATTAAAGCAGCTCTCCTTTGTGCACATTGTTTCCGAGTTTGAAATGACTGATCTGGCAGATGTGAAATGTTACCCTTCTTAATGGTGACTACTTGAACAATAAGTGGACGGCAAAGCGTTTCACTCCTGCTTATAAACCTAAGAAAGCAAGGCCACTGACCATCTTTTACCTTTAAAAGAAACCAAGAACCCATAGCAGTTTGCTTTGAGTTCAAGTATCCTGAACAGGAAAATATTAACAACAAGAAACTGCTCAGATAAGTAAATCTGAAGCTTGCAATACTTTAATGGAGAATTATTTTAAGAGGTGAACTGTTCCCTTGTAAGGTACAGCTCCAGAAGGGGTTAGACCTGTCTAATCTCCTAACATGTTTCAGCCAAACCAGAATTTCAGAAATGCTTCCAAGCATTAAATATCCTAAATCCTACAGCCTAAAATTCAGTTCTGAAATAAGAAGCACAACATTAATTCCAAGTGACCATCCTGGCAAGATTTGTAGCAGCAGAAGTCAATGTCGTTATTCTCTTTATCTTGATAAAAATTTTGGGCACAATCCAGCTGTCAACATGGAAATCCAGCTTTTCCAATAGTGTTCTTACAAGGGGTTGCACCATTCTGTGTGTGTGTAAATACTCTACAGATTAGAAAATAATACTGTGAAGAAGTTAATCCCTTACTGCTGCCACACTGAGACTTTCAATATAAAAGTGACAGAGAGTGTAAATCAAAGTACTCTGGCATTTTGAGCTCCAGTCAGACTGTTTCAAGAGAGAGAAGTGGGACGATTTAGAGTTCATCAATTATATCACATCAAATTAGCCTCCATCACTGGCTTGGCTCGACAGCTTTCATCTATTCTAATTTAAAACAGAGAGGACAGCCAAGTACAGGATTGTGGCAATGACACAGGCAAAGGGAAGCACTGCACTTTTGCTTTGCAGGACTGGTTGGCTTTTTCTGGACAGCTGGGTCAAAATCCCCAGCCACGTTTAGTTTCATTCATTTGCTTTGATCTGACAACCCTCATCCTCATTTAAGGAAGCAATGTGCTAAACGTCTTTTCAGCAGTCCTGCAGTCAATGCCTTCCTACAGACACTGTTCTGTATAAATCTGCCTTGTACAGTGATTTACCTTTGCAGTTACATCCTTAAAAGAGAGGAGCACACTCCTGGAATGCCATTGTAGCTGTATGTGGGTAGGACACAGGTTAGCTATTTTAAAGGAAAATCACTCTCAGTAAATAGTTAGAATTTGCCTTCCAACTGACAGACTTTAAATTTAAATTTGCCATGGTTATTCGAAGACACTGACAGTGCAATAACTTAAATCACAGTGAAACACAGAAAAGCACTGAAGAATCGTACGTAGATATCGCTTTGCAAAATATTTTGTATTAAGAATTCATCCCTTTGCTGTAGATGTGATCACAAGCATTGTGCATCATTTAAATTGCAGTCTAGAGAGTTAAAAGGATTCAAATGGAAAATGGGCCTTATGCTGGCCCTCTGCATAGCAGTGAATTTGCACAACAGGTATAAAAAGTTGGCTCTGTTGTTTCTACCACAATAAATACTAAGAAAGAATACCAAAGAACAAAAAGATTATTTTCCATACAGCATCCAGTTTCCCTCTTCTCCTAAAGAAAACATTTCTTTAATACAGGTAAGTGAAAGCAGGCATTTAAAAATGCACATATTGCAATGATTACTTCACCAGCATGAGCAAGCTTCTAAAAGTGTATTTCCATGCTCTTCCATCACAGTCTCTGTGCACATTGGCATCAAGAGCAGATCTCTTTTACTTGCTTTCTTCTAATATGGCCTGTTTCCAAATTAAATATTGCAAGCTTTAGGCAAGTCAAGGTCATCTTTCCCATTCCTTTACTTCCTCCTCAAGTTTGACTTTGCTCGTAGGATTTTAAGTAGCGAACTACTAATGGGCTTTTTATGGCACTCTTCATGTTGTTTTAATAATTGTATCAGATTAAATTTAAATTATCAGAATTTCTGACTGCTACCTTTTAGAGACACTTACATGATTTCAGGAGGGATATATTCTAAGTCAAAACTTACAGCCAGGTTTGTCTTTTACCTGGAATCCTAATTAGCTCCCCATGTTTACATTCTTTTTTTTGCAATTTGTATAAAGAGCAAATGAGTAGAACAAAATATATTCATGATTCTCCTCTTGCAAAACTGAAAACATGAGACATTCTAATATTCTTCGACAATATGCCCCTTTCTGCATAGGAATCTTTTACCTGCATTACAGAGTGTCATAAATTTTTTCAAGAATATGGACTTGTTTTTTTGTTATTTGTTCCAGCTGGATACATATTGGTTTTAAATGTCAGGGAACCTGCTACGTGTTAATGGATTTTTATACAGGCATCTGCTAAATGCTTTTAAATTTACACCACCATAATGTATGAGACAGCTGGAATTTCATTAATTGAAATTTATTTACCCAGAAAAAAACCAACAACATCCTTAATTGGGAGACAAAAGAAAACAAAGATATGATCTATGAGTCAAAGGTGCCACATATCTCAATGATTTTCCTCAACAGACCTAAATATATCACAGAGCAAGCAAAGCAAGGACTTGCCCTCGGGGGCTTCTGAAAAAGATCATGACAACTACGATTTCACTAATTAATTTTCCCTATTTACTTGGAGTTGAGGGAAATATCCTGGTATATAATGCTGACATCTTTCAACATAAATTTTTATTTCATTACTTGGGGCTGTGGTTGTCGCTCAATTAGTAACATGGAAAAAAGTTATTCCTTGATTACATGAACTACTGTTATTTAAATAGGTGTGGTTTTAAAAGACAGATGGATTAATGATGCAATGCACCTTTGCAGAGATGCATTTACATTCTCTCTCCCACCTAAATGGGGATCAACAAACCTTCTATCTTTGTATCTGGGTAAGGACCAACATTAGATCTAGCCCAGTTTCAACATGCCAGACGATAGCAGGTATTTTACAGTTTAATTCACCTTGTCTTCAGCATTTACATAACAACATTTTTACCCAGATGAGTGTGTGTAAAGGAACACCCTCCAGTATTTAGAAGTAAATAAAACACAGTTAAATCTCATGGAATAAAAATGTTACCTTTACGTTCTTATCTGTATCATGCATCTAAATAGTTTTTTATTTAGTAGAACTAGAAAACTTAAAAATTCTTCATATTCACCTCAATTCAAAATGTACATTGAATATTTGTACTATGTAGGAACTCACTATTATTCACAGTTATTTAAGTGGTCACACCAACACATGTAATAATTATACCAGCATTTATGGCAACTGCAAGTGGAAAAGAATAGCAGGATATTGGCATTATTTTTCCCCAGAGTGTGCAATGGGTTGTTTCAAACACTGAGTCAGGTCTAACTTACTTAAAATGACTTTGTTTTAGTAAGTCAAAGTAAGGCTTACACATAATGAACACAATCAGTTTATGTACATATAGATGTCCCAAATTTCACACATGCAGTTTAATTCCAATGCATATTGGGCTCTCACTGCTGAGTGAGCAGTACTTTATGATACTGCTGGAAAGTCAACTGAAGAATTGTGTTGGCTACAGTCTGCTAGACAAGCAAAGATACCTGTAAGCCAGTTTCCTCTTCTGGAAAAAGAAGTGTCAAGTCACTCAGTGACGCACAAGAAAGAGTGAAGATGAGGGTAAGCTCGAGCTGAACGTGTAAGACGTTCCCGTGTGGTGCTCTCTGGTGGGCAGCAGCATCGAGCTCTCCAGCCAGCTCGTGGGTGATGGACAGAAATGCACTCTTTCAGATGGAGGGTATTGATCACATTTGCTCTACACAGTACAGAACTGTGGCACCTGAACTGCAAGAAGAGACTGCACCCAACTGTAACCTGGGTTTGGAGCTCGACACAGATGATGGAGAACAGCCCTTCATGCTACCTGGAATTACAGCTTTCTGAATATTTCAGTGTTCGAAACAAAATCACTTAATTTTTCACCCACTCATTAGAAATCTTCCCTGAAATGCCTCTCTTCTCATACAAAGCTGACATTTAGATAAAGTAATATTTTTGAAAAGAAAAATATGCCATTTAACCTTGGGAACAAATAATGAGAAAGATTTCGCATACGGAGCACTGCCCTCGTTTCCAGGATTTTACTCATTTTATAGGTATTTTCAAGTCATTCAGAAATGCTTCTGATCCTGATGTTTATCACAGGACAACATGAACTGTTGTGCATAAAATAAACAAAACTGAACTGTGTGGAGTAAGACAGCCAAAATGAGAGGTGACACCCAGTATACGAATTTACCCTGGGATTTTTTTGCTATTCTTGTTTTTCCAGACAATGATTTGAGCCTTTTCCATACAAACTGTAGATTGGCAGCTGTGACTCAGCTGTACAAAACAGCTCTCCTATTTTCCTCTCCTGGGGCTCTTCTCCAGAAGCAAACTCATTTAATGTCACCTCAGCTGCCACTGGCAAACTCACCAGCAATGCAGAAGAACCAAGCTGTGATGTGATGAGATCTAGCACTCCCTGAGCACGTCATTTAGTGTTATGTTGAAACAAAAATAGAGGCTGGACCTACAGTTTACTATATGTGACATCTAAACCCACTGCAGCAAGAGATAAATTGCATTTAGTTTTCAAAGAGCAAATCTTTATGCAAAACCTTACTGTGTACCACGCATTCTCTGGTGCCAGCTGGGGTTCTCTAAGTATATTTACTTGCTTAAAAGAAATGCCATCAGCAATGGTATTGTATGGACAGTTGGCTCAATACAGAAGGCTTTTCTTAACACTTTTGTACAATTTCTAATAAAAGGTCCAGTTCTTAGGCATATTAACAAACCAACCCAACCACTAAGTTGACACAAACACCTCCAGCAACTGGGCATATTGCTATTTCTAATAAAAATGCACAGTGCTTTGATGGAAAGGTTTGAAGACACCAACAGAACTTAGGGCACGTGAAAGACTCCTTAAATATCTGCCTGCTTTCCACAGAGGTGGTTTTGGAGGGTTGTGCCTTAACTGGATACTGCAGACAATTGTGTGCTGTTAGTCTACAACTATAAGTGCATAATACAGAGCTTGGCTACTGTGCTTCTTAATGCAAAATGACATGGAACATTATTTGCCACATCAGGAAAGGCTGAAAATATGCCCTAAGGCAAAACATCCTGAGTCATAATTATTCAATTATGATGTTTAAGATCATCCACTGTTGTGTGAGCAATGTAAAAATGAGGGATAATGAAGTGAGTTATGCCAGGTCTGACATTTCACCCTTCTTTCTGATCATGCTGACTTTGGGAATTTAACTCATTTCTGTTGTATAGTTCTGCGTGGCTTATTATTATTTCCATTTTAATATTAAACTAGAAAATGTCTGAATCTGTTGTGGAACTGTTTCATGCTATAGTAAAAAAAAATATAATCAGAATCTACCCAAAAAGAAATGTATATATTTCAAGTATTTAAAAATATTTAAAGTCTATGGAGCTAGAGAAATAGAAGAATTATTTATTCATTATTACCATCAAGAAAAACAGCACATACTGATCTGTACAAGACTTTCCATTTTCTTATTACAATGCACTACTGTGAATAAGATCATTGGGGAATGCTACCAAGAAAAAGATTATAACCATGAGAATGTCTGTGCAACACAAAAGCAGTAAGAAATAAAAAACAAATGGAAAATGTTTCTAAGATTCTCTCATAGCTGCCCAGCTTTCTTGTAGCCACTTTAAAATGCATTTAATATTGCATGTGACAGAGTGACTAAGTAGCAGCATGGCTTTCAGCTAATCACCCTTACAAACCAGATTTCAAGAGGGAGCATTTCCACCCTGCTGGGACAAGGTCCAGGCTTTGCAGCACTTGCTCAGGGGGTACAGAAGACATCCCTCCTCTCCCTTCAGGACCGTGAGCCCTCCCTTCTGTCCTAATCTATAGATAATACAGTAACGTGGTTTTGTGCCGTGATGCCCCTTCCTTTTCTCTTTTCCATCGGACTTGGGATGGTTTTGTTCTTCCCTTCAGAAGCAGCAGAATGTGCTCAGGGCAGACTTTCTTTGTCCTGCTTTCTTGGAGACCAGTTGTTCTGAGTTTTTGACAGACAAGGATGGGTGTGAGGAATACCTCTTTCTGCACATCTCCACACCTCCGCTTCCCCGACGGCCTCCCACAGCCACGATGCGGAGGCAGCTCTTTGGGTTGACTCACCAATTCCTCTCTCAATTTAAGAGCAGAGACAAGAAGAAGAGCATCCTTGATCTTAACTCACTTGGGAGCTGCCTGTTGGATGTGCTGGTAGTGTACACAGGCAGGAAAAAAACCAACAAAACAAACCAAAACGTAGGAGATTGAGTCACCAACATAAGAATGGCTTTACCAGCAAGAAAAGAAAAGCTAAGATTTACCATTATTCTGTGAGAAAAAATAAAAGAATAATAAAAAAGACCAAATTCATAATAATCTTTTCTTCCTCATGGATAATTCCCAACTAGGAAATAAATACACTGCAAATATACAGATGATTCCTAGAAGGACAAGCTTTTCCCAGGACCCATACACAAGGCATACCACAGCAGGAAACATTCCTCAATGCATAGAGATACACACACAGAGCAGTAACTCTCCAAAGAAAACAATATTTTAGAAAATTTAATTTGGTTTCTTCTTAGCTGTGGGGCAAAAATTATGTGGATTTTAATAGAATGCTGGGATAAATTAAGACTGCAGTAAATATATGTACAGGTAGAAGTCTCTTGTTAAAGTTACGCATAAAGTGCGAAGACAAAAAAGGCACTAAAAAGCAATTTAGCTGAAGAGCAAAGATTTCAGGTATTAATTTACTACCACAGATATGAGCCTGCAACTAACAAAAGCATAGAACATTTCCTATGCAAATGGGCAAGAAGAGCTAGTCCTATTTTCCCTGGACATGTTCAATAAAAGGCAAACATAATATCCTGGAATGAGCAAAAATTTACTCACCAGTTGTTATACTGTAATGTTTTAAAAAACTGCAAGCATTTAAAATCTAGCATAAATAGCACAGAGAAAACAACTGGGACATGTTCTTAAAGGTGACATGATCCTTGCCTCTGACATGATCCTGTGAAATGTTTTTTTTAGGGTTTGTGGCTTTTGATAACAGCTCAGGATACCACTGCCCTTCTCCAATTTATTCATCAAGTTTTTGATCTGCCTGCTGGTTATCTCTGAGCCAGTGGTTCAGAATCTTAGTTTTTTTCCATTCTGCACCTTACCATCAGCAAATCTCTTAAAGAAGAGAGGCACCATTGGGTGATCCCATCTTCTAACAGCATCCTACCCTAGTTAAAACCCTGACTTTGAGGAAAAGATTGAGTCACATCTGGCTTCACTTTGGGAATGTGCATGAACCATGGAGGTGTGGTTGGCCCCCAAGTAAAGGAGGAATAAGTTGAAAAGAGAGGAGAAATACTGGAATGAGATTCACATCCTGGTGTTACGTAAAGAACTTCAACAGTAGAAGCGTGAATGGTGTGTCCTTGTGCTATTCATTTTGTGGGACATTCAGTATTTATTTGCAGACTCCAGAGCAGTTTGTCCCAGAAGACTGGAAGTTGGCCAATGTGACGCCCATCCACAAGAAGGGCCGTAAGGATGATCCAGGTAATTACAGACCTGTCAGCCTGACCTCGGTCCCAGGTAAAATCATGGAGCAGATAATCCTGGGTGAAATCATGCGGCACCTGCAGAACGGTCAGGAGATCAGGCCCAGCCAGCATGGGTTTAGGAGGGGCAGGTCCTGCCTGACCAACCTGATCTCCTTTTATGACCATGTGACTCGCCTGGTGGATGAGAGGAAGGCTGTGGATGTGGTATACCTGGACTTTAGCAAGGCCTTTGACACTGTCCCCCACAGTAGACTCCTAGGGAAGCTGTCAGCCCGTGGCTTAGATGCGAGCACTCTGTGCTGGGTTAGGAATTGGCTGGATGGCCGAGCCCAGAGAGTGGTGGTGAATGGTGTCTCATCCAGTTGGCGGCCGGTCACCAGTGGTGTCCCCCAGGGATCGGTGTTGGGTCCGGTCCTGTTTAATATCTTTATAGATGATCTGGATGAGGGGATTGAGTCCATCATCAGCAAGTTTGCTGATGATACCAAACTGGGAAGAAGGGTTGATCTGTTAGAGGGTAGGATGGCCCTGCAGAGGGACCTGGACAGATTGGAGAGATGGGCCGATTCCAATGGGATGATGTTTAATAAGTCCAAATGTCGGGTACTTCATTTTGGACACAACAATCCCATGCAGAGCTACAGACTGGGGACAGAGTGGCTGGAGAGTAGTGAGGCAGAAAGGGACCTGGGAGTGCTGGTTGACAGGAAGCTCAACATGAGCCAGCAGTGTGCCCAGGTGGCCAAGAAGGCCAATGGCATTCTGGCCTGCATCAGGAATAGTGTGGTGAGCAGAACCAGAGAAGTTATCGTCCCCCTGTACTCGGCACTAGTCAGACCTCATCTGGAATACTGTGTACAGTTCTGGGCCCCCCAGTTTGGGAAAGATGTCAGGATACTGGAATGTGTTCAGAGGAGGGCAACGAAGATGGTAAAGGGGCTGGAGCATAAGCCCTATGAGGAGCGACTGAGGGAGTTGGGGCTGTTTAGTCTAAAGAAGAGGAGGCTCAGGGGAGACCTCATTGCTCTCTACAGCTACCTGAAAGGAGGTTGTAGTCGGTCAGGGGTTGGTCTCTTCTCTCAGGTGACCAGTGACAGAACTAGAGGGCATGGACTCAAGCTACGTCAGGGAAAGTTTAGGCTTGATGTGAGGAAGAAGTTCTTTACTGAAAGGGTGATTGACCATTGGAATGCGTTGCCCAGGGAGGTGGTGGAGTCGCCGACCCTGGAGGTGTTTAAGGGGAGATTGGATGTGGCACTGAGTGCCATGGTTTAGATGATGGTTGGTGTTAGTGTTGGGTTATAGGTTGGACTTGATGATCTCAGAGGTCCTTTCCAACCTTGTCATACTGTGATACTGTGATACTGTGATACTGTGAAATGTATTCATTCTAAAGAAATCAGACCAATAAGGGACACACAGCAACCCATAGAGGCATTCCTCACTCATATCTTTGTTAAAAAAACCACCCCTAAACATGTGAATATGCATAGAATTAGCATATTCTCCTTATTTTGAAAAGCTGGAGTACTACATAATCATCAGAAAAAGGAGAGAGTAAGACTCCAATAATAGCTCAATACTTTTTATTTTGGCAAAGCCAAGTGATTAAAATTTCTGCTCATCTCCACTGTATATTGTAATTTGTTCTTTTTCATTAGCTTTGTCTCAACAGCAGTAGCAGAACGGGAAGCAACGCGTGCTGGCGAATTGCGAGAACGAGAAATGCAGCACTTTTAATAAAATGAAAGTAACTACCATTTCACCTAACGTGTCTGTTAACAGAGGCAAAGTCCCTCGTCATGGATGTTGACTGCATATCATCTATTCACTTTAAAGTTGAATTTAATTGTATTATCATTTTTATATATTGCCTAAATGCCATGAGCCAGGACTTCTCTGCATTAACCGCTGTGTAAACAAAGGAAAGGGGGGGGGGAGGTTTATGGTCCACAGAATTTATATTATAATTTGTTAATTTTTGCTGAAGAATAAAAGATAATCTGAATGAGGCGTTCAGGCACTCAAAACCAGAAAGCATTTAGCTGTATAAAGCAGCTTCTATTACAATTCTCAGTCTGCATTCAGAAAACACCATTACCAGATACAATGAACATTGCTATAAACTGACATTAAAGAGAATAAAATTCTCTTTAGGTAGAAATGCCTGAAATTCTACTGTCATCAATGGAACCGTGCCTATTTACAAGAGAATTTCAATCCACCAGCAAATAAAGGTGGCAGCAGAAAAAAAATGTAGCCAAACAAACAAAAAACATAGCCACAAACAACAGACTGTAAATTCCCAATACCCATTAAAAGAATGTTTTTCCCTGTAACTGCAAAACTAATTTTACTGCCAAATAAAATGGAAGTAGTAATTACACCTACTACTGAACTGCTGTTTTCTCAACCCAAAGTCTCACAGAAAGTTCTGGGTTTGTAAAAAAGAAATCTGCTGGTGCTTAATGGATTTTTTCACTTGTAGTGAACATTGAGGCACTCTGAAGAAAACCTGCTCAGAGCTAGGGAACTATGAGTTTATGTTCTCTGTGAAACTAAGGAAACACAAATAAATTTACTTGATTAATATAAATTAATAAAATACTCTTTTCTCCATGTCATATATACCCAGGTATAAAGTTTTAAAAGAACTGAAAATGTTTTAAGCTGCAAATCAGAACATTGTTTCAGAGTAGAAATACTGAGAGATGTTCCTTTCCCTCCCAAGATCTTTGCCTTCAGCCTTTATCTCTTTAAATTCAAAACACAATAATCTATCCACATATCAGTAATTTCCTAAGTTACTGAGCATGTAATCAGGTAACTTGCATGGTCACAGTTCCACACCCTGACACACTACATTTATATCATTTCTTGAACACACTTAAAACATAAGGCAGGTGTTATTTTACATTAAAACTTAGCACTTGATAGTAACCATTATCCAACTGTATTTCTTGTAATGATAGAGCTAAAGAAGTAATCATCACTACTGCATTTTAAATATAACACTAGGCTTCAACTCTCTTGTAAGTCAATAATCAGATTCCTAAATTAATAAATATCACAGGAATGGAATAACAACTACAGAATATGGTCAAAATTTCAAATTCTGATGAAATACTTTGAAACTGAATCTGAGTTTTAAAAGTAATCACTATTAAATGAAAACTTTACCAGTCTGGTTCTACTCCCTCGTGGCAAATAGCAATTTTTCTTTAAACTGACTAAGATACGTTCTCAAGATGAATTGTAAGATGTAGTAAATTGCTTGCGTGGCCATTATTCCCATTAAGTAATTTCCTTTGAGGAAAAGAGGAAAGCATTGTTTTTTTCCAAATGTAACAGAGATTTTGAAAACTACGGAAGACAGAATTGGATCTAGTATAAAAAATATTATTTTAATAATAAAGCAACCACTCTTTCAGCATGCACACATGATAGTTTTAAAATTCATCTTTAAAATTACTTTAAGATTTAATAATTATATGTAAGTGAAAATGAACATGCAGTGTGCAGTGATAATGCCACCACTGGGTGATATCATCTTAGTCTATTATTCAGCAGAGCAGAGAAATATCGAGAAATAATTGGCCTGAAAACTCTCATTTTAACTGTTCTGCACAGCCTTGGAAAGCAAGTTTGATGCCTCTAATATCAAGGAACATATCCAACTCTGAAAATGAAGGATAATGGATCAGGCTGGTCATAAAAAAATATAAGCACTGAGCCAGTGTAGCTAAATGATCTTCAAAACAAATGAGAACTACTTTACTCCACCAAACGACCACCAAAGACGTAGCTCACATCCCAGGCTTAGTTAACTTTAAAAGAAGATTTAGAGTCAGGAGGTGGATGTGGGGGAAGTTGTTCGAGGTTGGAATTCAGGACTGGAGCAAATCAGGGCAGCCATGCGATCTGGGGAAGCAGCTGGTGGTGAGGAATTCCAGAAGAGACCGGAGGCTTTTAGTCTACACAGAAAACAACCAGTATTCTGCCTTCTTCTAAGGCACAGGAGTGGCTACAGATAACGTTGCTATTCATAGACATGTCTTTCTCACTGTCTCCTTCTTTGCCAGGTCTTTCTCCACCTCCAATCAGCTTTCCACCTTAGAAAACTGGCTACAGTCAAATGATGCAAAGTCAATTTACATATACACAGACTTTATCACATCTCCTTAAAAACATCCTGTGAACTTCCCAGGATATATTTTTAAGCATCTCCTCAGTCCAAGCCATAGGAAAAAAACATTTTTCTTTCTTTTATTTCATCTGTATTTTCGTAGATATCATTAATTCCATCCTCCCCCAGGATCAATCTGATTCCAAAATACACCCCAAACTCACTTCAGAGTGCTCAAGTTTTACAATTCTTTGTATTAGTTCTATCAAACTTCTCATAAAATATCTAGTCTGTGGGAAAAACAAAAAAGTACTTGGCCAATTTTCAGAAGCTGAGTATCTCTGGGACAATAAAGAGATATTTAAGTCAATCAGTTCCATAATGGAGAACCAGCATCAATGAGAACGTCAAGAGTGACTCTTGTCTCTTTATTATAAATACCAGATCTGTCTAGAGACATAATTTTATTTCATTATATGTTGTTTGCTATGTCAGAATAAAAGTGTTAGCTGCAAAATAGTAAATCTGGGACTGAATGATTAACAAATGCACTTTAGGCTTTACTGCATGAAAAGTATTGTTGCAATTGTTTATTCATCTCAGAGTGCCTGTTGTGTGAAAGCTTGTTTTCTGTGTCTAGAACCACTTATACAAAATGCATTTTTAACTACCATAGTTGATCATAAAGGGAAAGAGGGAGAAATAAAAAGATACATTATGCAAACAACCTTGAGATTTCTTTTTCTTAATACAAAAGACACTGATGTTTCTTTGCTCATTCACTGAATTCTACAGCATAACATAAACTTGATTTAAGAAACTTAATTTTAGACTGGTAGCTATTGTACATTCTAAATAAAAGGACAGGTACTTTTTAAGCTTACTGGATAAAACACATTGGGCTTGGTGCCTTGGAAAAATAAAGAGAAAAGTGAATCCTGCCAGAATAAATAAATTACCCTGGCATGAAAAATGGACAGAACAATGCAGGTGACACCAGATTAACATCTGGGGTTAACTGCCAAAAACAATGCAATGCTTATTAGTATCCAACTGAAAAACTCATCCTCTGTCCTGGGCCACATCATTCATTTGCTTAAGCCAAACAAGCTCTTCATCAGCTTCTGTCTTGCCTTATGTTCTCATTTCCCTGGAAATGTGTGGTAATGAAGGTCCTTCTAACAGATGTTCCTTTAGACTCATTAACTTCTGAATCTTCTCATTCATTTCATCCACCAAAAGTTATTTCATTAGAACAAACAATTGTGGGAAAACAGAAAATCACAAAGAGCTTTTGTTATGATACTTAACTCCAGATACTGATACTGAGTGAATGTATGCAGATGCTAATAAAGTGTGATATTTAGAGATTGTCTTCGGTGATGAGGGAGTTCCCCGTGTCTCCAGAGACAACAATATCTGGTGCAACTTCAAGCAAAACATCATAAATCATGGTTTAGCAAAGATTCAAATAGCAACTGTCCTGGTTACTGACAATAACTAAAGGCACAAAGCACTTTGATCCTACTTGCCTGAGGGAAAGTTATTTAGTGAGCTAAAATAACATTATAAGACTATATAAGTAGTACTATAGCAACCAGCTTTGAGGAAAACATTAAAGACTTGATGATTTCATGAAAAATGCATGAAATAAAGCCCTAAGAAGAATGAAACATAACTATGCACGGGGTTTACTTTACGATACATAGAACATGATAAATGGCAGATCTTATTTAATATAGATAACATTATTTTATTGTTTCATTTCTGTGGCAGAACAATTAATTTGGATTTAGCTGTTGAATTACTATATGAAATTCTGATATTGAAGGATGGCACACAATATTTTTAAAAAATAACATCCCTGTAAAGGTATGTCTCTACTTTTCATTACCATATACAGACTAAACAGTTCAGTATTGATAAAAATCCTGCCAGTTTTATAATATTTTCATATAATAAATGAGATTTAAGGAAATATAAAAAGCCTTCCCTAGCATGAAGAATTTTAAAGTCACATTCATACTCCTATTAAATCCGGATCTTATTTGAAGATTGATAGTAACATGAAGCCAATACCTACATAAAAAAGGAAAAGGTATCTTTTCTGACTAAGATATGTAGTAGATTTTAAAAAGTTATTGCTTAAATCCCCTCAGTTTTAAAATATAACATGCTAACAGGTGAAACGCAGCTACAAATGTAAAATTTGTAACTTGCTTCAGCTCTTCTGATTAAAAGAAACGCCAGTCATGGTTTAAAGATTATAGTACTGTCAACCAGTAACTCTTGTGATTCTCCTCAATAAGAGACACAGATGAGATGGGAAGAACAGCTCCAGGATATCTCAGCAGAGATGAGCTATAAAGTCTGGTGAAACTATTCCATGGAGTTTTGAATTGATCATCAGTCTAAGGTTTTACCTGGAAATAGAAAATGAAAGGAAAAAAGCCTATTCCAGCCATATTTTTACTAATTTCCTTTCCTAAGATGTGCTTTGGTTTAATTGGAATATCCTCCAACTGTATGTACCTGAAAGGTTTCTAATATTTCAATACAATAACTGAGGTTTAAGGAAATCCATCCTTAAGTCCAGAAGAGGCTACATTATGCACTTCCATGAACCTCTGGGACAGCAGACTATTACATTTCTTTCAGAAGCCAACAGAACTCTGCTGAAAGCAAGATATTTGATAATCATGAGCAATGGGGAACAACACCACGTAGACAAATGCCTGTGACGCATTTTGGAGTCACAGAATGATTTCTGTACTCTTGTGTCTTCCTAAACAACAGGCTCATGGTTTCCTGTGTGCATTAACATGAGTTAACAAGCATTTTTACCCTGAACAAGGCAGCACTGTCCCACCCCCAGTTACTAAGGATCACACGCAGCAGCATTACTCCCTCAAATGAGGTAGAAGGAGATTGTGGGCCAGTTGTTTTCCTTTGAAATACACACACTGACTACAAAAATCCAAAACATTTCACTGTCTCATTTGATCATCAGATAGCTGGTAAGATCATTTCATAGAGTTAAGACAAGCAAAACAGAGTCCTGTGTCCTAGGGCTAACTCGTGCTCTCTCAAGAGATCAAGGTCATGGCATTACAAAAATGTTATGCCTGCAAATGACACTGTTGGATGTGAACAGCACTAAGAAGGAAGAATGAAATAACCCATTCTTTCACAGCTCCTGCAAAATATCTGACAGTTGCTCTCACTGCCCAAGTTTGGATTTGGTTGTACACAGCTGTCAAACATTTCTGAAAGGACAGTAAAAGCATAACTTATTTTGAAATATTTTGTCCCATCTTCTTTTCAATTAAAATATAAAAAGGCATCAACATTTCACAATCAAGAACAAAATCTTCACTCGTAAAAATTAAACAGATCTCACTTTGAGGACATTCTCATACTATTTACTCTATTTCCCTTAAATTAATACGTAGGAATTGATTATAGCTATTTTCTCCTAGAATCATTCTAAACAATGATTTCCCTTTCTTTAGGAGATGAGGGGTTTGAGAACAAAGGAACAAAATTCTCTATAGTAAGTGGAAATAAGAGAATCAATTAAGCTTTTACTTAACAAAAAATATTCACCAATTCTATGTGTAGGCTTGCTCTAACTACCACCTGATGTTCAAAGATGTACTGCTGCTCCCATTCTGAAGCACTCATTCACTTCCATGTGCATTACAGACATTCTGAATTTTGCAGTATTGAACCTTCATGTCCAGCAGCTCACCCATACCTCACATCATGGTGGTAAATTTTTCTAATTTTAGCTTTTATAATTTCAAGACACAAAACTGACTGCCTTCACAAATGAATACTCACATCCACATCATATCCACAGCCACACACTTCTGAATACATGAGGAAAATGTAGAAAATGAGTTGTACCAAGAAATGAAGAAAAGGTGTTCAAATACAAACACACTAAATTACCACCAATTTCATGAAAATAATCGGGGTTTGTGATCCAATGGATGTACAGAAGATGTTTTTCTTGGCAGTGCTTCTGGACATTTGTTACAAAATGAACACTGAATAGCAACCCAAACTTTTAGACATTATTTTTGTGAGGAAAAACTGTGGAAACCTACTAGATGGACTGCAGCTCTGAATATCAAATATCCACAAACCAGAACACCCCTGTTGTAAACACAGTAGAACCTTCAAGTGCCTTTTACAAGCCCCGACTTAGTTTTCTCAACACTAGGTCTCTTACAGACACAGAATAAAAAACAGAGAACAAGTCCTGCTTCAAAAAGCTTGCAGTGTAGGCATAAATCAAAGAAAATAGGTGAATATCTCAGGATTGAAAGTAGGTCACTGCTGGTAAATGGACGTGTGTTGGCAGTGTTACCAGCATTGAGTCATGAAGGTATCAGAGTAGAGCAGAGCTGAAAAAGTATATTTAAAGTAGAACAACAGTGTGACTGAGGAGTTGTTCAGAGAAACTCCTGCTTTTTCTTACAGCAGGATAAGTGTAGAGATTACAAAAAAATAATAAATATCCATATATATATGGAATTCTTATTCTACTTATAATTTCCTTGAATATTAGAGCCACATATTACTCCCCAGTGTTACATATACACAGAACAATTTAAACCAGCAAGACTAACCAACACTTAGCATGTATATTCATAGACAAAATGGAGAAGAAATCCAGCCATCTACATTTTTTCACTTCAGAATCATCTTTTTTAGGCTGTGTTATGTATAGAGAAAATGAGTGTGTGTGTGTTAAATTTTATTTTCATGGGTAAACATGTAATATCAGCCACCAGGCTGATATTTTTGCCTTAAAAAGCCAAATACACCTCATGGATGGGCCAAAAAAAAAAAAGTAGGTCTTTGTTAAAAATCAGGCTGTGAAAAATTGCAGGAATGTCCTTTTGAACACACTGTCTTTCCTAGAAGTAGGTACCATGTTTGGTAAAATTCCAGAAACTTAGTCCATCTGCATAATTTCTTTCCCTAGTTACAGAGTGCTTAAATAAAAATAGGTATTCTAGCTTCCCAAACAAAAAGCCAGAGGTTTTCTCAACCACTTAATTAAGCTAAAAACCTTGTAGGGGAATGCATGATTTAAATGGAATTAATTTTAATGACAAAAGCAACTTCACAGATGAGATCAGATATTTTAAGGACTAATTTTGAACTATTTCTGACGTTTGTATAAAACCACAAAGATTTCTGTAATTAACGATTGCTATGCCAAGGGAGAAATTATTTGAGATTAAAGTAATTCTATTTATCAAACAAATTATTTGTAGAGGCTTTTACTGCAGCTCATATTTCATACTGGTTTAAAAAACAGTGGTAAAGAGGTGTGGCAGCAATAGGATTAAAATCTGCCTAGTATTTCCCTTTGGTTATTTCTAATCACAGTTAAATCTTACTCCCCGCTCATCTGCTCATCACAAGGGCACACATATTAATCTCTCAGATTACCTACATGCCTAAATTCAGAAAATTAGGGTTATTAGGACAACACTGTTAGAGATTGGTCCATAAACTGTGACGTCACGTTGCCCGATTTAAGCAGAAGCCAATGGACTACAGCGCCAGCCCTGAGATAATTAGAAACTCCAAAGTTTCTAAGAATAAATTAGAAAAAATAATAGTAATCAACATGAATATGGGTTAAAAAGTATTGCAAGAAGTATATCATCTCACAGTATGACATACAAGCAAGTAGTAGCACATTATGTGATGTGTTGTAGTGATATTAAGTGCTACCAGGTTCTTTTATCAGATACCATCGTTACATATTTACAAGATAATTTACAAAATTAAGCTTTAAAATAATGCAAATTAGAAAATAAAAATAAAAAATTTTATAAAGTAAATATAAAGGTGGGAGGCCCTGGCACAGGTGGCCCAGAGAAGTCGCAGCTGTCCCATTCCTGGAGGTGTTCAAGGCCAGGTTGGATGGGGCTTTGAGCCCCCTGATCCAAAGGGAGGTGTCCCTGCACATGCATGATACAGTGATGTAACAACAGGTTTGCAGGAACTGGGAATATCCACACAGTAAACTGGTTCTCATGGTGTAGAGCACACCTACAATGCAACTTGTACTGAAGTTTTTAAGTCCAGGTTTCAGTTATATGCATTTTAAGCCTGAAACTTAAAGTTCTGTGTTTGATAATATCATCTTCGACCCATTTTAAACTGGGATATGTATTTCAAAAAAAAATCTATTTCTACTGTGGCAATCAGCCACCTGCAGCCCCTGTGGATAAAGGAAAGGAAGAGTACAAGACAGTACCTGGAAGAAAAAAACAACAATATAATATGCCCCATCAATTTGCTCTCATTGCTGACTTTGTAAAATGAGTAATTTGGCCATAACCATGTGAACAGATTTGGGCCTGGTGCTGCTGGAATTGGAGTGATATATTTGGAGATATTCTGCTCATTCAAGCAGAACATGTTCTAGAAGAAAAAAGTTGATTTTCAGTTGGGAAATGTTTATTCCATGTGACTTTGGAAAATGAGTAAAAATGAAAGAACAAGTTACTGCTACAGTTTGGGGTGCTCTTTTCTTTCTATTTGGTGTTGGCTAGAACTACAGAATTTAAATCTGGAGGCCTCCCAGCTATTCTGCTGCCAGGGCAAAGTGAAAAAAATAAATCTTAAAATCTGTACTAAAAACAATGTTGTAGTAAAATATAAGACAATAAAGACCCTTTAAGAAACAAAACAAAATTAGAAAATCTAAACCAACCACAAAATCCCCGCAACAACCAGGTCTGCTACCAACCTTTTTCCTGAGGGGATACATGCATTATATTTAAGAAAGAATAGCCTTTTATTTTCATTTAAGAAGTAACAGAAAAGAACTAACTTTATCTTCATGAGAGGAGAGACAGATTATGATTTATGCCTTAGAAGAACATTGTTCTTCCACTGAGAATGCTCACTTGCCACAACAAAGATGTTTAATAGAGCCAGCTGGACTAGCAGTCAACGAAGATCTGTGTAGGGAACAGGGCCTCAATTGTGGAAAACTATTTAGGATCCACTGCAGCCACTGCAATTCTACAAAAAATAACTCAAAAACCAAGGGGTTGCCCAAAGACTCAATGTCAGACAACATCCTCAACCCTCACAGCCACCCCATGGCAGGGCTCTGATTTTGAAGCAATAACCGAGTGCTCTCCGTGGCTTCGGAAAGAAGAAGTGAGGTCCCTGCAATAATCAAACCTGCAGGTACATAAATAGGTTGGTGCAGCAAAGTATAAATTCCTCTTTAAAAAGTTTTAGTTAACTACCAGTCTTCTCCACCGATCTCAGTGAACAAACTGAACCTTTGGGGAAGCTCCCTACAGACAAGAATGAACCTCAAGTTCCCAGTGAGCAGTGACTGCTTTTCCCAGTCGGAGCATTAGCCAGCTCGTTGTCATCCAAATCTAATTTCACAGACACTCTGTGAAGATGGAGACAAAAGAGACCTTTCACTGATAACATTCAATGAAAATAAATCACAGTCTCAGGTCATCAGCACACTGATGACAGTGAAGTCTACACCGTGTACTCCCTTTCCTGGTGACATCATATTTCGTGTGTGATAGGGTCCACTGAACCCTTGTGAAAAAAAAATACACAACAGTCTTTGTAGTGGAAAAAAATCCTTCCAAAATCACTCTTAAAAAGCTCAAAGAGATACTAAGGATACCTATTTAAAGAAAACCACATAACCCAGTCTGGACCACGGCCAGATAATAGGAAGAATAAATATTACAGTTCTGTCTAGTGAGTGGGTGACTGCACCAGAACAGCAAGATCTGGATTCATGACCCTGATCTAAGGACGTCTGATATGGAGTCATAGATTGTACAAAAACACCGTGCAAAAGCTTCATGTAATACTGTTCTCTGGACTCTTTCAAACCAGACTGCACCTTGAATTGCAGGGCTCAGGAGTTAACACAGGACTAACCAAGCAGATTGGAAAAAGTACTTCATGTCTTTTACAGCTCTCAGTAGTCAACGCAGAACTTGCTTTATGGCCCTGCCTGCAGCTTAACTTCTGTATCTTGGTCAGTTCAATATTCACTACACCCAGGCATAAATATCTATTTCTCCAGTTTGCAGGATTATAATCCTGAACGTAGCTGCCTGCATGCCTCCTGCAGCTTCCTTTGAGAGTTTGCAGAAGACAATAAACGTATCTATTGCTTCTCCCATACCCACAATTCCCTTAACTTGTTACAGGAGATGAACAGTTTAATGTGATCATGGGTCCAGGAGTTACATCTATAAGGAGGTCAGTATCTAAACACTTTTTGAGGACTTTAGTCTTTCTAAATCTCAATTTTTCATCTATAAATTGCACTTAGCAGCACTTTGCAAAAGATTTTTGAGGTTACAAACATTTAACATTATCAAGTGTTTGCATGGTATAGTAACAGAAACACATTGTAAAAGTACATGGGCTTTACAACCAAGCAATATAGACAACAATATAAAAAACTGCTGACTTATAAGTTCCTAAAAATAACCCCTATACTTAACCAAATATAAACAATGTTATATTCAGATGTGAACCAAAGCATCATGTAAATGCCAGAACATTAGATTATGTTTGGCCATAATTATTTTACAGTACTCCATAATCCTTGATATTTTTTTAAAAAATGAGACATTATTATAAAAAGTGAAACTGATTCTTGAAATAGAGCACAGGTACCCTATCTACCTCTTCTTCATATTCTTGATTAGTGTGCAGCCCTTGAAGAGGACAGTGCTTTCCTACAGCACCATAAACCCACTGAAAGGGCAGTAAAAAAAGAGAGAAGCAGCATGAAAAAATATGAAAGCAAACTCAACAGCCTGCATAATAAGTTATACATCTATCATATATATGTGTATATAAATGACCAGGTGAAATTGAATTAAATCTGAAGATGAGGTTAGTTTACAACCAAGAACCTTATACCCCATTGCCAGAGATGGAAGATGGAAAATTTTTGCAGAAGCCCTCATATTAATGATAAAACTCTGCTTTATGAAGAGGGGTTTCCAGTGCCTTTGGCTACATCTTATAAAGCATAAGGTAAAAGGTTCAGATAAGGATCATGTGGTCCAATTATCAACTTCCTTATTCATAAATTAATCTATTTATGTGATATGTTGAAGTTGGAGTGAAATGTACATATCTTTAAATGCTTCATTACAATACCTGAGGGAATTTTATATATACTTATATAAAGTGATAATTCATTATTATAGTTATCATCATAAATTTCCTGGTAAGTATTAAAACAAACATAAGTAGCGTTAAAAGTCCACATAATTCATTTTCAAATTGAGCAGCAAACCTCTTTTTTTATTCATAGCAAATGTAATTGTGTCATTCCTCATTCTTGTTTAAATGGGAAACATGCTATTCTTTTTAAAATGGAATTATTTTTAGAAGTGTCAGTATTTAAAGCATGCTACCAAAGCTCTGAAATAATAGTGCAGAAGTATTTTATATATGGTATGATATTATTTTAATGAAGTGACGACTCTTCCATCATTATTTAAGATTAATCAGAAATTCCTGATACTGAAGGCCAGGAAAAGTTCAGAAATTGAATTTATATTTGCTTTAATATTTCTTTATTTTGTCAATCACATCTCAGGTTAAATGCAGAAGTTTAGCTAAACATTAGAGCAAAGTTTATTTCAATATTACAGATACCAACATAAACCAGTTTGCCTTTCATTTTATGCTATTAAAAGCAAAACCCCATGGGTAAACTAGATGTGGGGAATACTGCAATTACATGCCATCACATAGCTCTCCCAAAGAAAACCTGCAGTTCTTATACAATTTACTCTTGTAAATCTCCCATTGCAGCCCACTGCAATCTCAAGGTTTCAATTTCTACTTGAAAACAAATAGCTACTATAAAAGAATTTATGCTTTTTGCAAGCCACACCATCTGTCACTAAAAGAGGAGAAAAGGCAGAGCAGCTATTGGGAAAGGTGTGAACTAACTAACTGAAAACTGAGGGATTGGGGTGTTTTTAATAACATGATTCACTATTTAAATTGAATATGACTTCATTTTTTCTAAGTCATCACTATTCAGTCTTGCAAGCATTTACATCATCACATTTCCTACAGACACTTAGAAATATAGTTCTAGGTTAGCTGTGACACGAAAACATGTGGAGAGTCTGCAGGAAGAGGAGAGGGGAAAGGCTGGGCTGTTCCATACATAGTTAAACTAAATAAAATCAAAGCATCACACTCATATGACAGCAGTGACACAGGCCAGAGGGAACAAGGGCTGTCTGCAAATAATCATCTTTATCTGACAACTGGAAACTAGATATTGAGCCAAAATGTCACATGACATACTGTTCCGTTCAAAAGTAACTCAAGTTCTTCAATTTCTGTTTAATTGAATTTTCCTCACATATGGCAGCTATCTACATCAAGCTTATTCATGCTTGTGAATTTATCACAGAACCTTCTTTTAATATATATATATTAAATATTCAAAATATTTGAAATATTTCCTTTTATTGCAATTATATTAACATACATCTTTTAGTTTTTAAGCATGCAGAGACCATTCTGGTTGAGAGAATACCTGTAGTCATGGAAAATGTCAATGCTAGGTCTGTTAAGAAACTGCAAACTTTATTTCCAACTCTCTGCTCCAGATAAGATAAAGGAATAATTCTACTTGTGATTTCCTATCTTACATATGTGTAAGTGCCTTACCAATTAAACAAGGCATATAATTTGGATGAAATCTCCTCCTTCAGACTATGAAATGCAGCCAAGTCTAAGACTCTTATTTTCCTTTACAAGTTCTATTTGATTTTATTAAAAGTACATGTCATATTAAATTTTGCATTTAATTTCCCCTGATATTTTATAAAAGTGAGAATAGTAGAGAAAAACAAATCACTGGGGTCGACTCAAATTTCTTCTCCATTTATAGGACTCCCAATTAATAACAAAATGGACAACTTCAGTATTGCACAGGACTGTAGCTGAAAAGGACAGGAAGGATTAGTTCATCTGAATTGTGGCTTTGCAAACACTCACAACACAGATTAAAATGCAATCACAAACCAGTGTGAGCATATTTAATAACTCTCACAGTTCTATTTCTCACTCATGTTGTCATCAGCTTTTAACTCGACCGCTGCAGCCCTCTCACCAGCCTTGACAAATGCAGCCCTGGTCCACTTATATCTATTTACAGCATTGCTAGAGAGATCATTATCCAGTCATCACTTTGATTGTTATCAGCCCTTGCTTAGCACCTTCCACTGGCTCCTCGGTCTCCCTATCATATCAAATACCTCTACTTGTCTGCAATTTCAAAATCCTTTGCAATTTATTGTCTTCTATCTAGCACTTCTCATATGCTATCACTACAGCTCCTGAATCATTAATATTGCCTTCTGAAATCAGTATTGCCCTACGCTCTCCCTTAGGCTACTTGAAATGAAGGCCATTGTCAGCCTTCCAACCAGCCTTTAAAATTACGTGTCGAGAAACCTGGGCTAACCTGGGCCACTGGTGTATCAACCTTAACGAGCAGCATGGGCTTCCACGCTCTTACCAAACAGATCACCTTCCAGTGTGTTCCCACCTGTTCTTTTTTTGACCTCTTAGCTTCCCAAAAACTATTACATTTAAAAGCTCTGTCAGATGCAAATCAAGTCAATGCTGCAGATTCATATCCAAAAGAACCAGAGGCTCTTTAGCGTTGACCACTCAGGAACCCCAGATACCGAGACATCATTGACCCAGGAGATCCCCCATCTTTAAAGTCCTTTAATAACTTATTTTCACTGGCATGATTCAAGAATTGGCACAAAATATATGAAGGTTGGCACATTGTAGTAAGTTAAAACAAAAATTTCAAAACTTGAATGGGTTGTTTACACAGAGATTGCCTTGAATATTGTTTTTATTTTAGTGTAATGTCTGTACCTTAGCTTTGTTGAATTCCTGGTGTGACACCATGAAGAATAAATTACTTTATGCACCAACAGTAGAGGAGGCTACAAGCAAGTTGAAACACTTATTAAATGAAAGCACTTCTTTTCTAGTACCTGTAGTTGTAGGAGAGGGCAGGACTTCCAGTTTACCAAGAGACATTCATTTAAACGCCTTGAAACCACAAGTTCCCATAACAGATCCTGCCCTTTAATAAAATCAAGTTATTCCTTTTAAATGTTATTAGCATTTTATAGGCTGTTAAAAGGAACAGAGCTCAGAATGTTTATATTGCTGTGAGTCTCCCTGATTGTGTCCCATTCTGATAACCACCTGTCTGATGAAGCTTTGATTGAGTATGCATCTTCTGCAAATAATTCAATAGGAAACAAACATGTTACTGTTGTATTAAAAACAGAATGTGTACTGGGACCTAAGATTATTGGTCAGTGCAGGAATTTTCCAGGCATCTGGTCTGTAGCTCACATTGCATGTAGTGAATTATATCCCAGTAATTGAGAATGATGAATGATTTGACCCTCTTAAATATCTAATGAGGGAAAAAACAGCGCAGCGAGAGCCAAGATTTAGGCAATTTTAGCCTCCAGGAAAAAACAGTTGTAACCCAACACCACCCACAAATCTCAGCGGGTGCTTTGGTGGGGTAGTATGTCATGTATCTTGGGTAATACATCTTACATTGTGGGCAAGAAGAAACAATAATATTGATCTCCTACACCATGAAAAACAACATGTAATGTCACAGAATTTAGAGGTTTACACAAGAAGGTTAAAAAAACCCCCACAACCTTTTCTTGGAGGATTTTTTGTCTGCAGAGGAACTTTGCAAATCCCTATAAAAAGGCAGGAGCATTATAACAAGTGTTACAAAAGGCTGCTAAATTACTCTGACACAATTTAATGTCAGAATGACAACGGCAAAATAATACCTCTTTCTGCACATACCTGTGTAATGCTACGGTGGCTTTACTAAAATATAAAGTTAGCAGAATATTCTGGACTGAAAAAGCATAATTAGTAATTTCATGCTGGCATTTCACACTGGGATATCCTGCTGTGGTAAGAGGCTGTCTGGGACCAACCTCCCATTCACACAGATACTGAAGTTAGAGGTCAGTTCACTTCTGTTGTGATTTGTCCTTTTTTCCCAGCTGGTCTCCATCCTTCCTGCCACACTCAGTGGAAACAGTAAAACGCAGCCCCTCTTGTGAGATTTTGAAAAGATGCTGTCTACAAAGCAGCAGAATTAAGTACACTGACAAAATGGTATCTCTGGAACTTGAGGGCATTGGCCTATTTTGCAACACCAGACAGGAAGAGGGAAGAGAGGAGTTCATATACTGTCCTAAAAGTTTTATTTTAAGAAAAACGGGGAACATTGTTTGGGAAATTAAGTTTCCATAGTGAGGGAGGAAAGAGAGATGACTAATGGATGAAAAGAAGAAAGACAAAAGTGAAAAGACATTAACAATTACTGAGATGAAACCATCCTGGTATTCTTGCTTCTTTTCCTGTTTTGCTTATTTGGGCAACCAATTGCTAAAGGCAGCAGCTGGACACTGGTTGTTAAAGAACTTCACTGCTGTGAATTTGTCTGTGTTTCAGACATGCATGCTTACCAGTGTAGAAGATAAGCACATGAACAGTCTGCATTTCTGTTTTGGCACAAGGACCAGCTTTAAATATGAATGAAGAGATCTCCTGCAGCTGACAGAAGTGCTCACTCGTTCCACCAGTGCTGCAGAGTTGTTACTGTGGGCTCCGGGGTCCCATTTTTTAGAGCAGCAATTCAGATAATGCATATTTATAACATTTTTACAGCCGAATGAGTTAACAAATCACAAAGAGCTGGAATTACACAGGAAGTAGCAAAAACCAATCGGGTAGGGCCTTAATTTGATACATCTGTATTGTGTGATAGGCTCCATTGTATGGACTCCATCCTATTCCATGGCAGATAGAGTGTGTATTGAAAGCCCTACATTTGTGCTCTGAAAGACAGCAGCTGCTTCCCATCTCCCATAACATCTGAAAAGAGTTTTACATTCAGAATACTCACAAGCCAGGAACCCCTGTCTCCCATACAGGCTGAGGAACAGAGTATTTCTGAGTATCCAGACTCTTATCTGCTGCTCAGGAAAACTACACGTGGCAAAAAAAGGATTCACCAAGGAAGTATGACGAGCTGTTAAGCGTTCTCCAACAGAGAAAGGCAACATAAAAATTTACCAATATTTCTAAATGCTGTGATAGATTGGTGAAACTTTTTACAGCACATCCATATTTACAACACTGGGAGCTAGTTTGCACAACTGGAATGAAACTTTTCTTCCAGAGCATTTCCTACCGCGCTAATAAAATTAAAACACAAGGAAAACAAAGAAACGTCTTTTTCTCCAAGACTACTCTTATTCAACAAGCTCTTATTATCCATTCTTATGGTGAGCTTTTTCTTATAACTTCTAATTTTTAACTGACTTACCTTTTATTTAATAATGCATTTTAACTGCACTACACAGCTGTGACAAAAATGCACGTCACCCTTTTCATTTTCTAGACGAGACAACTGGGTTTTTTTCGGATTTTGAGCCTTTCCTGTTCATCCATTGACCAATTTCCTCCACAAACACCTCAATTCTTTCTTCCCAGCTACCCCTGGCACACATATCAGCAAAACATACACTTATACCCACTTATGTTTCAGAATATGCATGTTTATGTGTTGCTATGTAGAACCTGACACCAGGGAACTTTCAAAGATAAACTTATTTTGGTACTTATTTACTAGCATAGTACAAACGATGATTGATTAAACCAAAACCAATTTGCTTTCTGTAAATGGTATCTTTACATTCCTTTTTTCACATCTGCTATTTCTCTTTTAGAAATGACTACTCCTAAAATATTATTTGCCAAAGCAAGCCATGTAATATTCAAACAATTTTAGCATTACTATGTGTTATTCAACACATTATTTTGCCTAGTGGAAAGATACCCTACTATAAACCTAAAAGCAACATTGCCTGGCTACGAGAAAAGACAGTCAGATGCTAACAAACACCACCAAACAAAAGCCAGAACAAAGCCAACCACCTGGTAGTTTCCCCACTTGTGCACTTCACCCAGAAGATTTTGCAATTCATAAATGAATGAGCAGCTACCACAGCTCTCTTTTCTAAAGGCTCTTATGTTAATTGAGTTTGCTCTAAACATTTTCATATATCACATCAAGTATTCGGTGAGGTGCCAAAGCACTTTGTTAACAAACTTATTTCCCAGATGTGGCTAAAGCAGGGACAGAAGGCTTGGATGTTCTAACATACCTAACAATTCAATTACAGTTATCTTATGGTGCCATCACATATTTTTCTTCAACAATCAAACAACCTCAGCTGGAAACTCCAAGCAATACCATAAATAAAGGACCATCTGGCAAGAATAATTAAGGAAGGCTGGAAATAAAACATTAATTAGTGCAGTAGTTCAAACGACCTTCAAAGGCCTTATTATGAAATTATATCCAAAAGAGTTAATCATTTATTTCATGTTACAGCTATATTTAACTAAGCATGAATAAATAATAATATCATTTTAGGATGCTATTGCACTGTTATTGACTCAAACTGATTTTGAAAATGTCTTATTTTTCTATAACAATAAAATTAGAATGGAAACCAACCTACATCAGTTTAGAACAGCAGCCTTGGTTTTCCCCTGTTTCAAATCAATGAGTCAGTTGAATCAAGCTTGCCTCAAAATTTACATACTAGAAAGGACTAGAACGGTTTGCCAGGACAATGTGCATGCAACTAATTGCTTTTAAATCATTTACATTTGTTTTCTCAGTTTTGGAAGGAAAAGAATAGCAGTCTAGAATTACTTGCTTTCTGATCTATGAAATGAAATGCCAAATACTAGGGTTCTTAAAATCTTTTCTGTACAGAAATACACATTGTTATCACAAACACAGGGAAGGTATCATATCTATCAAAATCTTTGCTACTTTCATCTAAGTTGGTTGCAATTAAGATATCAAAATATTTCAGCATAATCTGTAGATATACAACAATGGTCTCAAATGCCTTCATTATCCTCAAAGCAATACAGTGGGAAAAAGAATGCTTGAAAATATAATATAACCAGGCTGTTCTAAAGGAAGGAAAAAAACCCAAACACAAACCAGAGCTCAGTACTTCCTGTGTTTCTGTACCTTTTCCAAACTGCATTTAAAATGTATGCATGAATTATTAACAAAGTTACATCTCCATAACTTCTGGGTTTGTTCTTTCAGTTGTGCATTATTGGGAAAATATGCTAAGGCAAAAGATTTTAAAGAGGACTATAATTAAAACACATTCATTATTTTATTTTATTATTGGACAGAGTTGCCATCCAGTCTATAAGACCAGAGTCTTCATTATGTGGCAGAGTCACCTTCTCCTTATCCCCAGGCTTCAGGATGTCAACCAACTGAATGAATTATCTTGGACCACAGCCAACAGAACGTCCTTTAGTTACGAGGCAGACAATGACAAAGCTCCTGAAACTCTCAGACATCATCTGGATAAGCAGGCACAGGGGACAAAATCTTCTTTAGGGAATACGAAGGCCAGATCCACTTAGGAAGATCCATTAGTTAGAAAAGAGCTACAGGAGTCCCCAGTGCAACCCAAGGCCAAGGGAAGCTGGATGAATTTTTGTCAATATATTACTGTTCCCACGACTGACTCGTGGTTAAGGCAGCGTTGTCGTTGGTGCTAACAGGGAAAGTGCAGTGATACTCAAGTGATGAATTCCAGGTTTGCTGTTCTATCTTTCTTAAAGCCTACGTACTTAAGCCCATAAACATTAGGATCACAGATATGTTACTGATACAAGAATGAGTTGCTTTTTTAGACTGAGAAATTACCATGGGATAAGCTAGCATTAGAGTTCAGCACTTCAACAACTGTTTAGGAGGTAAATTACTGGTAGAACCTGATGTTAATCTGTCTTAAAAATAAATTAAGTATTGAAAACCTTAGGCCTATGTAATAGGAATGGGAAAAAGAAAAAAGGCCAAAACAACAAAACACCCACAGAGAGAAACAGCTGACCCTACATTACTGGCCAAACTATGTCAATGGGACATAAAGAGGCTAATTAACAACAGCTGATGATTAACTTTGCCAAGAGAAAGTAGAGCCCAGAAAATATCCATCCATAAGGAAAGGTGCTGAAATGCAGACAGAAAGCTCAGCTATTTGGGAAAAGAGGAGAAAGAAGGATCTAAAAATACGAAGGTCACAGGCAGGCAGTACTTAAAATTGCCTAAGGGACAGAGGGCAGAAATTACCAGAGAACAAAAGGGGAAAGGCCATGGGGCAGACTGTTATAACTCAAAGATAAAAAAGGAGAGGGTCTGGACTCAACACTAGCATGAGCTATAGAACAGCTGTAGCCTAGAGAGCAGGAAGCAAACATGTAATGAGACAGGGAATACAGATCCAGAAAGAAGAGCAATTTTCTGTAAAAGACCTTACCTAGTTAACATAGAGATCTCTATGGAGTTCCCTGACAACTACCCTGTGCTAATTGTAGAGCTGCTTCTCTAGTTAGGATGCTTTAGACACTACGGTTCTGCACGTGGATAGGGAAAGGCAGATGGTCTGAGAGTCTGTGCAATGATCTGAACGAGTCCAAGTCTGAAGATCAAACAAAGGATACTGAACAGGAGAGGAACTGGTCTGTTGTTCCTAGTTCCTAGCCCTGCACCTCTAGGTAGATGGCTGCATTGGTGGAGTTTTTCCCATGGGAGAGTAGAAGTTGTGTGACATCCAGACTTATTTTACAACAAAAAGCTGAAGTTACATCAAAGCAGCCCATGCAGGGTAGGCCAACACAACCATAAATATGTTTTCATTGTTTTCATTCTCTTTAGCCCTTGCATCTTCGCCTTCCACAGTACTTAATTTCTTAGGAACTGTGCAAGAGTTGAGGCTGTCGTGTCCTCCAAGCAATTTGGACAATGCCCTCAGCCACATGGTGTGAATGTTGGGAATGTCCTATGTTGGGATAGGAGTTGGACTCAATCCTTTTGGGCTCCCTCCAACTCGGGCAATGCTGTGGTTGGATGCAAGAACAATCAAGGTTTATGCCCCCTCCCGAGTCCCCACAAGAGCTGCAAACTAATGCTCTAGCTCAAGTGCACCCAATATGTGGATGACTCAAATGCTACACTCAAACCCCACTTGCTCCAGAGACATGTAAACATTCCTTCTTCTCTGCATTTTCCACATTACTGAAGCCACCTTTGTGGATGATGGAATTTCAGACTGCGCAGAGGACTGACCCGACAACGTTTGCTCTGCACCAGAAGTCTCACCCCCTGGATGATGTTACGTGAAGTAACAACAGATAATGCTGCAGCCTCGTGGGTGCAGAGGACTCTGAAATAATTTGCAAAATAAAGCCACATGCAAATAGTTTTCTCATGTCAGAGGATTGCCTCAGAGGCAGAAAGCCTGTTTCTGATGAATTTGTGATGCTATTACTTCCATTGTAAATCTCACTAACTTTTATGAAACATACAGTAGCATTCGTATTAAAAATATTTGTGAGAAGATGAAAAGAGGCTTTTACTGATTTCCAGCAAATCTTTTTGGAAAGTGTTTTGGTAGTTATGTAGCCCTTCCAGTGAAAGAAGTAGAGTGATTACTTTCTTGGAAGAGATCAGTAAAGAGCAATGCAGACTCCTCTTGAAGCTTCTGACTTTTTCATAGAGACTTGCCAAGGTCAGAAAAACAGCATATATTATTTTCTTAAAAGTGATAGATGTAAAAAAAAAAGTACCTTTTTTTTTCCATGTGAAATAAGGATTTATACAGTGAAAGGTTCCTTTTTAAAATTCTCTGGCCCTGAACAAAATAAACAGCTTGCATATCAATCATTAGCAGGTATAAAGCTCTGCAGGAGATACAGCCTGAAACTTGGAGAGATATGCTGTCTGATTAAAGAAAATGCAGGCAAATGAAACAGAAAAAAATAGCCCCTCAGAGAACTTGTGTAAGCAAAACCATTAAAAACAATTTTCACTAATAGTAATTTATATCATCTGACTCAGGGGAAAAAGGGGTATTGTCAGAATGATCCCTTTGGCCACAAATACCAAGAAAACACTGAAAGAGAATTCAAGATTTCTATCTTCTAGTCTCCAGAGTCACCATTTTACATGTTCAGTCTACACTTCTCTTTCTCTTCCTCCCACTCAAGGTTAACAACTTCTGGTTTTCATTATCATGATTGTGAATTTCAGGGAAAATGAGGGCATCAAACTGCTTTTTTCCTCTGTCACAAATAGATATTAACACCGAGTCTAAGTCCTCTGTTGCGCATTTATCTTTATATCTTAAACCCCCACAATTACAACCGAAAACAGAAAAAGAAAAACAGAAAAAGAAAACAATCTTACTGATATTAAGAATGATTAAGAAGAATGCTATGATTGTATAGGCTTTTTTATGTCTATGATACAATCCAAAGTTATTAAATTCTAAGCCACGTGAAATATTTGGAACAAATTTTTTTTACAAACACATCATTTGGTTATGTCTGAAAAAGGCAAGCAAAACACACAGAAATAAAGTCACAATTCTCTGCAAATAAGATCAAACAAAACTATTACAAGATCCAAAAACCATGGGTAGAATTATGACCTAACTTCACAACGAACAAGAAGGACATCACCACAACTAAAGTTCTAGAGGAAAACTTTCTCTGGTCCTTCATGAGTTCACACCATCCCTAGGAGAAGGAGCACGCTCCTCACTCTGGAAAGACTGGACACCTGGCTTTTCAATGAATGGCAAAATGAATCCTCTGTGCAGAAGACAGACAATTTTATATTTATTGAAATTAAAAAAAGAAACAGGAAACAATGGGCTTCTAAAAGAGCTACACAGTAGGAAATACTACATGTAACCAGCCAATTTAAAACATATTGTCTATATAATTGTAGAGAATAAGTAATGTAAATCAAAAGCGTACAACTACACACACACATTCTTACTTCATTCCAGGGAAAATAAACATTAACAATAAACACAAAGCCAATTTTCATCTTTAGTTTGATCACAAAGATAACTTTAGGTATCCTAGAAACACATCCACTTACTCTAAATTGTGTTTCTCTGCAGTCATCTCTAAAAGGAAAGCAAAGAGCATGGAGCGGTCTAACGTGATACCAATAAAACTAAACCATACACTAATTCATTTTTTGTATGCAAACAATGGTTTGTGGCAATGCTATCAGAAGCATTTCACAACACTTCTGTTAGAATATGAACTAATAAATTGAAGCTTAATGACTGGACCTAGAATATGACACAGCCAAGGACTCCTTAGTGTGGGGACAGCAACTCCATTAGGTTTAAGAGCACTCAATTATATAGATTTTCTACATACTATTGGCTTACTAACCAATGGTCAATTAAAGTCATTGTTCCAAGATGATTTCTAGGAGCTATAAAAGACTGGGTTTAACTTCTAGAACAGTGGAAGTCAATCTAAACCCAAACACATGTATCTCTAAGCCTTTGAACCGTCCTGCTAATAGGTCACTGCTTAATATGGTTGATTGAATGCAAGAACTGTTATAGGAACTAATGAACTGCTTTTTGTGCTGCATGGAATGGAAAAATCTGTCTAGGTGAAGTCATTCAGAGAACAGCAATGACCATTTTGCCAAAGATAATAAAAGTTGATGGCAATTATGGCACCACACATCAAAAACTTTGATTTGTTAAATATGCTTTAATAGCTGAATTGTTTCAATAAAAAATACAAAGTGGTTCTATGCATAACTTTTTCCTGACAAACAACTATTAAGCATTTTTCACACTTTAAAATCTACTTTTCAAATGTCATTAGCAATGACCTAGTAAGAGGAACACACTAAAGCAGTAGATGGGAAAGAAGAGAAGCAGTGTTCTTCCATCTCTGCCCAGATTTAACCCGTGAAGGACAGTGTCTTAGTTCACAACTCACACCTTATTTTGTTCAACTGTTAAACCAGACTGATAGAGATCAATTTTGTATATTACTTTGACATATTTAAATGAAAAGTGAGGCATAAAAAATTCTTACTTTTCTTAATCACTATACTATCTCATAACTTGGGAAAAGATAAGGACCCTCCTTTGTATTATAAATATATACACAGATAGGTACACACTATAATGTCATTACAAATCAGATCTGGTGCAAGATGAAGTGGTTTATGTCAATTTTTGACCCAATATTTGCCTCTACTGCTTCTGCCAGAGTTCCTCATTATACATCAGTAATGTTTTACTTTTTAATCATTTTTCTCCTTTTCTTCTTACACTTACAGAAAGAAATGAGATTCAAAATGAAATAAAAAAGTACTGGGAATTTTCCCTCAATTTACTAACAAACATCAAAAATATAATTTTTGAACTTCTGGAATGAAAAAAATCTGTACATATTTTTAATGTTACTTTGATTTTGAGAGATAAGTACCCTGACAAATCTCTCAAATGACAAATATTTCAATGTTCTTAAATATTTTAATATTCTAAAACAGGACTTCTGCATCTGTTCTTCAGTAATAAGCGAAATGGAGGTATCAATAAAGTAACTCACAGGATAATATGCAAATATATCAACCTATTCCCAAAATATACCTTAAAAGTTCTGCAAACCAACTAAACTGATTGTACTCTAAAAAAAATGAAAGGTCACATAATTACCTACTCCCACAGCACAATATTTATTGCTTATGGTGTCACTTAATTTCCAGTCTTACTATGCATTTTTTTTAACCCTGAAAAGACAGCGGGTGAAATTTGGAATTCTTTCACTCATACCCCAAAGGTCTTAAAATTATAAATAAATAAATAAATAAATTATGTGGGACTAAATAAATAAGAAACAATTGCTCATAATGGAAAATAATACAGTTCCATGTTTGATCCACACACAAAGTATCATGATTTTTTTCATTTGAAAGGGTCCTTCCAACGGTAGAAAAATATTCAAGAGGAATTAAATATGCAGGCGACAGCTAGAACACACTGAGTAATTTTAAAAAATTAACTCAAGGGCAGATGCTTAAACAGAATATAGTCCAAAAACAAATAGCTTGGGCCAGGTCCCTGTTAACTGTAAATATTGTAATTACTGAGACAGATGATGTTTCAAATGAACGTAAGCTGCTTTGGCTGAGGTACAATTCCTAAATGTTGTATAATTTTGTTATGCCTTTTTATATTTACAACAGTGAACATTGAGGAAAATCCTACCAGAAGTACTAAGTCACCTAAAGTGTTCCTATTGTAAAAAGCATAGCATATGCCCTGTGATACCTGGAGCACTGTCTCCACTTTGGGATGAAAAGGCAAGGTTATTTTCCTTTGTATCCCACCATCTTTTTTTTTTTTTTCAAACAGGTCTGCATTTTCTGGCCAATTAATTTACCATAATCATAGAATCATCTGGTTGGAAAAGACCTTTGAGATCATTGAGTCCAACCATACCTGTCCAGTAGTAAACCATGTGTCTAAGAAGCTCATCAACCCATCTTTTAAACACCTAATGAGAAACCACAACATATAGGTTGCTTTCAACAGGTAGACAGCATGGCCTAATTTAGAGGGTCAGCTGGGATTCCAAGTTGTCCCTCAAACAGACATCCAGCACAACTGGTTCTGATCACAGGGGGCAGAGTCTGCTCTCAATTTGTGCCTTGTGTTTTTACAAAACCTTCAAGATTCTTCATCCTGGTCAGAAACATTATTGTTCTCTATTTTGATACGCTCAGTAAAATGTTTCTCACTCGCAGACACCTTATTAACTTAACAGATTAGACAATCAACAAGAACATCCTTACAAATACACCGAGAACTAACTATCTCCAGCACATCCCACCCATATCATAAACTCTGGGCACCAGGGAAATGCATCCTCCTGCCACAGACAGGCAGTCGTTACAGACTTCACTTATAAATGAATATGTAATATGCTAAATATTGGTTACAATGGTAGGGCTGTCATAACAACCACACGTACTTACACTAACAATCACTAACTTAGTCTTTTCCCAGGGAGACAAGACTGGAGATAACCATAGATTTCAACAGCAGCAAGAGGGACAGAGAAAGAAACCACTTTCTGGGCCAGCATGTGTGGACCCCACTCTGAAATGTCACCTGTCAGTCCCTTAACTCGAATGGAATCCTTTCCTGAAGAAGTTACAATTCCCTGAGATCTTGGAGTACCTTAGTTTTAGACCTCTTTGACTTCTAATGGAATTCTTATGTTCAAATTAAACTTCTTAAAAATGCTTTACAAGCTTTTAAAAAGTTTATTCAATAACAGTAAAGTATTCTATACATAGCTGAAAAAAAGGAAAGGAAATGCCTATTCAGCAAGAAAAATTAATAGTGGGCACGTTACCAGAAAGTCCACTGCAGGATCTGTAAATGTGTAATTTGGTAAGGTTATTCCTTCTGGCTGAAAGACCTGGAGGCTTCTTTCACATCAATGAAGGTAGAATCATAGAACAGAATCATAGAATCATTAAGGTTGGGAAAGACCTCCAAGATCATCCAGTCCAACCCTCAGCCCAATACCACCGTGACTACTAAACCATGTCGTGACATGCCATGTGTACACAGTTTTTGTACCCCTCCAGGGATGGAGACTCCACCACTGCCCTGGGCAGCCAGTTCCAATGCTTCACCACTCTTTCAGGTGGGCAGATGGATGGTGTGGTACCTTTCAAAGAATTCCGTACTGACAGAAATCTGCAAGTCAATAAACCATCCTAAAAGTGTGAATTCCCTCTTCAGTCTTCACATTATCCCCTTTGTGAAACTTTTCAGAGTGGAGCAGTAGCCATATTCTTGTCTACATCATCTCATTTCCTACTGGGATTAAATAACTCTAATGATTTATGTGGATAATTTTCTAGTATCAGCCCAAAGCGGGTTCAGCCCTCTTAAAAGGGTATGAGTCTATCTGTATTAGAACGGAGTAACCATATCACAACATCCACAAATTTGATTCAAGTTTCCTTGTCTGCATCCAAATTTGACATTGTCTCTTCTCATAAAACATAATCAGCAGTCGTTTAATAAACAGGAAATCAAAATTATTTCAGTAATTTTGTAGAAAAATTACCAAGGAGGCTTATAGGTGTGGTTCATTAAAATGATGGGGATAACCACTGTATGCAAAGGTAAGTAACTCTGTAAGTCTACAAATAAAAAAAAATAGTTCATTCTAGTATTTTTAATAAGTTATTTTCACAAATAGAAGTCAAAACAAAATATATTTAAAAGTAAAAAATCAGGCATTTTCACGTATAAAATAAAAAGCCATGGTCTAATATGGTCTGTGCTTCCATTAACAACCTCTTCTGAATTCTCTATCTCCCATACATGATCACTTAATTCTTATCACAAGGAAATATTCCTCATAATTTCATCAAATTTTAACTGTTAAAGTAAAAATTTTCCATATTTAACAGTCAAAGTGAATTTTTTCAAGAGTGAATGAATTTGAACCATACAACCTTTTTTTCCTAAGTACTAAAAATACGTATTTCCCCACCTCATAAGGAACAATCTGACTATTTTTTATAGTCAAAGAGGCTCCTGTGCCCTAATACTTTGGAGATAAACTTGAAATTTGGCAAGCAGGATATTAACATCATGACTTTTGCCTTTCTCGTGAGAGAAAAAGAAAATCAAAATCTATCATCAGATAATAATAGACTATTTTAACACAAATACAAAGGACATGAATCATGCAGGAACTTGAGAAACCTACTTTTGGGACTTCTTAACTTTGGAATAATGTTCTTTGAAATTTCTGAGGTCTTCCAACGTATGGGTCTATATTAAACTTTTGCTTTTTGGCAGCAGTGCTTAGCAAGTAAAACAGCCGTAGAGTGTCATGACTTTCAGGTCATGATGATTCATCTCTGATTATGTATAATTCCACAAAACTAAATATTGATTACTTCATTCTCTATTAGAAATAGTACTTTCTTTCCGTTTTCAACTAACTGTCTTTCCAGAAAGTTGTGCCAAAAGACTCTCAAATCTATATACTGGGGTTATACATAATCTTTTAGAAATCTTAATGCATATCCCAGTTGACTCTGTTACTATATTGCTGTAAAATTCTATTACTAAGGTGTTTTTATTTTCTTTGGCTTGTATTAACACTTCCTGCCACCAGGCAGAGAGAAATTTGCACTTCTGGAATGCACAATACTTGGAAAAAATCGAGAACGGAGTAGCAGACAACACTTCCCTCAGATAAGATCGACAGCAAGGATCCTCCAGAGCCCTGGCAGTATTTTAAAATGTGTCTATTAATGATTGCCAAGAAAAATACAAAGAGAGCGTTGTCTTGCAGAGTAAATTCAGTGCAGCACGTAACTTGCTCTCCTGGTCTATGCAGAATATTTAGCTATGCTCAGCCAGAGCCAGAATCAACTTGAATAAATAGGCAGGATAATACAGAGAATGAGTGATAGCATCTAGAGCTGGAAAATGGGGAAAAAAAATCTGCCCCTTAGAAGGCCTTCCTGAATACCACATTGTGTTAGAAATGTAATTATTTATACTTTACAGTACCTTTCTGTCAGAGGTATTCGTATGAATGTCTTTAAAGTCACAATTTTATCTGATTTATGCAAAATACATATGCTTGATTCTGATAAATCAATGAACTCCTCCTAATAGCTGAAGTAATGCTACCATTTCATTTTACTTTACTGAATACTAGTGACGATGCCTGAATGCTGCTATAATGAGGAATCAGTTCTGATTTATTGTTTATTTACATCTACCTGCTATAAAGGCATATAAATTCAACATTAAAAATTGGTCTTTGCTGTTCAACACTTCTCCTTTTTTGGAAATGTATTTTAAACAACTATTTTTAAAGCAGTTAATTTCATTTTATAACTTTATAACTGTAATTAATTTCAAAGATATCCCATAGTTTCAGAGTGATTTACAGTACAAGAGGTCATATCCAATGATCCTAAAGAGCAGCTACGGATAGAATTAACTTCTTGTGATAGGATGCTTCACCAATATCTCATATTGTTTCAAATAAAATCACATCACTAGTCTGTCTGGGAAGCCATAGATATTTAAATCCATCCCATTCTGACTCTTAAACTTCATTTTGACAAGCATCAATGCCAACACATTAAATCATCTTGTGTCTACTCTTAACACTAAGAAGAATCGATTTCTCTTTTACAGTGCATTGGTAAAATACTGACGATAACGAGCCAGATCCTCCTTGGTGTAAACCACAGGTGTCTTTCTGTTAACCTAGAATCCTGCAAAGTTTCTGCTCCGAGAGCATTTTCATTACTGAGTGCTTGTTAATGCTGCCAGATCTCAAAAGATGATGATTTGATGAAACAGCTGTTTTCATGATTAACAGAAATCAAATTACATAGACTGTATGTTGGTCTACAAAGGGACCCTTGTGATGAGATTTGTGTTAATTCACATGCAAGAAGACACTCTTATAGGAGACAACCCATGTTAATTATCCAAAGCCCAAATACTGCATAACTTCTCAAAGCATCTTCTCCAGTGTATCCTGAAACAGTGCAGCAGAGAACCTGTCATCAAATCAGCTATTTAGAAATGTCTGTTTCTAAAACTAAGTCAACCTTGGTCCCAGGCTTAAGTGATACTTCAGCTGAAGTTCGTTATCTCTTATGCTTGCTTCCCTTCACTATTCAATGAGGATCTAACCACTACATAAATATCATGAACTATTTTTCAGCCATTTTATCTCACAACCATCTAACACTTTTCTCTTAATAAAGCCTAAGTTACAGAAAGAAAAATTCACAATTTTACATTTCCTGTGTGAAAAACTCTTTAGGTAAATACCCTTCATTACCAGTTACATAGTCTATCCTTATTATGTTGCTTTTCTGTTTAACATACAGGGGGAAAAAAGAGCCAGAAGAAACCACAAAACCAACCTGCTGAGAAAAAATTGATTTTTTTTTCCCTAAGCTGCTCTCAAGTTTGCTTTATTCAGGTTAACTTAAGAGGAATGTTTGGGTCCAAATATAATGCTTACAGATGATAATATCAACTGAAGACCTGTTGGAGGTGATGGCAGAAGGATTGTGCTGGCAATGATGTTTTCAGCAAGAGGTATAGCAAGAGGAGAGATAATGGAGAATTCAAATCTTACAGAAAAGCTTTAAAAAAGGAGAAGAATATTTTTAAAAATAAACTTATGAATGCACCAATTTGAGAATCAGAACAGAAAGAAGGGAACACACGTTGGAACTATATGCTGTAATTTAGGACGATCTGCAATATATATCAGTTTATTAACTGGAAGTGATGAAGCAAATCATGAAATAATGTAATGAATAATTAAAAATCCTATAGTGAAATTAAAGCTTAGAAGTTCCACTGCCCAGTAGGTCATGTCCTACCTATCAGCTGTTTCACCAAAGTCTTTTCTAGCCTGCACTGAGGTGAAGTTTGCCTTCACCTAACCTTCACCTAGCCTTCACCCAGCCCAGGTCATGCCTAGCACTCAAATGACTTTCAAGCACATCTTTGCTTAAATTGGCTGTCATCCATTCTGTCATATTGTACTTCAGTTCAGTACCCTAAGCATATCAAGAAAAAGCTTTACTCTGGTATAAAACTATTTCCAGAGAGGGCAAAAAGACCATGTGATGCTGAGTGTTGTAATTTACATTTTCCTGACTTCTGAAAACATAAAAAAAAAGAAGCACTGAAGGCCACTTCACCTTAATTTAACTCTCTTCAGTTGAGTGGTTTCAGAGAAGCACACAGCTTTGGAGCAAGAGAACCCTGCTTTCTATAAGAAAACATTGTATGAGACATATGGTGGATAAGTATTTGGTCCTTGCTCTTCAGGACATGTACACAACAAGAAGCATTCACTTTGGGTTGAAATCAGTATCACTCTCTGTGTACTCCGTACACACCTGATGATGGGCAATGAGGAATAAAATCTTACATTGACCAAGTTTGTTATAAGCATGGCAGGGATCCCACTGCCTTTTTCATTTGCCATGTCCACCTTCAATGGCACTTGAGGGATGTTATTTCTTATGATGCAAGAAACATATCTCAGGATAAACATCAGACAGCCACAACCCATGTAAGGTGTGTGGTACCGTATTTCCTTAACCACACTGCAGTGACTCTGACCAATTACAGTGCACAGCAGATGCTATTCATTCAAATCCTCTTTGCATAAGGCATGAACCACCAGAATACCAGAACTAGAAACTTTTAATCTGTAAAATTAACTAGGCTTTTTATGTTTAACCTGCTTATTACCTCAGATTCTGTGGTAACTACAGAAGCTGGCTTGGAAGCAAGATAAATGAAAATACCTTCAATTCTCCCCAATTCATCTTATTTAAAAGTAAACAAATTAAGGCAAAGCAAAAATCACAGATTTCTGTCCAGTTACTGTCAAATCTTTTCAGATGAGCACACCCACCATCACGACTCCAACATACAGACTACATGTATAGTGTTGCATAAACACTGTGCAGAACCTCCCTGAACCCCACCCCACGGTCAGACTTCTCACTAGCAGAAGTGAGCTTGGTCAGCATCATCACAATCAAAGAAAAGGAGGAGCTACTGAGCTGGATGGAGTAACCAAATAATGAGAAATCAAAGGGTTTAGACACATATCTTCTTCCAGACGTGACAACAGCCAACCCAGTCAATTGTCACCCACTTTGCCAAAGACAATTAGCCCCAGGTAATCTTAAATTATTTAAACAGTACATCTTAGTTAGATAATTTTGATTAAAATCGGCGAAGTGAGCCCTGGCATTTCATCCAGCACAGATGAGACCAGTGATGAGCAGCTGGGTTACAAATAGGATTATAACCTCTTCCACTGGTACAGCTGGATAAGGAAGAACAGACACATTGACAGATCTGAAGGACAGATCATCATACTTGAATGAAAAATCAATACTGTGTGCATTCATAATCCGGACATGTAATTATCTGACATCTACTTATTCTGTGTATTCATGAAATAAGATCACAAACACATCCTAAACTTTTCTGTTACATCCTTCCAGGTGTACCTACAGGACCAAGTAGCATTTCAATTAATCCATGAATTTTTGCATGCCTTAAAGTAAAGCACGTAATGTATGTACCTGAGAGAAAGTCCAGTATTGGTAAACAACAACTGCTTCCTTCAACAAAGGCATGAAATGTAAGCTTTCAAGCATACAGCATTGAGTGTAGAACACTATAATTAAGAACTATATATCAGAAACAAAATTATTTTTGTGATCTCTTATTAGTTCTCTTTCTTATGTTTCTCAGTTTATATTAGTCTGCTTATTTAACAACTCAATCTCATGGACAATTAAACAATACTCACAGAGGTATACAAATGTCCAACCTAATCAGTTCCACCTTATTAAGCTCTTCTTTCATTGTTTTGTTGAATCCTGAATTACAGTCAATACAGTCTCCTCAACAGGGCTGCTCTTCTGAATACACTTTAGAAATAAAAGCTCAAACGTGATAGATTTCATCATCAGATCAACCATATTTGCTCGTTTAAATGTAAAACAAAAGTTGTGGGATATTTTTTCAGGAGTTCCCACAGCCTCCCCTTATTTCATTTCTGCAGTGCTTTAGAAATTGCAGCACTAGAGATCTTGAAATTATTGCTGTCACCTCAAAAGCTACTGGAGTTTATAGTAAGACACAAACTCACAGTCTTCCCAGCATCAGCTACAATAGCAAAGTTATTTACTGCACTTTAGGGAGGCACTGATCTTGTTTTTCATATTCCTACTGAAAACTGGTGACATTCACTATCTTCCCAACCACCATGGCATGACATGAAAGTCAGTTTGAAACCCACGTTGTGATAGCTCAACAGTAACACAAACACTGATTCTTTCCAAAGGAAACAGCAGGCAGAGACCAGAGAAGACAACTTCTTCTTTCCTTCAGAAAAGCAATACTATTTTTTTTTAGTTTTTGTCATTTCTATGGCAGACACAGATAGTTTCCTATTATCCATTTATTTCAGCATACTACATTACTGAATTAAGGATCTCAGACTAAAACACATATACATACAAGAATGTTATTTCAAATTAAATATCTTTGCCCATCACTAAAAAAAGTAAAAAACCAAGATGTTTAAAGCTCCACTCTCTTTTCCTTATGAGTAAAGGGTCGCTTGTTTAAGCTAAAATAAAAACTACAGCTAATCTTCTCATGTTCCTTATTTTGGTGACAATCACTTGAATTTCTAGAATAAGAACCACTCACAAATTCACAAGTGACTTTGTTCTTTATAAGTTATCCTACTTTCCTCTTGTTTCATACAGCAGATAAGTGATCTGAAATTTGTCAAAGGAAAGGGATAACTCTCATATTTTGCTGTGGGAGCATACATCAATGACAGGTCATGCCTCTTTGCAGTAGAGACCTTTAAGTGATACTAAAGGAAACTATTATATACATACCATATTTCAAGTGACTGCCAACATTAATGCATTGTTTCAGTAATAACCATGAATCTACTGTGACATATTTGGGCTATTTCTCTGTACAGTTATAATAAACTTTTGTCCAAGAGCATTTAAGTCTGTAGCGCTCATTATCCTTGTTGTGTGACCTAGAAGGGTCCTTGGCAATCAAAATTCTGACATAAAAGTTCACAGTTCAAATCTGCCTTTCAAGTTGTCTCTTGAGACAACTCGTACTGATCCCAAGCCTTTTTTTGACAGCTGTGTTGAAGTTCCCTGATTATAAATTCCCATCTTCTAATCTTTTCTCTGGAAAGGGCAGCTGCAAGTAATGGTAAGTTAATTGCAGCATATGACACAGATTCTAATAAATGCTTTAAAATACTTGCATTCTCTGCTTAAAAGAACCCCAATTTGGTGGCAATAATTTCAGTGTAAATCTTCAAGGGCCCAAGAGTTCTAAGTTGTTCCTAAACACCACCGGGGGAGAAAAAATTAAAGTACATTTTATGGGATATAGGTCTCAGTAATTGTCACTGCACTGCAGGGTTTTATGTTACACCAGTGAAAATGAAATTGTTCCACACGTAACTTGGCAGCCAATACATAGTTCACTCAAAAAAGTGGTTGACTCACATTAATGATGATCTACTCTTAATATATTCCATTATTTTCCTTAGCTACATGGCTGCAGAAGTTTGTAGTGTTTAAAGCAGAATAGGTTATAATGTGCTGCACTAAGGCACAAAACCCAGAGAAAGTTACCTGTATTGACTATAAATATAATAGAAAATGTACAAACTAACTGTAGTTGTGTGGTGCTTACAGTTATTTTCAACTAAGCTATGACAACTGTAATACAGACCTGCCAGAAGCTGTCCTACCTCATGATGAGACACATCAGAACTCATAAACTAAGAAAATGCAAGAATAGATCAATATGTGCATAACAGAATGATACACACTTTCAGAGAAGGTGACATTCTAATGCCTACACAAGGACCAAACCAATGGTCCACCAAGGAGCTATTATGATGATCTGGCCTGACTTGATCCATAACATAGTTTAAAAAATTGCCCCCAGTAGTTCATGCATCAACTGTACAACATTTATTTAGTGACAGAGAACCCCTGAAACCTTTGAGCAGTTATATTTCTCTTTATAGGATCTTGCTATACCTTTTCCTGCTGCATTAAGTACCTCACCATAAAGCTGGTAATTTTCTCTCTAAAAGAGGAGATAAACTCTAATCTGATCACCACTTAAACTTCATCCTGCTAACTGCACATTGAGATCTTCAGCCCCTGTCTGTGGAAGCATTTTTCATAAACTTCAGACAAATTCTCTCTTCTGCTGATGCTTTTATAATTATCCAGCCAGAGATAGTTCAGATAAATATTTAAGAAAAGAAGCAAACATGGTAAATAGATTAATGGATTATGATAAAAGCAATTTGTAAGCTCCCATGTTCTATTGGTATATTATCTAAATGGTTGCAAGCTTTACTTCAGGCCTTCAGGGCTCAGGAATAATACTACACACTTTCAATTCATACCGGTATAGCTCTTCAGGGTTTTCTTTTTTCATGTTAAATGGCAAAATAAATGATGGATATTGGTTGGTTTTCAATAAGCAAGACTAATGCTGAGGATAAGGGTAAAGTTTTCAGGGCTTAAAGCATTTCTTCAGCAAAATTTATACCTTAAACTAATCTTTACCATCTCCATAGCATACTTTTAAGTTATTCAGTAACTTCTGATGTCAGCATCGGTTGTGTAGATGAACTAATCAACATTACAATCAAAAGCAAAAATACATCAACATCAGTCAAGCTTAGTGCTGTTTCAGGTTTCAACAGGCATCCACACTGCCTTCTGTGACAGAAGCAAGAAATATATACTATTTTTTTCCCTCCGATTTCTGAAGGGACCCTTATTGGAAGCTGAAGTCCTGATCTCCTATACATCACTGCCCTGGAGGCTGGAGTGATGTAAGAGGAGCCAAAATCCACAGCAAGTGAGGGCACACTGCATTTTTCTTGTCCCACACAAGTGTCCAGATAACAAACTGACCAAGCAAACTGCTGACTTTATGAGTCTCAGGTAGACTCTTTTTAAACTCGCATATATATGAGATTATACATCATGTGTCAGTTTGGCCCCAGTTCTCCTCCTCTCTTATATTCAGTGCAGTTTAAAACCAACAACAACCAAACAGGAGAAAACCCACCACGAAACACAGCAAGAAAATGCAATGGTTTCCTCTCAAATCTCATAACACAGGACCAAAGAGAGACGATGAATAAAGACATCAGGAGAGTCACAATCCCTCAGAAATGCTATGGAGTTTATCACTTGGAAGTGAGAAGGATGCACAACAGCAGAGAGTCTACTCAGGAGATCTCGTTCACCTCAGCCTGAGCAGCACCACAGTGTCTGTACTGGTTTCACTTGCATGTTCAGAGAGATGTTGCCCAGGAGCTGGGTGAGTGCTGCTACTCCTGCTCTGTTAGGAGTCACGATCCACCGAGCTGCCCTCATCACATCTTGGGAAAGATGCACACTCTTCAGAAAACACACAAAGCTTTTTCATCCTTATTGTGATTTAAAGATGTTTTTCATAACAACTTTCTCTGATTTTAAGAACTACTTTCTAGATGAAACTGCTTTGTGTAAAGGATTCTTTCTATTGTATGCTGAAAATGTAAATATTTGTATGTACTTGTTTAGATTAAAAAATAACTAAAAAAAAGCCTTTCCAAGGACCTGAACACCTCAATATGCCATCAATAACGCAATTAGTCATACCTCCTTTATGATTTCAAGGGAAGAGTGTAGGAGAAAAAAAGCTTTCAGGACAGTAGTGCAGTAAAGAACACCTGTAAATTAGCAAGTATTTTTATTAGATAATTAGCAACTAGAAAAGTAGCACATACAAATATTCTAATGGAATAACTCACACTAGCATACGTTTAAATGGCTTTCACAAAATAAGCTAAGAGCACCTGAGGTGTTAAAGCCCTAAAACTGCATATTTTAGCAAAACAGAAGAATAAGGCTAATGAGTTAGTTGTATATTATTCTTATGTGCTTATAATAATCCCTTAGCTATCATTTTTTAGGTTTTTTTCAAGGTGTTATAAAAATTACCAGAGTAAGTATTAGTCAGAGGTACCCCCTCAGTTATATCTTCAAACACCAGCAGGACTAATCCTCAGGTAAAATAGCAAAAGCTTAATGCTATCGTGTTTAATTTCAAAGGATTTGAACAAAGAAATAATTTCAGATGATTAAATCAGCTCATTTTGAAAGGGAAATTGTTGGGGAAAATTGCACTTGTTATAAAAGTTTGTTGTATTTCTCATAAATACTCAGGAATATTTCCATGAAATTATAGACATATTAAAGAAATTGGCCTTGTATCCTAGAACGTAACAATTAGTCAGTGAGTTGTTGAACACTACAGATGAGTTTCTTTCTACTGACCTTGAACAAGGAGTCATTGTGAAGTATCATCACTGCATTTATACCCTTAGTAGTGTAGGAAGACTATGTCCCTCACACTTCATCATGCACCACTGAACTGTAACAAACTCTGACAGGTATAGAGCGGATCTCTAAATATTATGACACTCTGCTAGTGACAGCTGGAAAAGAAAAGCTGGCCACAATCACAGTTCTCACATTTACTGGAAAAGATGAGCTGCCATCCATAGCACCCACATTTCAGGAAACATGAACTAATAAATTTTAAATATTTTTAAATATCTCATTTCCTGACATTTTAAAACGCAGAAAAGCATCAGTTACATTTGCAGGGGCTTCTACTGCCAGCAATTAGTCTTTGCTTCTAATGTATAACATTGTCACAGAAACCACTGCTAAAAACACAATCAAACCCCTAAAAAATCTACAGCCCTCAATAACCTTGCTCAATTATAAAACAACTCATGGCAAAGGTCATTTGCCAAAGCAATAATATTTGCATAATAATGAGATATGAGAATCAGGCTTAGAATGTCACAAAAGTATTCTAAGAGCATGCTTTCTGCAAACTAGGTTTTCTCATTAACCATAAGTATTTCTAAAGTAATTTAATTAAACATTCATTTTAAAATCAGAAAATTGCTGCACTTCATATAGATGACACGTGCACAAATAACTGCATCTTCCTACCAGTGCTAACTTCAGTTTACAATCCTTTCCTTGCAATTATTTTTATGGGTGCATTTAATTCAAAACATAGTGTTGCAAATTCAACACTATGGTTGGAGGTGCACAGCTACTTGTTAGTCTGTAGATTAAGAGGACAGTTCAGCCTTCCTACCCAAAGAAATACTTTAATCTGTGGCCAAAATAACATGAAAATCTTAGACACTACAGCTTTCCTTACACCCAACCAGCTGTGTGCTATATATATGTGTGTCGATCTCAACGCTCTCTTAAAAGATGTTTTTTTCCTTGCATAGCAAAATATAGAGCAATTCCTTCATAAATAAGAGTGTTTGCTTTCAGAAAAGATTATAAACCCACAATTTTATTTAGGAAACAAAAGTTTTCATGCAACTATGCAGTATGATATGAAATACTCTCAGGAATAAACTAGCACTCTGGAACCAACCAAATTTTAACCATTAGGAAATGAGAAATGAGCATTCAAAAGGCTTCTATTTTGCTTTTTTATTTTTTTAAATAAATGTAGCTGTGTTTGCATGTAAATACAAGCATATTATTCAGAAGTTAAGTAATTATTGGTATGCCAAAGCTTTAACTAATTTTTGCAGCATCAGAAATAGCTTGGTTGTTTATTATTATTAATTAATTATATTATATTATTAGATTTATTGCTTTTAACTGTTCTGATAAAAAAAACTTAATCTCAGAGAGCATGTACATGACTACAAATATTTCTGTTCCATCTCACCTAAACTATTTTCCTGTAATTTATAACTATATTATACTAAACACTTTGCCAAAACATTATATGCGACGCTTCATCCACGTTTATCTTACATAGAACTTGCTCCAACAAATTCTTTTGGGATAGCTTTTCTTATATTTTGTGAAATGTTTATGGGAAAAAATATAATTGCTTCAGTTGTTCCTTTTTTAAAATGTATATCATAGAATCATAGAATGAGAATGGTTTGGGTTGGAAAGGACCTTAAAGCCCATCCGCTTCCAACCCTCTGCCTTGGGCAGGGACACCTCCCACTGGATCAGGGGGCTCAAAGCCCCATCCAACCTGGCCTTGAACACCTCCAGGGATGGGGCAGCCACCACTGCTCTGGGCAACCTGGGCCAGGGCCTTACTACCCTCTAATTCAACTTTTTGGCTGTCTTGACTCAGATAAACTGAAGCTAAGCACTTCAAACTCACACGTGACTTATTGACCTTGGCAACAATGGCAAAACATCTCACGTTTGACGAAAATCAGTTTGATTTTATTAACTTATGAACATTTCCAGAATACGTTGACATACAGGTAATACTCCTTGAGGTATATGGTGCCTTCACTTGCATCTATTTAAAATGCTAACCTGGATGCAGAGGAATTAAGAATGGGACAGTTCATTTGATGCTTTTGGCAAAAATGATCTCTTAAGGGATATTTATTAGCAACGCTTCATCCCAAGTTTCCTGAACATTCATTTAATTTCATCTGGTTTTTCCCCTCCCTTTCCCCTTTTTTCACTAAGTCTTCCTTCCTCCTTGGTAAATGAGTTGTGGAGAGAAGTAATAACAAAGCGACAAAGAGATAAATAAATCAAAAGTACAGTAGAGGTAGTTGACAAAGTCAATATGGAATCTTTTCCAAGACCTTTTCTTTTCTTTAAGTTGGTAATGCTAAATTCAAAATTCCCAACAGAGGGTTTTCAAAAGTGTTCAGGATCCATTAACTTGATGAAAATGAAAAGACAACTGAAGAGTAGAACAGTAAGAGAGTGGAAAAGGATAGGAGGAGGTAAAAACATGTAGAACAGAGACCATACAGTTTCAGTAGACAGCACTCAAATCTTACTTAAACTTGTTTAGTGTATATGTCATTTTGTCTACAACTTATTACTGCCACACCTCTATCTTCATCTGTAAAGTTATATAATACCTACCTACTGCTGTAAAATGTTTTGAGTCATCTAGTTTAAAAATTCCTAAGGAAATACTAATTATTGAGTCAAAATGAGACAACAAACAATATACCAAACAGTTAAAACCACTGATTTTCAATTGCTCTTCCATATGGATTAAACACTAAGTGAGGACATGAAAAACTTGAGTGAACTCATCATCATTCAACAAAAAGCAGCAGAACGTGAACAGAGCAGAATTTTCTTCAGACTCCATATCCTATATTTGCATGCTTGGCTGCTTGGTCTATAACAACGTTCTTAGCAATTAGATGACCACATTCTCTTTAAACAGATGGAATGGAGTTTAATGATACTTGAAACTACCATATGAAAGGTATTTTTACGGTGACCACTTTTTTTCCTCACTTAGGCCAGTGGAAAACGGAGTTTGACAGAGATGACAGGTGATCTGAGGTTCATTTGAAAGCTGCAGTTAGTATTATTTTTCATTTCTTAGTGCTTCTTCCAGACAAAAGGTCTTCAGAGAGAGAGAAGATTCTGGGTCCTAAATTAATTTAGCATCCTCTTACGGCAAGGACAAAAATAAGATAGATTTATTTTCTTCTGAGGCTTCTCCAAAACCCAACATCTTAATTTAAATTGCTTAGATCTAGAAAAAACTTAACAGTTGCTTTCTGATAATTTCCTTATTTCAGTTTTCAGCTTTTACATCCGATAAAGATGTAATGGTAATTTTCAAGGTATATTTCTTACATTTGGGGTTGTATTTCATACAAAGGTTGGGGTAAAAGACCAACAACATTTTTCTTTTGTTTAAATCTGACCATATATATGTCAGGAATATTTGACTACCACACTTTAGACTGAAACTTCCAAAAGGCGAGATCTATATGACATTAAAGCTATACTTGATGCCACCCCTGCAGTTAATGATCTGTTAGATACTTTTTTACATCCCTGTTTCAGAGGGTTTATTACTTCAGGACAAAGTTCTTCGCAATCTGAAACTAAGCATATAGGATAGCAGGCCAGAAAGAACTTTATTAAGCACATACTCAAACCTTCTATAAAACAGATCTTAAATAAAGACTTCTTTTTGAGCTCTTAGCTTAATGCAAAGATTAAAAATAATTTTGTTGGCATTTACTGATAACAACTTTTTCACAGTAAAGTGATTTCTGGTATAAAAATGACAGTGCAGAACAAATAAACAACATTTTTGTTAAAAAGAACTCGGTACGTATTGATCTTTATTATTACTGTTTAATTACCTGTTACAGCAGTAGTGAAAATGAAAAAAACAAATACAATTTAAGTCCCAAATAATTTCTAACTCAAAAGAGTTCAAGTTCAAGATTTTTTACAGATATCTAATTGTGCATAAATACTCAGATGGAAGCATTGCAGAACTTTCTACAGCAGCTGAATAGAAATGAGTTGGCAAGGCAGAAAGAGAAAGGGGAACATACAAAGAAGGTACCCTTAGTGTTTTGGTCAACTACAGTAGCATTGGTTAGGAGATAATCCCTTGTCACCCCTCTTTCTGTGTCTGGCTTCTTTCACAGAGACCTTTTGATGCACTGAACTCTTTTTGGAGGAATCCAAAGAAGAAAAACCGTTTCACATGTGCATCATAAATGCCACAAAGCCAATGGGTCTGCAAGTGTCCCGAGCTATGGATGAGTGGTCCATACAAAAGACATATAAGAACTGCTTCTACTGTGTGCCTGTGCTTGGCCATGCCCTGCTGACTTAGCTTCATGGTTTGCCCCCTGCCCTGCAGGCTTGTCTGGCCCTCACTGGGTGGTGGCTGAGCCTGATGGTGGTCAACAGCCCAGCTCTGCCCCTCTTGTGCCAGTACCAGTACCGTGTCCACCACCCTCAGCTCCCAGCTCATCTTCCCTGGCCGGGGAGCCCACCCCTGCTGCTGCTCCCTAATACCTCAAGAGATTCACTATTTCAAGATGAAAAGACACTTCATCTTGAGAATAATACTAATTTAATCCATCTTACTCAGACTTGAACAAAGTTTCCTCATTAAGCCAGCAATTCTGAAACATGAAAGGAAATACCTAACCAGAGTTGAAAATGAGATGATGTAATTGCCCATGAAAACAATGGAACTGCCCATGTTAGTAATGTTATATATGTTTACATGTGTCTGCATGACCAAGAAATAAATTCTTTGGGCAAATTATAAAACTTTTCTAGATCATAACCTGAATTTCTACTTACATCAGTAGAATGTATAATGTTACATTAATGCAGTATCGCTTGACCTTGCTAAAAGACAAAAATACATTTATCTTCCCAAAGAAATATTAAGAATATCCTTAATTTGATCATCACCATTGAACCAATATATAAAGCATTTCTCAGTATGCTGATTTTATCATAAGGATGGAAATGTCCCAAATGCACTCTAACTTCCTGCAAAATGAAACAATGCATTGTTAGCTATTAGATCATTAGACTCAAATGCTTGCAAACCTCTATGTCATGCTGGAAAGTGTCATTTTTTTAATATGCCTGAAATAAGATGTGTTTATGAAACATCCTGATCTTTTGAGTTGCTTAAGTCAAATGCACATTAATGACATTTCTAGACTGCAATCAAAATAATCAGCTAGTTGATGCATGCACAGTTATCAATCATTATTTAAAAGAGTGGGGTTTTTTAATTGAATGGAATTTAGTGCTCTCTACGCTGATGGAGTGGGCACAGGTTGGACTTCTGAATATAAGTTCCAGAGGGACACAAGGTTTTCTTTTTTTTGCTTTCCTGCAAAATGATGAGTGCAAAATATACTTGTCAATATTCTGTTAAATTGAAGGCTGAAAAAGCTTCAGGCCTGTACTAAACATGTTTTCAGACACACACAACATCATCATCTCTGGAAACAATAACAGCAGCTATTACTGTCAACCCTGTGGCTTGGAAGAAAGGAGTCCTCCAGTGGGAGGACAGGAGCCCTCTCAACACTGCCTCTGACTGGTGTCCCTTACTGTCCACTTAGAGCCCTTCATATTGAGAAGACTCCATTTCTCTTACTGTACAAACCATAAAGTTTTGGTTGCACAGTGCTCACTTCTGGCAGTGCAAGGACTACAACCTCAATTTCCAGTACAGCAGGTCCAAGTTTTATTCCCTTAGCTGCTCAGAACAAACATTCCTCATTTAAGAAATTGTACTTAAGGCACTTGGATCACAGTACAGAAGTTCCCTTTTGTAGCAGTCAGAGTCTTCCTACATGATGAAAGGAAAACCATATTAATGTATATGCAAAAGAAAAAGAAAAATCAGGCTGTTCAGTTAAATTTGAGTTTAGGAAGTCCCAGAGATGCTGATTTAGCAACTATTTTTGTGCATGCTGTTAATTTTAAGCTGACAAGCAGGACTGAAACTGGGAGTGGCAAACATTTGCAAAGCAGTATTTCTTGTGTAGTTTTAATGGGCATCCAAAACTTTGCTTTGTTATCTTTCGGAGACCTGAGCCCCACTTCAGGAAAATGAAATTAATCATGCATCCATTTAGACCTCAGCATAAGCTGTTACTGGTTTAATTACCCTACTGGATAAAGCTTCTCTTATTCCCCCCTTACCTCATTCCACTCCTGTAGTTTGTCCTTCTTTATGCAAAAAACTCAACTAACCTATAGTTCTTCCCCTCTCATTGCTTGTTATGCTTAACTGAACGTTATCTTTATAGATGATCTGGATGAGGGGATTGAGTCCATCATCAGCAAGTTTGCTGATGATACCAAACTGGGAAGAAGGGTTGATCTGTTAGAGGGTAGGATGGCCCTGCAGAGGGACCTGGACAGATTGGAGAGATGGGCCGATTCCAATGGGATGATGTTTAATAAGTCCAAACGTCGGGTACTTCATTTTGGACACAACAATCCCATGCAGAGCTACAGACTGGGGACAGAGTGGCTGGAGAGTAGTCAGGCAGAAAGGGACCTGGGAGTGCTGGTTGACAGGAAGCTCAACATGAGCCAGCAGTGTGCCCAGGTGGCCAAGAAGGCCAATGGCATTCTGGCCTGCATCAGGAATAGTGTGGTGAGCAGAACCAGAGAAGTTATCGTCCCCCTGTACTCGGCACTAGTCAGACCTCATCTGGAATACTGTGTACAGTTCTGGGCCCCCCAGTTTGGGAAAGATGTCAGGATACTGGAATGTGTTCAGAGGAGGGCAACGAAGATGGTAAAGGGGCTGGAGCATAAGCCCTATGAGGAGCGACTGAGGGAGTTGGGGCTGTTTAGTCTAAAGAAGAGGAGGCTCAGGGGAGACCTCATTGCTCTCTACAGCTACCTGAAAGGAGGTTGTAGTCGGGCAGGGGTTGGTCTCTTCTCTCAGGTGACCAGTGACAGAACTAGAGGGCATGGACTCAAGCTACGTCAGGGAAAGTTTAGGCTTGATGTGAGGAAGAAGTTCTTTACTGAAAGGGTGATTGGCCATTGGAATGCGTTGCCCAGGGAGGGGGTGGAGTCGCCGACCCTGGAGGTGTTTAAGGGGAGATTGGATATGGCACTGAGTGCCATGGTTTAGATGATGGTTGGTGTTAGTGTTGGGTTATAGGTTGGACTTGATGATCTCAGAGGTCCTTTCCAACCTTGTCATACTGTGATACTGTGTGATACTGTGTGATACTGTTATTTTCAATTATTACCAAAACAGAGGGCACATTTGAAAATTATACAATTATCCATTTCTCTAGATAAAATAGAAATCTGAATGCTTTTGGGTACATTGAGCTTTCAGATTCAAATGCCTTTGCTCCTGCATCATAAAGCCCCACCATTCTTGAGCACAGATAAAACAAACACCTCTTGCTCACAGTCCCCAGAGAAACAGAAGTGAAAGCAGGGGAAAGTTATGCTAATAAACATATTTTTTCAGTTCTCCCATATCCCCTACAGCTTTGTCATTCTTTCCTCAAATCCACAAGCCTTCCAATACCTCTATGCACCCACCCTCACATAACGCTTGGTCCTCTAACTGGGGGCCTACTTAGGCTTCAGAACAGGTAAATTCTCAGCTTTCTTGGCTTGACCCTCACAAATACAGGCTCCCTTCCTCTAAACAGCTGCCAGTTTTCACAAGACTTGGTAGAAACTGAGGACTTTTGGACATTGCATCTAAGCAACCCGTTTGCAGTTGGCTACTGGGTTCAGAAATTATTACTGACAGTCAGCAGCCAGAGTACTTGCACGAGTGTGGGTGTCAGGCTGCTAAGCTAAACTATCACATGGGAAGCTGTGGAACTGTTTTAACAGAAAGAAAATGAGCATGGTTACGAATTGTGGTGGTTTTCAATTTTGTGACAATGAAACTAAGTGCCAGCTTTCTCTCTTTGTATTGTGTTCAAAACTGCTCAGCTGAGAAGTGAACTCAGCAGCGGATGGCAAGCTGCTCTAATAGAAGCCCCACACTGTGCAAAAACTGTTGTTACTTTTTTGATGTTTCAGTTGTCTATCCAAATAAAATCATCCAGGGTGAACGTGCATGAGGAAGCATATGGTATGTAAATAAATAGCAGGAGGCTTATGCTAAACAAACTTCTACTTTCTCTCTTTCAACCTTTCTTTCTTCCTTTCCAAGTTGACCTTAAACATATTTGAAAGGAAACAGTTTCTCAACTAGGTGCTTATAAGTGATAAGAAACTGTAAAGTCTAGACCAGTGAGGTCAAGATCTCAATTATTTGTAGAAGTGATAGTTAACATTAGCAATACTTCCATCATCCACAGCTCTGTATATCTTTTCCTAAGACACAGATGACAGGAATAGGTCTAATTAAATGAGGAGACAAAAGAAGGCATATGGCACTTCAGGATATGAGATCTCTCCGAGGTTCCTCTCTTTGCTGTGTCTTCCTGACTGTTGACAGTCAGAGAGAAATCTAGTCTTAGGGCTTTCTTTCTCATCTACCCATGTGAGTGACAAACAGGACTGTGACGCTCTCTTAAGGCTCTTCAGTCAGCTGGAGGAGAATAAAGAGCTAAAACAGAGTTTCACCTCCTCTTTTGTGATCATTCTTCACTGCACAAAGACCATATGTGATCCCAGTTCAGCAAAGCTTAACCGTATCTTCATTTCCAAGCTTAATTTCTAATAAAGCCCATGCATGGCCTAGAGTTACCGAGAAAGATTACTCCTGTCCTTCATATGCCACAAAATATTATTGCCAAACAAGATCAGCAGTGATATGGCTGAGAATTCAATGATTCAGAGAGAGCTGAGATCTGTCTTTGATTGCCTGCTACACTGTACCTTCGAGAGACTTGGTTATATTGCCATTTACGTCAGGCAATATGGTAGCTGTAACGTATGTCAGCTGGAGGTACCTTAAAAGTGATGCCTCACATTTTATATATGATATTGCCATATGTTCAAAACTTCACAGGTTTAAGTTCAAGTAAAACATCTTCTTCATTATCTCAATGCCAAACTTCAGCAGGGTAAAAAAACCTACATTTTGTCACCTTAAGGATGAGGAGGTCAATGTCAAATTAGCCTCTTGCTGCCTTGTCCTTTAAGAAAAGAGGAAGAAGTCTCTGTGCTGAGATAGAGTGCTGGAGGTGTCCTCAGAGAGTCAAGCTTACTGCTGCTGGGGCAGAGCCTGGTACCAAACTTACTGACAGTTACCTCGCACACCCTCAGCATTCATTTGGCAGCAGGAACCCTCAGGCTTCCCAAGGCTCTGAACAGGTACAGTAAGCAGCAGGCATGCTGCCATGCAGCTGATTGTTAGCTCAGATGTAGATGTCTATGATAAAAGATGTTTAAAGTAAATATCTAAAAAATTCTTTACCTTTTTGAATCTTCCAAATATTTCACGCTGGAGACAACGATTTAAAACGAGCCCTTCTTATCAAGAATGTACCATGCCTGTGCCAAACAGTCCTATTAATAAACCTTCACCAGCCCATTAGATTAATTTTTTAAAAGGAAAATGTTTTGGTTTTCTCAGTGTTCATCCTTTCCTATAAGCCTAGACAAAAACCTCAACCCAAACCAAAAAAATAGATGGGAAAACTAGTAATATATCTGCTGACAAGTGATTTCATTAGACTTACTTTAGAAATGAGTAGGAGATGGGTAAATCACCAATGGAATCATTACAGAAGAGTTGGAAAGAGAAACTGAGGGTACAGCTCATCCAAGTAATACAGGCAGAACTCAGATACCTTTGAAGTTAATAACCAAGTTTTCACAACACTATATGTCAGTAGGATGAAAATTAAGGGAGCTGAAAAAGGAAGCTGGTATTTAGGTAAATGTTATGGTACCAAAACTGAATGAACATCACAAGGCAGCAACTCAACGGTTTGAAGACTTGGGTTAAATCATCTAACTGAGCATACCAAAACCATCTCACACAGGATATGAGAAGGAAAAGGACACAGGTAAGGCTGACATTCTGCACAAGGAAAGGTTTCACTCCCATTTTCTAACTTGCTAATAACTTGAAGTGCCAGAACTAAAAAAAATGTTGGGTTATATCTAAGGATATAACCTCAGGACAGGAATAATAAAAAAAAGAAACCATTCCATGGTTTAATGAACTACTGACTAACTCATGCTGACAGATTCTTTTTTACTGGTAATGATAAGAAAATGTGGTTTTAGGTGGCCATACAGGACAGTGCTTAATCACATCATTGCACTTCCTTGTCTGAGCCACCTCAGAATGCACACACGTGCATTCAAGCTTCCAAATCAAGGACAGTTCTTCACCCACTCAAGCATGTTATCACAAGCAATACACTTCAAGACAACTGTGTTCTACATTAATTATGTGAATTAGAAACCTATCACTAAATTGTTGAAATAATTTAATGTATGAGAAACAACATTAATCAGCTCACAGACAACGTGAATCATAAATGTCACCTCTGGAAAAACACTGACTAATCTAATGTTTCTTCTCAAGCCAGAAAAGATCCTGCTTAGGTTTACATCTTGGTGATTCATTTTGTGGAAGGCAAAATAATTGATTCTGCTCTTTCACAAAAATGCAGCATGTGCAGTGTCATCAGTACGTCAACAATTTACATTTGTTTTAGTGCACAAAGGAGTCTCAAATCACTTTCAAAGGCTGCACATTTGAAAAGCAGCCAGCTGCTACTGAAAACTTTGAATGTGGTTGCCTTTATGCTACCAAGCAAGTACAGAGATAACTGAATGCAAGAGAATTTACAGCATTTAATTAGCAAATGCCACTGTCCTGCTAAACAAAAATTAATTCCACATAATTGGATACCACTCTCCTTAACAGACCCTCTTCATGATACTTCTCTCACAAAAAGTAGACATATTTCTGTACCTTTTCAACATATTTGTTGAAGATCTGGCTTTCAGATGGCTATCTAAAGTGTCACAACGTGAAACATAAAGCAACAAAATGCTTATTTTCTTTCAAATGCTGTAATAAGGCATTTGCTAAAGCCTGGTAAAAGATTCAGAGACAGGTTTTATTCTGCAAGACTTCCTTATGGTACAGTGCAAATTCATGAAAAGAAAATAATTCAGCCTCACCTACGTCAGCACAGGGCTACACCAAAAATAATGTGTGTCTTAGAGTAGTTGTCTGAACTCCAGCTTTCATGACAACTTTTTTCCTGTCACCTATTATTGGGGTTCATTTTTTTCTTTATTTTTTCTTCTCAGAAAATTCCAGGTGAGTTGAGGATGCTGCCAGGCAGCAAACAGGCACACAACATCAATAAAAACAATCCTAATGCCTACTAAAACAATATCTCTTTTCTTGCTGATATTCTTTCATTGTAACTCACCCAGGCTTTGACCACCAGGAGCATCAAACAGCAATGATATTTCTGAGGACTGATCCAGGCTGGCTCTGAATTCCTTAGAGTTTTCATCTTCAGCCACTGATCTACCACATGGGTTTTAATAAGACAAACAGTAGGTAGGTTCCCAATCAAAATAACACAGTGAACCTTGAAGAAAGTATAGGTTTTTAAACCTACACCTGCACTTATTTTTCATATTTTGGATAGCATTTGGCTTTCAGTGTCTCCTCTTAGTCTCAGTACCACAAGGGGACTAATCTGAAATTCGAATACTTGAGTTCAAATCTTACATCAGAGGGCCTGGTGTGTGGCTTTGTGATACTGAGACTGAAGTGCTGCTATGGCTAACAGGGATGTGGAACTACTCATGAGTCTGTTTTAACAGCTGCCTCTTCACAGGAGACAAGTTTTATTGCTTTGATATGGCGATACGTGGTAGATAAAAAAATAACAGTTAAGTCAATAAAACCTGTGCTTTGCTGATCATACATTTTTTAAAAAAAAACCCTCATACAGCAAGGCACAAAGGTGTGAACTTGATCTCAACTGCTAACCATTACTCAGCACCTCATCTCAAAATCTGGTTTATCTGGATTTTGGGTTTGGTTACTCCTGAAAATCCTTTGGAATTTTCATATAAATGCAGAAAGGAGTAACTTTTTCCTAATACACAAATCTCACCTGAGAAGAGTGAGCGTCATACCGCACCATATTCTAGGATGTGGCTGTGGCTGTAATACGTGTCCTTATATTATGATAGTCAATATTCACAAGCATTTGGCCTCTTCTTAGACCTATCAGAGTAGCTGTGATGAGCTGGGATGCTGCATTCAGTCTCTAAAGCCATTCTCTGATGGGTTACCAGACAGCTGCTGTCTCAAAAATCTGTATTTGTAACTTGTTTCTTTTCATGGCTCATGAGCAGTGGAATATGGCAGTTATCACAGAAGACCTCACCACACAACTAACAAACCAATCTACTTGTCTGTCAAAACCCAGATTGCCAGCAGGGTTACAATTTTTTACCTTACTTATTTGTCTCTTCTATTATCTAGCCAGTTTGTTTTCTTTCGTTCTGCTTCTTTTAAGGAACAAGATGTAAGATTTAAACTTTCACAGTTTGGTCAAATCACAATGGAGGAACTGATTCAACAGCAATAATAAAAAACAGGGCAAAAGAACAGGAGGTTTGAAGGTATTCAAGATTTCAAACTGTATTCAGCAATACAATTAAATATAGTCAGATTAAACTATTGGAAAATTAATTTCATATTATGTATTATGAATGTTATTAATAACTGTTATCATATCACTGCTGTAATATGAACAGGCACATGAACTTTTTAATAAGAGCCAGTGTTTGTAAGCTTTATTATTCTTTCCTTTAAAGCTAAAGTCCATGAAATTTTAAATTACGTAAGGAAATTATTTGTCATTTTTCTAGAAAAGATGTGGAAAGGAAATAAGAGATCAGCATAGCTTGGCAATTTTATAACAATAAAAAAATGCAGATGGAGGGACACATATGCACAGGTTTACAAGTGCCCAGGAAAATGACATGCCTTTTTCTACAAATATACAGAGCAACTATCTCAGTGAAGCCTTGCTTATGTTCTAAGTATTAAAGCTCACAGTCATGACTCCTAGTACTAATTACTGCAATTATACTACTAAAATTAAGGATATTCAAGCTGGTAAGAAGATAAAGTGACAAAAAGAAAGGGATGTCAGAAATGCTAGTTATCCATATACATACTGATTTGGGTTTATTTTCAAAAATCAAGTTATTAAATGAATCACCGTTTTCAAGATATGTTGAAAACATCAAGTTTACAGCTCCTGTGTAGTGATGCATGACATGTGCTAGCCCTGAATTTAAAGGTGAAGTTTAAACTGCTAAAGCTGAAAATAAGGAAACAAAGAAAATCATATTTGTCTAAACCAAATTCTTCTTGGCTCCCTCAAAAATATATTGGTGCATAATATATTAGAGAATTTTTAATCCATCTAAAATGAAAAAAAATATTAATGCTTTTCGGGGGGTTTCAGCCAGACTGCTTCATAAAGCATAAAGAAGAACATTGTGTTTGATCTTAAAAAGATGAAGAAATTTCTGAAGAATTGATTTTTTTCATATTTACAGTAATGTAGTCATTTTTAATATTTCACCATCAATAGATCAGCCAACATATAAAAACAATCTTTAATTCCATGACAGGAGAAGAATTCTTTGTTGCTGCAGAAACAGTGGATATCCTAATTCCACCACTGCAGTTGTAGGAATACAGAATATAATGAAACAAAGAAAATGCTGTTAAAAATGGCTCATTTCCATTCTTTCATTACCACAGTGTTACTAAACTATGACATCACTCTGCATTATACAAAGGGTTGTTAGGAGAACAATATGTTAAAAAAGATGAAACATAAGCATGAAATGAAGGATTCAAAGCGAGGACAAACAGCAAAGGTCGGCTCGAAAATAGGCCAAACCTCCAAGCTGTGGTGTTAGAATGGTGAGACAGAGGAAAACCAGAGAGTGAAAGTACAGACCTGATTGAGACCCTGATAAGCCCCGAGTGCCCCTGATGATCCAAGCTTGTTTAACACGAAGAACAGAAGTGCAATTCATATGCCTGAATAAGCCAGCTAATCTTGTTAGGATATGCATTCATGTAAAATTAGTCTCTGCATCTCGGTCTGAAAGAAGCACTTAGACCTTTTTAATTTTTATAGCCTATGGCAGTAAACGATTGTAATCATTTAACAATCAGACCCTTTGCAACTCAGATCTGTTCTTGAGGCTGCTGCAGTCCACACTTCCGACCTAACGATGGCCAAACTGAACTCATTTGTTTTGACTCCCTATGTGCTATGTTTCACATCACTGGAATACATTTCTCTCTTAAAGCTTCCTGACAGAGATCTAACACACATTGTGTCAGCTACAATTCTGTCCATCGTGTAAAAAAGCCTGATAAACTGTGATAAGCCTGCTGCCTGAAGTTGCAACACGATCACATAATTATTGACTACGTTCTCGTGACCTTTCTACTGCTAGTTCAGGGCCTTGTCTTATGATTATTCAATGATTCAGTTATAAAAGACTTCAGTACAAATTACACATTTTAAATAAAAACATTTATTCAAGAGCAGAGTGTGTCACAGTAACTTAAAATAAAATCTGGCTGGGGAATCTAAGTGTTTATTATCACAGGAGCAATGCTGCTGGGCTTCTGTAGATTATCTGGCCCATGAGAATTCAGCAATGGGATGGGAAAAAAATAAGTAGCTGAGTAAGCAAAATCTACCTTAAGCTTTTAGACACTTAAAAGTAACTGTAGGAAACAAACTAAAACCTTGCAAATTTTTATCAAACTAGGTTATACTTTGCATGGTTACAAGATATGAAGTAAATTATACTCACCATAAGAACAGAGGGTGTTTCCTAATAGGAATAAAACAAATTATAAATAGAAATCTGTATTACTCCAACAGTTATAAGCGCTTTACATCACGAACATCACAATCCAAGGGCTGGAGCACCTCCCATGCAAGGACAGGCTGAGAGAGTTGGGGTTGTTCAGCCTGGAGAGGAGAAGGCTCCAGGGAAACCTTAGAGCAGCCTCCCAGTACTGAAAGGGGCTCCAGGAAAGCTGGGGAGGGGCTCTTGATCAGGGAATGCAGGGACAGGGTGAGAGGGAATCATTTCAAGCTGAAAGAGGGGAAATTTAGATTAGATAATAGGAAGAAATGTTTTCCTGTGAGGGTGGGGAGGTCCTGGCACAGGTTGCCCAGAGAAGTGGTGGCTGCCCCATCCCTGGAGGTGTTCAAGGCCAGGCTGGATGGGGCTTTGAGCCCCCTGATCCAGTGGGAGGTGTCCCTGCCCATGGGGGTGGAACTGGATGGGCTTTAAGGTCCCTTCCAACCCAAACCATTCCATGATTCTAAAATTCCTTTGTAAACTCAGTTTAGATAATAAGATACACATAATTAGGATATGCGAGTTAACAGTGCTTGTAATGAAAGGAGCACGTTAATACCATGTAAATCCCCACTAATGTTTCAAATGGATAATGTTTCTTATCTGAGATAAAATGTCTTCATTAAGGAACAAAAAGAGGGTCTGGCGGGTGTCTCACGACATTGACTTAAACGGAAACCCAGGACAATTTACATCTGCAGATGAGAGGATTCCTCAGTGAATCAGTGGAAAAGGTCAATATTCAAACACAATAGAAAGATATGAATTGTTCATTGAACATCCACACCTCCTTCATCTGCTCCCACTGCACTGAACCATTCTGCTTTATCCTCTACTCCACTTATGTAGGCAGATAGGAAGGATCTGTGCCAATACTTCTCAGCTATTACCTTAAAGATCTGGTCAAAGAGAAGTAAGGCACATTTAATCTCCCTTATATCCAAATGACCCACCACAGCTACATTTTCCCTGTGCAACAGTTCCATTTGGTGGTTGTCTTCCATCTGCTCTTGAACTTTTGACTCTTTTCCACTGTTTGCTGAGGAAAATTTTAACAAATGTAAAATTGCTGCAGTGAGAGAGGAAGCGAGAATAAAACTGAGGCTCCAAACATTTAGGCAAATCTGACTGCATGGCAAATGGATGTATGATCAATAACAGAGAGAGAAACACATTATACAAACACATTGAGAAATATTCCAGATGTCAGCAACACTGAGCCTCAGACATCAGATAACAAATGCAAGCCTACGCTCCTGCTTCCACGTTCAGCTCTACTTTGGGCTGAAGGTTGTTACTATTCTCTGTTAAGGTTTTTCTATGGTATTTTGCTAGTGACACAGGAAGCTAGCTAAGTTAAAATTAGATGTTTCTTCACAAGTAATTATTCCTGAAGGTAAAATTGGGTTGAATGTGGCATAATTTTATATTTACATACTTCACATTACAAAAATACATATTATTTACAAGGCTTGTACTTCATGTTTCGAATTTCTTCTTGTGTAGGTTATAATTTGTTTCAGCTAGAAAGGAAAATGAACCTATAAAATCAACCTTACAATGTTTTATAGAAGCAGAATTCAATAGACCATATAGTCAAAGTTTCACAGAAAAGGCCAAGTTGTTAAATCAGATGACTATTTAAAAGGAACAGATGAAATTAATGAAAAGGACTGTACAGTATTTTGATAACAGAGCCTGTTGAATTTGCAAAGCAATTTAAACACTTCCAAAATACATTATGCCAGTTTACTCAGCAGTTTGATTCAACTCCAGATTCCTTCTGATCTTTCAAAGAAATAAGGGATGTCCCAGATGAATATGCAAGAGGATGTCCTAGAACCTTGATGTATGCAAGGAAATCACAGAAGCAGGTTAAACTATCTGTGATGGCTTTGATGCTGACAATGCCTTTCAGCAAGAGACTATTGAGACCACCAAAAAAATGCAGGCTAAGACCAATTCACAGCATTTGAAGCCCCAAAGTTAACTGGATTATAATGTCTCTATTATGATGAGATGAAATTCTTAGCATGCATTTCCATTAAAAAACATATTAAGAACTTTTGTTTATACTAGTGAAAAGTACCTCACTTAAACCACAGAAGATTCTACCCCCTTCCAACTCCTCTCTATTGTGAGTGAAAAACCTACAAACACATAAGTCATCACCATGCATGATGTGAGTTGGACTTTGGAAATCTCTGAACAAGGTCTGCTTTGCCACTTTCAGGAATATTTAGTCTACCAAAAGCTCCAGTAGCCTCTGTGATTAATATCCTGCTACTTAGAACAAAATGCATAACACATAAATTACATCAAAGCAGAACCAATGAAGCTCTGATTGCACTCGATTTGTGGGGTTTGTCCCTAACTCTTCACCTTCCTTCACTCATAAGGATGTCAGATTCCCTGGGGTTCTCTTTGTGCACAGGGAATGGGTTTTGCATCTATGCACAGAGTGGTTTGTTGGTTACTGACAAACACAACACATGCAGGTAGGCTGGTGCCTCCCTCGATGTGAGAACTAAGACGTGTCTCTGTCCTCCAGCCATTCATTGATTCCCCTGACATTTACTGAAATTAACTCTTTGTGATTACTCCATTTTTTTTTGTCCAATAAGCACGACATTGACGTATGGATTACAAATTTTGGGAGGATACAGAGGAGAAAGAAAGATTACATAACCACTGCGTTCTTAAGCAAAACTGGTTCTCTGAAGTCATACATGAGACAATATTTTGAAGTATTCATAGCTCCTCTTAAAGTTCAGCAGCAATATTCCAGAGCTGGTCATTCAGAGTGACAGGAAACCCCAGGAAGTTTGAGACTGGCACCAACAGCCTGCATAATGATACCAGCTCACGTCTGCTGGACAGCAAAGGTCTGAACTGACAGACCCTGACCCCTACCACCGCTGTGATGCTGCAAGCTACAAGACAGCTGGAACAGACAACTGGCATAGAAAAGCCTCTCAGTACAAATCAGGTGTTTTCTGAAAAACCCACACTTTTTGGCTGTAATTATAAATGGAAATCTCTCTGCTTGCATCCCTGCTACATGCACATACTACAACAGCTCTAAGGAAATCACAGAATAGAAACCCTTAATTTATTGCCAAATACATTTGATATTAGCATTTGGTATTTAACACGTGAAGCACATTCATCCAACAATTTGTGTTCTAATCTCACTGGCATTTGTTTCTCAAAAGGGACAGAATTTCCAGATTTTGCTCTAACCATAAGAAACACTACTATCCTAGACTTTCTGCCACCAGCATTCTTCTGCCTGTCTGGATTTATCAAAGAACGCAAGCTGGTAGCAATATTCCACATATGTTCACTTTGTATAATCCTCAAAAAACAAAGGAGCTCAGATCTGCAAACAAAGTGAATGTAATTCTTGCATAGACTATTTGCAGTATTTCCTCTTTGTGGGTAGCAGGAGGAAACACTGGCTTTGCTTCCAGAATTCTGATGATCTTCAGTGAAATCTTACACTTTTTGTATATTTTAGGCATGGTTTTGATCATCACAACTATAGAAAATAGAAAAGCAATAATCTCAGCATAAGATATACAGATTTACAGTGATATATTAATCCTCAGTTTTTCTCAGCCAGAGACAATAGAATTATATAGAGATAAGCTGACATGCCGTGTATCTATAATCTCTATACTGTGTACCTACTGCTAAAACCAAGAGGTACTACGACTTCTTCCCTCGCAATAAATGAAAGGCAATTATTTATGTTTATGACATTACTAATTAAAAATAAACAAATTGCAGAATCATTCTGGTGCCATTAAGGTTACCTGAATGCTTTGCTCACTAAGAGAACAATGGCAGCACAGAGACAACCACATTAGCATATGCCAGTTGGGGAGGGACACGGGAAAGGTGAGAGTGCACCTGTGTGAGCGTGAAAGAATTGGCAAGGCACCCTGGCTGCGAGTGAACATCACCTGATTCCTGGGAAATATAACTCTGTAGGTTTGCTTTACCTAACACTGAGGGGGGAAAAAATGGTTGCTGCCTTTGTAAGAATTCAAACAACATACAAAATGTAACTGTCACCCTCCATGAGAGCAGCAAAAGCGGATATTTAGCTACGAGCAAACAGAATTTATCAGTAAGGTTTCAAATAAAATACATTGGGAAAAGTGTCCCTTTGTGTAATATATGAAATGTGAATCATGAGTTGGGGGGGGGGGGCTGGAATCTAAGCAACATCACTGAAAATAACAACCATTTCATCCTAACAGATGGCCAGGTGGCAATATAATGCTTTGTTAACTTCGTAGCAAGGGCACAAAACGTTTTTTGCCTTTCTAATCACCTGAAAAAAACAACCCTCCCCCACAAACCCCAAACCTATGAGCTATTTGTACATCAGGGCTCATCTGCTGGGTAGGACTATTGTTATTCACACACCTCTTATTAAGGCACATTTTATGAAACTTAGATGATGACATTTCATTCTGCTACAACAAAGGTATGAAGAGTACGATAACAGTTATTGTCCTGCCTAACAATGAATAATGCGATCGTTCTCAATGATGTCAGTGTTCTCTTTTTATAGTGTTGTTATCTAAAGTGTGTCTGATACGGATAGGAAAGGTGATGAGGACATCAGTTCAGATAATGGGCAGAATCCATCTCTCACTGAAGTCACCAGGACCTCATAAATTGATTTTAATTAATTTTGGATGAAAAATATTTTACATAATTCTCTGCACTACAAAAACCTGAAATTTGGCACAGTTGTGGGCAATTGATAAGAAAAACCCAATAAAGGGATGTGAACACTACTTGCAAAGATAATTCACTGGGAACTGTGGCTAAATATCTCTGCTGCCTTTGATACATTTCATTTTAAGGGTAAACAAGTCTTTAGTTTTCAGCAATGTCAAGCTTTGAACGTTTAAAGATTGTGCACCCAAACCTATTCATTTTTAAGAGACACAATCCAAAATATTATCTGACAATGATTAAGTCTATTCCTCTGTACTAAAAGAAAAACGTCAATTAGTACTAAATATAAAATGTTATGTACCTCAAAATACGTGGAGGTTGTGAAATATGTGACAAATACACATTGATTTAATTCTAAAGGCTTAAAATCAGAACAAACACATGCCAAAAGTGATACAGAACAGCACAAAATATTGCTGCAGGTTTTAAAATGCCTGCTGCACTGCTAACTTTCATTTGCACTCTTTAAAAAACTGCCATGCTATGAAAAAAAAAAATAACAAAAAGAGATCCCAAAGGTAGAAACATTCTGAACCTCTGCATTTCCAGGTAAAACTTTTCAAAGATACCAAAAAAAATCCCAGCAGCTTCAAGCAAGACCAGTGACCATTGCTAATTGTTTTCTTTGTGTAACCAATAATAAAATTCAACACAAAGACTGGGAACCAAGCCAACTACATAAAATACATGGAGTGTGTATGGCTATAGCTGTAAAATGAAATAATTTAGCAATGAAGACTTGTCAGATTTTTTTAGTTATGCTGATGAATCAAATTATTCTGCAGTGGCAGAACTTGCTACAGAACTTACTCTCCTGAAATAAAGTTGTGTTTCAGGCCCTAACTCCCCAAATTTATTTAAAAAAGATAAGAAAACACACAAAAGATGAAAAAAAATATGAAAGGAGAGCTGACACTCTCCCAAGACATTGAGCATTTATCGGATACAGTATGCAGTGAAACGGAATCAAACTTCACGCTAAATTCAGAATAAGGCCTAGTTCTGTATATTAATACCCTCTTTCAAGAAAAACAAATGAGCATATGAACCAAAGAAAGTTCTAAGAGTAAGGGAGCAAAGAGTGAACACTCCAATTCTCCATTTACCCTTTCATCTAACAGACAAACAACATCGCCAGGAGCAAACCTCTGTATTTTCTACCAAGGACACGCAAGCTGAAAGTTGAATCAGTATTTATTGGTATTTTTGCAGCCCTTTTGTCCAGTGGTTTTGTGATATCTTTTTTGGGGAGGTAAAGGGCTTATTTTGTGATTGGTTTTTTTGCTTCTTTTTAACATATGGAATATCCATATAGGTATTTACAGACAGAGATACAAGGGTAAGCATCTATGGTGAGAAACTCGCATGACATATTACTCTGTTTATGCTCTTTCTTAATTCCTATGCTATGATTTTAGGAATGTAAATCAAGTTTCAGGCCTCTGTGGAAAGTCATGCTACTCCAGAGGGCAATGCAAGCTTCCTGGCAGCCCCAGCTGGCCCTTTACTTTTGAAAATGCATATTTTCTATTTGTAGGACAGGCACTGAGACACCACAATGGCAAATATATTTATACATTCAAATGGCTTAAGCCAACGAAGCAAATAACTGTAGGAAACATATGTAGGTAATGACTTATAAATTCATCCCTAACATCAAACAAAATGATGGGATGAGAGCTTTCTATATTTTCTCCTTCACCTGTACTTCTCCAGGAAATGCATTGACTTGAAATAAACAATCTGAACTTGCTAGCTGTGTCTGGAATTCATGTTAATAGATTGCAGCTTGGAATTTTTTTCTTATTTAAGCCATGTATTACAGTTTGTTTTTTCAATTTCTGCATTGCTTCACTTTCTGCTGTATATGTACCACTAATGAGGAGACAACTTTTTAAATTAAAAGCATTAATAAAATGCTGCTTGTAGATATTTTTAAATTAAAAAAATGTCAAATGTAAATAACCATCTGGGGATTCGAATAGTTATTTCAGAAAGCTTCCAGCAAGTATTCCTGGAGAATTAAAGGTATATTCCTTTAGTGATGCACTGAGAGATACTTTATGATGTCTGTGCTGTATTGATATCTGAGATTTTTTTCGATACTATATGCTTTTAATTCATTCATACCCCAGCTAGAAATAACAAAATGGATATTATTCTCCAGCTCTACTCCTATTGGAACTCGTTTGTATTTCCTTTTATGCCTTTTATGTTTAGTGGATGCTAAACCATGGCTTGCCTAACTGCTTTGTGTAAATGAAACTCAGAAATAACATTCATTGTGGTCATACTCAACCCTTAGGTTGATCACTGATGCCTCAAGTGTTCATGTGTAAATTTAGAGATGTTAAGGGTCCTCAGTTTCCCATTTCCCTTCCTGTGCTGGCCCTGGGTATTGAAGCAAGTGCTCTCCTGGCATGAGACAATAATATTATGCTGCTGCATCCTCTCTGCTTTGTTACAGCAAGTTGCACCGTCCCTTCTGTCCTCTTAAACCTTTTGCATGGTGATTTTGACAGTCAAGAGGCAGTTTAATCTTTAATGATTACTATGTACCAGCAATGCATTCAGGCAAAAGCAGCGCTTTCTCTAAAGAGTCATCAATCTGGAGAAATCATTTTGACAATCAAGTTCAAGTATAACAGCCAAAAGGCAGAGGCCTAACCTTTTAGAAGTGGCAATTTTAACAAAAACACAACACAGCTGAGATGCATTTCGTAAGAGCATATTCAAGCACAAGCAAAACAGAAAAGGCAACTAAAAGAGAGGAGAAACTGATGTATGTGATGTGAGAGGGAATGAGAATAGGGGAAAAAAAATCAAAGATAACAGCTGCACAATCAAAATCAGGAGGATAAGGGAGAAAGATACAAGAATTAATATGCTTATTACAACCTCTTGCCATAATTTCTGACAGAGACTATTATAAGAAAATTAATATAACTGAACAAGTGCGTTCAGTTGGAGAGGCTTCTCGTGAAAAATCTTTGCCACAGATAAGTTTTTTCTTCTGGAAACTCTCTGAACACATGGTAGATAGAATGTGCACTTGTATATTTGTACAACAAAATACAATGCATAACTGAATTACAGCTAAACATGAAAGAAGCGTTGTTACGGCAATGGGGCCATCGATGGACCCTATTTCCACCACCCAGCTCTGCCCCACCAGGCTCAGCCCCTGCAGGATTGTGCCAGGTGGGTGAGGGCTCTGCCTTGTGTTGGGGTCACCCCTACACCCCTTCCCTTAGGGGTGTTTGTGGCTCCCGGACAGTGAGTCAGAAGCCAGCTGCTCCTAGTTTGACTGTGCCAGTTTGCTATTTTCAGGAACACTCCTCATCCCAGCCTTCAGATAAGCCCAAACATGCCCTTGTTTCCAATGAAGCAATAAACACTGAGCAGGTAGTGCTGGAAAAATGTACAGGTGTAGATGGTTACAAACACAGTCAGCACAATAAATGTCCCCAGGTACCTTTAACCCTTTTCTTTTAACATCTAACATTATGCACACAGAACTCAGAACACCTCTGCTCAGCCTCTTTTGACTTTCTAGGTGCCACTTCTGTTTCAGAAGAATTTGTACGTGCCAAAGCTTGCTGTGCTTTCCAGTAAAGCACATCCCTTTAGTCACACAAAGGTAACATCATTAATTGTGTACATTTAAGCATGACCATTACTGCAGCGACACAGCTTTTACTTCTGGGATAATGACACTTGATACCAATACCATGAAAAGAAAATAAGTGTGAAATTGTTTAAAAACTGTCTTTTAGTATGATTTTCTGTTTATCAAAAGACTAAAACCAGACAGAACACCACTCTGTCAAGGATGAATTTCCATTTTAAATGAAAGTGTGATTATAAACTCCCTAAGACACCAGGAAGATGTATTTTTTTCCTTATCTAACCAGTGGGTCCCAATGTCTATAGCTACAAAATCTCTTCAGAGACTCGTACTAAGTATGCTGGCCTCACACACATAAAACAATGACCTGCTGCAAGACATGATTGTGCTTGAACTTGCACAAGCTCCTACTTCATTGTTATCACAGGCGCCAGCCATTCAACACCAAAGGCACCTTCACTTAGGATTCAACAAACATTTATCTTGAAGAAGAAACTCTATTAATGAGACATGTTAAATAAGAACAACAGCTAAAATGGGAATTAAAGTCTTCAGAAATTCAGAACTTTTTCATTATTATCAAAAGCACATAAGCACCACTTGACAAACCTTTATGTGGGTACGGAGGGGGCAGTGTCTATGTGTAAATTTTTTTGAGACAAAACATTATTCTAATTTAATCAGACAATAAAAAACCTTAATTATCATTTGATTCACTACCTTTCATAAATAAGAAGTTTTACTTCCTTACCTTTTCCCTTTGTTCACTTAATTACTGGATTGTTTTAAGAATGTAAGAAGATCAAAAGCTGAATTTATGGTACTTTGAGGTGTGAAAATCAAAGACGATCGTAAATAAAAGATGATAAAAAGTACAGGTTTTTGCCCTCCAAAAATAATAAAAATAAAGTATTTTTAGAATATGCTTTTTTCATGCTTAAAAATAAATTAGTGTGTGGGAAAGGTGTGAACTAAAAACTGTGTCAGATTCTTCAAAGCAATCGCACCCACGTGAGGTGAACTATAGGTGAGGTAGGTACAGAACAGCTACCATATGAAGTCCCTATGCATGTTTTACCTTGTGTATCCCAAGTTTCCTCCAAGGCTAGAAGGCTCCTATACAATATCACGATGGGGCATAACACCATCTAGATTAGAGCCAGTCAAATAATTTTAAGGGGCAAAATTTCAACTCCACTAAATCAATAGGAAATCTGATAATTGCATCTATAGAATTTCCCTTCTAGCAATTTTATCTAACTAAACTTTTAACCTGCCTCCTGGGACATGGAGAACAAGCTGTAAATGTAGGTGCAGTTATGCCTGCATATTCCTTATTTGCTCATTACCTATTTGTGCCACATTATTACAGTAAGCTAGAGAAAGACGTATACTTTCTGTTCAGGCTACCTCATCCCACAAGGCAGAACTAACTGGTAATAACTAATAGTTTATCCAGAAGACTCTTTAACTATAGTTTGAAAATCTTTATTATATCTGATTTCTTTATGACAATAATATGAGGGCACTGATGAGTAGGATAAAATTACCTCTTAATATCACCTCAGGGGGAAATATTGCCCTGAGTAAAATAGGGAAGAGTTTTCATACAGAAACAAATGTGTGAACTGAGATAATGTTTTTCATACAAAAAGTAAAAAATGCAATTGGTTTCCTACAAATACCACTAACATATCTTTGATAGACTTCAGTTTCAAGCAGGTTCTTCAGCTGGTGGGTAGCAGTTCTGTAAATACTGCTTTTGAAATTAATTCCATCCCAAAGTGCTAACCGAGGGCTAAGTCCCATTGAAGTACTAAGCCTAGAAGAAGCCGAATTTCTGCTCAGAGAAACATTTTATAAACACGTTGCTTTCCCACCTGGAGGACACTGAGCAAAATAGTTTGAAAGTGCTGCATGACAAATGGTTGCCTGAGGCCTCCTCCGTTACGGGGAGAAAGGCAAAGCCAGTATTTTCAGATAGATATATCCTGCAGCTCATGTTGGGAAGAATAAAACAAGGGAAGGCAGGAATTAAAAAAATAAATACAAAACAGAAACAGACAATACCTCCCTTGCTCTTGGAGTGAGAAGATCCATACACTATGAACATTGGATTGGATGTAGGAATGCTGCAGGACTAAGCAGTAAATGGGCACTTACAGAGCTTAAGAACTGGGATGCAATGAAAAAGTGAAGCCAACGCTCAAGTTGGTAGCAGAAAGAGTGTGACAAATGAACTCCAGCCACCTACCCCCTTAACCAAACCAGCAGCAGTTTGGCTCAGGTTCCAGAGGAGGTGAAGGTCTATGCCATAGCTGGGCCAAGAACTCCACCAGGAAACCCACGAGGAGCAGAGCAACACAATGAACACTGATAAGTTGTGGGTATGAGGAGCCTCACCCACATCTCTCCTATTTAATGCAGTTTTATTACGAGTTAACCATTTTTATCCCATAACTATGACAGCCTAAATGAGCCTTCTTAGAGCTCTCCCTGCAAAGCAGTGTGGCTGCATGGTGATGATCTCCCCTCATGTTCGGACACCTCTCGAGAGGGCTCCTTGAAGCAATGAGATCTTCTACCAACAGCGGATCGCTGATGAGCCCCATCTGAACCCTCCCAGGATGGCAGCTCGACTACATGCCAGGCAACTCTTCCCCTCAGCAGGGATTTGTTGTTTGGCTTGAATAAGTAACATTTTAAATAGAACAGATAATTTATAATTACAAAATTGTGTGATTTCGTACGCTGTAGCAGTAGCAGCCAGACTTGCTGAAGCACTAGGCCACAAGCTATGAGTTTGCCAATGTGTACAACCTGCTTAGTCAAAACAGGTCTTTCAGAGTCAACAAAAATCAGAAGACACAGAGGTTTCAAGGATACAAAACATGAACAACAACTGCAACTAAGACAATATAACAACCCATCCGAAAGGCAGGGAAGGTACCTAATGAGGAACAAGACCCCAGATCCAAATAATCCTACTGGACCAAACCATCTCTTGAGGGCAATAGACAGTAAAGATACAATTACCCAGGGTTTTCTTTCTTTGTTTCAGCCTCTCTCTGGAACTGACCATGCAGCTGTACTGCTCTATTAAATGATTTATTTTATGAAACCTGAGGGTCTGCTTGGCAAAGCCTCGGAGTCGAACTCCGGAGTGAACTGACGCCTGGTGGAGTTGGTAAGATGTCCAGATGGAAGGTGAGTGAAATGGAAAAGCACAGCAAAACTTTTAAATCTTGGCTAAGTGATATACAGATACTGGGTGTGTGCAAAACCCCCTTTAGCTATAAACAGATATAAACCTCACCTTCTGTATCTCCTAGTCATAAACTGTTGACCATGTCTGGGACTAGGACTGGATCCAGCTGCACCCGGACCCCACTCTGAAAGGCAAAGGGGTCCATTCCAAAACTCATGACCTGACAGAAGGATCTCCCTTACCTTTCTGTAACCCCAGTACCTGTGTAAACCACTTCACATTGATTATAATCTGATTCTCCCCCTCTATGCTTCCTCCATGTAGAAAGTAAAAGCACGATCTTGCCATCGAAGTCCGTTAAAGTCTCACTTTTATCTAAATACAGATTTTATCAAAAAAACCCTCATTCACGACAAAAAGCTTCCCATATAACATTTGGATTACAGAAAGATCCTTCAAAGACAGTGGAAACTTTTCAAAATTACAATAGCAGACTAACCTCAGTGAGATGCCAGCAAAACAGAGGGATATAAAATGTTCTTCATATGTGTTAGTTTTTAATGAGAATTTTATGAGAATTTTTGACTGTGTCAGCTATTAGAAAAACCTATTTATTCCTGGGATGCTAAACTACATTTCCTTATATCCTATTTTGCTAGTAATCCAGCTAAATCACATCATTTCTTTATGTTAGAAATATATGCTTATTTGCCTCTCCCATCAAAATTGTTTAATCTAAATGAAGCTGCCAACCTCCCACTAAAAGCGAGACTTTCAGCCTAAAGATAAATATATGTCAAAAACCTGTTCGGTAACAGCTTCTATGGCATCAAATTACTTCTAATTAATAACAGGCTTGTAAGTAGACCTAAAAAAGCAAAAATAAAAAACCAAATTGTAGGTGTTTTATTCATTTGCTATAAGTTATTTGCTATAAAATTATAATTTAGCTCTTGTGTCACACCATGCTTCATCCAAATTTTTCACTCAAAATGACCTTTTAGACACAAACATGGAAAATACTCAAGTACATTCAAATACTGATGATGTCCCAAATAGTCTATTTCAAAAGCACAAATGTCCTAAATTAACACTATATTCATCTCAATTAGAATTTGCATTTCAAAGCATTTTTCCTCAAATTGTATGATTTTATGTAATTTCTATGAATGAGTCAAAATAAAAGGAAAGCCAAAGGTTATATGTAAATTATTACTTCTATAAAAGAAGAAAGTATGCTTAAATTATGTTAGTTTCATGTTAGCAAACAACAAGGTATTCTGGAAGTAGTGAAGTACAATTTATTGTCCATCTGCAGGACAGATAAAGAAGAAGGACTCGTAAAGATGCAGTATTCTTTATAAGAATTTTGTACTTGTTCTAAACAGTGTTGTTGTAAAAAAAAAGTGTACGTGTATTTGAAAAGATCAGTGAAATCAATTCAGTTAAAAGAGAAATAAAATAACTGCAAAAAATATGTACTAATAATAGCAAGAAAAAAAATGTTCAATTTCTTCTCTGTGCATGGTTTTCAGTTTTAATCCCAAATAAGCTATCTTGCCTTACTTGCCACTTTAAAATAGAAGGCAGTAGAATTGTACAATAAAAAGGATGCCAGGTCCAGAACAATTAATCCAAGAAACCAAAAAATAGTACAAATAGTAGTTAAAATGGAAGAAAGAAGTCACAGGGGGGCTCAGTCAGTTAGATGGGCATCATGTACACGAATGCAAATGGTATGAAATGCAAGACACTGGTTTTGACCCTAATATTACAGTATCTGAGATTTTGCAAGATTTAACCATGGTACACAACATCAGGAACATCAAAGGCTGCATTTATGCATTCAAGATTTATAAAGAAGAAAGCTGCCACTTAAAACCCTTCTCAATGGAAAATGACTGACCTTCTGAATAATTACTTGCCTTTATTATCATTTGGGACACAGCTTCGCAACAAAAGTGTAAATACCAAGTTCATTTAGATTTCAAAATACTTTAAAAAAACAATACTACAAAACCAGTATGTGGACTAGAGATTACTTGATTTGAATGTAGACATAAATTATGAAATCTACATATACTGCTGCAATTTCATATCACCCAGCAATAGGCATGCCAGGAGAAGCTGTGGATGCCCTGTCCCTGGAAGTGTTCAAGGTCAGATTGGACAGTGAAAAATGTCTATGGTAGCAGCAGGGTTGGATCTTTAAAGGTCCCCTCCAACCTAAAACATTCTGTGATTCTACAATAAATAAATAAACCTTTACCTGATCAAGTGGCCTTTTTTAAACATAAGATCATATGGTTAAAAGAGACCTCAGGAGACTGTCAAGAGACCATCCACCCCACTGCAGAGACATATCTATGTCTTCTAATTTTTTTCCTAGATTTACCCTACCTTTAAATGCTTTTAATGATAGTCTCCAGAATCTCTAAGACAATCTACTGAAGAACTACACTAGGCATCGTTATTTATTATTTTTCATTGTGTCACATGAATGTTCTTTGCTGCAACACAGGCACCTCTTCTTGTCCTTTCTGTGACAGACACAGCAAACGCTTTACTCCGTTCCCTACATCCAAGACTGTTATCACATCTCTCCATGTTCTCCTTTGACATTACAGAGCTACAGACAGCCATACTTTCCAATTATCTCTTCTGAACATTTCCAGATGCTCCATACACTTTTTGAGCTGGAGTGTCGGAACTGGACATGATGCTCCAGTTAAGGCCATACTCAGTAAATAGAAGAATTGGATGGCTTAGACTTACTGCTTCTAACAATGCAAGAAAGTCATACATTCCTTCTTTGTAACTAGGCTGCTGTTGACTCACATTCAGGTGGTGAATCTTCCTAAGCCATCGATCAGTTCTGAACTGTAGCACACTCAGCTTTTCCCTCGCGCTGTTTCAGTGAAGACGATTATTTCTACCAGGTAAAAAAACTTGCATTCACCAGTGGGGATATCCTCTCCAATTTGTAAAGGTTATTTTGAAATCCAATCCTGCCTGCAACACACTTGTGACACAGCTTCTAGGATCTGCAAATTTAATAGATGCATTCTCTAATCACATAACTTAAGTCGTTAATAAAAACACTGACAAGTTCAAAACTAAGACGAATCTTTGAAGGTAGCTTGTAGTTAATGCAGGCAAAATGTAGTTAATACCTCATTTTACTGATAATGAACATCTAAGTATGTTCTTTTTGACTAGGTTTGCTCCTACTCTACAGCTATATATTCAAGACAACTGTTCCATGCCTTATCTATTTAAGACTTTTTAAAACCTTTAAATGCCAAACTACAAACTTCAAATGCTTTCCACTCCATTCAAAAGGGCTTTTATCCTACTTTGGAAGAAAAGCATATTTTTTTCATGTGATTTGGTTCAGGAGGAACATCTAGGCCTTTAATCTCTTTCTTTTTGTTGTAGGTGCTTACAAACAGCTTAGTTTTTGTTGAAGGATGTTTCTGGGGATTTACCGACCATAATTCCCTGGCTCCTCTTTCCTCCCTTTCTACCAAAATGATTTATATTCATTGTTTTCTACAAGCCTACAGTACTCTGGATGCTCTAACTAGAGGTGAAACTTGGACATTTCATGCATGGCTGATATAGTCATTAACAACATTAACAATGTGAACTTGCTTTCCATGTGAATGGGGAAGAGGACAAGTTCAGGAATATTACTAATGGACACTATTAAGGTACTAAGTCAAAACATACCATGAGACACATGCATTTTGCATTTTTGCAACATGCTGCCATTGTTCTGGAAACACTTTTCCCTAACTTTGTGAAGGCATAAAATATTATGGTAGGTAAAAGTAGTACAGAATCAGTATTGTACATCATTACCATACTCAGAAAGCTTAAAACCCTAAGAAATGGGTCATTGGTTTTAATTAAGTTGAAAATGAAATGCATATGAGGTATTTCATACTCTCATAATGTATGTTATCAAATATTGAAATATGTATTAAATATAAGACATTAAAATATCAGCCTGTATTTCACAACATGTTTGTATCTCTCATTAGCAGCAACGCACCCAGACAACAATTCAGAGAGTAATCCAGTGTCCATTTCCCAAATGGACAGATGCCTAAATAAATTGCCTAGGGACAAACAGGGTTATTGAGGAATAAAGCAGAACAGTCATGAAAATAGGCTCCTCAAATAATAGCAACAGCATCTTTAATGAAAAGCATATTAGGAAGACCTGTACAACAGATTCCATTTTACAGATGGGGAAACTGATGGCCTGGGCAGCGAACCAATTTCCACAAGGACACCCATAACACCAGTAAGCAAATACCAGTCTTCCAAACCCAAAGTCATCCTGACCAGGACACGCTATTCCCTGCTTTCCTCCTCCAGTAGTATTTCTGACCATGGCTGAACAAATACAAAAGACTAAGAAACTACAGCTATTTAATATGGTTAAGTCTAATTAACAGAGAATTTAAAAATGTATGTGCAGCACAGAAAGCAAAAAAAAGCTCAAGCTGCAGGGTTCATTGTGGTTTCATTCTTTTTATTACCTGTTAAAGCACTCTAGAGTAATTTACTGGCATTACAATTTATCTGCCATGGTGCGCTCAATCCAATAAATTCCAACCAAAGTATCAAACAATATCCTATTCTCAAGAAATTCTTTGTGTATAAATTAAACAGCATGGATAAAACTAATGGCCTGTTCAAATATTCGTATTCCCTACAGAACTTTTGCTGCTGTACAACTGTCCTAAAATAATATTACATTAATTTTAATTAAATTTTGCATTTCAAAGCATTTTTCCACACTTACTGTGTTTTTATGCAACTTCTGTCAATACTTGAAGATAAAAGCAAAGCCAAAGGTTATATGTTAATTATTAATTATCTGTTGAAAATGAATGTAATGATTTTGGTTTATATCAGGTCAGAACTAACTCTCAACTATTGTTTGTGAACTATTGGAGCAATAAAAATTCTACTCCAGGAAGGATAAAAATTGCATCATTATACCTTTGATAAAGAATAACTGTACCTTTCTGTAGATCGTGTCATACCCCCATGATTTCTTCCAAAGGGTTTTTTCCAGCCTAAGGTTCTACTGTTATTTTGTATTTGCAGATTTTTCAAAAATAAGCACACACTTGCCAGTTTTGTCACCACAGAATCATAGGATGGTTTGGGCTGGAAGGGAACTTAAAGATCACCCAGTTCCACCCCCCTGCCATGGGCAGGGACACCTCTCACTGGATCAGGGGGTTCAAAGCCCCATCCAATCTGGCCTTGAACACCTCCAGGGATGGGGCAGCCACCACTGCTCTGGGCAACCTCTGCCAGGGCCTCCCCACCCTCACAGCAAAACATTTCTTCCCAAAATCTCATCTCAATCTCCCCTCTTTCAGCTTAAAACCATCCCCCCTCATCCTATCCCTGCACTCCCACGTAACTACTTATCGTTCCCTTCTACGCAGAGAAGAAGGAGAGGTCTAGAAGGTGCCACCATTTGCCCAGAGGGATGATACCAAGGAACATCTGCATGTACAAACATCTATGGAAAGTGGAGAAGTTCCCCACAGAGCTTGTTGACAGCAACAATGCTGACATTCACGGCACTGAACAAGTTGTGCTGAGAAAGTAAACCAGGCATTGGAAAAAAACAGTTGGTGAAGTTAACTTATTTCCAGTTGCATTGATCTTTGTAATCTCTTTGCATTGAACATTTTTAAAGGTCTGAGCTTTATAAGGAGCCATCCACATATCAGAAAGCTCAAGATCTTATTTTTTTTTAAACAAAGAATAATTGTGTGTATTATCAACACTAATTGCAAGAGAGAAAAAGGACATTATGGTTATTTTAGAAGACATGCACTATCCATGCTGGGCAAAATGTAATGCAAACACTTTGGAACAGAATCGTGCAGAATATTAATCCCTCTGCTACCCAATTACACACATACAAAAATGTACCTAAAAACCAGCTCTGAAAAATAAAAATTTTATATATTTGCACGGAGAAGTTGGATGTTCGTGGAAGCAGATGTGTTTGGAAAAGAACACCAGTGATATTGACAGCAGCACTCCACAGATGAGTAACAAATGGTCCATAAATTACAAACAATCAAAATTATTGTTACCATGACTTAATATAATTTTTAGAAGACATGATTAACATTCAGCTGTAAATAAACAGAACATCAGGTGGAAAGGAGGAGCAGAAAAAAGCAGAGGAACTATAAATGTTTTCTAAAGTTGGACTTTGAGTTGCTTCCCTGCTCTTTGGAGGAAGGACAATTCTGACATAGTTTCCTTTATGCTTCCCCTGTAATTCACCTGGACTAAAGTTTTCCACCCAGTGCCACTAAAATTGCTCCCAACTCTGAAAAAAAGCTAAGGAGGAACCAAAGTGGAGCATTTGCATGTCCTTCAAAGAGCTCCTAGTTTAAACCCTCAACCTTTTCACTCTCTTTTCATAGCAGTTTTTCCAAGCTTCAAAGCATGTTTTTGTTTGCACTTAAATCCACTCACTTCTTACAGAGCTTTGGGGAATGGGAGGTTTGTTTGTTGTAGGGAACAAAAAAATTGACGCTATACTGCAAAACCAGAGGAAATACAAATGGAACAAAGAGCGCAACTTTGGTCCAACATTCAACACCTGCTCTTTTGTTTTTGTTAAGAGACAAAAACAAATCATCTGTTTGGTGCAATCCTCTTTATTTACAAAGAACATATTCACCACTCTCATTCCTTTAACACTGTGAAAAGCAATCCAAGTGACTTTTCTTCTCAGAAATTCAAAAGAAGTTATCTGGCTTCCTCCCAGGGCCCCACTGAGGACTGGCTTTCTCACTGTCTCTGCTTTTTGCTGACAGGTAGTTTGCTAAAAATTCTCCTAATGCCTTATGTTTACAAGCAGTCCCATGGAAACCTCTCAAACCATAAAGCTGAAAGGCTCCTGAGGCTCTGCCAAGTAGCCAGTTGCCTCAGGCAGTCTTTTCATTCTGGCCAGTTCCCTCTTTCTCTCAAATACTGTAATTTTACCTTACTGTTAGCTTGAAAGTTTAACCTAGTACACTTGTGAGATGTAACCATGTCTGTGACAGACAGCATGAATTAATGCAGTCCATTATAACATCAGCATCATCTCCAGTAGTATTTTATACTAATATTTAGATAGATCAACTCTGACGACAAATTCTACTGAACAAAATACCCCAACCATGAATTTTCAGTTGCTATTATCAGCATTAGTAACTACATCCCAGCTTCATTCTATGCCTATACCCAGGAATGACATAAAACAAAATTAATTTGTTTTGATTATTGCCTTATGGGATTCTTCAGGCTAACTACACTATGCAAATGTAAGAAAGAACTTCAATTATCATGTTAAGTAAAGCAAACATTTTTCTTCTCCTGGTCATGCGCTGATATAATTAAAATACCTACTTAGTTTATGTTTTCCCTCATTTATTTATTTGTTTTTAATAAAGAGAAGTAGACCAAAATTTTCCCTCCAAAATCTATTGTAATCTGTCATCTTCTTAACCTTCTGAATTTTTGTGGAGTGAAGAAATGGAATGATCTGTTAGCAAACTTTGATAAGTGTCTTTTGATAGCTAAAAGTGAGTCTTTCATCTGCACACTGATTTCCAGTGTCTTTTAGATGTAATTGTTTAAAAAAAACCCAAACCAAACATGTTTACTTGTACTTACTTTAAAAATAAATGACTACATGTACTAGCAGTAGTAAGAAATTTTCATAGGTCAGGTGTAAATCCTTGAATAGCTGATTTGTCTGTTTATTCCTGATCCTAATTTGGTGACCAGAGAAGGTAAATCCAAAAGCCAACTCTCTACCTCCAACTTACAGATTTTTTCAGCATTAATTTTTTAAAAAAAGTAAGTAAGAAAGAAAAAGATTTTCCTGCTGACTGTCCTCCCAAAGGTAGGCCAATATAATAAAGCTATACACCTATATGAGTTCTAAAGAAGGACAACCTCAAGAGACAAGATAAAGTATACTATAACATAATGTTCTTCCATTATTCTTTGGACAGGAAGATCTTAAGATGAAACTGATAAACGTGTGGAAGGGAAGGTCTGCAAAGGAAACGAGATCACTGCTTCTTGCTTTTACAACATATTCACATTGTGCTTCAAGGTTTCCATTGTTTACCTGTGGTGTTTTCAAAGGAATGTTTTCACGATGCAGAATTTTGCCTCTGTTTTGTCTCTGCCTCCCTCATGATTTTCTTAGTAATTTCCACTGGTCAACCCCCTAACACTATTCCAAGAGTTCTCTGCCTCCACAGGCCATGTCATCCCCCTGAAGGCCACAGAGCTTTAGAGATGTGTTGGGCCCAAATAAAACGTGGGTCAACTCTATGCAGTCAAGTCACAGTGAATTCCTACTGGAAGTGGCAATTCACAAACAGAGTTGACTCAAGGTAGCCAGGATTGCTTCCTGGGATAAACACCTCTGGCAGGAGATACGTGGCCGTCAACAACTCAGATGGGCCTTCAGTCTTACTGCCCTGCTCTTATGATAACTGTTCATGGAAGCTTCATAAGACTGTGTGATGTTTTGAGATATCTGCATTAGACCAACTTTGTTTAACTGACCCTCAAAATAAATCCTCCCAGTATAATATTAAGTCTGTCACTGGTACCACTTAATACTTCCCTGCAGAGAGAATAAACACGATGTGAGCAGTGCTAATACATGAATCAAGCAGATGCTTATTTTTATGAAGTGATAATATTATAAATACAACCTCAATTCTACAGAATTAAAGCAAAGATTAACTCTCAGTATAGGAGATCTGACTCATTGGATTATGTATATCATTAATAACAAGGTGGTCCCCCCATGTATCAAAGTATAATAGTGAACTCAGAAAATTCAGTGGGATGAGTTGTCATTTGGAGGTGTCTTTTACACCAACTGCAGAGAGTCCTGAGACAAGACCTAGAGTTAATTAACTAGAGATATCATTTGAAAGGTTCATTCAGAGAGGAATCTAAATTTTAGGTTGGAGAGAATGCAGAAAACATCAGCCTAAAATAAATGCCCCAGTTATCCTGAGGAAAACTGGATCCACAGCTGAAATAAGCAGTCAGAGCTCTACTGATCTCAGAAGAGCTCGTGCGATATAACAAGGTGAGCTTCTGGTCCTATGAATATCTCCTTTGACTTCAGCAGGATTACTCACAGGCTATGAGGAAGAACATATAGATGCAGAAGATATTTGCTAAGCAACAGACAAGAAGCTACCAGAAAAGAAAAGAGCTCTTTAAGGTTAACAACTGTTTTTAATCACAAAGCATATAATCCTGTAGACACCTACAAACATGAATAATTTTATGCATTGGGGTATTTTAATTATATGTATTAATATTTCTTGCTTTCTTTACATCTATTATACTACTGGTGGTTCCTTGACCAAGCTAAAACACATACCAAAGTACTCTTTTTGCTCCTTTGGATGTTTTTCAAGAATACATCATGTTCTACATACATTAATATCCCTAAACTAAACATATTGCATTCCATAAACAACATCACATACACCAAAAGTCATTCTTACCTCTTCTAAAAGGAATATTTTAAAAATGCAAATGTCATTACAATATAAAGTAAAAAAGCTGTAGCTGCAAATAACATATTGTCTACATTCATCAGTACTGTCAACATAACAGAACTTTCTTATTCTTATTAAGGTTACCATAGAAATAAGCCTGAATTGCTGCTGTTATTAAGAAGTGGTCGCCTTCAGTTCCATTTGGGTGTTTTTAAGAATCTTTGAATATTCAAGAAACTAAAACTAGCTTGATGTTAAAATTAAGGACAGGAAGGTGAGGGTTTTTTTTTTAAACAAACATAATATTATTTAATAAAAAGAAGTAATAAGTTGTAGGCAACACCCACACACTGTATAAAACAAGCATTCTCTATAATTCCATGTTTTTATGCTTGTATATGCTATTCCTTCAGACAGGCAAATGGTGCACAGCTGACTCTATAATGAAACACTATATATAAATATGAAAATTCCAATAAAGGAATGATATTAACCTTTAAAGTTAGGCAAGCACTTTACACATATAACACCATGTTTTCAAACATCTTTACATAAATGTGCAATCATGCATTACTTCCTTATTGCTTAAGAGACTTACAGTGTATTACATGAGGAAATGATTCTAAGTCTTTCTAGTGTGTAATTATAATAATGTGCAAAAAAAAGATTTTCATAAAAAAAGATGTAAAACTGCATTTTAACTAATTGACTGATCCAATACAAATATGTATATTGTGTATATGTGCACATACAGACTGGATAGAAGACATTTTTTAATGAAGATGGTAAAAGACTGGCATAGGTTGCCCATAGAGGTGGTGGATGCAGCATCTTTGGAAATATTCAAGGTCAGGTTGGATGGGGCTCTGAGCAACCTGATCAAGTTGAAGATGTCCCCGTTCACTGCAGGGGGTTGGACTGGATCACCTTTACAGGTCTCTTCCCACCCAAACCCTTCTATGATTCTCTATATTGACATATGACTCACTGACACACTCACCTATTTTGTCTGTGTCTTGGAATGGGAAGGAAGAATATTTCTGTATGTTCATCAGTGATTACAAGTTTTTAGAGTAGAGGTAACAATTCTTTAAAACATCTGACTGCATGGTCAGTACAAAGGGTATCTAAGCAGCAACTCTACCTTATGAAGAACAAATACTTTGCTAAAATACCTCATGGTTCATAACCACATTTGCACGGGTTTGTTAGAGACCTCAGTGTAATGTCAGCAAAAAGAAAACTTAGGCACACTATTAATAACAAATCAATTGGATGCAAATTTTATCTGCAGTGTGGTGTCTTTTAATCAGTATTTCATGAGACAAAACCTTTGAGTCACTATGAAACTAGCACGCAACCTATCAGGTTTTTCTGTAAAGTGATCTATGAACAGATTCTTTTGTACCCATCTTCAACAGAAGATTGAATGAATACTTCAGGTACGAAACACGCGGAAACAACAAATATTCAGTAAATTCTTATTCAGTAAATCTATCCTTTTTTTGAACAAAGAAGGAAAACAAAGTCAAACTGAAACTTCATGGATGGGCTCTAGGTGAATTCTGGGTATAAAATGCAAAAAGCCTAACAAATCTTTTGGGCTAAAATGACAGCTCTCAGGTTTTTCATCCGCTGAACTAACAAGTGAAATTTCATCGAGAAAGGTACCGGTGGAAAGATTTGTGAGGCTTCAGAGCAAAAAAGAAGGATGAAAGATTAAAACCTAGAGAACACATCTGATCTTTTTACATCGTGTAAGACTCTAAAAAATGCTTTGCTGCTCTACACTTTGTAATACTTACTAACTCCTTTAACTTATTAGACAAACAAATGTATCTTGCCCTTTGCCTACTCCTACCTGAATCTCCATGCTTAACTGAAAACGTTATTCTGCACTGTAAGTAGGAATTTGAGGTCTGGTACCCAAGAGAATGTCCCAAATTTCTTCTGGTTTGTTTCTCAAGAAAGATAGCGCCATAAGAATAATACTTCGGAAACCATCTCATCATATTCTGTGTTATTCCTTTCAAGGATCAAGCTCTCTCAGGTGAGTAATATTTCACTATCTGACTTCAGCCTGTCTTAAAAACCCTTTTTCAAATGTTGCAGATCCATGGGAGGGATGGGTGGGGGAAGGTGTCAAGGGAAGCTAGGCAGGAGGTTGTTCATGTTCTACTGCTCAAAGTTTCATTGATCTTTTTGGAACTATGACATAAAAGAATGATACATCCCATTTTCTTTCAATGCAGAAGGTGAATAACTTTGATGGTATAAGGTGAGAGAGAGTCTATCTGCTGTTTCTCGCCCTTTCAGAAGGCAGGAAAGAAGAAAGAAGCTCAGCCAGGAGTTAAAATATAAATATGGATGGGCAAAAACCCTTAGATAAAGTATATCTTAGGAGGTAGCAATGTAAGAAGGAAAAACATGAGAACCAAAATTTTGTTAATGGAAAAAAACTTAAGGACTAAGGAAAAATTATTTCAATTGAAATCAAAAGACAAATAGATATTGGAAAAGTGAAGTTAAATTCAGTGTTCACAAACATCAGTTAAAGTCTTTTGGAGACACAATGGATTTATTTATTTATCCATCCATTTGATTATTTACTTCCATATATATAATATAGTTTCTTACACATATATAAGAGAGCCTAAATACAAATGAACTGCTCAGTAAGATTTGGTCAGTGCTCTGAGCAGTAGAAAGCAAATATTTGTTAAGCAATGAATTAGGAAAGAAACTGCAGAGAAAATTTCTAAATTCATGAGAAAATTGAGCCATTTCCACTACACAACACAAGCAACGTGCTCTTGCTTTGTATTGGATTGAGGCCATGCTACATCCAGTTTGGAATCAATAATGACCCAATTTAGCCAAACATCAAAGTCAGAAGGCAAAAAAGCACAAAGTTCTGAATATTCAGCTATGCACAGAGGTCAAAAAAACTTTAAAAAATTATTTGCATACCTCAACAACCTCATAAAATTCAGTACTAAAAGATAACAAGAACTGGATTGTAAAGTTTCTCCTCCTCTACTGGAAAACTATACTATTTATTTGTAAAATTTCATTCCAAAACCTTATAAAATATGCTACCTATAAAAACAAGTTCTCTGACCTAGATTAAAGGCAAATAGTACATGGAACTTTATCAAAAACTTGTATTTGACATAAACTCCTACTGATGAGCAAGAACAGATTGAAAATGAAGGAGATTTACTTAAACATTTACTAGGGATAATGTTACTACGCTCTAGATACTTTTTCACACCTCATTTAAAATAGGAATAAGTAGTCATGTAATTCTGAAATTAAACATGGAACACTTCTGAATGAGAGACAACAAAATTCCTCTAGTTATATGCAAGGAGTTTTAATCCATTTGTCAATTATTTGTATTTTGTTCTTCTGATGAAGCAGATTTATGTTTATCTTGTACCTATCACTCAGCTTGTGTTTATACAGCCTTAGAAATGTTTTTGATGACATCATGAAAATAAAACTTAAAACTAACTTCAAAAACTTTTTGTATTAGAATGTGTTCCTTATAGGATGATGTGTACAGACTACTTGAAAAATACTATATATCAAATATCTTGGAGAGTAACCATGGAAAACAGACTAGACTTTCTAGATCTATAAACTAGTATGTTCATATTTGTTATTAACATGTCAACACAACAACCTTATTAATATGAGAAATGAAATCAAAGAATTGCTACATTCCATCATAATACAAATTTCCACAGAACTATTAATGGGTAAAGTATTGAGACACATTCAAATGAAATATTAATAAGTTGAATAAAATATTGTAGTTTAAGGTAACTTTCATCTGTACTTTGCAAGTAATAACAAATATACAAGCACTTGCCCTTAGAGGGATAATACGCATAAGAATATTCATCTGAATTAAAAAATACCTCAGTGAAAGAACTACGATAATGTATATTTTTCTTTGTAGCACCAGTTCAAAGCTAAACCTGGGTATTAGCACGCTATAATTTCAGTGAAGGAAAATTGTAAGTGCTAGTTATGTAGAACTTTTAAAGAATATATGAATTTACTGCAGATCTACAGTAAAAAAAAAAGTTATTTAAACATTCATTTTGTCAGTATACTGAGAAATTAAGTACTTCAAGAGACTTGGATTTTCAAAAAAAATCTAGTTTACAGTACAGCAAGGGCTTAGTATTTCCAAAAATTATCATGATCAGAAGCTTCAAGGGGAAAAAAAAATAGTGTCTAAAACTTATGTCTTATTTATGAGAACAAAATGAAATAGTACAACTATCAATATACATTATCTGAATCATATTATATACATGTAGCAGTATATGTAGCCTAAGTTTAATTTTATCTGATTCTTTTTAAAACAGGTAAGAACAAATAATTGGGCTACATTTTCCAACATGGCTACAATGATTTAGACAATAAAATAAGGTGACTTTATGTATGAGTAGTTACTGAACAGCTTGAATTGTGCCATGGTTTTAATGAGAGAACTACTGATATTAATAGAGATAAACTTTGCTTAGAATAAAAAAATACAAACAAAAAATAATAAAAAAGAAGAAAGAATAAGCTCTTTGCAGAGAGGGTTGTCTCCTGCTCTATGTTCTAATGACTGCTGATAACAACACAACATAATAATAGCATCAAATAGCTTCCTAGAAAGTCTGAGGTGCTACACTATGACCCTCTGTCTACACTAAATTCACCAATGTTTTTTTTGCACTACTATTTTGAGATTATTGAGAAGCACGAAACATCATGACCAGCCGGTCAAAATATGTGATTATCCCTCTGTATTTAGCATTGCTGAGGCCTCACCTCAAGTATCACAGTATCACAAGGTTGGAAAGGACCTCTGAGATCATCAAGTCCAACCTATAACCCAACACAACACCAACCCATCATCTAAACCATGGCACTCAGTGCCTCATCCAGTCTCCCCTTAAACACCTCCAGGGTCGACGACTCCACCACTTCCCTGGGCAGCTCATTCCAATGGCCAATCACCCTTTCAGTGAAGAACTTTTTCCTAACATCAGGCCTAAACTTTCCCTGATGAAGCTTGAGTCCATGCCCTCTAGTTCTGTCACTGGTCACCTGAGAGAAGAGACCAACCCCTGCCCGACTACAACCTCCTTTTAGGTAGTTGTAGAGAGCAATGAGGTCTCCCCTGAGCCTCCTCTTCTTCAGACTAAACAGCCCCGACTCCCTCAGTCACTCCTCATAGGGCTTGTGCTCCAGCCCCTTCACCATCTTCATTGCCCTCCTCTGAACACATTCCAGTATCCTGACATCTTTCCCAAACTGGGGGGCCCAGAACTGTACACAATATTCCAGATGAGGCCTGTGCTCCAGTTTAAAAAGGGCCTTAAGGTATTTCAGTGTGTCCAGAGAAAGACAACAAAGCTGGTGAAAGGGCTGGAAGGCATTTCCCATGAAAAGTGGCCAAGGACTCTGGAGTTGTCTAGCTTGGAGAAAAGGAGGTTGAGGAGTGACTTCATTGCTCTCCACAGCTTCCTGAGGAGGGGAAGTGGAGAGGGAGGTGCTGATCTCTTTCCCCTGGGATCAGTAATGGGACACATGGGAATGGTTGAAAACTGTGCCAGGGTATGTTCAGACTTGACATCAGGAAGCAGTTATTTATAGAGAGAGAGGTCAAACACTGAAAACCCCTTCCCAGAGAGGTGGTCGATGCCCTAACGCCTGTTTGTGTTCAAGAGAAATTTGGGCAGTGCCTTTAATGACACGCTTTAACCTTTGGTCAGCCCTGAACTGGTCAGGCAGTTGGACTAGATGGTCATTGTAGGTCCCTTCCAACTGAAATAACTCTGTTCTATTCTATTGTAAATATTCCATCATAAAGAAAATTGAGCTTTCCGAACCCTAATGCTGCAATTCCTTCAATTTTTGACAGCAGGAAGAAAAAATTCTCTTCTTCAGCATAAAAATCAAGGGTAAAAGAAAGTTTAGATGGATATTTAAGTTATGTATACAGAAGAAGGTGGAAGAGTTATTGTTCATTAAAGCTCTCAATTTATTGTGAAAGATAAAGTTACTACAATAAACTTAAAGTTATTGATACCTCTCTCCGTCGAGAAGCCCAACAGGTTTGTTTGATTTTCCAAACGACAGCCGCTACCAGCAGTAAGGATAAGAAACAACTGCAATTACAAAAGAAAAATAATAATTGTAACATAATGGTCTGAAAAACCTCATAATTTCAGGGTATCAAAGGTAATGAGATTACATTTAAGTATGAAAAATCCCTCACAAAAATAGATGAAAGCTAAACTCCACCAGGATGATAAACAACAGTCAACCATCCAAGTTCAAAGTCAAAAGAGAAAGCAACCTCCGTGGTTGTCTCCAGAAAATGTTGTTACTGTCTCCGTTGGCATGGGACAAACCCCATTTCAACCGTCCACACGCCCACAACAGTCTCAACAAACAAGCACTGAACGTTCCACATTTAACCTATGGAAAAAGAGGGTGAACTACAGCAAAAAGTGACACCAATTTATACTTCTCTCACTTTGTGAATTCTGCATAATTTCCTGGGGTGCAGGAATGATAACTACGCAGGGAGTAAATTGCTTTGAGCAACCAGGTTTGCTCATGACAGTAGTTCTGTTTTATCAAATTGAGTATTTATATGGTGAATTGCCCCATGCTATAGAACATTATCACATGACAGTCCCAAAGAAACAATAGAAGAAGAAAAAAAATATCAAAATTAAAATTCTGCAGTACACCTTCTCTCTTACTCCAATATTTTTGCATTTTTAACATTTAATCCACAGAGAATTTTGGTAGAAAGACCACTGAACTCTCAGCCTCTTTTAGTGAATTTCTGGATACTGACAAAAGGCTTCTGAAGTTGACACCTAACGTAAGCAGGAGGAAGACCTAATTTTTTAGACAGTTTTTTACAAAAGTATTTAGATTTTCTAGCTACATGAAGAGGTTTCAGTCACATTAGCACATCTGCTGTGCAGTGTTTGCAATTAATACGACCCTATAACTATTAAATTACATTAGTCATCTGTAAATTTTTTTGCTAAAAAGCTTCAAAATGTATTCTTTAATTAATGTGGAAAATACTGAGAATCCCCTTAAGTAGTGTAGTTCAGAGGAGTACTGTGCACATATGCAAAATATAATTATCATCCATGTAATAACCCCTTTATCATGCTGTAAACAGATCTGAAATTATCATCTATAAAATACACCTCCAGAAGTAACAGCTCATGGCATTTAATATTTATCCATAGTACAGGGACTATTAGAAACCTGTTTATGGCAACTACAGTTTAATGTCAATACTGAGGTAGAGGAATGAAAGAGCCCAATAATTCCTTGGTCTCCAAGCAACAGAATCAGCTGTGCCACTGACTATTTGACAACAAAAATCACCATTTCTCTGAGTATGTTCAAAAGTCAATCTCCATAACACAAGCTTTCCTTGCTGGTTAAAGTAATACAAACTGATATGGCTTTCTATCTTATTCAGTTAAAACTTCACTACAAGCTTTCAAAACCCTTTTTCATCCATTTCTTCTTTGAATGCCTTTGAGAAAGTGAGGCCAAGTTTGAAAGAGAAAAGTAGCAAATATATAAAGTGCTTTGGGCATAGAAGGATGAATTAAAATTAACAGCTTGGGTTTTTACTTAAGAGACTTAATTCTGTCTATTTAGCTCCAAAAAGGCTGATTGTTCTGAACCTGAAAGAAAAAGAAATGGTTAAAGGATTTATTTCTAGATGCTAAGTTTGACTTTCCTCTTAACAGCCAGCACATTTAGCAGTTTTTTAGCGCTCTTTGGGACTTAGGGGTTTTTATGGAAAGGAAGATATAAGATCCCTCTCTCCTTGTAGGGCCATTTTTAATACTCTGTTGAGCCTTTATTGGTTCTGGACACAGATCCCTTAAAAAACAAGTCCCTGGAAATCTGATTGGTTCTGATCAATGGATCAGAAGAGTTCAGCATATCTAAGAGCCATTCTGGCAACAGAAAATCCTTGGAAGAGTCAACGATCTATAATAAAACAACGTGAGAGGGCAAGTGTTGGTTCAAGAACCTTAGGGAATTCAGAAGAGAAATCTCAAAGTTACACTTTAATGTATCTCAGTGTAAATCATCTTTCTACACGAGTCTTTGCTGAAAAGAATTAATGCAGGAAGAACATTTTAATTGATGCTGCATCTTATTAGCACAGCATTTCTTACTAAAAGAGTTTCTGTTAGAAGTTTTTTATGACAAAATATCCAAGTAGCACAAAGAATGTTATGGCAGAAACTGATCAGCAGAAAATGTTCACTATTTTATTTAATGTACCGCTCCAGCCAATGCACCGATTTCACTGTTTCAAATTTCATTTTGGCTGTTTCCCTTTCTCCAATCTACTTCGAAAACAAGTAAAAGTTCACAATGAATTCATATTGGGATCTTTGGGAAAACCAGAACAAAAAAACCCACTGCAGCAAGATCTTTTGAGCATTTTAAACTAATAGCTGCACACAAATACTATTTCCCAGACATGTTTTCCCTGCCATATACTGTACTGTCCAGGCAGGAACTGCAACAGATGTGCAGAGGAAACATCAGAGTACTGACATTTTGCTATAAATTAGCACTCTGGGCATGAAGTAAGGGTAAACATCTCACTACTCTTCTCCTTCACAGTCCTTCCTAAAACAAAAAGATTTGGAAAATGACAGCAACTCTGTTTAAAATTACCAAGTCAAACCTCCTGCAATTTGAAAAAGATGAAAACATTCAAGAGAGCTGGATACAAGAAACTAAGAGAGCCTTGCACGGTGCAGCTGCTTCATTCTGATCAGGAACTGAATCACTTTCCTCAGAAAATCTGTCCTTCACATTTATTAATTTCTTGAACAATTCTCTTAAGGTTGTAGAAGAAAAAGAACTGAGAGTTCTGGCTGCAAAACTTTAGATAAATTGTTTCTGTGCTCCGTAAGCCAATGGAGCTGGGTCATACATCAAAATTTCATGTCATCCTTTGAAATATCCTTTAATTTACATGCAAAGTCAAAATCAGAAAGGAGTGTTTCAAAGACACACCCAAAAAATATCAAAAATCATTGGAAGTTACAGAGTTGATAATGTGAAATGTTTACTTAACACTCATGTATGATTTTTTTTACAAGTAAGAATGAAATATTTGAGTCAATATAAATAATCACAAGGGGAAAAAAAAATCAAGATTCATCTTAATGAAAAGAAGACATGGAAAACAGATTTTGTCAAACTAACCTGGTTCCAGGCTGTGTTGAGATAATAGCCTTGGTTTATTTAGGACCATAAAAATTAAAGCTGACTGCAAAGTGTCTCACAATATTGAGTGACTTGGCAATAAAACAAGAGAATGAAATTCAGTGCCAATGAACTGAAGGCAATGTGCACAAGGCAAAAAACCCCCTCTCTAGCTACAAATACACAATGATAGGTTCTAAATTAGCAATTACCACTGAAGAAAACGGTCTTGAATTCATTGCAGATAGTTCTTGGAAGGTATCTACTGAATGTTTAGTGGCAGTCAAAACAGCAAATAGGATGTTAGGAGGGATTAGAAAAGGAATATAGAACAAAACAGAAAGCATTGGGATGCCAGTGCATAAATCTGTAGTATGTCTGTATCTTGAATCACCCATCACCTCATCTCAAAAACACTAAGTTAAATGGTATAAAAGGAGTACAGTCAACTTGGCTAGGGGAATATTTCAGTTTTGAAACAATAGGGAGTTGAAATGACGCATGATAAAGACATTAAAATCATAGGGAAACAGCATAACAGCAGGACAAGTATAGATGGATGCTCTCCAATCTCCCAGCGTACTTCTTAGCTCCTTCATAAGACAGAGATATAAGAGAAGAAAGCACAATCACAAAGAGTGTGGCAAAACAGAGATCAGTGCAGTGAGAAATAAATGAAGTATCACAGTATCACAGTATCATAAGTTTGGAAAGGACCTCTGAGATCATCAAGTCCAACCTATAACCCAGCACTAACACCAACACTAACACCAACCATCATCTAAACCATGGCACTCAGTGCCTCATCCAGTCTCCCCTTAAACACCTCCAGGGTCAGCGACTCCACCCCCTCCCTGGGCAGCGCATTCCAATGGCCAATCACCCTTTCAGTGAAGAACTTTTTCCTAACATCAAGCCTAAACCTCCCCTGATGAAGCTTTAGTCCATGCCCTCTAGTTCTGTCACTGGTCACCTGAGAGAAGAGACCAACCCCTGCCCGACTACAACCTCCTTTTAGGTAGTTGTAGAGAGCAATGAGGTCTCCCCTGAGCCTCCTCTTCCTCATACTAAACAGCCCCAGCTCCCTCAGTCGCTCCTCACAGGGCTTGTGCTCCAGCCCCTTCACCATCTTCATTGCCCTCCTCTGGACACACTCCAGCATCCTGACATCTTTCCCAAACTGGGGGTTCCAGAACTGTACACAATATTCCAGATGAGGCCTGACCAATGTTGTGTACAGGGGGACGATAACTTCTCTGGTCCTGCTGGCCACACCATTCCTAATGCAGGCCAGGATGCCATTGGCCTTCTTGGCCACCTGGGCACACTGCTGGCTCATGTTGAGCTTCCTGTCAACCAGCACTCCCAGGTCCTTTTCTGCCTGACTACTCTCCAGCCACTCTGTCCCCAGTCTGTAGCTCTGCATGGGATTGTTGAAGTAAAAACTGGTCAGCTGAAAGCTAAAAAATAAATTGTCAGAAGGGTATAAACATCAGAAAAGGAAATTTCTAGACGGGTTTGCAAGGTCCCTCGAGCATCAGATCCAGTCACTCTAGACAAGACTTATATATAATAGCTGAGAGGTTTATATATGACGGAGAGACTGAAAAAGTTGGTTAATGGTAAGGAGGATAATGAAATCATACTCTGTGCCAACTGGGCAATTGTAGCCATTTCAGCAACTTTTGGGGTTTTTTTTTGTTTTGGTTGAGTTTAGTTGGTTGGTTGATTTGGTTTTTTTAAACACAATCACTGGTAAGTTGTATTTACAAGGATAAGGAATTGAGGCCTCTTTTACAGAGCCAAGGATATGTATTCACCCTGGAATGCAGGAATTCCCAGAATAATTTAGAGATCAGTGTGAATTAGCAAGTCCGTATGAATTGCTGCTGGGATGCTGAAACAAAAAGGGTTAAAACAACTATAAATACTCAGGTGTGCAGTAGTAAGGAGCACTTGGGAGATGAATTTATCACTCTGCAAGGTATTGCCAAAACAGGTACTACCAGACTTGCTCTTGACATTCTGGTATTTGCATTTTTTTTTAAATAGGTTTGAAACATGGAGAGAGTGGAGAGAAGAATCACAAAAAATATTCAAAGGTTGAAGAAAATATTTTACTCAGAGTGATTTGACAAGCTCAATCACTTCACTTTTCAAAAAGATCAAGTGGGGACTTTGTTTATAGTGTGTATGAGTTTCCATGGGGAAAAAATAGCAAGGCTTTCATTCATCTAGCACAGAAATCCATGGTAGGAAACAACAGCTGGAAGCAGGCACATTTGAATTAAACTCAGACATTATTATGATTTATTTTCTGTATCATAAAATAATATTCCAGATACTGAAAAAAAAATATGCAATGACCAGACAATCTAAGATACAGAAAAAGGATGCATGGTAAAAATGGAGTACAAAAAACCAACAGAGAGTTGTTTACGTGGTCATAGATTTGGTCACCATCTCCCACGCTCTATTTGAAACTCTGAATGACATCCAAACAAAGAGATACATGCAAATCTTCCCAATAGGACAATTATCATGCTAAGATACACTTAAAACCACAGCAGCCCAAGCATTATCAGTGTTTTGCAGTCTCTAGAAGAAAGATATGATCTGCCAGAAGATAATGACATAGCTTTGCACCGTTGTCCCTTCAAACTATGTGGAATGAGATAGGAGGAAACACTAAAAAAGCTCACTTGAAAACAAATAATTCATTACCAGTGCTGTGTGTTACAGCTGATTGAAAGTTATCATTTTAGCATTAAGCAGGAGACAATAAACAATTGGGGAATGGATGAACTGAAGAGGAAGAAGCCTTGAACATAAGTAGTTTATGACCAATGCAGCAGAGGACAGTGGTCAAGGAAGGGCTGCAAGAGAACAACAGGGTCTAACAGTAAGGTTGAGGCTAGACAAATAATCTTCACAGAAGGGCTCTAGATAGGATTAAAAGAGAAATACTGATTTAATAGAACACAGAAAAGGAAAACTGCAAGAAGTAATTACTGTCTGTATAGAGATTTTTGCCAAGTATACAGAAAATACTTAACTTGCAGAGGTCATATTTAGATATATTCAATGAAGTTCACATATCTGTTTGAGGAGAGGGCAGTGTTTTTCATAACTTGGAAATACTCTTCTGCATGTGTGTTTAGAAAGCAGACTGAAAACCCTAAAAGGAATTAGTGGACGTGTTGCTGCTTTGTATGTGCAAATTAGACCATCTTTAAAGACACCCAAATTATAAGGATAAATACAGTGGGAAATCTGTGAAATGTGATGGTCAGTGTGGTATGACTAGATGAATAGTGACATATTTGTGCCTTAAGCTCTATGAATGCACTATGAACACACTATAGAATTCCTTTTTTTTCCCATTACACATTAATGCCCATAAGTAATTTGCATATTGAATCAAATGAGTAATTGTGTTAAAGCAAAATAATTCATTTATTTTTACAGTGATGTAAAAGGAACTATTTAACACATGAAGCATAAATATTCTAAGGACCAATATTGTAAATTAGAGGTAAACAGAACAAAACGTCACATCCTTTGCTATTTCTTTTCTCATTCTCTTGTCATTTAACATGTGAGCTAAATTAAAATGTCCAAAAATGTACATAAACATTCACGCATGAATAATTGTTGTTTCTAAAATTTTACTTAAGCCACTAATTTGCATAATAATTCAGCATAAATTTCTACATTGGATGGAAGCAAACACTTTTTGCAAACTTTACCTTAAATCGAGTATAATTTTAAATCCATTACAACTAAAAATTGTGCGGGATTCTACTTTGAGCACCCATCACATTTACTTATCTTAGACAGGGGACAAAGTACAGCAGCACCACACAGCTAAGCATGGTGTAAAATCCCTAAGGTATCTCCAGTTAAGCCCTCCTGGGCAGATACATCCTTAAATTCCCAGGGGAATGCCTGCATTGATGGTTCAGCATGGATCTGGAGCGAGCTTTTGAAAGAATGCCCTGAATTTTACAACTGTGTTCATTGGCTCACCCTGAGGAGCAACCTTTGAGCTCCTGATGCAGCAGATGAACTGAAACACGTGCAATGTACACTCCAGACACAAATGGTCTTTGAGTCCATAGAACTAAACTAGAGCTGGTCCAAAGCCAAAAAATGACGTTACACACCTGGTGTGGGGGTCAGGTCCTCAGCAATATTTTACTCAACAGATGATCTCTCATTTGTCTACACTGCTTACGAGTAGAGACACAGCACTCAAAGATTACTCTGCACTCGTGTGGCCCCACCTTGACAAGGAAGGGAGGTCTGATAATAGGAAAAACTTTTTCACTGCAAGGGTGATTGGCCGTTGGAATGTGCTGCCCAGAGAGGTGCTGGAGTCATCGGCCCTGGAGGTGTTTAAAACCAGATTGGATGAGGCACTGAGTGCCATGGTTTAAATGATGAGTGGGTGCTGGCGTTGGGTCATAGGTTGGACTGGATGATCTCAGAGGTCTTTTCCAACCTTGTGATACTGTGTGATACTGTGAAATGGGCTGAGCTCTTCTCTCTGGTAACCTATGGTAGGACCAGAGGGAACGGCAGGAAGATGTGCCATGGGAGGGTTAGGCTGGACATTAGGAAGACGTTCTTCTCCCAGTGGGTGGTGGAGCACTAGAACAACTCCCTAGGGAAGCACTCACAGCACCCAGTCTGCCAGCATTCCAGGAGCATTTGGACATTCACGGCGTGAATGTTGGGAGTGTCCTGTGTAGGGATGGGAGATGGACTCAATCATCCTTTTGGGTCCCTTCCAACTCAGGTAATTCTAAGATTCTAGGATTACTGCATAAATTTATTCAGGAGCATAGCAGTTCCACTGACTGCCCACATGTGTATGCTTACTTATATTTTAAAAGCTCCTCCCAAGTCTTTATTTGAAAATAGGAGTTGGCAACTATTGCTTAATTACTTGGACCCTGATGTGCTGAGTGAGACAATAGTTCAATATCCCTCTACAGCCAAAAACTACTTGCCTGTTGATCTCAATTTCTTTGCCAAGTGTCCAAAACTGTACACTTCACTAAACAACAATCTTAACCATGACCCTGCATAATATCAAAGTTTCACCTTCCTATGATGGTATTTTCAAACATGAACAAAAATTAATAGTATTCAGTAAAAAAGCAGATGACAAAAATCTTTCTAATGTAGATACAAAGAAAAAAGTCTCATATCTAATTTAATGTTTTTAAATTAATATTGCAAAAGTTTCCTAAGAGATCAAGTATACTGCTTTATTTTATAACTCTTTTCTGACATATTATTTACTATCTTTTTATTGGCAAATAGAGTACATTTTAATTGATATGTTATAAAGCAAGCACAATTCTAAACCAAAAATAATTGAACAATTATTTTTCTAAACCCATCACTTTGAATACCAATTATTGTCAACTGATTTCTCTCATTGTACCTGACAAGAACATTGTGTTTACAACTCTGCTGTGCCAGGCTCAGCCGTCCTTACTTGTGTTAACCAACGTACGCATGACAAGCAGCTCCAAAGATTTCAGGAGGATTACCTGAACTACAAAGCACTGTAAACATAAAATTAGGAGTCTGATACATATGAGAACAGTATAAATTTAGTCATGTTTTTAATGATTAAATTGCTCTGAATCACACAGTTTTACAAACAGTGTTATAAGTAGGAATATTTCACCATTAGCAATTCTGAATGATTCAGGGAATGAAGTGTTCCAAATGTAAACATCTCAACACTTGCAAGAAAGTAGTCTTGGCTACTTCCAGCCCATGGTAATGCACTGGGTCAGAGTAATAAATGAGGTCAGGCTGACCCTGCAGAGCCAAGACATATCAACCAGTGCTGCTTGTTTCCTGAGGCACTGCCTACCAAGCCCCATTATCATCTAGGTGACTCAGGAACATCCTTCTCTCTCTAGTCGTGAGAAATACTACCAGTACCACAGCTCCATGCAGCACCAAGGTTTTTTTCCCCTCTTACATCAGCCTAGATCTAAGTCCAAGCCTAAGTCAGATTTTTCCTGCCCCTGTTGTTTTAATAAAGTAACAGCTCCCAAGCTCCATCTTTTTCCCCCACAGTTTCTCCATGACATAAAAACACCCAAGGGAAATTTAATTCAACTGTGAACCTTCTATTATCAAAGCCATACAAAGGGTTCACGCCCTCAGTTCATGTCTTCTAAAAGAGGAAAGTGAAAGAAACGTCTGAATATGAAGTAAATTTGTCTACAATGGTATTTAATACTCCAAGTATTTTAAAAAATGATTTAAATGCAAATTTGTATTTATTTGTGTCTAAAATGGAATTCATAGAAGTTAAGCAAAACCTTTAAAGTTCATTTGAAACTAATTGCATGGATAATTCTTCTCAGCCAGATGACAGTTACTAAAATGCACTCCTGAAAATCTATATATTCCCATAACTAAATATGGCATGAAGTGTCATATGAAAGTCACATAATTGCCCTTAAAGGTCACTTCTGATAGGTCCACAACTACCAACCTTATGAAAAACAGAGCAACAGTTAAAAAGAAATAGATATGGCCTTCTAATCTGGTCCTTCCATGCAGAAAACTATGTTTGGTAAAGGATATGCAAAGTAAAGGATATCCACATTAGATTTGTTTCACGGTGTCATGGTGGATTAACAGGAACAGCATCCATACAGAGATGCAGTTCATAAAATAACTGACCAAGTTTTTAAATGAAGACTTACAAACATTAAAAGGGCATAATGAAAATACCTCATCTCATGGATTGAAAAATACATTCGTATATGGAGAGTCAACTGAATGCATTTTTCTTTAAAATATGCAAAACTTCTTAAAGTTGGCAATAAGAAATGTGCACCCCCTTTTCTGCAGTTCAACCAGCAAAGTAATTGCCATGAACAGCTCTGCAGGTACAAAAGTACTAATACACAGTTATTTACGGTGAGGAAATGCTGACAGGGTATACAATAGGGATCAGAATTTAGAATAAACTCAACTGTTAAATGGTATAATCTTTTCCATTTATTTTTTAGCATGCATTAAAAAAGTACAAGGAACTCAAAAGAATAGGTTTCAATGATTTCAGATTCCTGCATCTCAACACACTGTTAGTCCATGTCAACTTATCAAGTATTGTCAGTGCAGACTCAAGTTATACCCCAAGGAAACAACAAACTTTTGTGACTATTTCCACCTAGTACTGGAGCAGCCCTTTTAACCACGGAGAACAGGAGACCACATCTAAAGAATTTCCTACTCCTGGCGTAGGAAAATACTACAATTCTTATTTTCATGATGTCTGTCTCTTAGAAACAGTATTTCTGCTTGGAAACAGATGTAACTGCTACTTCTCTAGCTTAGAACAAAGCAGAAGGAAGAAGGAATGTTTTCTGAACAACTTTAACCTGACTGTGATCACGAGATGATACCATCAGTCTGCTGCAGCTGGATTTTGTTGCGTACTTCACACCTTTTTTTCATAGAATGAATCACGAAATGGTTTGAGTTGGAAGGAACCTTAAAGCCCATCCAGTTCAATCCCCCTGCCAGTGCCTCACCACCCTCATTTCAGAGGAATTCTCATTAACTAATCTTCAGACTATCTCTAACTGCCCAGCCAAACAACAACCAAGAAGTAAGAAAGAGCATGTGGGATCCAAGCTCATCATCATTTCCACAAGGTGAGTCCAAGTTATCTTAATTACATAATTTTCAAAAATACCCAATAAGTTTGCACCACAGCCACCTGGACCACTTATGTAATTATACTGCCAGACCACCCCAAAAAATCCAAGAATACCTATAAAAATATAGATGAATATATATTTCACATATATAAAAATAAAATAAAATTATATAGGTATTGTTGGAGAAGAATGAAGTTATAGAATGTGATTGTTTTACTGTTTAGATAAATAGCAATATAAATAAAAACAAAATAAAAGAGAAGTCTATGAGCTGCCTCTACCCAGAACACTGCACTGAGCAGAGCAGCAGTATTCATGGCAGATATTCACAGATTGATTCAAGTTGCACCAGGGGAGGTTTAGATTGGATATTATGAAAAATTTCTTCACTTAAACAGTGGTGAAGCATTGGACCAGGCTGCCCAGAGAAGTGGTGGAGGTGCCATCCCTGGAGGAGTTCAAAACGTATGTAAACTTGGCACACTTGGTACATGTTCAGTAGGCACAGAGGTGTTGGGCTGATGGTTGGACTGGATGATCTTTGAGGTCTTTTCCAACCGTAATGATCCTGTGATTCTATCAATGCATGCCTGTGTGTACAACAAATTATAAACAAAGGATTAGATGCACAGGCTGAGACCTCTCTTTGCACATAAATGAAGATTTATTGTAGTAAAAGATGCTGGTTGTCTTTAGGTGGCCCATTGGCCATGGCAAACGTTTTGGACGGTAGCAGCCTTTTTGTTTTGAGACTGCTTTTGGCACTGGAGATGTTTAGCACTGCAGAGGAGTCAAAATCAAGACTGTGAGCAAATTAAAGCAGTACCCGTGTGCCGTGGAGCTTTCTGACTCATTTCCACAGGACCACCAGTTGTTGTGGTGCAGAACATTTGGGCTGTTCTATTGAAGTTAGGAGAAATACATGAAAGGGAAATAAGCCTTAAAAAAACCCCAGAAGACTGTGAAAGTCTCTAGAGGAGCATATTTAAAATTACTATAAAAAATGTAACCAAAATAATTTTGTTGAGGAAGAGGATTAAGTATAATAATAAACTAAAACTTCAATAATGGTATTATTAAAGCTTCACAAGTTAAGCTCTAAATGCATAAATGAAAACAGGGAGATTAAAGTATCAATACTATTTACTGCATTTATATGAATAATATTTTAAAGCAAGAAGCATCAATGAGATATCAATGTAAAATACATTAGTTTACCAGTAGAAAGAGCTACCACATCAGTGTAAAATCATTTATTAATATATATTGAACGTAGAAAACCAACTTAATCCATCATCTCCTAAGGCATAAATGCCAACTCCTATAACAGTTTAAAATCATCTCTGACAACTGCCCCCACAAAGCCTGGGTTTATTGGTCTTTGCTGTGCAATGAAATAGTAAAATTACTTCTGGAAGATAAAGAAGAATAAAACGCATTTGAGAAGTGAATTTGTTATTTGCAGCAAAATGATTATGAAAAAAAGGTACTGATTTTTTTCATTATGCACACGTGCCAAAATGTTACAGAGAATGTAGGGAGCTTTTAAATAACTTTATTAAATAAAATAATTATTAAAAAGTAACTATACAATGTATAAACACATATTTTATGTTTATATTTTCCTACATACATAATTTATGTAGATATACATGAAGCTGTCTTTTCATATTAAATATACCACAAGCCACACATGGAGCTACTATAGAAATGTATGACTGAATGATCAATTATGTGAACAGCCTTTATAGGCAACTAAAAAGGGAAAAAGGACATAGTGTACATCAGCCAGTTACCCAAAAGACCAACATTCACGTTTCATTCTGCCAATACAATATCAAACAAAAGCAAACTCTGAAATATATTACACAATAAAGCTTTAGATGTGAACTTTAACTCTCAGCAGTTCTTCTTTTCACCTCTTGGATGTAGCAAATAAAGAAGATTTACAATCAGAAGGTCTTAATCTAACATAAGCTGAAATTAATCTTCATAGAATAAATAGAATATCACACCCATAAACTGTGATTATGTTCTTTTACCCATGAAAAAGACTTTCATTTTTCATATAATTTTATGGGTTTGCCCTTCATGGTTGAAATACTCTATATTTCTTTCAACAAGTGATATCATATATAAAAAACTAGCATCTAAAAAGAAAAAAATAAATTCTGTCCACTAATTTTTCAAATTATGACATACAGAATTTAATACTTTCTTTGCCACCTTTCAAGAAGAATTAGAAATTGAATATATTGTTTCTATTTAAAAATAGTTGTGCTTTCATTTCAGCTTTTTTTTGGATTTATGCTAATTTAAGATTTAAAGTTAAGGTGGAGGAAGAGACTCATTTAGACAGTCAATTAATCAATTTGGGGAAGGACAGGCAAAGTGCCACATTTCAGCATCTTCCAAAGCAAAACATTCACATTCTGTCAAGGAATTTTTTTATGCTTTCCCCTCATTCTTTTCTTTCAGAGTATTGTTTCTCTAGCACAGATGTTATCCTTTGATAATAAATCACAGAAATACAAGATACATCTCAAGAGTCACCGAGTCATGTCAGCTTTGTTTAGTGTATTAGACTCAAATAATCAAGAAATGTAATACATTGCTAAAGGACTTTTCCCTTCGTTATGTAACACTTCCAATACCTTTTCCAAAGAGGTGAATATATTTTGAATGGTAAGGGTAAAAAAAGTCATATCTCTCCTTATTAAAGGGCCTATTAAGACAAAATTTTCCTGAAGACAGAGCAAGGAGTTTTAGATTTCCAGGTCAAAGAAGTATCATCATTGTTCAGTAGTTGTGCTACATAAAGAACACAAACCCCCTGACATCCCTCAGCCTGATGTTTAGAATTTTGACTGAAAAGACTCAAAAGACAGGTAAGGAAAGAAACAGAATTTTGAAACCACAGAGTTTTCCTAAAATACTAAAAAAATACTGAAAACATAGAAAAACAATTGTGCCATTGGGCTGAATATGCAGATTAAATTCAGATTTAAAAATATAAATAGATGATGTAACTACTTTTTTTAATGTTATGTCTGGAGTCCACAGCAGACTTTCATAGACAATTGACATTGTTTCATTGCTTCTCATAGACAAAATTTAGCCCTCCTTCCTCCCCGAACTCCAATAAATATCTTTAAGAGACCAAAATCTTCCCCATAAAATGCTCTGTTCAGTACCAGGAATTTTTACTGAAATATTTTATTAATCTTCTATTAAAAACCTCACTAAATGAATTCCTTTCGAATTCAGATTGCTTTCCTCCAAAGTAATAACTAGATTTAATATTTTAGCATCCATGAAATCCTCCCAACACTTAGACTAGCACTCTCTTCTCTTTCTGTGATTTATTACTACTGAGCACAAGGACCCTGCATATTTCTCCACTGCCATAAACAGATTGCTCATTTCCTCGCTGTCACTCACCTCACAGCATGCCACACCGAGTGTGTCTGCAGAGACAGCCGAGCTGAGTGCTTGAGAAAGCTGCTTGTCACTTGCAGTAACAGACAGTGACATTATTGCCTGAAGGAAAACCCTAATATTTTCCTTTTTTAACTTCCTTTATTTTTTGTTATTATTTTTCTTTATCAGCTTTCAACCCCACTTCACTATACGCTTTCAAAAAGCAAATTTTTGAAGTTAAGTTTGCAACTGGTACATATTCCTTGTCATAAGAAGACAGGTTTGCTCCTCTTTTGAATTAAAATGACAAAAGCAAAATCTCATGTCCTTTTATCACAGATGAAAACCTGTTCTAGTTCTTTTGTTTAAAGTACGGTGGACTGGAGTTTCATAAGAAAGTGACCAGAATTAAGTGTTCTAGAAGACAAATAGCTACGAGTGCCAAAGCTGGTTTAGACTAAGGAAACAACTGACTAATCGGATTTAAGAAAATACAATATAAAATGTAGGGAATCAAAACACAAACACAGTATGAGTTATCTATGATGCTTCTTAGGAAACAAAATACAATGCAGTTGTAAAAAAAAATGCATCTGTGAAAGGAGAACATTACAGAAACAAAGGAGTCTGCAAACTACCGAGTCTTTAAAAAAAAAGACATACTCTATTCTGAGCAGCACATCGAGGGAGGAGATTCTCCCCCTCTACTCTGCTCTCATAAGACTTCACCGGGAGTCTTGCGTTCAGTTCTGGAGTCCTCAGCATAGGAAGGACAGGGATCTGTTAGAGCAAGTCCAGAAGGTGGCCACATAGATGGAGCACTTCCCACACAAGGAGAGGCTGAGAGAGTTGGGGTTGTTCAGCCTGGAGAAGAGAAGACTCTGGGGAGACCTTAGAGCAGCCTCCCAGTACTGAAAGGGGCTCCAGGAAAGCTGGGGAGGGGCTCTTGATCAGGGAGTGCAGGGATAGGATGAGGGGGAAGGGTTTTCAGCTGAAAGAAGGAAGATTTAATTTAATTAGATTTTAGGAAGAAATGTCTTCCTGTGAGGCTGGTGAGGCCCTGGCACAGGTTGCCCAGAGAAGGTGTGGATGCCACATCCCTGGAGGTGTTCAGGTTGGATGGGGCTTTGAGCAATTTGATCCAATGGAAGTTGTCCCTGCCCATCCAGGGGAGTTGGAATTGGGTGATCTTTAAGGTCCCTTCCAACCCAAACCATTCTACGATTCTGTGATTCAGGAGTCTTGGAAATATATTCCAGGTGCTACCTTCTGAGACCCCTGCAGTGAACGCTACTACATAAGCAGCAGTTTTGATTCCAATGAGATTTTATAAAAATAAGAAGTAGTGACAATTTTTTTTCTGCTCAACTACAGCCCACACACAATGAAGAGTGCAAGTTAAGATTGGATGGTTTTCCTCTTAAAAAGACTAGGGAAAAAAAGAAAATAAATCATTCAAATACTGTTACTGTCAGCCAGCCTTTACCCTACAGCTCCCCTCTGCACTTAAGCCAACTCCAGTTATTATAATTACTCCAGTTATTATGAACTGAGCAGAAACTGAGTTTAAGTACACAGGCACAACAAACAGCTCTCACTGCATTTGATTCATAGAGAAAATGAGAAGTTTCTGCTTGAAGGAGAGAAAAAAATCTCATATCTGCTGTATATCAATTGAGTAGACAGGCCACCTTCAGGTGTCAAGCTGAGTGGCTATTTTGTACTCTGAGGAACACTGTATATTGAAATCAAAATATGGCAAAAACTAGTGCACTCACATGCACTTCCAAATGACTCAAAGGACTAACACAGAAAGAAGAAAAACAAGAACAAAATAATGGAAAACCATCCTGATCACCAAGGGATTAAATGACTCATCTGCTCTTTGGCAACTGAGCCCGTGGTACTGGGGAATCTCCTTTGCCTGCAGGCCAATAACAAGTGGTTCCCCTGTCAGGAAATATGAATAGATCAAATAACTCTACAGTGATGCCCAAGTTTCTGTGTGATTCAGACAGTGGATGACACAAAACTGCATTGCACAACTCAAAACAAACATTTTAAACAAAAACCTCACAGGTCAGATTGCCCACTGCTCTATGGACATGCTTGTCCCAGTGGAAGTCAGACAACTATTTGCTTCTAAGTGAGGTAAAAACTGTTTAATGCATCACTAAGTAAAAATCAATTTTACTTTAGCCCCAAATGTAAAATCTATTTTGCCAAGATAACTTGATTTTCATGTTACCAGAAAATATTCTAATTCAGACTTATAAGACTTCCGCATTTTCTGAGAACCCAGCCATGGTGGAGCTGATCTGATCCTGACACAGTGTGTTTTGTCTCTCTTACAGGAATCAATATTTGATCTCACCAAAAAAAGCTTGCCAAAAATCTAGCACCAATTTATCATCTTTTATCTTAACAAAAACAAAGCACAAAGCCAGGCAGACACACCAAAGGATGCCAGTACAGAGACAGAATTCACTCATTGCAATTTACACCAAGGGTGGCAGGTTCAGGTACTGAAGCTCTCAGGAGCTCTGATACAACAGTTTGAAATGCAGCCATCCACCCCCACCACATGAAATGCAACTGAAGTGGTTGTTCTGAGATTTTGGAACACAGAAAAATTTGGAGGGTGGGGAGGCCCTGGCACAGGTTGCCCAGAGCAGTGGTGGCTGCCCCATCCCTGGAGGTGTTCAAGGCCAGGTTGGATGGGGCTTTGAGCCCCCCTGATCCACTGGGAGGTGTCCCTGCTCAAGGCAGGGGGGTGGAACTGGGTGGGTTTTAAGGTCCCGTCCAACCCAAACCATTCTATGAGTCTGATTCACATTTCTTAATATTGCTCTAGTTATTATAAACTGGAAATCCTGTAATTCATAACAGTAATAAGAGATGCTGTAAGAGTGACTAAATCCACCAGCTGGCAGCTCCTCCCCAAGAGCTGAACCTGAAGCAATGGAAGGAATTGTTCTGAGAACATAAAGAACATGCATACTCAGAGAATGCCTATTAGTTAGTGGTTGGTTTTCTGTATTTGAAGCAAGCTCTTAAAAATTAGTTATGACAGCAGCAGTTGCATATCGTTACCCATCACAAAACTGTTAACAGCTAAAAACTTTGTCACCTGTATCAATTTCATATTTTTGATGAGACAAAACCGCATTTTACCCAAACTCCTGCTTCAGATTCTTGATACCAATAATTTTTTCTAAGAAATGCATTAGTACTGTTACAAATTCTTAACTATAATTTCATTTAAAAGCAGGTTTAAAAAAACCCACCTAAAAATATTGAACATTGTCAAATTTTATGCATGATAGAATAAGATTTAAAGAAAAAGTGAATTATGTATTTAGAAACTAAAGATACTTCATATTCTATTATGAAATGTCTAAAATGTCCTAGACACCTACTTGGCTAAAACAATACATTCCTCTAAGATTTGAAAAAAATTGAAAACTTACAGTTTAGAAAAAAAACCCAGGCTTTAGGTTATTGAGTGTTTTACCAGTCAGGGTAATACACGAATAGAATTTCTTTAACTGTCGGGACCGCAGTCCTTCAGTGTAAGAGAAAAGATCATTCACATTTGCTGCCTGTGAAATTTCCTAATGAGATCTGTACTGCTTCAAAGCAGGTGAGGAAAATAGTCCCACACTTCTCAGTCTTGTGATGGCTAAAAGTCTTCTAGGAATGAGCTGAAAAACATTGGCTAAAGCAACACAGATGCCAGAGTTTCTATAAGACTGTTGGGAACCTGTTACTACTCTTATATGATTGCATTTCTTCTCTTAGATAAAAGGTCACTGAACCAGAAGCTACAAGGAAACCTTCTTGAATAAAAACAATGAAATTAAACAGGGGTTCTTGTTTTTCCACTATGAGTAACATGGTCTGGACAGTTTCTGTAATATTCTGCTTATTTTTTCAAAATAACTTGTATTTCTGCAACTTTTCCAGGTCATAAAAGTGTATATTGATAGATCAAGAATTAATTGCAGATCTAATCACAGCTTTTGTGCTGTATTATGTAAAGTTTTAAATGAATTCCTTACAGAACAACACTTTTAAAAATAGTTGATCTTGATATATTGAAAAAATTCTGAGAACCATTGTTATTTGAATGTTTCTGAATCAATCAGTAAAATGTGCATTCCATCTTTTACTCTCAAGCACTCGCCCTATAAAGGACAGTTTTAAAATAAACTTTTGAATGCTTGTTAAAAAAAAAAACATTGCCAAATCTATTTACTGGTTTGACAGCCAGGGTGAACAGAGTTATTCCATGTGCTCAGATATATGAAAAATAGAATACTAGATGGGAGAAATGCAAATGCACATTTATCAGAGCAGGTTGAAACAGGTTTTGTTATCAAGCATATTCAAATTCATCTTTAAACACAATTATTTTCGCTGTCAATAATCCTAGCAAACATGACCTGGGTTAGTACAGCTACCAAGATAATTTGGCACTGTTTTTACATGCCATCTTCCCATCCAGTATAAAAAAAAAAGCCAGCCACCACAAAACAAACAAGCAAACAAAAAACCCTAAGAAATCCTTATTAAAAGAGTTTTGTTAGGCTAAAACCCAAACATTCAGATAAAAGCCTGAAAACTGTCAATCACTTTGGAGAGAATGTATTAATACTGTCACTGGGTCTGACTAACTCTGTCCATTACTCTGAAAAACTAAAAATAGTCATTGTGCCATTTTCCTATCAGGAATATTCTGCAGCTTGTTTAGACTAACGACCCTGTAGAAACAACACCCAGCGCAATAAGTACTGAAAGTTCTACTGGACTATAGACTGGAGACTCTTTATTCTGAATTCTCAGCCTGGTTTTTTGGGAAGGACACACTAAGTATTTTTCCTACATTTATTTACAACACATTGCAGCTGTTAGGACAGTGACAACCAACCTGACAGTTTCTTCTTTGGATCATTTATATGGACTGGCCATTTGCGAGCTCTAATGGCAGTGAGGATGCTACGGTCGTGGCATTCATGAGTCGGGAGTGTCGCTGTGACAGTTGGCATAAGGTGAACAGATTGCCCAGGGAGGTGGTGGAGTCTCCATCCTTGGAGGTGTTTAAAAGGTGAGCAGATGAGTTTCTTAGGGATATGGTTTAGGAAGGGGACAGGTATGGTTGGACTCGATCTCAGAGGTCTTTCCCAACCTTATGATTCTATGATTCTATGATAATTGTTTTGGTTCTGTGATAAGAGAATAAATGGACTTCTAACATCTATGAAAACTCCACACTTCTGTGCATGTCAAGCAAACCACGCATCAGGTACCGGTTTGTGTCTCAGAAAGAGACAGTCAGCCAGCAAGTAGGCTTGGGCTGATCTTCCTAGCTGAGAGGATCAACTTGGGAACAATCAATTAGCATTTCACATACAGTCGTTTCATTCAGAACCAACTCACGCTTCTTCCTTTCCACTTTTCTTTTCTTCTCAAGTTCTGCTTTGCAAGAACTACTTGATCTACTTTTACTGTTTCTACCCTTTTCTTAGAAACACAATATGAGAGCTCCAGCTCCTGGACATCCTGCCTATGTCTACAGGCACCTCAACAGCAACTCAGTTGTAGAAGAGTACCATACCACCTTACCTCAGGATTTCAAAATATCTCTCTTTCTCATGATAATGATCAAACTTTAGCCTGCTCTGTATGTGCCTTTGGAGGCCACTCTGCCATAAATTTCTGTACCTTGCTTGGATTCCTGCAATGCACTATTGTCAGCACTTCCTCATTCCTTTATGTATTTCTACAAGTAGGTTTCTACAGTAGATCATTAACGTTATGCTGAGATAGCTGCAATCCCCTCCTGATCTGAGTGCCAGCTGAAAGCCTTGGTGATACAATTAGGCTGGGGCTGAGTCAAAGGCAGTGGCAGGATAGCTTCCAGCTATCTCACAAGTTTTCTCTGTGTGAGGGGTATTACATTGGCCTTGGCTTCCAATTAGCAGCTTACTGTTCAGGCAGAGAGATCTCCTCTTGCATTAGGATCACAGCGAGTTTGCATTTACCAAGAGCAAACAATACCAGATATTCCATCGCACCAGGAGAGCCAAAGCAAAATAGATGGCTTCACCATCACAGAGTCTATCACTCACCTTTTCTAAGCCTGCATTAGGACACAGAGAAGAAACAAATTGCTTGTAGTCTACCTCTGCTATTTGTCACAGGGTCCCTCTGTACTATCATATGTGGACAGACGTTGCTCTCTTTGGAGTTCATCTTCTTAAGGTTTGTATAAGTATCATCATTTTTTTAGATTTCTTCCCAGAAAAGAAAACAAACTCTAGCAAAAAACCAAAACCACCAAATACCAAATCCCCAAAACACTACTAGAATGACCTTCAGGCAACCAGCATTTTATTGTTGTCTTTGTGGTGAGTAAGGAGATATGGGATGCTTTGCATCAGCTACTAAACTAGAGGTAATGGCAGGAAGATGTGCCAGGAGTGGTTTAGAATGGATGTTAGGAACAGGTTCTTCCCTCAGTGGGTACTGGGAAAGCAGTCACAGCACCCAGTCTGCCAGCATTCCAGAGCATTTGGAAAATGCCCTCAGGCACACGGTGTGAATGTTGGGAGGGTCCTCCATAGGGACAGGAGTTGAACTCAATAATCCTTGTGGGTCCCTTCCAACTCAGATAATTCTATGATTCTATGAAACCACTAGCCAATGCGTTGGGTTCAGAAGACTTCAGGGGCTGCTCATTTCTGCCCCTCTTTATGTGTCAGAAGTTAGCAGAAGTTGGTCTTTTCATAGCACTTAAGGGATCGATTCTTCAGCACGGTGATTAAAGTGGATGGGAAAGCTGCACTGTGAACTTATGAAATAAATGCATGGCAGCTCCAGAAACACAGAAAGCCTGGTAAATGCAGTTGTGTCTCACTGCTCACATTTTGCATTCACTGCAAGGTTATTGGGGAATATCTTCACAGCAAGATTTCAAAGCACCGTAGCTAATCCAGGTATATCCAAGTTTGTGACATTTCATAAGACAGCTGAACTTTTAAGAAGCCTTTCAGTGGAGTTTTGTTCAGATCCTAGAATAGTTGTCCACTTGCAGTTGAAGCCAATTGCTATGTTGCTGCCACAAGCAAATCTCACGAACCACCTCCTGCCTTTCACAGTGAGTAGAGATTTGGGGTGCTTTATTAAAATACCAAGCTATTCAACAGAACTATCAATTTTAATACTTCTTTAAAAGAGGTTACAAAAAAAATCACTAGTTTATGTGTGTATACTGGGTTCTCTTCATCACTGTAATATATAGTACATATCTAGTGCAAAGACTATAGTTGGAAGAAGCCTGCAGTTACAGGGCAACGGCCTGGATCCTCCACTGCTGCAAACTAGAGAACACAGTTTAAAGCCTTCTTTGGAGGAATTTCTTAAGATTAGGAAGCTGGATAATATACTGGTTTGATGGAAAAGAATCCACGTTTTCAGTCACAAGAGAGAAAAAGCAATTTACCTGAAGAAGGTGACAAAGAACTGCACCAGATCCATGATAGTATTGTGCTGGGAGAAGGCAATCTGCAAATAAAATAGAAGTAAATTACAACATTTTCAGAGTCAACAGCTCTTTTTATGCTGGGGCTTTATGGCTCCATGGATGATTAGTTTCAAGTGTAATTTCCATGTGCACACACCTGCATTTACTGTAAAGTGAGATGAACAACTAACTCTCACGTCTCTGCCTGTGCCAAAAGACAAACAATGGAATATAGACTTTCTATTGAACTCAACATAAGAGAAATATCCATGTAAAACTTACTTCATATACACAATGAAAACAACATGCAAAATCATATTAATAAAAACTGTATTCTTTAGAGCCAACTGTTTTAACTATCAAACTGAAAATATAGAATCTTCTATTTTGAATTGCAAACGGGTTTAAATATATTAATAACACCACTTAACCAAGGTTTTAGAAATGATAAAAACCATCCCATGCTGCAAGTTAATACATGGAAAAAGTTTTAATTGCATAATATTAAAATTAATGAGTACGTTAATTTTTTTTTTAAAAAAAGATAAATCTGGTGCACAATAACACAAACTGCTTCAAAGCAAATTACTTTAAAGACAAAGTAACAAATATTCATTTAGGCTACATTTTTACAGCCTCCACAGAATATCCATTAGTTCAACTCCTTACTGTAATTTTTCACAAAGATTTAATAATTATCTCTAAGACAGCATATACACACAGACACACTCACATGCAATAGAGCCTATAATTAGTCTTATAACTACTTTTTGCTAATGCTAAGAACAGTACTTAATATTTAAGTTATATCTACAAATATCCTTAAGTCCCTGTTTTGCTCAGTTTTTCATAGTGTCTATCAAACTGAAAATATAGAATCTTCTTTTGAATTGCAAACGGGTTTAAATATATTCCCAGTCTGTTCAAATAATTGATGTTTTTAGAGATCTTTGTGCATTTAAGATCTGATGTTGATTAGTAATTACACAGAATTACTGATTCCCTTTAACATTTGACTTGCGAACTTTTGAAATGACAACTCATGATACTCAATAATAATTATTATAATTGTACTTATAATAAATTATTATAATAAGTATAAGTGTAATTATAATAATTATTATAATAAATGTTTATTATTTTTGTTATTATTATTTAGGGGTTAAAATACCATTTAAACTTTAGTGGCATTACTGTGCCTTTTGCCAGTGAAACACAACTCACCACAGGTCAGATTGCTTAAAGTCTAAGGAAGGAACAGCAGGTTTGGCCATTGGAATGCGCTGCCCAGGGAGGGGGTGGAGTCGCTGACCCTGGAGGTGTTTAAGGGGAAACTGGATGAGGCACTGAGTGCCATGGTTTAGATGATGGTTGGTGTTAGTGTTGGGTTACAGGTTGGACTTGATGATCTCAGAGGTCCTGTCCAACCTTGTGATACTGTGATACTGTGATGTTAACTGCATCATTCCAGGAATAGGCAGAGGGGACACCATCATGCAGACACATCTCTGAAATGCAATGTCTGCTCTCTTTGCTAATAATGCAAAATTGCAAGCGATGCAAACAGTTCTAGGAGGTCTAGAACTTGATACAGGAAGCAGGTATTTCAAATTTCTCAGCCCAAAATATCAGGAAAGATACTTAATAAATTAATCGGAATATGATTAATCCATGACCACTCAGGAAAAAAGTAGGAGAGAGACAGACCTTTCTGGCTCACTTCTCAAGTGTAATCTATAAACGTTTTCACATTTGTGCAACACAAGCCAAAACTTGAAATTCTTACAAATTTTAACTTAGGTTGCTGTCAAGATGATTACTGTACTAAAATTAGGAGAGATTGGGGAGTGAAAAATATGAAAAAGTTGAAGAGAAATTACAAACCGGACAAAATTTTCAAAATGTAATCTTTATTTTACATGGAAAAGATAAAAATCTGAGAAAAGTCTTGAAGACTTCTTTGGCTCAATAAAGAGTGCAAACCAAGCATAAAAAATTATTTAAGAATACCATGTACAAAAAGAAAAAAGCTTCCCATATTCAATCGGTATTTTAAGTGCAGGCTGGATTCCCTTCAAATAATATTTAGTATTCAAATTAACAGCAAGCTTTTCCAGAATGTTTTTGTCACAATACCACACCTCAGGACATGAACTAATACAAAAACATGCCCATTCCATCAGTTCACTTTTTGTGACACTGTTAGAAACTGTTTGGTGAACAAGCATTTATATTTTGCATTACTTCTGTTATTTTTCTTCAAGGTATCAGCATTCAGTAACAGCTTCGTTTAGTCTAGAAACAAGTGCAGTCCAAAGTGAAAAACTGCAGTCAAGGAAAAGTCCTGGACCAAAATATCTCATAATATGGATGCCATAAATATCATCTCTACATTCTCATAAATTAAATATTGAGTTACCTTAATAAAAGATACAAAATTCCATTTACTAAACCCATATTGCCATTTTAACTTCAGGAACAGTATTATCAGAGGTGCTTTTTCTATCAATATTTCTGCCTGCATTTTTATCTGGATGAACTAAAATATTAAAAAAATTAATTTTCCTGTACAATCTTACAGTGCACTGTGTTTGTATTCCATTACATCAAAGCAACACCATATAGAGAGCAAATATAAATACATTCTGAAATTCACAATCATCAAAACTCAAACAGAGAATTAAGAGGCTCCAAAGCAAAATGTGTTATATATATGTTCCAGTTCACAGTCCTAAGAAATAGAAAGGAACATGAAGAAAAAGCTCATGGGCAATAACCAAGCAGGGATGATTTCTCCACCAAGCATTACTAATGTACTTATCTTTTTTCTCTACCAAGTTCAGGCCTTTAAAAGCAAACAAACAAATATAAAAAGCCTAAGAAGGTAATTAAGATCTGCCAAAATTCAAGGAGCATTTGGACAATGCTCTCATTCACATGGTGTGAATGTTCGGAGTGTCCCGTGTAGGGATCTTTTTGGGTCCCTTCCAACTCGGGTAATTCTATGATCCTTTACATCACGTGATGTAACTGGAACACAAGGCATTGTGACTGCTGACAAGTCTTTTATAGCAATTGAGGATTGAAAAGCCCAAATACCCAGCAGAATATGCCAGAGAGCACTGCACACAAGGATCTACTGCAAACAACATTTCAATATATGCTATTTTTCAATGTCTGATGGTTTTGCTGAATAATGATGAAGGTAACAGGTCCCTTGTTATAAGAACAACTTATGAACAACTTCAGGGATTGTTCCACCCCAGAAAAGTTAATATCTACATGAATACATTTTTTTCCCCCTGCTCTAGAAACTTCATTTCATGTTCACCTTGACTATCACATGCAGCGATAATACAGTCCTACAGAACAATAGGTCAAGATCTGTTCCACCACAAAAATGAGACAATCTTTTAAGTCTGACTTAGGGACACTTTTCATATGGAAATAGTAAGTCTGGCCTCAGAATTTTGTGTTTAATTTGAAATACATAGGGGTTGAGAAGCTGTCCCTGCAAGCCTAATGAAACCAATCTAATAAAAGGGAAAAAAAAGGAAAATTAAGCTCAACAGGAGCGCTCTAAATCAAAATTCCACATTTGAAGGAAATATGAACCTGATCCTTGAAATGGTTTATGTATTCTAATGATGTACACAAAAAGCAATTTCAATCTATGCTCCATTTCATGACACTGTCCACTAACAAACTTCTATCTACCCAGGCTCTCAGACAATTAACAAATACTTCTGTTAACACAATTCTTTTATTATCCTCTGTTAGTAAACTAAGAATGAATAAAGAGGTGAAATTAAAACGAACACATGGTAAAACTTTGGTAGATGGTCTAATAATTAGACCTGGAAACATAAACCAATAAGTTTAGGCATAACTCAAACTAAACTGCTTGGACTGTGTTGAATACGCTTACTTAAACCCTATGAAATTACTACTTCCTTCAGTATCATCAAAACTGTAATCGAATTTTTTCTTGGATAAAAATATTATAAATTCCCACACTGATCCTATGTATGCTCTGAAGCAAAAGACAAGGATATTGACTGGACATGGAGACTAACTAATGGGTTTTTTTCTATCTCCTTTTACACTTTCTTGGGGAACGCTTTTTTAACTAAGGCAGCTTTAGGCAACAAATATAAAAGAGAGTTGAGGAAATATTTGAGTAGATGGACACATTTTTGTGTACAACATTCTTATCAGGAAAATGGGAAAGATCAAATACTGCAATAATTTGGAAACAGGATGTTGGAAAATTTGCATACATAATAAATGTTCACATTTGTCACTTGTTGTATCAAGTGAAGTTAGATATACACGGTGGAGAAGCACAAGTGCAGAGAGCCAAGTATTAGGAAGTATTTTAGGAAGTATATCCAAGAAGTATATATACTTCCAAGTATAGGAAGTATTTTAAAGCCATTATTATGTACTATATATTAATTGGATGGAACAAAACCCTAAGGATGTCTTCAAACTCAGTATATACATAATAACTGCAAAATCAGCAATTACAAAACAAAAGATCAGTTACTTTGATTTTTTTCTTAAATATAACTACAATTATTTATTTCTTCAGAGAGGACAAAAAAATCATAATGAAACTTCTTTCAGATTGGACTGTTAACACAGAGTGCACCAGTAAAAGGCTGGTGGTAAGAAATTGTACATTTCCCAATAGAAGTATTTAGCAGGCAAAGCACAAAATGTATTTTCTTCTCCTCTGGAAAACAAAAATTCCAGAGAACACGGTAAGAAAAGGACAAATTTAGCAACAATACATGCAAAAGCCTTCTGTCTAAATTAGAGAAATGTTAAGCATTTCCACATTTGTGGCTAAAAATGCCACAAATTTATTTTATATATTGGCTTTCCCAGACCTTGAAAAAGAAATTTTAAAGAAAATTTGTCTGAATTTTGACATGTAGAACATGGCAACTCCAGTCAAATGTGTGAATCTAGTCAAAATTAGACAGGTAGTATAATGATCAGCAGAGATATGAAGGCACTCCATAGGTGAATGACTCTGAAATAGGTGTGGGACTCATATAACGTGGAATGAATTACCCTATGGAGCTGCCATTTCTCTCTGCTAACAATACAGGGAGCATATGATTAGTTTAATCTATACATCTAATGTCAACCTTAAAACATAAATAAAGTTAGGTGAGATAAATTTTTTCCATAGTTTTTAAGTACCGATTGGGTATTTCTGCAAAATAACATAATGTTGAGATAGGAAAAAGGAATATTTCTTCTTGAGAGGATGAAATGATCAGAGCAGCAGTATGGAGCTAAGTGCCTACTGGCAGAATTTGATTGCTTTCTACTGTGTTGATGCCAGTAAGGAGTTTAGTCTAATGTCGACAAACAATCCTTCCAGATGATGAGAATTAGCGATAACAAAACTTGCACACTGATAAGATAAAGAGAAAATGAGAGATAAGTTAAAGAAAATCACACTTGGAATCACAGCCTTGATAAACAGCTTCCCCAGATTATCTCTGCATGCTGAAGTCGTGCCTCTCGTGATGGTATACACTAGATTATCCAAATACCCACCTCTTTCTTTCTCAAACAATGTAATAATTATAGGATATTATTTCCACTCTTCAGTCATGAAAGACTGGAAGACAATCCAGGTTTATATTCAAAGTGAGACAAATGACATTCTTAAAGAAAGTTTTTACAGCTGATTTTTTTCCTACCTTGTGTTTTGCCTATTAAAATCACTATGCACACGCTGCTATTTCACTGCTTTATTTAATTTTGTGTTTGTGTACACACACGAACAAATGCTCTCCACACAGAGAAACCCTCGGTTAACAACCTCCAAGGAGTGAAGGAGAAAATCTGGGGGAGGGGAGTTGTTATCTAACTTACACTTCAATTCAGAACACAAAATAGCTTCATAATGATTAATACAGACGTTATTAAGAAATTGAAATATTGAGTATTAAAGTCAATGAGTGAATGAAAGAAAATTAAAAGGCACAGAGAAGGGAGAAACAAGATGTTTCAAAATTAAATCTAACAAACCATGAAAAGCCAATTGACACAAAGACCTAAAGTACCAGAAAGTTATTTTAGACACTAATCTTTGCAGGATTGAGTTCTCCTACAAACAGTGTGAAACAGCAGATTTCTAGACAAGATCTTCCAAAACTCTGTTTTTAAAGGCCTGGCTAGATCGAACGGACAGGCAGGAAAATTAAATCTAGAAGTGAAGGGAACGGAGTCAGGAAATTTGTCAGGCAGAGTTAAATGACCAAATTCTACTACAAAGAGAAGCAGTGCATGATAAGGTCTTGTTCATCAAACTGCATGAAGGAAAAGTCTTTTCTGTCACTTGCTAGAATTCTATTCAAACATCTAGAAGACTACTGTGGCTCTAGAATACCATGTCAAACACATAAATTATTTTTAAAAAAAATAAACACAGGAAATATCTAAGTTAAAGTGTTTTTCATGATTCTACACAAACCATCTCACACAGATTCATTTCACTCCTCAGTGCTGTATATTTCTGAGGAAAAAATTGTTCCATATAAAAAATATTGCATTTAAAAAATAATAACATGACCCTCATTTAACACAGCAAAACTGAAGTGCTAGCACTTCTCAAAAGAGAGTCTAAAAGAGACCTCCTCAAGGGTAGAAAGACCCACATGATGTTTTCATCGATGTCAAAATGGAATTAGTGGTGCAAGTTTAAGTCTGCTGGTGCCGGCACACTGCAATCATCTTGCTGTGTCAAACTGTGGCTAAATTGATGAAGCAATTTGGCATTCTTATAGGGTTCCTATATCCAGGAAAATGCCTATCCACTACCACCAAACAGCTAGTTTTTAATTGACATTTCCATAATTTTTGAAGATATGGGATGGCTATTTGAAAATATTTATTGTATAGAAAGATTATTAAAAGAAATTTTTCCTGAAATCAGAACCACAGTCGATGACCCTCAGTCAGGGTAGACTTCACTTCCTACAGCTGTCTGATGAACCTGAGACCATCTCACTGATGTGAAAGATTCACTTCACAGCAGTTATAGGAAAGTGCAGAGGGTGGCTCAGAACTCTTTCCCATAGGGTTAAAAATATAATAATCTCTGAAATTCAAGATATTTGAAGTTCCAGTACACAGCAATCAGCACCGCAAGGTCTCAGCTCCCTCTAGTGAACCTCAGACAGCTGGAACAGCCACTGAGCTGTAGCTTCTTAAATTGGGCAAAAGTTTCTGTTAGTGCCAGTCAGCAGTGCCCGAGCTGCACTCAGCCACTTCACCTACTCTTGACACACCAACCTGAAACCTCCTCTTCACTGACCCTTGACTCAGGGAATCCTCCTGCAACATCGTGTGCACCTACCACTGTCTGGCCACAAAGCACGTGTGGACCCAGAGCTGCACAACAAGAACAGGTCGTTGAGCTCCTTTGTTTGCACAAAAGCTGGCACTGAAGTGAATCCTCTACATTTTTGGAAAGGAGATGCTCACAGACCAGGCAGAAGCAACCCATGGGAAGTGCACAGAAATGAAAGGGGAAACATAATTTTTGTAGAACACAAAATATCTGCTCAAGTGGCATCCTTAGGTAGTCATTCCCATGTCCAGTACAACGGGCCTCTGCTGGAAATATGATTGCATTAAAACTTCACTCGCTCCTTACAGCCTGTAGGAGAAAATTAACAGTTTGGGGATAAAGCTGCAGATTTCTTAACTCTGATATGAGTTATGAGACAGAGTTAACTCTGATATGGGACATACTTTGTATGTCCTGCTCTTCTGATCTAAGCAAGTGGTATCGGATGTTGTGGAAGAATACACAAGTGCCAAAATGTTATGGTTATTAACGTGTGTTATGGTCATTTAAACTTGTGGGCAGTTAATAACCTTGTACTTAACTCTACTAAAATGTACATTGTTCAAATGAGTTTAATTTAAAAATCTATCTAAGCCACTTAGGATAATTGACCTTTTATTATTTATCAATATGTAATTTGCTTACTGTTGTAGATTATTAAACAACATAAAATTTGAGAATAATCAGATCAAATGAGAAAACAATAAGGGAAATCCCTGCCCCAGAAAATCTCTTAAGAGTGGTCACAGAGCAAATGGTTCTGTCTTTTTGTCTTTAGAGACATTTCAGTTTTACTATGAATTAAGTAGCCTGGAGTACAGAAGCAACGTTACTCCACAAAGAAATCTGAACAGCAGCACTGGACCACACCAAATGTATTCAAAAAGTATCAGAGATTCAAGTTAAAATGTCTGAAGGAATTCAAAGTGAATACTATTGGGCTATTTTCTGGTTTTAAAGAGGTTTTAGCTGTCTTGTTTCTGCAAAATGTCACATTTAAACCTAAGACCAAAATACAATCTTATTTTGAGGACAGTGAATTAGTTGTTTAAGTGTCAGTTCATCAAAAATGGACCCTGAATTTATATTAATAACGAAAAATCAGATACATATGCAACGAGATACAAGTACATTTCACAGCTAATGTGGCAACACAAACCTAATACCCTGGAAAACACTATATCACTCAAATTACCAGTGTTTAGAATTCAGTCCTTCAGGAACCTAATACAAAATCATAATTACTGACTACAGAAAAGAGAAAATAATCATTTTTGACAGGTATTTCATATGAACTAAGGAATAAATTAGTTCAGAGCTCACTGATTATTTTTTCCTCCATTTTTAAAGTAACTCAATTTTCTTCAGACATGAATTAGAAACGGGATTACTCAAAACAAGCCAAGTAAATATTACTATTGCAGTGTCTGGCAATCAAACCATCAGCTGAAGAAAACTGTTGATTATTTCTTGAAAAGACTGATTTTTAAACAAAACTGGTTTTATATGCAGCATTCAGTGAGGATGTATTAGTACACAGAAATTGCACCCCCAAAGAAAATCAGAACTCTCGATTCTGAAGTTTATAGACATGAAAAATGTCCTGTTTTCTTTCCTGTACGGGAGATATTTTTCACCTTTCCCCCAAAAAAAAGTAAATAAAAACTCTACATGGAACTATTTGGATGAGTAAAGAACCTTACATGATGGCTATGGCATTTAAAGTTCATGCTTGTGTGTATGGGTAGAAATACATAGACAGGGAAAATGTACTGCTGAAAATGACAGGAGGGTTTTTTTCAAAGTATGCTAAGTATTTATCTTCTCAAATATACAGTAAAGCTGGTTTTGCCAGACAACCAACTAGTTAACCCACTGGTTGGTCTCCAGTCTAATAAAAATGATAATAAAACTTTTATAGGGCTACAAAAGCTGAATATTTAAAATTTATGCAATGTTTTGTTCACTGTTGAAATCAAATACTTGGTTAGAAAAGGCAAAACACGCACTGAATTTTGCATAAAGATCACGCCATTCAAAATAATGTATGTAAAACTCATTGGTGAGATGCCAAGAAAAGGGCAAAGCATTTTCTTAAACATGAAGAGAGTAGTTTCCCAAAGTTTATTGTTATAAATGGAGAGCATGCCATAAAGCTGTTGGAACTGTGGAATAAAAATTTTGTGTTTGCAATAGCACTTCTCTTGATTACTGTGGATTAGCATATTTATGAGGTTACTCAGCCTCAGGTTTAAACCCACAAATCAAAGGTTTGTATCAGCGTGGGTAATGGATTACACAGAAGTCTATGGCCTACAATATCCCAAAGGGATCTTTCTTTCAGAAGACTTATGTATATAATACCACTTTGTAGAAATTACATTTTCTGATCTTTCACGTGGTGCTTGGTGACTCCTCTCTCTAATGTGTTAAACAACAAAAAAGCAGCATTCCCACTCGGCACAGAAAGGCATGGAAGTACCTTCTCGTTTGCCTCCTCGCCTATTGAAAAGGCCACGAAAGACGGAGGCTTTAATTCCTTGATGTAAATAGCACTACTACAACGGGAGCAGAAGTCATTGTGAGCGTATTTCATGCAATTAAACTTCTGAAAAGAGGAAGGAATCTGCATTCCAGCAACTCTTCAGATAGCAAATGCCATTGAACAAACCCAGAACTAAAAAAACCACTCTCACTTTATTCTCCAGAGGTGAATGCTGACTACGTTATTATTAATGGTAAATACCTACTGACTTCCTGTTGGCTTCAGAAAGATCAGGATTTCAGAACAGAATGCTAAGACAAGAAATTAAAATGCTTAGTCCTGCCTCACATGAAAGTCTGAACAGCCAAAAGATAACTCAGGAAGGTAGCGGATGCAGGATGGCTGTTTCAAGATTCTAGGTACCCAAGAGAAAGGTTTTTATAATAACTGTGAAATGATGACATATGAAGACATAGAAACTTCATTAAACTTTACAGAGAAAAGGTCCATTGGCTTTGTCATTATTTCAGCTTTTTACTGAAGATTCACATCCAATAGGAAGAGAAACTGAGGTATGCAAAGAAGGGTATGGATGTCAGTTACATGGTTATGCAAGGGAGAGAAGACAAGAGAATACATAACAGAAAACAACCTAAGTAATTTAGAACATATGAGGAAAAAATAAAGCTGATTAACTGACCTAAAAAAAACCCCAGCATACCAAGAAGGATAACATATCACATGTAAGGAAGAAAATGAGTTCAGTGTTCAGCCTTGAAGAGGTGATCAAAATCTAGAAAGCGACAACTGAGACTTTTACAAGCTAAAATGAAAATTAAATTATGAGGATTAACAGAACACATTGTGATCCAATTTTGTTATGTTAATTTTGCTCTCTTTCATTTAATTTTTATCCCTCATTTGAAACTCCTATTATATTGCAAGCTGTAATAAATTTGAAAAAAAAAAGAGACAACTGACAGCTCCAGATTTTACTCAGCCTCATGATACGTCCTGAGTCAGGGTGATATATCATTGATTTATCACATAACTGACTGATACACTCTCAGATCCAGGAAAGTATTTGTAAAAGATGTAATGAAGGTAAGCAGAAGCCCTTGATGTCTCTTTTTTTTTCAATATGTTGCAGTAATCAGGTGCAGGAAGGTGGATGAGTAACTGGGTTTCAGGCAGATTCAGAATGATGTAAACCAAAGAGAAGAGCAGGACCTGCTCAACTGAAATCAATTTCCAAGCAACTAGGCTGGACACACTGGCATTTTGGCAACAACACAATGCACTACACTGATGGGAAACAGCCATTTCCACAAACAGCCGTGTTTGTAACAGAGGCTCTATCACTGAAATATAGAAATGAGAGCATATTATATGAGACTTCACCTAAAACTGTGAAGCCTACCTGCAAAGTTTAGAATGGGTTGTTCCCACCTCAAGGACATCAAGGCACTTCATCCAAAATCACTTTAGTTCATAAAGGCCTTAGTTGTTTAGAAGAAAGAAAATATTCAAAGTTGGCAGCACTCAAGAGTACTTTTTATTCCCACTTTTTATAAACTGTATGTCCAAGTGTATTTTCCAGAAGCTCTAATTGTTAAATCAGGCATGTGCAAATGAAGAGGAACCATTCAGGTGTTAAACAGCTTTAACAAAATCCAAAGAAAATAAACACACTTTTTCTGCTAGAGCACTTTAAGCTTTCAGAGAGTAAAGAAAAATACATTTCAAGAGCCCTACATAATTATAATGCTGGCCTGCTCTGTTGAGAAACAGATACTGCTTTTTCCTTTCTCATGCCTAATACTTCATACCAACTTAAGGCAGAAATATTAAGATATGCTTTCGGGGGTACTTGTGCAGCTATCTAGATTATTTTCATTTGAGTGGGAGCAGAGAGGGTGTCTGCAAAGGAGAATTTGATCCCAAAATAACAAATGACATCATCTGAACAAAACAAGTATATGAGTCAGGGCAAAGATTCTGCATGAAAAAGAAGGTTCAGAAAGATAATGAATTCAGACTTTGGAATTCTGAAACACCTCATTTGCTATCCCACATCTATATAGCAGAGTAGTCAGGCAATGAGTAAAAAATCTACTTGGAAGAGTAAGTCAAGTAAAGCTTGGGTATCTCCCCCTCTGCTTCAGAAAAATAATTTCTACTTTTAACTAGAGGCACGTTTCAAAAGTGTAATACCACAACTTCTAGGAAATCCCTTAACAAAACTTGGTCTGCAAAGAATCAAAGCTACAGAATGCAGCTCTGCCTGTCCTGCATGAACGATTTTGGACTCCAAGACTGATTTCTAAACACACTGCATAGAAGATTAAGGGTCTTAAAAATTCAGTGCCTACAAGATTCATTATAAGAGTACAAGAGAGAGGCTTTAAATATAGCAACTGAAGGAATGACATCTACACAAGTGCACATATTATCAGACATCACAGAAGTGAATGGAAAAAAACCATATAAAACCATCAATTATTCACATTAATTTTAGACAGAATGTTAGGACGAAGTATTCAGTTTTCTCCAGAAACCTAGGACATTGCTGCTTTCTCCCATAGCTACCAGTCTGAACGAGGCTGTTACTGGTTGAGTTGGCTCAAAAAACACAAAACACTTCTGAACTGCTTTTAGAGTGAAAAAATAATTTTCTAATATGATAAAACAGAAAAGCGTTTTGCTTAAAAAAAAAAAGTGAAATTTAACTCTGAAATATTTTTTCTGGGAAGTTTTAGAAATAAAAACAACTTTTCCCCAAGTTTTTTTTCCACAAATCCAACATATTTCACAAATTCCAACTATTGCATTCTATAAGCCTAAACCAAAAGGCTAAAAGTAGGCTTTTGTAAGACTGGCATCGAGCAGGGCACAGGGCAATAAATATCAACGATGCCATCCCCAGAGAAATGCCTTAGAAGACAAGGTAGACTATCTGGCTTCAAATATATGAAGGTGTTGAAAACTGAAGTTAAGAAATTAAAATCACACTGTTTAGGCCCTGCAGGGTGAACTTTCTCCCATACAGATTTTAAAGGTATCTTTCTTGCCAACAGCCATGTATAACAGAGACCTTTAGAGTATTCCAGTAAAGATTTTCAGTATGCTTTCTGAGACAAAAGTACTGCAGAAAGAGATCGTCAACTAAATGAACTGACTACACTCAAAAAGAAGAGTTGTTTTTTCCCACAATGGCTACAGAAATTCCCAAGATCATTCCATTGTACTTTACACCCTTTTGTCCAATGAGAACTTACGGTTTTCACTGAGACAAGAACATACTTATTAAAAAAAAATATAAGATTTGTGTATTTATTATTTCCAAGAAATTATGCTCAATTGTTTTCTAGCTGCAAGTGAGTTTTATAATTATTTTATATATCCCTAGATGGCTTAATGCTGATTTATGTTGTTTACTGAAATCGTGACTTAGTCTGTTGGGAAACAGTTCAATGAAAATAAACCACGTGACCCTATTCAAAGGTTACAGGGGATTTTCACAAATGAGATGTTGTACACAGCAAAATTCTTTTAGTACAAATACATTCTCAACTATGATTTAAAAAAAATGGTAAGTTAAAGTGTTTTACACACCAATTGCCTTTTTAAACCTGAACTTAAATCAGAGCTAATTGTAATACGGGTAATTCCATTTAAATATCAGAATTGGTTTTACTGCAAGGAGGATCAAAGCCTGGAACAGGAGGCTCAGATTGGACACTGATTCTCCATTCTTGGATACACTCAAAACCTGACTGGACAAAGCCCTGGACAACTTGCTTTAGCTACTCTTGCTTTGAGGGGTCAGGCAATCTCCCGAGGGTCTTTTCCAACCACAATCATTTTGTGAATCTATGATTAGGCACGATTATTTCCCTTCCCACAGGTTGTTAACATGGGTTAATCAGCCCCTGTGTCAGTAACAAGAGACAGAATAGTAAAAAGGATTTCTGAGAAACTGAATTTTCTCTCAAAGCTGTTGAATGCAGAGACATCCACATTAGAAGTGTTAACTTGAAACAACAAATGCTCTCTAACCCAACCCAAACTTAACCTTTCCCATGTATTTTACCAAGGACACCTATGATTTTTATCAATTTCAAAGCAGTTTCATAAAACAAGAGATTTCTTGCAAATGTCTATTGATATTGCCTCCCCCCGAAAAAGTACCAAATGATACATTGATAGAAACATACTGAGTATTTGAAGTTTTTCTATAACAAAGTTCCTGAAAAAAATTCCACAATTCTGGTAATGACAATTAATGTTTAAAATATGTAATCTAATATATATTTACTGCAACACCCTTTTGCAGAAGCACCAACGTAATGCTCAAAGTTTGTAAAGAGTGCTTTTATGGCTTTTCGTTATTGGTCTGAAGAATTGCATTGTGAAGTGATATCTAACCAACAACTCAATCTTTGTACAATACCACTCATTTTAATTTTAGCCTAAAGTGTTAAAATTGTTTGTGCTAATAGACATGCAAGAAATCTGTTCACGTTTTATGACAATTAATTGAGTCCACGTACCTGATGGCACCCTTTTGGTCCCTTTTGCTGTTCCTTGATTAGGGGTTTGTTAAACTGCTTATTATCAAACTGTTGCAATTTAGAACATTTAAAACAACAGTGTGCAGTAATTGAATGTTAAACATGTCCTTTACATGAATTAGGTGAATGTGGTGACTGGACTAATTTTATAGAGAGAAAAGTTATATCATTCAAATTTATGTGATATAGGAAAATAAGAATGTGGCAAAGAGAACAGGGTGATCAGATCCAGTCTCCTACTGTGAAAGACATTTCATTATGATGGCTACTTTACCATGGTCAAGTAAAGTAGCCATCATAAAGTCAGGACTCGTGCTGTAATTCAGACACAAGCCACTTTTCATAGAACAGAATCACAGACTTGTTTAGGTCCAACCCTTAACCGAGGACTTCAAAATCCACCACTAAACCATGTCCCTAAGCACCATGTCTGCACATCTTTTAAATACCTCCAGGGTTGGTGGAGTCCACCGTTGCCCTGGGCAGCCTGTTCTAATGCTTGACAACCCTTTCAGCAAATAATTTTTTTCTAATATGCAATCTAAACCTCCCTGGCCCAATTTGAGACCATTTCCTGTCATCCTATCACTCGTTACTTCGGAGAAGAGATGAACACCCACCTCGCTACAACCTCTTTTCAGGTAAGGAGCAATAAGGTCTCTTCTCAGTGTCCTTTTCTCCAGATTAAACAGCCCCAAGTCCCTCTGCTGCTCCTCATAACTCTTGTGATCCAGAGTCTTCCCCGGTTTCATTGCCCTTCTCTGGACATGCTCCAGCCCCTCAAAGTCTTTCTTGCAGTGAGGTGTCCAAAACCGAGCACAGGTTTTGAGGTGCAGCCTCACCAGTGCTGAGCACAGGGGCACGATCCCTTCCCCTCTCGTGCTGGTCACACCATTTCTGATCCAAGCTAGGATGCTGTTGGCCTTCTTGGCCACTGCTGCCTCATGTTCAGCCGCTGTCACCCAGCACTCCCAGGTCCAGTTTTCCAGCCACACTTACCCAAGAGTAGCTCTCTCACACTTCCTGGTACTCCTCAACTCACCTCCTCCCAGAGCTCTGTCACCGACAGCTCACACCTTGTCTGCCCACTCTGCAGGGCTCCTGGTCACCCACACTGCCTGGGGTATTTATGCAGACCTGAGAGCGGCCACAGTAGCTCTGGCAACGCCCACGTCTCGTCGGAGTCTCCTGCAAGAGCTGCCAGCTCCTGGTGGGTCTCTCTGCTCCCCTGGTGGAAAGCCCCCGTGTGCCAAGATCTGCTGTTCTGCAGTGGATTGGGCTGGCTCTGGAGCAGCTGCCCTCGGCAACTCACGGGTATTCAAAGTAAAATCTCACATAGGAATGAAAAACCCCAGCAATTAAGGAGGGAGGGAAGATATCTGACAGGTATCCTTGGATATTAAAATCTACCTGAACATGGTCTGGGGCAACCTGTTCTAGCTGACCCTGCTTGAGCAGAGGGATTGGACAAGATGACCTCCAGAGGTCCCTTCACACCTCAATCACTGCTTGATTCTGAGATACAATTAAAACTAAAAGACAAGAGCTGAAATTGTGGTAGTAAGGGTATCTTTCCCTATCCTGATTCTTGGTATGCATAAAATCTTAACTACAGCATTAAAATTCTTTGCACTTAATTTAGAAACTCAATAGCTGCAAAATTCAATACAGAATAGTAATGAAAAATAATATAGATTGATATCTACTATACACATATACACATGGGTTGCTTGAAACGTACCAGATATCAATATCTCTACTACTGGATCTACCAGAAAATCTATTAAGGTGGCTGTGGCCAGAATAAACTTTCATAAAGCTACTACATTAGAATCCAAAAAAAGGGAGTTGAAGATAAAATGCAACGGCAGTCACCAGCACATTCCTCATGCGAGTCACAATTTGCACAACTGTCCCTGGTGATTTATAGTTCTTACATTCAATCAAATTTAGAAGCTTAGTAAAGCAGAAGAAAATAAAATCCCTTCACGTGCCTGTATTTGTACTTTACCAAATTCAGCTAAAATTTCTCTTTACTAAAAACAGGAGTCTTAACTCCATCATAATCAGTATTTGAAAATGTCTTGTGCCAGTTCAAAGATGGGATAAGAACATTAGGATGGAGAATGTACCAATTAAAATAATGAGTAGGCACAAAAGAGAACAAATGAGGTCTGCCTTTCTACTGAGAGTCTTTATGTACACACACACTCTCCTTTCAAAGAAAGACTATTTATGAATGATAGTTAAATTAAAATTGAATGGAAAACTGCATACAATGTATCACCACACCAGAAAGATAATAATTATCAGACAAGATCTAGAATTTAATTTTTATGGCAAGAAAGCCTCACATAGCTTAAATACTGAAATGTTTAGAAGGCAAAATGTCTAGAACTATGTTTTATTTCTCAGAACGAACACTAGAAATTCTAAACAAAATGTAATTGGCATTTTTTTTTCCTTTTTTATTTTTCAGTTTCTATTGTAAATTATCTGAACCAGGATTGCCTTATTCTGCTATGGCAGTGCAGGAACTTGCCTTTTGGTTCTCTGATGTTTTAAATATATTCACTTTCAATTTCTAGCAATGCTAAAATTCAATAATAAACTCTAAGCATTAAAGCTTTAATACTCTTAAAACTGATCTCAAAAAATATAAAACTGTATACATTCTTAATTAATACATTTCTAATTAGTCTTAAAAAAACACAAACAAAAAATATAATTCTGCTAAATAGCCTTCCAAAATTAACTAAAATGAGAGATTTTAAGCGTTCTGAAATTAAAGATTAATGGATGTGTTATTCATAAAACTTTACCTATATCTTCAGTCAAAATATATAAAATACAAGCTGCTGCTCTGTTGCAATCTGTATGTTGTTTGTTTATTTTTGAATAATTTACTGTTTTTCTTTAATATGAAAAAATCTCAATGCCAAGGATGAACACATCTCAATACTGAATCACATCTCTACCATAAACATTTCTGATGCCACTGTCTTATTAAAGGAATAATTTCTCCTTGTTTTCCTTTGCATCTTACCTACTAAAATTCTATCTACAAACTTTAGTGACTTTTCAAGGTCTCCAGATATTCATTGTGCTATAATTTCAAACCTGACAGGAATCAAAGATGCCAGAACTCAAGTGCAATTTCAGGTCAACTCTTTCTTTAATGAACGTTGATAGGTTTTGATCTATTTCCTAAGCAAAGTCACGATACAGATATTTCCTCTGACATATTTGTTAAAGATGTTGTTTAGGGAATGTAAGAACCCCGACTGAAAAGGAAAGCAAGTTACAACTCTCGAATCAAACCAAAATAATAACAATTTTCCATAGTTTTTTCAACACAATTTATCAAAACTTTGTTTATTCTAAACTTCAAACTGCCCAACAAATTTTAAGACCAAATATTTAATAAACAATTCATTTATTCTTTGGGCTAGGTAATATCAAACAGAAAAGAATATTATCTTAAAATTTATTCAAAGGAGTTGTAACACAATTGCACAACACACTCCTTAAAAACACCAAAACCTAATGTTTTGAGTTCTATTCCCAATTTCACATTTTTACTATACTAACCTGAGCTTATTATCATTCCTGCACTTTGTATCATATCTTGAATTTGTAAAACTTGATATTTAACAGCAGACTGTGACCAATTGCTATTAATCTACATGAGTCTTTATAAGAACTTCCAAATTCTGATTTGTTGTCTGAGTATCACAGAAAGAGTGAACTAGTACACTCACACTGCACTCGGAAGAACAGCGAGAATAAGCTCTGAATCACCACGCAGGAGACTGAAAAATACTTAGGGAGTGGTGATGAGAGTGAAACGCTGTGGAACAGACATTTGCTGGCAGCTTGAGAAGATGATAATCAGAATCATAAAATCACAGAATCACCTGGTTGGAAAAGACCTCTGAGATCATCAAGTCTAACCACATCTGTCCCCTTACTAAACCATGTCCCTAAGAAACTCATCTACCTGTCTCTTAAACACCTCCAGGGATGGTGACTCCACCACCTCCCTGCACAGCCTGTCCCAATGCCTCATCACCCTTTCAGTGAAGATTTTCCTGTTGTCTCGTCTGAACCTCCCCTGGTGAAACTTGAGGCCATTTCCTCTCATCCTATCGCCTGTTATTTGCGAGAAGAGCCCAACACCCACCTCGCCACAACCTTCTTTCAGGGAGTTGTAGACAGTGATGAGGTCTCCCCTCAACCTCCTCTTCTCCAGGCTAAACAATTTCAGTTCCCTCATAATATACAATTCTGTACTAAGAAAGGATAAGCTGTGATTTTTAAGCCCAAAAGGGGGAGATTTAGATGAGATCTTAGGAAGAATGTTTTCCTGTGAGGGTGGGGAGGCCCTGGCCCAGGTTGCCCAAAGAAGCCAACGGCTGCCCCATCCCCGGAGGTGCTCAAGGCCAGGCTAAACGGGGTTTTCAGCAGCCTGATCCAACAGGTGACCTTACTCATGGCAGGGTGGTTGGAACTGGACGGTCTTTAAGGTCCCTTTCAACCCAAACCATTCTATGATTCTATGATGCTAAGTGGATTAATAAAATATTTGCTGAAGTGCTGTAAGTACAAGTTTTGTCCACAGACCTCAGTGCTTGTAGTTCATCCATAGTCAAGACTGATCTACTAGAGAACAGCAGTCTCTCAGAATCCTTCACTTCTCTGGATTTGACTGTCCTAAAAAAGCTGATTGTCTGAAGGAGCAGATCTTCCACAACATCTGAACTGCAATTGGAGATGCGCTATCAGAGGCAAAGCCTGACTTCTAAGATGAAGCTGCAGTCTGTAAGCGGATCAACAATTAAAAACTTAGGCTAGAGTTGAAAAATTGAGTACTAAACCAGTCAGAAATTGAGGTATTTAACCTGTAGTTTGTAGAAATTTAGGTTTTTAACCTGTGGTTTGTAGAATTTCCAAAGCAGCAGCACCTCTATCTGAATGGAAGAATCAGAAACTGCATCACAATGATTTTGCTGTTTAGGAGAAAAGGTCACACTCCACGGGTCAAGAAACACCTTATGCCTCAGTAGCTATTTCAGAACCAAAATTTCTGGGTTTATATAGATTTTTCAATTAAATATCTAAAGGAGAAGCTCACTGTTTTATAAGAATCAAGATAAAAGCTACATAAACATCACAATATTTAACTTGTTGAATGAGAAATTACGCATTTATTTTAAACTCTTCCAATGCTGCACTTATATGTCATATAACAGAGCTTGGTTTAAAATATAAGTATCCATAAAAACGTGACATGATAATATCTTGTGGTAATGGTGCCATTATCAAGCTATAAAATGATGCCATTATTTTGCCCAACTGTGTGGCTTCATGCCCAAGGCCGTTGTTCCAGCTTGGAAGAACAACTCACAGTAATATGGCATATTATGAAATTTCCCTAAATATAAGAGGTTTCATAAATGGAGTGCATTTATGCAAGCCACGCTATTATAGAATAGAACAGTCTTCTGATTTATATCTAAGAGTAAGAAATCATGTCAAACCACCCCTTCCTAAGATTCCAAAAAAAATGAAATGTGTATATTGAAAGCTAACTAAAATGGAAAAATAGATGATATGGATCTCATCCTGAAAACCTGTTATAAAAATAATTTCCCACACATTCTGTAAGTAAGCCAGCTGTCAGAATTTGGAACGATAAACCATAAACAGATCAGTGGTCAGAAGCTAAAATTTCTTAAAGCTCATGAGAAAGAATTTAATGTGTATAAACCTGATTATAAATACAGCTAAATATGACATCTGCAATATTCTTCTACATCCTGAATCTTGTCTGGTTTTCATACACAAACCATAACACCTCTTACTTCCCAAGAATTCTTGGGAGTCACCGAGTCCCAATTTTGTCTCTCAAGTTCAAGAAAAGATGAGCTTAAAGACCTGTCATGGCATCTAAACACATTCATTATTAACATCTGGCCAGTTACTAGTTCTGTACTTCAAGCACGAGAGCAAAAGTACATTCCTTTTCACGCTCACAAATTGAAACTGCAAAGGGAAGAATAATTCTTGGCAATGTTCTCACATAAGAGGCAAATCTAAATTATGACATCAGTTGCAGATCGACTCAATAGTAAATTACCAAATCCAATTTACTCAGGACCTTGTAATTTAGTTTCAATCTAATTTAATTCAATTTATCTGTGATATATAAACGTTGATTAGTAGATGATTGCATAAGAATATAAAGTACTTAAGTTTCTTAAGTTACTACTGTTCAAGCTACTGCAGTTTTGGGGGTTTTTTGTTCTTTCAAAGACAGAACTGAATGCTATTAGGAACCATAAAAACAAATGTTAAAAAATTAGAGCTGGAATCTATGCCAATTAACTCTACAACTTCCATATTTTACACAACTCTCACTTGGGCTTATCCTTGTGAAAGATACAGCTACAACCACTGCTCTGCAAAAATGCACTATAGTAATATTTGAAATATCCATTTCTTTTTATCGTGTGGCCATAAAACACACTTTAAAACTTAATTCAAATAAAATATTTAATGTCTTCTACTTTTAAAAAAAAAACTTAGAAGAATAAAAGAATCTTTCAAATTATTAGAAAAAAGAGGAGACTTTTGAAATAAAATAGACCAGTGGTCCAAAGTGGCAACTCACTTTGTGTAGCCTGCCTTCTGGGATGATTAACTTGCAAAAGCTTTTCAAAAACCTTTTTCATACAACAATGAATAAATAAAAATTACTTCTTGTTCTAAATTCATCTTAGAACACACAGCAAATATTCAGCTTCATCTTACTTGGACAAGTTTTCAGATGCCCAGCTTTGGCTGAAAAATGGTTAAAGAATTAAGTGAATTCAAACACTTAACAATCCACTCCACTTAGAACAAATAAGCTGAAGAGGGAAAAGCTGAGCACCTTAGCTGAATGAAATCAACAGCAAAAATCCCCTTGTTTCCATTATGGCAATATCCTTTAGTACTCTATAAACATCTGGCTATTGCAATGATGTTTGTTGCCTTTATAGTCTGGAGGTCTTGTCACAGAAAGCCTGAACAACTTGTGTTCTTCTCTGCTGCTTAGAATTTTTAAAAAAATAAGTATGAATCTCACAACTATGTATTATCTTGAGAAGCAAAGACAACTGAAACCAAAGACTTCAAAGACCTTATCACATTAAGATATCAATAGGACGTTCTGGATCACAATCCTTTGCCAAATCTCATCATAAACCTTGCATACACGGGATTTCAATATAATTACTTACCCATGTTGCCTACACTTTATTCCACAAAAAGAAACTGAACACAAACAAAATACTCCTTAAGTCCTGAGAAGTTGTATTCAACAGTCTCTGAAACAATCGTATAACTACAGAATCATTAAGGTTGGAAAAGACCTCTAAGATCACCCAGTCCAACCATCAGCCCAGCACCACTGTGCCTGCTAAACCATGGCATGAAGTGCCACGACTACAGCTTTTTCGAACTCCTCCAGGGATGGAGGCTCCACCACTTCCCTGGGCAGCCTGGTTCAATGCTTCCCCAGTCTTCCAGGAAAGCATTTTTTTCTAATATCCAATCTAAACCTCCCCTGGCACAACGTGAGGCCATTTCCCCTTGTCATTACTTGCTACTTGGGAGAAGAGCCCAGCACACACCACACTAAAACCTCCTTTCAGGGACCTGCAGAGTACGACGAGCTCTCCCTCAGCCTCATCTTTTCCAGATTAAACAAACCCTATTCTTTCAGCCACTCCTGATAACACCTGAGCTCCAGACCTTCTCCCAGCTCCCTTCCCTTCTGTGTCCTTCTTGCAGTGAAGGGCCCAAAACTGAACACAGGATTCGATGCGTGGCCTCATTAGCATCGAGTGCAGGGGCACAACCATTTCCCTACTCGTGCTGGCCACACCATTTCTGATCCAAGCTAGGATGCTGTTGGCCTTCTTGGCCACCCAGGTACACTGCAGGCTCATGTTTCCCTGCTGTCAACCAACACCCCCAGGTCCATTTCCTCCAGGCAGCTTTCCAGCCGCTCCTCCCCAGGCCTGTAACGTTGCATGGGGTTGCAGTGACTAAATTGCAGGACTTGGCCTTGTTAAACCCAAAACAACTGGCCTTGGAAAATACATTGCACTCCTTATCCTGCAATAGTACCATTAGGCACTAAGGTATAACAGTACATCTTAACTCTGTGTAAACTTCAGAACCGTCACCCAATGACCTCTTACTGACACAATTTTTTTAAAAATCTGCAAGTATTGAAATGCACAGCCCAAACTGTATCCAGAGTTTTCATATTTAATCTGCTTGAAAACACAACACAGCGTGCATCTTGCCTGTTCAGAAAGAGATAAAAAGGATTTTTTAAGAGAGATGATCCCCAGAAGCTTGCCACTGAAACCACCCATGGGAACACTCTGCAATCAGCAGGCTCTCTCAGGCTTGCTGCTTGCCAGAGGGCCTTCTGGTTATCCAGAGACAATGAAAGAGCCTCTTGTTCCTCCCAGATGTAGGATATCAGCCCTCTCTGGACAGTAAAAATCTGCTTGAACTTTGAGATCTTCAGGGAGTTACTCACAGTGACATTAGAGTCCTGTGATCCTTTGCTTTTGAGATCTTCTAATACTACTAAGCAAAAATACATTGAAAGGACACTTTAAAGAACACAACATATGTCAAATTGTCAGCTTATTTTTCCCTCCACAATACTGTATTTTACTTCAAGACAGGTGGAGATCAGTAAAAACAAAGCTATGACAAGCTGTATCTAACACATTTTCACTAATAAAAGTACATTAAAAATCAGGATAAACTATCAGTCATTTGCTATTTACATAGCTGTATTTACACTAAAGCTATAAAGGACAATTAAAATATTTAATCTGGCAATTCAGTTAGGATTTTGTTTAGCAATATTCACTGATAATTAAAAACTGCCATGATAACACTCAAGACACATGATACGAAGCTCTGCCTCTGGGATACAAAATAATCCCAAAATGTACCTACTCAAATACATATTGTACAATTTAAAGATTTTTTTTCAGTTTCTCCATTAAGTATATTAAACATTTGATGCTTTGGGATACAACTCCTTCTGGGTTTTTTGCTCACTGTTTAACAAAATATTTTGCCCTTAAGCTATAATACATTTTTTTCTGTAAGATATTTAAAGCACTTTGACAACAGCTGCTTACTTGTTGAAATATATTAAAAATAAAATTTAAAAAAAGAGTGAAGAATTTTATTAGAAAAGCAGCAGAGGTGTAAAGGACAGTTAAAGAGGCTGTAATGGGGTGATTCTTTTTTCCCCTCTTATCACTTTGATAATACAACAAGATAGCTGGATGTTTTAGTGGCAATAAGGCAGGACAAAAATCTGTACGTTTCTTGACATATTTTTACTGTATTCAAACTGTAACCAGCTCAAATATTTTTATATATATCAAGGTTACAGAGAGTGGTTGTGGTTGGAAGGGATCTCCGGAATTGTCCAACCCTGCTTGCTAAAGCAGGACCACCTGGAGCATGTTGCCCAGGACCATATCCAGATGAGGCCTGAATATCTCCAAGGTGACTCTACGGCCTCCCTGGGCGACCTGTGATAGTACTCAGACCTCACAGTCAAGAAAAGTGATTTCTGATGTTCAGATGGAACTCCCTGTGTGTCAGTTTGTGCCTATTGCCTCTGGTCCTGCCACTGGTCACCACTGAAAATAATCTGGTTCTGCCTTTGTACCCTCCCTTCAGATACATCTCCCTCTGTATATATCGAGATCCCCATGACTTCCTTCTCTTTTCCAGTCTGAACATCCCTCTCTCTATCAGCCTTCCCTCATAGAAGAGATGCTCCAGTCTCTTCACAGAATCATAGAATTAGGTTGGAAAAGAGTTTTAAAATCATCAAGTCCAACCATAAATGTAATACTGCCAAGCTCACCACTGAACCTTGTCCTTGAACACCTTCTACATGCCTTTTAAACACCTCCAGGGATGGCGACTCAGCCACTCTTCATCATCTTAGGGACCTTTTCCTGGACTCACCCTTGTACTACTGGACACAGAACTCCGGATGTGGCCTCACTGCTACTGAGCAGAGAGAAGGATCACCTCCCTTGACCTGCTGGCATCACTCTGCCTGATTCAGCCCAGGCTACCATTCGTTGTCTTTGTCACAAGAGCACGTTGCTGTCTTATGGCCAGCTTGGTGTCCAACAAAACCCCCAGGACCTTTTCTCCAAAGCTGCCTTCCAGCTGGGCAGGCCCCCAGCATATACTGGTGCTTGAAGTTGTCCCTCCCCAGGTACAGGACTATGCACTTCCCTTTGTCGAACTTCATGATATTCCTGTCAGCCCATTTTTCCAGCCTCTCCAGGTCCTACTGGATGGCAGCACAACCCCTTGGCATATCAGCCATTCCTCCCAGTTCTGTGTCAACAGCAGCCTTGCTGAGGGGACACTCAGCTCCATCATGCATATGAATACATTAAAACCCAAAATGTTACTCCACAAATGATGGTTTCACTAATAAAGTGTGCCATAATGAACAGCCTAGATGGACAGATTTTAATTTAACCTCAGGATAAATAGGATTGCAACAATATACAGTTCTGACAGTGAATATGGAAATGCATGAAAAAGAATTACCAAGGAACCTGTATATATATTCCTAGTGTGTATATATATATATAAAAATATATATAAATATAGGGGGGGGGGTTATATACATATATAAATGAAAAGTAAATGGCATGAGGAAAATGTACCCACCAAGCCATATTCAGCTTTAGGTATCTGTATCTCCCATTCAGTTCCTCTCTTCTCAATTTAGTTTATCACCAATTCCCTGACATACTTTATTTCTAATACAACAGAATAGCTGATGGGAAGGTATAAAATATAATCGAGTTGCATTGTTGAACAAGTTTATTTGAATATTGATGCACCACTTGTGAAAAATTAGTTTCAGGCTTATAGATAAAATCTGGTTTGTACCCAAAGTAAATTTGTTTTTGGTGAAAGACAGATTAGGGAAAAAACCTGCAGAAAATTCATGCTGCTGTGCAGCAAATTGCTGTGATTGTGTGATGAGGAAACACGGCTTTAAACACGAAACTAAATTTTAATGTCTCATGTAAGGTCAGAAAAAGCATCTTCTGAAATCCTGAGTGTCCTATTAGCTTTATAATCCATACAGTTTAGCTTTTCCTAACTAAACAAACTCTTTCTATGTATTCTCTTGGGGAAAAAAAGAAAGACCATTAATTCCTTACACCATTTTTCTATTAACTACAATCATTCCTTTATAAAAGATTACATATGTTGTTCAGCTGATGACAAAGCAAAAATGAGGAGTTCATATCTAAAGCAATTTGTGAGCAATCAACATGCAATATTCAGGCTATTCATCACAGCCCCCAACCACAGGAAGAATTTCTTTTCTTTGAGACATGAATACAGAGTTAATGACAGGGTTTTGAAAAGAAGGTACCAAAGACACATGAAAAAAATTACCCTAAACTAACAAAGACCTCTGACTAATTCTAAAGCTAAATTTTCCACATAAACTGAGCTTATTACATACAGTAATGGTTCTTAAAGCTGATTTAGATTTGCATTACACATTTTGTAAATGAAAGAATTTCTACATGATTTTAAAGAAGATGACTAAAACAGCTCTCCAGAAGTTAAGGAGGAGAAATGGCAAATCCAGGGATTCAATGGCATTTCAAGAGAAGCCAAAAGAGAAGGTGCTGTTGAACAGCTACTGTCCATGATGTACGTGCTACCACCATGAAGAATGGTGCTGCTGATGTGACAGTCACCACCCAGGACAGCAGCTGGTGAAAAGCATGTTTGATTCCTCACATAGAAGATAACTGAGGATGTGGAAATTATTTCTTTTTTGTTGTCTGATGACAATTATTAATAGCATAATCTTAATAAATGCCCACGTGTAACCCCCATGGTCTTAAAGGGGAACTTTTTAAAGAAAATGAATAGAAAGAAGGTGAGGTTATTAATAGAATGGGAACAGAATGATTATTTGAGAGCAGGAAAACTAATAAAGACACCTGTTATGTGATAAAATAGGTTCAGATCAGATACATTGAGAAACAGGAGAAAACCCTACCCTCCTAGCACACACACAAAAAGTATTTGATTTCTTCAGAAAAGCTAAACATATGATAACCATCAGATTGGGAAATGTAGACATGTAACTACAAGCTTCAACCAGAGCAATTACCACTATTTTATTTTAGAGACAAGGGATGAATCAAAGGAAAATAAAATATCCAAAAGGATATTTTTTTTTTTACACAAACCGTCTACCAACTTCTACCCAGAAGAATAAAGAGAACCTTGTTTTGGAAGACAAAATGACTGATGAAGACAGGAAATTCTCCTGTTCTTTCTGCTTCTCAATAATGGAATGCCTCACTGAGGGACAAAAAGCATACAGATATCTGGAAACATATTATTACAGAGATCCAGAACTAGAATACAGAATTTGAAGTGGTTAAACTTTGCTTTGAAAATTTCCTGCATGACAATAAATCCTTCTGACTGCTTTGTAAGATGGAACTCAATGGTGCAAATGTCTTTACACTTGGGATATTCAAAATAAAAATAAAAGTATCACCCTAATTAGACTAAAAAACCTAAATTACATTTCTTAATGTCCCACCCTCAAGCATAGAAAAAATAACATTATATATGTTCTTCATCTCAAAAAATTTTGGTACAGTTCAAGACCCTTCACAAGGTATTTTATATACATTTCTTATCAGGTGTCCTAGGAGAAAGAAGGATGAAACAGAGCAACAGTTCAACACTGTTAGGCAGCAAAACCATCAACATGCATGAGAACCAAGGCAGACAAGCACAAAGAACCTTCTGTTTGAAATTCATATTTGGCAGAAACACCATGCTCCTTAGCTTATCAAGCACTTTCTTCACAGCTGTGGTTTTACTAACTTCAAAAACTTAATTCAACCATTACACAGTTTAATAGTTAAAATGAAATTGATTTCTAACATATTTGAATTAAAAAGTGCAATCAATCAAATCATGGTAATTCACATCAGTCTTCATCTTTCTTTTTTTATATTTCCATCACTTCCATTAGTTGCCTCAGTACAAAAGTAATCTCAGTGTATGACCTGAAGGAGTTTCCACTCCAGTTCTCCTCTGGAAACATCTTAGCTCTAACCTCAGTACGAGTTTTTGTTTCTTTTGAGTTCTAGCATGCAGTTCTGAATCTCCTTCAACCAGGTTCTCCCCTTCGCAGAGCACAGTAACAGCTCAGTGCAGCAAAACTTTTCAAGGCACGATGTCTTCCTGCTCTTACAGACTACCAGGTTCTGAAAGCAGAGAAAGCTGCTACAGAGCTTTTCTACTTGGTAATGTCCAAGCCATATTTTAAAGGAGAGCAATCTTTTTTGCATGCTACTTATTACTATTTGGGACACAAATACAAAAAATCCCAAGGACTGCCTCAACAGCATCAAACATTAAGGAACATCCACACTACTTGCTTTGGGCATATAATTGAATGTAGTAAGAGGACCCAATAAAAAAGGTTTGTGATTAAACTCTATAAAAACAGGGAGATAATTAAAAATATATCACACATCGTTTGACTGAAAAATATTCAACAGATTGATTTAAACTTCTCCTTTATTCACATGATGAATGAAATGGGAGATGACGTCTTTTAGTAAGAGATGGATGATCACCTTCACAAGAAAGACATAGGAAATACTTCCAGTACATCTCCTGGAACAGGGTAATTCAGTGTACACACAAGCATGGAGAATATATAAGAAATGTTTTGGCTCACGGAAAATAATCAGTTGCAGCTCCTCAATCACAGCTAGAGATGCTATGTATTATTACTTACTATAATACAGCATCCTTCAGGGCCTTTTACACTCAGTTTACACCAAAGGTTGCCCTTAACTAATAAAATACACAGAACTGAAGTAAACCCATATGGAACATTCATCTTCCCATGATCACCAAAAGCTGAGCTTCAGTATTACTTGAAGAAAAAGGAGAAAATGCTCCGAGGAACTAACAGAGCTTCTACAAATAAATGTCAAACTCATCACCTGCATGAGTACTGCAAACTACATTAATTTATTGGAGTCACACTTTAAAATCCCAGCAGGAGTTTTGATGAACTTTTAGGCTATGATTTATTTTATTTCACTGATAGAAGGGTAAAAAAATAGTAATGCTTATCTGATTAATAAGCATTTGTTGAGCACAGATGATCTGTAAAGGTCCGTTGCAACCCAAAGCATTCTATGGTTCTATGCTTCTCTCAGGCTTCTGGACCCTCTACTAAAAAGAAATAGTTTAGCTAAGCTTCTGTATATCCTGATGGACACAGTTATCTTTGGTCAGGGGTTAAACAAAAGCTATCTCTTGTGGCAGAGGAAGATTTGGTAGTTAACTCCCCAAAATGTCTGAGGCTTTACAAAAGCACAAGGACAGTACAACTGTTTAAAAAGCATTAAGTGGACATCCTTACAGGAAACACTCAGAACACTCCATCTGCTAAAGTTCACATGAGGGTTTTCCACAATTTCAAATGGAAGGTATGAAAACACATTTTTAGTGCATTTCCTAAATGAATTATAATCATGAATAATCTTAAACATAAACTGAATTAAAAAGCATTCCAGCTACACCCACAAAATTCCCAACCACTGCATAATGAGGCTTTTCTTCCTGTATTAGTGAGAACTGTAGGCTGTCCTGGGTAAAACAAGGTAAGTTTAAGATTTTCCTCAGATCAAATATCCATTTTAACATTTATTGAAAGTGTTTTTGTTTCATACTAAGAGTAAAGTGTATTTACACGGACATCATAACTGGGGGGTTGAAACAAAAAACACCAGGAGAAACTAAGAAAAAGAACTAAAGCCATTTCTTAATTTTCATCAGCATAACATAGTTTCCTCTTTTTTGAAAAAAAGATCTTTCCATCACTTTCTAAATCATGTTTTTATGATGACTTGGACATGTTTTTGACTAGCAACTCAAACTGTGGACATATTTGGATTAAAGTAGGTTAAACAAAATCATAAAGATAGGTTTGTATGTAAATTTTGTAGCCTGACATTAAATCCCCCCAGTGTGCCCAGATATGGGTAGAGGAGTAGATGGGTAGAGTTCTCCAAAATTCTTATGGTGATTCTATGAAGCAAGCAATGGTGGTCCCAGTGTGTGAATGGATGAATGGGCAACCTCTCCACAACACAGAACCGAATGAGTTAAGGGAAGGACATGGAACTGATAAAAATGACATGTCTGCAACAATTCCTACAAAGGAGACACTCTGTATTTTCTCTCCTTTCCCCCAGCTTCCTCGCCCTCTTTAATGTGCTTCAGGAATAGAAGGCTGTCACTTCAGAATGATCTGCTCCTTGTTATGCTTGATTAGTGGTGGATCCACCATCATTTACCCAATGTATGTCTTCAGGCAAAGCAATCCCTTTAATTTCCTACTTCCCTTCATAAAAACTATTGAAAAGAACATATTCATAACAGAATATGAAATAAAATCAAAGATAAATAACAGCTGATATTTCTAAAAACACCAATAGTACCTAGATGCTCCATCCTCTCCAGAAAATGAGCACCCAAACATCTAGATGACTTAAAAAATGCTACTCAGCTATGATCTGTGACTTACAGAAGTCAAGAAGGGAGAAATGTATTTGTGAAGAAGGGGGAAGGACACTAGCAATTATCCATAAAAAGATCAATTTGATTTGGCTGAAAAATAATGTTTCCTATCATATTTTCTAGATTAAATAATAACTTTGTGAACCTGAGTTAAGTTGCTTAATAATAAAATGTCATTCAAACTGTGTCTGCAGGTCACCTCCCTTTTACAAAAAAAAAATTAATGTTCACCTTACGAGGTCAAGAAAAAAACTCCTTAAAAATGTTTTCAGGTCAAATAAATAACTTTGCATTTGAAGGTTCAAAGCAGTTATATTCTGCCAGCAGTGGAATATTGAATATGAAGGTTTATTCTGTCTACACTACTAAACCAGAAACAGAAGTGACAGTAAACACTGATCAATTCCTGAAATATTTCACAGAACTGAGGCAGCAATGATATCATTAGTCAAAACAAATTCAGTGATGTCTTTAATCAATTCTGAAGGCTATTTTTTTCATACTTTCTTTCTATTCCTAAAACAAAAGATAAAAAAAGAAAACAACCAACTTTCAGAACAGAAGGTTGTAGCAATTTATCAATTCCCTGAGCAGCAGGGCAAAATAGTCAATCCAATTAAAGAGTATGTACCAGACCAATTGCAATGTCGTTCCTTGTAGAGCAAAGGGCTATAAGTGTCAAACTGGTGGGGAAAGAAGAGTCAATTGGCAAAAGACCAATTTCATTTGTTTTTAAAACATTCAAAACAGAACTCGCAAAGCCAAAAAATAGACCAGTTCATTCCTCCTGGTTTTGAGCCCATTAGCTGCTTTCTAGTAATCACAGCTTAGTTCTATGAAACATTTTAAACTGTGAGTTACTGGTCCTTCTTGACAACTTCAGACACAGTCTGAAGTAAACACTCTTCATCCCCGTTACCGTTTTCCCTTTGCATTTCCTAAGAATGACTAGTAGGGAATCTGCCTGTTACATCACAAGAAGGACAATTCCATTCCTTTATTAAGATGATGCAATGGAGTCACTTCAACTTTATTATTGCAAATCATTCATATCAAAAAGAGGAAAACATGAAATACTGAAAAAAAATTACATCAAAGAAAACGTAATGAAAGCATAACAAGTACAGGAGATTGGACACACCTACTTCCCCAAACAAGAATCAAACCTATTCAGATTGATGGTTATATAATTTCTTTTTAAACTTCTAGTTTTAGACATTCCAGAAAATACCTGTGCCATCTTTCCTTTTAGCATATCTAAACTACATACCTCGTATCAATATTTCGGCCCATTTCCTCTGCTAGCCCTCTTTGACCATCTCCTTCCCCCAGCATCAGTCAAGACTCTAGATCCTTGACTGCAGTATCACCCTTTAAATCTTCCCTTCATGAGATTAACAAGAAAAATCATTCCAGTATTTCCTCAAGCCATTTTTTCTAGACCTCTTTGTAATTTTTCCTATTCTATGAACTCTCAAGTTGAAACCAAAAACGCTGAGTAGAGCAAAAGGACTGCCTTACAACTTTCACTTAAAACACTTTCTCAAGGTAACTAATCTTGTTTTAAGTCTTTGTACTCACTTTCATTTTGTTTGATAGGGAATATGATTGCTGTGTATAAATGAACACCAGGAAGGATGAAGAGCTACTGATGTCACAGAAAAAGCCTGCACAATATGTATAAACTGAATTACTACAGTTGTGGAAACGAGGAGCTTTGTGAAAATATTTTAAATACAAATGGTGACGAAATCTGCCTTTCAAAACAAATGGATGACTTTATGAAAATGTTTGCCTGCAACATCAAGTAACATCATCTTGATGATGGATAAGGGTTCTACCAGCCCTTAGATGTCATTGACAGAACTAGAGGGCATGGACTCAAGCTTCGTCAGGGGAGGTTTAGGCTTGATCTTAGGAGAAAGTTCTTCACTGAAAGGGTGATTGGCCATTGGAATGCGCTGCCCAGGGAGGGGGTGGAGTCGCCGACCCTGGAGGTGTTTAAGGGGAGATTGGATGAGGCACTGAGTGCCATGGTTTAGATGATGGGTTGGTGTTGTGTTGGGTTATAAGTTGGACTTGATGATCTCAGAGGTCCTTTCCAACCTTGTGATACTGTGATTAAGGTTAAGATGTTAATAAAGTTAAGATGTTGTTACAACATCAGAAGACCATTCCAATGTTCTATGTATACTTGCAAGACTTGGAGCCCAGCACATAAAACTTGTAGCCATTCACTTTTTGTAAATTAGTACATATATCAGCAGTTAGTAAAAATAAGTGAAGTTTATTTTAATGGAAGGAGTAACAATGGCATCAAATCTTGGATAGAATAAAGCTTTGTATGCACGAAAAATGAAAACCAAGGACTGTTATTATATTTCCTTTCTAAAATTTAACACTTCATTTGAGACACTCTTCAGGTGACAGTAATTAACACAGAAGATGACTACATGATTTAAATATTCCTAGTTCATAAGAAGAGCCAAAATAAGAACAAATAAGACAAAAGAATAGGGTGATTACATCCATGTTTGAAATGTTTCCAAGTAGCCCTTATTTACATGAACTCTAAATAAAATACAAAGGATGTGGACACAAAAAGATGGGTATCAGTCTTTACAATGAAACAAAGACAGGATCAAGCTTATCAGATTACTGTAATGTTTCCAGCTCCTTGGATGCCTCTTCTAGTTAGAATGAAGAAGTGAATTGATTACTTTGCAAATAATACAGCTGCAATTGATTTTTTACCACCACTAAGCCCCACCACAGATGAATACACTTTAAAAAGGGTTTTCAAAACAAATGAACTTCTCTGGTTAATGCCCATAGAATATAAATTAAGTGTTATTAGTTTAGAGGAAGAAAAATCACTGTAATAATTTTACAAAAAAAAAAGCACTACTGTCTTAATACAGGTATGGTGTGAATTAAATGGCTTTGTGCCTTTTCTAATGCCTGAAGAGAAGGCAACAGCTAAGGAAAAATCTGTTCTTATTGATGCACTTGGGATGTAACCACCAGAGTGCTAATATACTACTCAGCTCAGAACACATCTTTTGTTATATTCTCACTGAGGAGCTGACATAAGCACTTGAAAGAATGCCACTGAATGCCTGCACTTCAGCACAGACCCAGTAACACAGTTACACCACGTTACTGTTAATAAGGGATGCAAGAATAGATGCCCACTGAGAAAGCAGAGTCCTAATCTTCCTTTTTAAAGATCTCACTACGTTATGAACACTTTCTCCACTGACATCTCACCACCAGCTCTGCAAAGTGCAACAAGAAAAAACTGTAAAGCTTCCACCCTTATGTTTCAGTTTAAATGCTGCTTTTCTCCATTGCCCCTTTTCATCCCTGCTGCTGCTTAAGATATGCAGTTCACCCTTGTTCTTCCCAATCTCTACTCTGTATGCACAACCACTGTTAAATTCTCAACACAGCAATGTATATTTAAGCAAACATATGCCAGAAAGGGGGGAAAAAACACCAAATCATAGTTTAATAAGGATGATCATTATGCTACACAAGAAAGGTATCAGTTGAAAAGAAAGATTAAACTGGAAATACTCTTCACAAGTCATGCTCTGTACAATAGCTGTGGTTTGCAACTGCAAGTAGGACAAAGTCCCCTCCATGGTAAGAGATACAAGTTTCTCAGGTGGGTTTTGGAGAGAAATATCTGATCATATCACTTCATAGTATTACATGTTAATTCATCTCCAATCATATAATTTTCTAGCATTACATGTTAATTCACCTGTGCAGGTATAATAAGCAACTGACAACCTTCAAAGAAGCCACTCCCTGGGACAACATCTCCAAAAGGGATATATTAAGCTCTGACAGGATGAAATTTAATACTATGTTTTCCTCAGAAAATATTGTTCACACATTTTGTTATTATGAAGATTAGAATTAGTGTCTCCAAAAGGCACATCTCATTCTGTTTTAGGAGACTGTCCAGATGCCCTTTAAGAAATGTTTGTTTCTTCAAGAAGTCAGACATAAATATGGAGCTCAAAAGGCCTAACAGCTGGATAAATACCAAAATAAACTATGTTGTAGTCATATAATAAACCCAATTATTTTAAACAATGATCTCAATACTTATAATCACTTTCATTATTTTTGAATCCTCGGGGTTGAAGGGACTTTCCAGGACAATGCACTGATTTGCACTGAATTTCTGGGACTGATCTTAACGTCTCCTGTAAATTCATTGAGATCACATTTTACCACAGAGTAATAGGTCATTAACTTTGAATGTCTTAAGGAGAGGGCAAAGAAGGGATCTTATTGCTACTGACCTGATGGGTGGGTTGCAGAGGAAATAGTCAGGCTCTTCTCAGAGGTGCACAGAAAGAGGATTGGATACAATGGACACAAACAGCAACATGAGATGCAAGATAGAAAATGAACTGAACAAGAATCTGAGCAATCAGACCTAACTTTGAGGATGGCCCTGAACTGAGCACGGAGATCACTGAAGACCTTCAGAGGTTCCTCCCAAGTAAACTATTCTGTGTTTCCCAGACTCAGAACTTCTGTATCCACAGCAAGTAAATTTTGTGCTATATTGATTAGATGAAGAAGCCAAATAGAAACACATCAGTTAAGAGATGAATAATACAAAAACTTTGTTATCAGTGAGAAATAGTCATTTCTGTAAAACACTCATACACACACAGCAGAGAATTTCTCAGAATTTCTCCCTACCACTGAGATTAAAACAAAAAAAAAAATAACCTTAAATGAAAGCAATTCAAAGCCTGCACAAAGATGGTATTACAAGACAAAGGAGTAATGATGATTCTATATACATACAAACAGCTTTTATTCCACTCATTTGAGGATATCTGACAGCTGGAATGGTTTTTCACTACCTGGTCTGCCAGTTAATACGGCAATTTTAACAAGACTGCAATCTGTAACAGTGTCAGTATTGTGTATTTTTCTTGTCACAGTAAAGAATAGTAATAAAAGGAAAAGACAAGAGAGTAAAATGAGGACATCACAGAATAAGAAGAAAAAGGAAGGAAAGGAAGGCAGAAGATTCACCCAGTTTTGTGTACGATTTGTTCATGAAGGGGTAACAGAATGAAAGGTCAGAACTATGAATAAAGTTCAAGTATGGTAAATAATACTGTAGGAACAGAATATTAAATTTTGTAGAGCACATTGGTCTAAAAATTCACTTATTCAACTTTAAGACTATATGTGTTCAAAGTAAGTATCCTATAACCAGCAACACTTGCACATTTTCACAGATCACTACTCTCCAATTCATGCTCACACAGGCCACCTCCTAACCCGTTCCCAACAACAAACACAGCAATACAAAACCACCAACAGAACTTCTGCTCCTCCTAGGTATTTTCCTATTCATACATACAAAGAGATTGTATTAATCCTCTGGCAAAAGCACTACTTTGAGAAACTAGAACAATACAAATTCAACACTGCACATATTAAACTTTAACTAACGGGAAATGTAATTGCAAATAGTTTCACATTTGTACAAATGTGTTCCTAATGCAAGGCACAGTGAGATTCTTGGAGCTTTGTTTTCCAGCTTTTGTTAATAACTGGCAAGAAATGAATATCATTATTAGTAAATTTTTATTTGGCACACTGAGGGAAGAATGTAAAAATAATAGGTCACTTTTACCAAGTCGTTTCTATATGTGGATAAGGGGCAGGTAGAAGTAATAAATCTGCTTTTGATGCTATAAATGAGGAATCATAGAATGAAGATCATTGCAACGGGTGCTTTTCTGGACTCAATAACACTGAAAAACATTTGTGGAGTTATAATAGATAATTAAATTTCTAATGTGGTGATGACAGGGCTACGGTAACCCTGGATGTGTAGGCAAAAATACTGAACGTAGCGAAAAGGGTGGATTGGAGTCGTAAGAGGAGCAGGAAAGGTGGTGCTAAGGTTGCTCTGCATAGTGTGGCCCAAGGGGGAGCTTCTGAAAAGTACCCTTTTATTGCTCCCTCAAGGACATCATAAACACTGTATCTGAAACAGACGCAATCACACTCGGAAAAGCACATCCAGCTCCCAAGGGATACTGAAATACTGGAGGGTTCAGAGAAAAGCCACAAGAATGACAGTAAGACTGAAGAAAAGCTGAAGACAAGGTGATGGAGTATATGGTATTTACAACAGCACATCCTTTATCAGAGGAACCTCTTCTTTCCAGCATAAAACCATATTTCAAGACTAGCCCGTGCAAAGCTGCACCTCCATGAATCATGTGTTTTTAAACAGTGACAATAATTAACATTTAGAACTATTTAGTAGAAGTCTAGTGTGTCTCCCATTTCTAGAAATACTTTAGACAAGACTGTTTTATTTTTTTTATTAAATATATGGTCTGGTTCAAAAAGCAATTAATTTGTGAAAGCCAATGCTTTAGTTTATGTCTCATTTCAGATTATATGATCACAGCAGCCCCTTCTGGATTTATCATCTATGAGATGTAACATTGAGGTAGCAATGAAATCAAGTGCTTACATGAAAAAGTAATGACAAGTAACTAATGTACGTAAAGCCACATTTTTAAAAAAAGCAAATGACCTGCAAACTCTCTTGTTTAAAGTACTTATCTGGCTGTTTAAAGTACTTATCTGGCTATCTACATCCAACAGTTGTTTGCAGTGCTTCCCTGAAGGCACAGAGTATGTTTATCTAATACAGACCAAGCAGTTTTGTTTTGCCTTTTTTTTCCCTGTTTATTCAAAATATAGGCAATTAACTCCCCAGTAATAAAGAACTCAAGTGATTTTTAAAATTATATCATTATCACAATGTAAAGGTCCTTAAAGCATTTCAAAATAAAAACTAACAATCAACATTTCATAAAGAAAAACAGAATTACAGCCCTAGCAACTGCACAGTAAAGAAGTAAGCATTCACACTGTAATCTAACAGAGAACACAATAGCTGCCCAACTAACAGTTAAGTTTCAGGTTTGAGTGGGTCTTCTTGCTAAAAAAAGAGTTGTGATTCTGCTGTTCTTTCTGTGTTCATCAGGAATGACATTTATGGACTTTGATTTCCTCACTTCACATCGGTTACCTCAGCTCAAGCCATATAAGCATTAGTTATTACATGAGGAACCACAGAATGGCCCTGGGTTTGACCAATATTTTCATCTTGTTATTTCATCATATAAATTAATATATTGACCATATTGCTAAAAGACGAGTACCTAGCTTTGTCAAGAACAGAATTCTACATGAAATATCTCATCACAACAAAAACATCTTAGAAGAGGTCCCAAAGATGAATATAAGGTGAGTATTTTCCATTCTCAAGGATTATCTTCTAGTAATGTTTATAATGTTTAACTTCTTGCATCTGTCATTGCAATATCTCCTACACATCAGAGTCCCATCAAAAATACAGATTCACAAAACCAGACATTCTTAAGCATGGATGTCTGCTCAATCTAAGGCAGGACTCCTCATAGTAAAGATGCTGATGGCACCTCAGCTCACTCCTGAGAATGTTCCTGCAGATAAACAGCCTCAACTTTTGAAACCTTAGTGCTTTTGGAAAGCTGGGAGTTAGCTTTGCAAAGTCAGCAATAATCTCTAGCTAGTTTGCCACTGCCTGAGGATTTAAGCTCTGAAGTCCTAAACAAAATCCCAGAGCTGTATTTCCAGTCATTGCCATCAAATTAACCTAGAAATGAAAACTACAGTTTCTGGTAGAGTTAGAGGCAGTTCACCATGACACACCTTGTGGGTTCAGTGCTCAGAGGTCAGACTTGGAGCCTTCATTCATGGCACAAGTGAACATGTGCTGCTGCCACCACAGGATGTAAAAGGAGCTCTTTTTTGTGCTTTTAGAAAGGGGATACAGTTAGTCCTGGTACATTATATCTCTGAGTGACAGAGCAGACAGATCAGTAAACACACCTGTACCCAGAAAACCTTAGGAAACCCATAAGCTCTAACCCAACAACCTGAGGTTCCTGTCAGTGCCAGGACTACGAACACGTTGATGAGGTTGACAACTGTCATCACCACTCAGATGTGGAGTTCCCAAGAAACCTGCCTCGCAAACACCTGACACTGGAATTGTTAAGTTGATTTTGAGCTATTGGCATTTTGCTTATGAAGAAGTGTTGCAAAACATGGATTTGGTCCAGTTTGACACAAACTCAAATTTAAACAAAAATATGAGAAAGAGATATCCTGCACGTTGTTCACATTTATCTACAAAACCCTTGTTAGGGAGGGAAACTAAGGTTTCTGGAACAAAGACTCATGTTAAATAGGATGAAAATATCTATTCCCTATCAAAATCTTCCTGGTTCCTTGCTGATTCCCTATGAGCCAAACATTTACTTTCAAATTATTCTGACTGTGTGGGAGCTGCTGTTTATGACCTTTATTGGCTTTTGCAGTTCAACAAGGCATGGAAGTTTTCTTCAGGGAAAATCTTAATCTTTGAAGGTTTTTTTTCCTTATTATTAAAAATATTTAGTTTCTATATCCTGTCACATGTTCCCTCCCAAAATCCCAAGCTGAATAATTGATTTATTTCCCTATAACTAATCAAAATTCCTGAATAAACAAAAGCTATCTTCGAGCAACACTTTCTATTTCACTCTAAACGCTGTAACTACGATTTACTTAATTAAGTAGAAGTAGATAAGGGAAATGGAAGTTACAGAAATAAAAAATCTCAGTATCTACTTGCTAAACATCACAAGGAGATAATTTTTATTAGCAAATACCATATCTATACATCTCTATTGTGCTATAGACCTACCAGTGGATGTTGCCTTGCTCTGTGTGGAACAGAAAATCCTATACAACTGGCACATCAGTTACAGGAGTTCTTATCTCAGACATTCAAATTATACACCAATTAAAACTATGCATCATTGAGGGCTAATTATCTCTTAATTAGGTGTTTTGGTTCCCCTACATCATCAGTTGAACTATTAACAGTGCTTCTGTTTTCCAAGAAATATATTAACTACGTTAAGTATTTTCAGATATTCTGGTGGCTGAGATTAAACCTTTTCTAAGTTGATTGGAAAAAGAAATGTACCAGAAAGAGTAACAAAATTAACGTTTACTTTTATTGGAGTGGCATAGAAGTTGGAACAATGTGGTTGGTCACCTTGTTCCAGTATATTTAAAGAAAAAGTTTTAACAACTCCATCATTATTTGTTAAGGAAAAATCTAATCATCGCAAAATACCTCCTCAATTTAACAATACTTCAGAATTCACAGGAAGCATTTTGGAAAAATTATTTTTGGAGAATATTATACTGTCTTGTGATTTATTTTCTACACAACTGGCCTTGCTACTACAAGAAAATAAGTTATAAATATTCCAGATAGTCATTTTTCCAAGGCAAGAACTAGTAGGTTTCTGGTTTGAACACCTCAGAAATAGAAAAGGTGATCATAATTACTTTAACAGTCAACATTTGGGTTGTAATGTTTAACTACTTTATATAATACATTAATTATACATGTAAGAGATATACCTGTGATAATGTAATCATGACACAGAATTTTTAATAATAGCATTAATGTGTTGAAAAACAGAATGGAGTTTAGTTTTAGATCTAGTGCTGAAAGAAATAAATCTTTACCTCCACACTGCTGTCCCATTAGATATATTTTAAAATAATTCTGAATTTCTTCACTTATTGCAGTGTTTTTTCTGTAAAGAATTGTAGAGTAAAAACTCCATTTACATTGAATTGAGAAACTATGAAAATATCTTTATATATATTTTAATCAGATATAACAAAGAATCCTATGCATGATATAAATCTGAATCTCCAGAGTTTTTTCTGTCCAACAAACTAAAGGTTTCCACTCTGCCATGCCCAGAAAGGTAATTAGATGAGTGAGCCACTTTGGCAGAATATTGAAGTACAAATGTTTCACAAGCAGCCACATGATCTGTTACTGAAATCTCCCTCTTCAGCTGTGCATTCTCCTCCTTTACAGTCATCAGCTAATTCCCTTACTGAGTAACTTAATGCCTAGAGTCAATGCTGTAAAACAAACCCCACATAACAAAACTCTAAATACTACAATACAACCTTCCTTCCAAAGCACTGTACACTACTAAACCCGTTGTTACCTGGATAATTGATAAATCTGTTGTTACCTGGATCACCTCTTTCCTAAATTCAGATAACATTTGCATTTGCTTTTGGCCCTGCAATTTCACATGTCACCTCCTTCACCTTCTAGGATGAAATTACCTGGTACCTAATCTAAGCACATTAAGCTCATGCTTTGCATGAAGCTCTGTTGAGGATAATTTTTGTAAATATATGTTAATTATTATTATCAATCCTGACTTTACATTGTGATCAGTACCATCAGCCCTATTGAAAACTGAAGTTAAGATATATTCAGATTTCAGGCTACACCTCAATCCTCTCTGAACTCTAACAATTCCTGTACTGTTTGATGCCTTCTTTTTCCATTATTTTTTTCCTGTTCTAAAAAAAACTTCCCATCCCTTGCAGAACTGTTACTAAATGATGGCTTGGTGCATTTCCCAGGTTTTTGTTCTTTGTATACTACCTCCAAACCTCTTTTGAAGACGGATTTGATATTTACTGTTAGAAAACATCAAAGCCATTTTGAAAGCTAATGTATCCACTTCATCATCACTACCTGTTTAGTGTTTCAAGAATTATAGTGCTTCAGACACAGCTACATGCAGCTACTCAGCAGCCTCTACAAAAACCATTAAGGCACTTAAATATCGAATCATTCACCATAAATCATAGAGATCAGATTTAGTTAAGCAGTCACTGACGGAAGAAGATTCTGTACAAACACATCTACCTGTAGATAAATACACATTTCCCAAGAAAAGATTCCAGAATCATGACCTTTACAAAATTCAGAAAGGTCTTAAAACCCAATAAGCTTTGATTTTTATTTGTTAATCAGATTTGTGCTGTTGTTTTAACTTCTAATAGCACCGACTGACAATTTCACTTCTTGGAGCTTCTACAACAGTACAAGTCATTCATGGATCTGAAAAATTCAAAAAACTCACAAAAAAGCTTAAATGAATTATGCTACAATTTTATTGCAAGGGTAGATATGCTTTTTAATTTACATTACACTCTTTCTCCAGTTGCTACCAGCAAGGCTATTAACAGGAGAAAGAAAATCAATTCTGGAAGAGGAGCCAGGAAGCTGAAAGAACACTGGTTTCCCCTTTAAAAAAAAAAGTCTTAAAAATTTATATATGAAGTAGTCTTGATTATTTGTTGTGCTACACACAAACAAAATGTAAATCCCCAACATAATCCATTATTCTGTTCTGGCACACAAACCAATACAGGGCACCAAAGAGAGTTTTCCTCAGAAACAACAGTGCAGAAAAAAAAGCACCCAACAATAAGCTACTAAGGCTTGCAGCAGGCTTGTTTAAGAATAATTACATTCCTTCTTTCCAACACATTTGGGCATTCTGTATGTGCATTAACACCGTGTCTATCATTGCTGTAACAATAATGGTTCTATGCTATGGAAACACGTAAGGAATTAACTATTCTATGATCAAAAATAAATAACAAGGTTTTTCTTTTTCATTAAATACAAACCTAATTTGCCAGGCAGTGCTTTGCTGCCAAGGTTGAACCTTATGATTTAATCTGACCCTCCCAATTAAAATTCACATACTTGTGGATCTTTCATTTACACTTTAGGGGAGAGGAAATAACCAGTACAACAGTTATTATCTCCAGATACGGCTTTAAAACAGGTAGAAAATTTTGCTGCTCTGGCACAAGTTGAGATCAGACTCGCAATTTGACAGTTACAAAGAGATATAGGTGCATGAAAGCAGCTGATCCGGAAGCAGGAATGCTATTGCTATCCTTAGGGACAAGGTACATCAGCCAGGAAAGTGGTTTAAGGTATTTGCTGGTTTCATATGCGCTTGGTGCCTTCCAGAATATGGGAGTAACTGATAAGAAAAAAAAGGAAAGACGTCCGTTACCAGCTTCAATGACAAAACCCCCTCGTTGTAAAATTAGTTTCCTGAAACTGAAGAACATGTTGTTACTGCTGTTGTTAATATTTGCATAGCTGTCAGAAGCCTGAGCTTTATGACTGCTTCCTGCTTCAGGGACCACTGACCATTATTTGAGGTGCTGGCTACAGTCTGAGTTACTGCTTTTCAATAAACGTTACAGCCTTCAAATTCCATTACCAGCGGAGTCTGAATTACATCCACTCTCAAAATAAAATAAAAATGAACAGAAACAAGTTATGGGGCTTTGCCATATATTCTGTTCAGAAATTTAAAGCAACAGCATTTTTTCATGGAGTTCTATTTAACAGACATATAAGATCTGGTACACTTAAAGGGTTGGGACTGTCAAGGACACTCAGTCAAACGCAGGGCTCGTAAGCCTGGATGATAAATCATGTCCTATTACTTGGACACTTGAACCCTCTAATAACAAAAATACTTCATACAAACTTCCTCTGAAAAGATGTATAAACTCCTGTTGCCTCCCAAAGCCTGGAACAGCCAAGTTTATGGGTCTCTATTCATCCTCACTTCCCAGTCAACTCTGCATTACAGGAAATGGAGAAAAAGTGTGGCATAAACTCTTGTAATAATTTAACAGGAAAATATCCAGCATTGCTATGCCAACCTCTGAGAAAAACCCCACGTTACACCCAATAACAGGTCTATTTGTGGAAACAGCTCTAAGCTGAAGATGTCCTACATCCCCATCTTTCTAACGACCCGTTATGCAACTATGTCACATTTTTGCTTTTCTTTTGATGTCAAGGAAAAAAAGAGACCTTATAGCTAAATAAAATGCTTTTAGCATCAGGAAATGTGAACGCAGTGTTTTCCCCTGGAGGCTGCAGAGCTCTCTCACTGACTGAGCACCCAGCCGTGAGCCCGTGGCCATAACGGACAGAAGGGTGCTGACTAATGGGAACCTAAAGTACAGTTTTATAAAGAGAGCAAGACTTCATCTGAAACTGAAAATTTCCTGCATAGTTTCTATGTTTGCCAAGTAATTCACTGCTATGCAGTGCTGAAGAGCTTGTGTTCCAAGGTCATTAGACTTGGTAGTGACAAAAATAAAATGGGTCACTGGGTAATTGCTGGTGAAGAACTACCACAGACCAGCACATCTTCAGGAAAGGGTTGTATGGGCACAACCATCACATAGCTTTTTTTTCAAAATCAGGAAATCATACTTCAAAAGAACATATTTTGCATTAGAATCGCCAGGGATTTATTAAGATTTAGGAGAAAAACTGCAAGCTTGCTGAATGTGCATAGTAAAGGTACTTCACGAAGCAACTGTGAGCCATTGATCCAAATAAACAATCACCTGCTGGGATGCCCAGCTTTTCCTTGTAGTCATGAAAATCTTGAAGAGAACTGAATGCAAAGATAGAGATAACAGAGGTGACTTTGACAGAAAATGGAACTGAGTGTCTTGCATAATAAGGAATGCTGTTCCTTATACTGTAGAAAATGGTAAGAGCAGTAACGCCAACACAAACAGCCAAACCTTCCCAATGAAGGACACAAGCAATCTCAGCTCCAGTGCCACCACAAAAACTGGGAAAAAAAGGATAGTGATGAAATGCATATCAATACCACAACCTGAAATATCAATTACAAGGGAAGTAAGGTCACTATTTCTGCTTCCTTAGGAACTCATTCCTTGTATAACCTACTCTTGACAAGTCACAGTGAATAATGTAAATACAGGAGACCGGTACTTGGATTGTATCTGAAAAATGCTAGATGTGATGAATTGAATATTTAGCCCTCTACAAAAGCATTGTGTAAAAGGCATTTGCCAAGTTCCACATTGCTATCTCACTTATTCCTACAAACAGAATGCCTCTCAGGGAAGCCACAGTAATTTCCTTAGATTTAACAGGATTAAATGAAACTTTGGCTGCTGAGTTGTTGTAAAATATCACTACATTTTTAACCAATGTGATCTGACCAATGCAGTGTAACTGCAGTAGTGGAAAGGACTACAGTGCACATAGTTTGGTGTCCCAGACCCTTTATGCCCCAGCCAGCTTCCACAACATCCAAAGCCTTGCACTACAACACAGAACTAACTCTCCAATCACCACACAAAGGCAAAGGTGGCTAATCCAGGAAACTAATTTCTAGACATTTTGAATATTAATACAGAGACCATTTAGAAGAGTTCCCCATTCCAAACCAGAACTCGAATCCATGATCAGTATCTTGACTCTCCCAGAGCCCTTCCATCAGTACAACAGTAACATCCTTTTTGTAAGGGTTATCATCCTTCAAATGGATGCTCTCTAATACAGTAATAGATTGATATCAAGCACCTTTGAATACTGTGAAGGTGTAATCTGGTATGCTAAGAGATGTAGAAGATCATAAATACTAGAACTGTGAGCCTATTTAGTCCTGACCTTGGAAACTTCAGCCCTTGCATAGGGATGAGCCATGACTTCCCTCTCTTCACTCTTAAGTCACAGGAAGGCTCACACATTTTAAAAATTTCTATTACATACAGAATCATAAAGTTAACATAAAACAAAACTTGTTTTCTCTTAAAAGCTCCCTACTCCATTCATCATTCGAAAATCTTATGTCTTGTGCTCTAGCTGTAGATAAGAAATCTGTAAGGGTAACCTGAACTTCAGATATTTCCTTGGAAAAGAACAAATCACAGCACAAAAAAAAGTTAAGAGCTAAACAATAATCTTGTTAATTTAGGAAGGCAAACACAGAGGACAATATTAACATCATGAAGTGATTTCCATATCTGGACTTCAGCATTCCTCTTCCACTGTGTAAAACTGAAGTGACTTCATTTCTAGATGGAAGAAGTTTTTCATGAAAGATTAGCAGGACAGGAAAGGAATGTAATACTCAAGCACCATCATCTCTGGAACAGAAATGCCCAGACTGATGAATTCCAATGTGCCTCAAAAATCAATACAAAGAAATCTGTGCACCTGTGGCAGATAAGGAAAAGCCTTATTAAAAAAATTGGGATGTAACAATAAGCAGGGCTTTCCTTCATCAAACATTAAAACGTGTTGCCATTAAGGTATGAGGCTGCAGTGGAAATGGCACAGGAAGGAGCTGCAATCTCCTGACATCTGACAGAGCTGCACAGCTTAGGAATACATCACCTTAACAACATTTGTCTTGCAATGATGATATAGGCACCTTTGAATCTGGAAGGTGAAATGAGTGTGTGATGCAGTTATGGCTCAGATTGCTTCATGGGTTTGTTTACGAAGGCTACTTTGCAATTGAAGTTGCTCTATCCTTAGAAAATGGGATTGGTGAGCGTAAAAAGCACCGTTAAGAGGATGAGTAAAACAATGCAGATAACCATTGGGTTTTTATATAAATGATGCACACATAAATGTTAATAAGTTGCACAAATTCATCCTTCAACACTGTGTAACAGGTATTTACAGTTAACATTCACGTATGATTATGTAATGTTTAGCTGTGCTTAGCACAGGAGTAATATTTCTCTGCCAGTTAACTTGGATGATGAGTACTTTAATCCAGAAGGATCCAGGCAAATGACTTCATAAAATATACACACACATAAAGCATGCTCTGTATTTAAAAAAAAATGAAGGGAGGGGGGAGGATAGGGTCCACCAAAATGGAAATCTCCACAATATTCACAGTTATGGTTAACTGCCAAGCACTTTGAGCTTGTTGCAGTTTCTTGACCAAATCACTAAGAGTTATGAAATTTTATCATCATCTTAATTCAATTTCTAAGAATTAATTCCATAAGGGAGCTACAGTCAAAACCTGATCATCCATACAGAGTTCCTTGACTGGTGCAGAGGACACAGCATTTATAAATTCAGCTCTAGCAATGGTAACTGTAAATATTACTGAAAAAAACCCAAACCAACCATTGCTGCATTGATTTTTTTTTTGATTCTGCCACTGCACAGTATCTCATGATTCCAGAAAATATTCAGTGAAATTGATTCCAATGAATTCAAAGGAGAAAATAAATTCTAACCAAATACACTAAGTGTTAACTGAAGTTTGTAATACGCATATTGCAATATGATACAGGCATTCAACCTTTAAGAAAATCAGAGGCCAAGAAAGCTAATGATTAATCAAAGATTACGCACTAATATCTAGGTACATACATACATATTTTTAGGCCCTCTATGTATACACCTAAATGAATGAGATGTTACAAATAAACTTTTATGTTCAATCATTTTAACATCAGATTTTAAAATTGAGTCTGAACTCCGATTCACAAATGAAAGCACAAGCATCGTAATGGAATCTTCTAAATGGAAAATACAGCATGCAAATAATATTTGTTTACTTTCCATACAACTGAAAACATGGAATTCAATATAAAGCTAAGAATTCAACACTGTTATAAGCAGAAAACAGTCATACTAACCTGTATTTTGATTGGCCAGGAGAAATTGCTGACATAGACATAGAAAGTGATGTTTGGGTTGCTCCGAAAGTTAAATTTTTCACAGGAAAAGCTGTCTCTGTATTCCTTGATATTGGCTTTAGAAACAACAGGAATCTCTTCTCCAGATATTGTTCCAGCTAATAAAAAGGTAGTTATATATTTTTATGATAAATATTAATCATCATTAAAGGTGCCAAAGTAAACCTGTGCAAGAATCGAATTCTTTAATTACTTTTGGTGTCTCCATTCTGGAAGTTTAATAAACCCTTATTACATGGCACATGACCTATATTTCATATACATACAGAGAACTCACAGAAACTCTTACCCTGGTTTCAAAGGATTATGAATTAATCGTAAAACTGATGGAACCTACAAGAATTTTAGAATAAAGTTATGGCAGCTAAAGAGGTAATGTTTTCCTCCAGTAATTTACATTCCATTTCAATAAAAATGCAAAGGTTAATGAAGCATGAAAGTGAATTTGTCTACATCTTGCATTATTGCCATGAGTTTTAATTGTTCATGAAAGTTTTAATAACATACCTACTAATAAATCATTTTTTGCAAATATAGAGGTGACTGTGCTGTTCAAGGAATAAAGAGAATTTACTAACTATGGTATGTTAAAATACTTCAGAATTATGCGGAGGAAAAAATTAATGAATTAATGTAAGACCACTCTGAACCTTCTCTGAAAATATTTTTTTTTATTTTAATTCAGTACAATTTCAATTTAAGCATCATGCTTCTCCTTGGATGTGTTTTCAGAAAGTCAATAGAACCAATTCAGAGAAACTGTCTAAATAAAGCTTTTCTTCCTCCTTATTGAAACAAAGACGAGTAATGGAGTTCAAAGTTGGAGAAAAATAGATAAGCAGCTCCTTTTATCAGCATACACAGAAGAACTTTATTGTTTGATATCAATGTTAAGGTTAATAATTAAATTTTTAGCTTGCACATTGAAACAAAGAAATTAAAATCTCAGTCTCTGCAGTAGTTAAGGAAGCAATTTATCTTAATTAAAATCACAGCATTTCATAACATTGTCATTTTAAAAATTTAAATAGACTACAAGCTTTTCCCACCAAAGTAATTTTAATTGAATAGGAGAGAAAGTTAACATATTAATGAAGCTTTGTTCAGATTGCAAATTATCATCTGAGGTTTAAATAATATAATTAATAATGGCATCATGTGAATGGCAAAAGAACACATTCGGTAAAGTTTTATTATCAAAATGAACAACAAAAACCCAATCAGGTTAAAACAGTTTAAAGGATCATGAAATCATATGGGAAAAAGCCATATCAAAATTCACCCTCACCTGTAGAGCCAACAGACCATGTAATATTGAGGTTGAAGTTGTTTGATGCATTGATTGATATATCCAAATTTTTATTTGACTGGAGAAAAGAAGAAAATATATTGAAGTTAACAGCATGTATCAGAAGGTACTGAACAGAGCTCTCTTGAAGATAACTGAATATATCCTTTTCATCACCTCCCATTTTGCATTTTAAATGTAAGTAGAAACGGTAATTATTCAGAGCCAAAGGTAATCCTCTCTTTCTCTTCCGTAAGAACACGGTCCAAGTAAACAAACAACTACACCAGTTATCTTTTCAGATTTTGATAAAAATAATGAAATCAAATGAAAAAAATTTAACATTCAAAAATTATTTTTCTCATGTGCTAATAAGGATTTCTTAAGAGAAGGGTACACTCCTTTAATTCATCACAGGAAGCTACTAAAGCTTGTTATCCATGGGAACAACAGCAAAATAAACCAGTTGATAATTTTTTGGAGTATGAGTTGATCTGGAGAACATCCACCAGTTAACTTTCCTCGATGAATGGGATAATTTTCAGTTTCCAAAAAGATTTGAACTGCCTCTAATACCTTAAAGTTTGCCAAGGGCCTATAATTGTGGGCAAACACAATGGAAAACTTTACCATGACTCTCCAAAACGTGCCCAAAGTTAATCACACTTTCTTACCTGTTCTGGATTTGCTATAAAGTTTATGGCAGTGTGATGGCGATCGTCCTCTTGTAACAAACTAAAGGTAAACTGGTAATCAATCAAAAGGCTGTCTGTGGACAAAACAGAATGTAAAAATAGATTCAAGCATATACATGTTAATAAAATGTTTTGCAAGCATCTAAATATTTACTATCCACCTTTATTTTAAAAAGCATGGAGAAATCTAAAAGTCAGAATTATCCACATACATTTCACTGTTCAAGTGTTTGCATTATAACACCTTGATGCAACAAAAGCAAACAAAATGAAGAAAAGCAGTAATAAAAAAATTAATAAAAATAGCTAATTAAGAAACAGATTCTATCACAGAGTCAGGGTAGGTATTACACATAACTTGAAACAGTTCTTCTTTGTTAAGTAATTTTTCCAGAATACAATATCAAGTATTTTTAGTGTTATCAGATCCTTAATTTTACTTTGAAATAATTATTCAAATATTCTGTTCAAAATGCATTAATTTTAGGTTCACAGTTCTACGCTTTACTGTGTTATGTAAACGGTTTACACAGTTACATTACTATAACACATTTGAGAATTGCTAGGCTTAAAGTTTTGGGAAAAAAAGTTGCATCTACAGTAAAATTATGTATTATGAAGGCATGACACTATAGTAAAGAAGATTTCTAATAATAAAATGCTATGGTGTAATTCTGAATAGAAACTCTGTGACCACCATGAACATCGTTTCTAAATTGCCAGAATATCAAGAGATTTTGTAAGTAGCAAGTGATATAAACTTTTCATAAAAGAGAAACAAGTGGCAGTTTAATATTAGCTCAAAAAGACTCTTTTTCAGTGCCAAATGACATTTGCTCCACACATTTTTGTTTCCACCTGTGAAAGGAATGGAGTCTCCCAGGCAGTGCCTACCCATGCCCTCTTTGTCGCTGCACGCTAAGGGCGCTGTCCTGAGGGCCAGGGAAAGCTGGCAGAGGTGCAGAAAGGAGACAGGACCATCCTCAGATGACCCAAACCACGTTTAACCCCTCCTGAAAGGAGCATAAAATGATTGGGACAAACAGAATGTGTAAGTTTTGAGCTGTCCCATTGCATTTCTGAAGGTGGAGGAACGACATCAACCCTTAGTTGGGTCACAGCACTAGGAATGTCTTAAAAGGACCTTTTCTGCAGGGGTCAGGGGTAGGGATGGATTTGTCAAGGTGAAGCAGGTTTCCAGCACCTACGTAATGTAAGAAAAAAGACCCAGTCAGCAAGGGATGGCTGTTGCTGCAATTCATAAAAGGTATCATGTAGAATCTCAGTTCAGTGTAGTCAGAGTGGTGAAGCTCTGGCAGAGGCTGCCCAGGGCAGTGGTGGAGTCTCCATCCCTGGAGGGGTTCAAAAAGCACGGAGACAGGGTACTTCAGGACATGGTTTAGTAGGCAAAGTGGTGTTGGACAGTTGGACTTGATGATCTTAGAAGTCTCTTCCAACCTTAATCAGTCTATGATTCTACAGTCAAGCATCAGCAGAACGTTCAGAAATGTAAACTGTGCAGATTAAAAATCTGAGTGCAACAGACAGTTGTCAGCCAGAGGTGGATGGATCTTGAATGTTCTGTTATAGGGTCAAATATCTTCAGATCTAACAGAATTGTTCTTCTGACTCTTTGATCGTTACAGTTCTGCAGGGATCCAAAGATTCTGTTTATTTCCTCTCTCATAGGAAATAAGGTGACTTGTAAGTGTATGTGATTCAGATTATTTTGTCCATGTCAAAACACACTTAGATGCAAGTCATCTTTGATGCTACACAATGATTTCAAAGCCCTATTTTGATCTCTCTCGATGGCATTCATTACCAGCCACCAACACCAGAACAAGCAGTGTGTTACAAATAAAAAATATGTGATCATAAAAACAAAATCAGTAAATACAAAGAGAGTGAGAGATTAAGTCAAAGAAGGACAAAGCTGTGTCAGCCTTTTGTGGGACTCAATAGCTTGCTTATTGCTGACAAACACCTTTTCCGTAGCAACACTTCACCTGAAAAAATACACTCTGTTGTATCCCATGGGAAGGCTGACATGGAAGGAGGGAAAAAAGCTTACTGGTCAAAGAAGCATGAATAAGGCCCACTGTATTGTCATATTAGTTAAAAAATGGTTTATTTCTTTTTATTCTTTTTTATACTGAGTCTAAGAAGAAAACTAGAAAATAAAGGAGATACATGAAACAAATTACCATGACTTTAGAAGCTGAAAAGTCCACTCTCTCTAATATTAGCCACCACAGTTCCATTATTCAAATAAGAGTAAATTGATCCAGGTGCCTTAGTGAGTTTTGGACAAGTATCTTTAAGATTATGAAGGCAAAATTTGCATAAATATTAAAAGACCTCATTTATTTATTAATACTCCTACACTTCTATAACTATGCAAATCTAATTAATAAGGTCTCATTGATTCTATTAGTAACAGTGTGCCATTTCTGCTTATTTAACAGTAAGATTGCCATTGCACCAGAATATATTTAAAGGTAGCCTGACAGAAAAGATGGCAAATAGAGATTGACCCTTATTAAATGGATTAATAAAGTCCTTTAATAATCACGAGCAGCAAGGCCAAATGGCTACAAATAATGTATAGATATGCTAAACCTCCTGCTCTGGTCCCCACAAAATACAAGTGACTGCTTTGGCATGGATCTCTGCAAATATAAATATCATAAGTGCACATAGACACAGCACAGCACATGCTCCTACGGAAACTCTGGCCACTGCAAAGGCTACAAGATGCAAGAAGCAGAGCACAGAGGCCTTCTGGAAGAGACACTGTTGATTTGCTCACAATGTAGAGAAAATGACCATTTAAGAATGCCAAAGTCCTCCTCTACACCCTCTCAGTGATGCAGAGTATGAGCCAAAGACCAGTTATCTACTTTTAAAAGAATAACGACCTTTTTCCTGGGATTTATTTCCTGGGATTTATTGTTGCCGTCGTTCTGTTGTTGTTCTGTTTGCATGCTTGCTTTTTATGTTTTAATTACTAAAGCCCAGAAAACAGAAACTTGTTTTCCAAGGAAAGCAGCAAAAGTCCTTACTTAGATAAAAGTTGTCAAACTATAGAGTTCCTCGTAATTTTACCATCTGTAACAAATCCAAAACTTCCACTTCCTTTACTGCATTTACCTACCACGCAGTTGAATCAGTAACTCATGAAAAACAGTAACAATAGGTTATACATTACATGTATTATACTTGGGAGATCCTGAAGTACTTTATGGTGTTATTAATTAGCAATCATTCCATTAATAGCATCAGAGATAGTTATATATTCCACACAGTAGTCCTCCTCTCCTCTGTAGTCCTCAAAGAGCCTTGAACAACACAGCTTGTGTTATTCAAGAAGAGTTCTGAAGTCAACACACAGATCTTGCCCTGGGATTCCTAAAAGGTGCCACAGGACCTTAAGCCAAGCCCAGCACTACAGAAAGGAAAGACAAGATCTTCACAGAAGTATTCAGAAGAACATTTTTTTAACACTAGCAAATGTCAAACTATGAGATTTATTCTAAAGAGACCTGCAGCAGAGAGGGGGACAACATGAGATTTCTATCTTGGCCAGGGGCAGAGGCTGCAAAGCAGAAATGCCTCTCTCTTCACAGACCATTCTAATTCAGGGAAGATACCTACAGCGAACACGACTTGAATGAAGCTGAGAGCATTGCCTCATGCAGTTACGTGATTCAACTGTGCAAATGAGGCCAGGTGCAAATGAAAGAGCTGACACTGAGCAAAAACTCCTTCCCATCTTTCTGAGGACTGCAAAAGCACGCTGAAGAAGTCCTACAGCTTGGAGGAAGGTTTAGTTCCATCACGAGGATACTTCTGGTTGGCCAAAACTTTGAGAACTGGCCTGGACCTATTTTTCCATTGAACATCCCAAATCTCTGGAAAGCATTAAATCTGTATTTTATTATAATACAAATTACTGGAACTGATTTAAGAGGAAATTCAAAGTGAGAGAAGAAATTAAGAGATTGTAAGGCGTCTACCTCAATCACAACCTGCTGCTGTCTGTCTCACTCTCCTCCTCTTTCTCCATCTGTTTCAGTTTATCCTATAGGAGACTCCTCCCTCAAGTGTATTCAGCAGCTCTTGGGAAAATATCACCCCTCTCCTCCAGAAGGCTTCACCTTCTGCTGGAGGACTTGCATGACTGCAGGAGGCAGAACAGCCTTCCTTCCCACTGCCAGCCCTATCCTGAGCATGAACCTAAAGCACAGTCTTTGCCAATACCTCGTAAGCGCACGTAAACAGACTACACAGCTACAAAATACATCACACTGTATTTCCCAATTCACAGAGCCATTCAGCCTAGAAATACAAAATTTAAAGTAAAATTTAGTTGTAAGAGTATGAGCTGTTCTGGGTCATTAAATATATAAATAGCCAAATGTATAATAGCTAAATGTAGAAATAACCATTTAAAGTACTTTCAGATTATCCTGTTGATATATATCATTGTGTATATTTACAGTGGGGAATTTAGAGAAGCCCAAGATTCTACTCCATGTATTTTTGTTTCTGCTTTAAACCCTTAAAAAGCCACCATAACTATTTTTACCCTTTACATAAACACATGAGACTTTTCATAAGTGCTTCTATACAGACACATACAGAACAGATTGCTTCAATTAGGAAAGAAATTTGGATCACATATAAACAGAAACTAAAGAAATCTCACTGCATTTATATTGCAGCACAGGATGACAATGAAAGCACAAAGATAACAAATAGTAAATGTAGTCATCCAACTGCCATATGAGCAACACCTGATAAAAGAAACCTTATAATTTCCATCTGGCTGACCTATAGAAACAAGATTTGTAAATGTTTTCAAAATCTGATGAACCCTGAAAATAAAATAAACAAATATCACTTCCATAAGAGGTAGCACTCAAAATATTATCAATGGCCATTAACATCCAAAAATTAAACATACAAACTTATAGAATTACTGCAGTGAATTAGAGAAGAAAATGCATGACCCTTTAGAAGAACCACTGATGCACTCTGGTTCATTTGGTGACTTTCATTTTTCTGAAATAATTTAAAAATCTAAAATATGAATGCCACCTTTTTTTCAAAACATATTTCCTCACCCTAAACTCAATTCTCAACATGTTTTAAATTCAGAAAGTGTCAATTAGCTGTAATGATTTCTCAGAGAGACTCAGTTAACCATCTTGAGCACTGCACAGACTCTTCTCTTAACTATGGAAAAAATGTTAATGACATTACAGAATATGTGTTGCATTCTTTTATCTTTTAAAAAGTTAACAGAAAAAGAATTTACCTGAAACACACCATTATTTAATTTTTGCTTGCTCTTCTACGTATTTCCAGGCTTCTGGAAATACGCAAAACAGTTTCATCTTAGTTTTCAATTGTTTCAGTAAAATCTTAATATCCAGCACTTCTTTTTTTCTTATAGTATCAATACCCTCCATGTTTACATTTTTCCACTTAATATGTTTGAAACAAATATTATTTAAAAAAAAAAAATTATGTTCAGGCGTCTCTTACACCAAAGGGCAGGGAAAGAGAGAACAACTCACATTACAATAGCAATAATCCATTCCTACTTTGTGATGGTACAAATGACTAAAATGTCTCACGTGTTGTTGGTTCAGATGCACAGCCCAAACCGTGATTTTGAATCTGATATAACCTAAAGGTGACTCCAGCTGCAGCCAGACAGAATTTAAACAGCCACACACCAGAGTATAATCTATAAACTCCCTCAACATTTATGTCTAAAGTTTCACAGGAAAAGTTCTTGAGTATGTAGGAATCCCCAACACAAACTCAGAGCCCACAATTCAGATCCTAATTCCACACCACACTCAGAATTTTGAATCCACAGGGTGGTTATTTTTGAGCTGAAGCCGATCCCGGAATCAATCCAGTGCATCCTAAGCACAGCGACTACGGAGTTCACAACAAACAGTGGCCACCTCGTTGCTGTCACGTGGCCTCCAGAGCTCTCATCAGGAAAACACATAGGCTGCCTTCTTTTTGGTAGAATTAAACTCAGCTCCTCCTATTCTGCCTAGCAGGGTGTGTGCCCCATCTCTTGCACATAAGTAAGGGAGAGGGGGCAGAATAATTCACACTACCAGGGGAAAACAAAAAAATTGAACTTGCACACAGAGAGAAAGAGACCAGAGGAATTCAAACAACCCAAGCACTCAGCTGGGAGAGGGGACTCCTCAAGTCTAATTTCTGTTCTCGGGCATGTTGCTTCGTTTTGTATTAAAAATCATTGAATAAAGCAGAAAAAGGACGTTGGGAGATAAGAGCACAACACCATCCTGACATCATCAACGGTCAAATATAACAAGGACTTACAGTTATTGAGTCTTTTCACATCTCTATTTTGATTCTTTTAAAACCCTTGACTGCTTTCACAGTCAAAAGGAGTCATTAAAATCAATTCAAAATGTCAGTAATGAGCGCGTGTGAGAACACAACAATAATTAGGCGAAGAAAGCCATTTAATTAAATGAGGAAAATAAATTTCAAAGCAATCGTTTAATCCCAGTATTGCCATTAATTCTCAAGAAACTGTTCTCTCTCTTTAACGAAGACCGTGACTTTTAATATGGTTAATATTGCTTAATATGGGAGTTTTATAGTCATATCCAACAAGAAACAGAGCTATTCCCACACTCGAGCTTTTGTGTTAAAAGAAAACTTTGTGTTTTTTAAAATGCCAGAATGTTCCCAAAAGAACAAAGGCCACACACAAGTCTTGAGATATTTGAGATTCTACTTCAGTATTTCTGAGTCACAACTCTCTGAGAACATATAATTTTAAAAATGGGATACACTTAGTGTAAATCAATGATAAAATTATATACATAAAGGTATGGTAAAGAGGACTATTTAGACTGCAAACAGAGCAACTACAATAAAGGGTGCCTGTAAATTGTTTCGGGGTGAATGCTCACTTAGTGGGCAGCTATCCAACAGTTCTGTGTTCAGTCCTCAGTGCTGGGCCCATGCCTCGTTTACTACATACTACACAAACCCTTTGTAAAGACAGAATCAATTAAAGACAGAATTAATGTGGCTTTCTATAGTACTCATCACTATCATTTTCTAAGTTCTTCAGAAAAGTTGATGAATTTGTTACAACTTTACTGTGAGATGAGCATTATCAGTCCCATTTTACAGGACAAGAAACGAAACAGAGCCACCAAGGACAGAAATATCCATTAAGCATGAGCAGCCAATCTGAAATACCTAGAGCTTGATTCTTCATAATATTTCAAATTATATAACTGTACACACAATCATTCTTACTTTGCAGCTCCTTCCATCATTGTAATTCCTCCCGCTGTTACAACTAAACAGGAAAGTTAAGATACACATTCATCTTTCCATTACATGATCACCAATTCATCCCCCACAAAGAAATTTATTAAGTGCATTGCAGAAGGAAAGTTCCCCAGGCAAACAGAATGTAGCCACACTATTAAAAATTGTACAATCATACCCTAATAAAAAAGCAAATCAGAAACAATTGTGCCAGCAACTGTAATTCTTCCACTTCCCTGGTGCTCACTGTTTAAGTAGCATATTTCAAAAAAAGGGGTTTATTAAGTAATTTTCAGAACCAGGCTGGAGTAAATTCTGGAGAACAACTTTGCTTTCGAACCGCTTTCTCCCTTTCCCCTACCTTCCAGGAGAGCATCCAAGTTCATCTCTCAGCAGAGAGAGAAGAATGAACCTGAGTTTGCAGAAAGAGAGTAAGAACACACATCACTGGACACATTCCAGGGGGTTTTCTAGCTTTGGCCACTGGCCATTCTCCCCCAGCTGCTGTCACATACTTTCTGGATACACATTTCTAAAACTGAACAAGATGGCAAAAGGTTTTCATACACATACAGAATTTCTGAGAAATATGCCTACCATTTTGGCTCCAAAAGTTCAAGTTTAGCAGAAGTTCTAAGCCCAAAGCACTGCAGTGTACGTCAGACATATGAACAGAGCATGCAATAGACCCACTCACAACATCGCAGTCTCATTCTCACCTGCAACCTAATTATTACATTTAGGTGAGGATCAAATGATCTTTACTCCATCTCTGACTAAAGTGTTTTTTTAAATGGCTTTCTTTCTGATAAATAATAATAATTTAATTATACTGCAAACTATGGTAATGGACATCAAAAGAAGTCAGCGTGTGCTCACTCAAAGGTAATCCTTACGGCCAAATTAAAACAATGATGGATGGATAATCACTAAACCTGAAGGAAGAGATGGCACACTACCAAGCCATAAAACAGAAAATTAAAATGTTTAATAGCAAAAGATGGTGATAAAAAGATGAAAAGTTTCTTTGCTCACTGAATAAATGGCCAGCCTTACGTACAGCCATGTACATACGATTAAGAAATTATATATTAACCATTCGCTTCCACCAGTAACATTATTTCAATATCTTCATTAAACTAAAAAGCAAACAGACAATTATGTGCCTGAGTTGGCACATTTTCATCATAATTCAGTATTGCTGAACTACAATAACTAATTCTGTGAATAGAAACCTCATAAAACAGTGCTGTTCTAATTTTACTTCTTCAAATTAGTTTAAAAGTTAGAGTACAAACACCCCTCGTGATTGCAACATCAGACCCACCACAGTCAGTCTTCCCACTTTTTTCTATTTAGGGAACTCTCTATTCATGCTGATTCTAAAATTCACACTCTCACCTTTTCATTGCACAGGCAATTTGTCTCTCTCCTGCTCTTTCTTGTGATTGTTCTCTATTTCCAGTAAGAGTTTCTTTAGAGCAATCCTATTCATATTCCTCTTCATCAGCAAAAATGTTGCTTTTGAAACCAAGTTCCATTATCAAATACTATAAATCATGTTCACTTGTGACCAAAATAGATTCTGCTTGTATTACATCAACATTAGGGGGTTACCACCTGAACTATTTTCAGTCAGGATAATTATTTTGAACTTTCAGAGCAGCTGCCTGATTAATTCCTCTCTTGTCTGGATCCAACAGTCATCCACTGCCTCATTTTCAATTGTTATATTGAAACACGTTGGTGTTCAACATTACTTGTCCATTGAGAACAGAAAAGTCACTTACTGTGAAGTCTTTACTATCAATGAGCAAAACTTGCATTTTTGCTAAATGTAACGAGTGGGATGAGCTTCAAAATACTCCAACACTCTATTTATACTCCAAATATGCCTCTTTTTGCATGTCAAAAAAAAGCATGTGAGAACGAATTTCACAGAAGATCAAAGTTTTGAAAAAAAAAATGTTCAGAAATAACAATTCATTGTTTCTTTCACTGTATTTAAAAAAATATATACTAGGCTAAAAAGCCCACAAAAAGACACAGGGATTAGTGTCATAATCAACAAATTGGGTAACTAAATTTTATTTTGAATGGAAACCTTTTCTTTTATGAACTTCTCAGATGTTATCTGGAAAGGTCTAGTAAGTTATCAATTTTGATCCTAAGGAAGGGCCAGATAAAGAAAAATCTGACCTGTGTTAAAAGTTTCTTCTTTCTGAAGTTGACATCCTTTTTTAGACAGATATGCACAGAGGTTGGATGAGTAACTCTTGATTCTCTCTACTGACTATTGAAAGGTTAATTAAGACTGGACACCTAAGTTTTATAAAGATAGTAAGATGAGATGCATCTCACTGTAACTGCCACAGGAATAAATATAGAGACATGCAAATGTTATGGACAGCAGGGGAAGACTTGTTGCCAAGATCTAAAAACTGAGGAACATCAATAATTACCTGGGTTCTTTTAATAATAGAATTTAAAGATTATGTTCCTCAAATTTTTAAAGCAGGGACCACAGCAAGGTCACATTTTTTTCATTGGTACCAATATACACAGATAAGTAGGGGCTCCTGTAATATCTCAACCTTTTCAAAACACTCATCCTTTCTTTTTCTCATTATTTAGCTGAACTTTGCTTAAGAAACCTTAAATCTACAGTCCAAATGTCAGCTCTTACCCCACATTGCTCGACTCCACGTGAAATGAAATAGACAATGTAAACTGAAGTTGAGATGTTTCAACGCTCCTGATGTTCTTTGCTGTTTTTCAAACAATTTTAACATGTCAGTTCTGAGAAGTAAAACCTCTCATAAATAAATCCAGAACGCTTTCAGCAAAACTGCACTTCATAATGGACAGAAATGACACGTGGTAAAGACCTCACTGTGTGTTACCTCTATTTTTAAGTCATGAATTGCAACAGGTACTTGTGAAAAATCTGATTTGCTAAATCACCGTACTTGCACAATGGACAGTGGAAAACTTTCACATTACAACTTTGAAAAGCAATACAAGAATCTTTTCATTTAAAATACCATCAGGTATATTTAGGATAAAACCTGTTGATTTAAGTAATAATATTCTGACTGATTTTTGCATGTGCTAAGAACTGAATGACAAGTCAGGAAAAAAAATATTGAGGTTATATTCGATTTCCAAATATTCATAAATAAGGTTACATATCTATAACATTGCCTAATCCAGCCTACACAGCTTTTAAAACACATATGAGGAAATGCATCAACCCTAAGTAGAGAGTAAAGTACAGAGTGACAAACTTGAGAAAAAATAAACCCAGATTCTTCTCCCCTCTTCCTACAAGTTTAGATTGTAAGGCTGGCTGATAAGCACATAAAATAATAAACTCTTTGGATAAACCATGCAAATGGAAACAAGAGAGGAAGGAGGAATGGAGTCCAAATGGTTGTTTTTGTCATCCCCAGAGCAGTCGACCACTGTTCAGAGGTGATTTATTCTTTGCCTGAGAGAGGGATCGTTGGCCACCACAGCAAAACTCACTGACTCCTAGGTGGAAGTGACTTGGAATACTCAATTTCTTCCTCAAACAGCTGCCAGAGATTAAAAGAAATATTCTGTTCTCCCAGCACTATTTTTTCCTGTATAGATACAGGTGTACTTTCATTAATTCACTACTTTTCTTGGCCATTGAAAGAGAGTTCTGCTAACTGAAAAGCATGAACAGAATAAAACTCATTTACTGAGGGCTTTTTTTCAGACTGTTAACTGAATACAGAACAGTTCTCAGATATCCCTACTTTTTAATAAAAATCAGACATCATTTCTCTAGGAAATGGATTATCCAGTAAAAAGGAACAGCAAACTGTAGTAAATATTGGCAATGTTTTGTTCCCAGTATTTGAAAACCACACTGGATCTTCACAGGCCATATATTGCAGTAGGAAATCCTTGACAATGAACACATCTGCATGATGTAGTTGTACATCATCTTTCCCAGATGAATCAGTTTTACACTTCCCACTGTTCATTCTAATAATGACCTCTCTTCATCTTCTCTTTCATTAAGTATTCCCAATGCCATGAAAGGCTCTAACATTTTAAAATCTGTCTAGGTACTTTTTCACAAACTTGTACAGAAGTGGTACGTGTTTCTACTCAATAAGAGCAGAAATCTAAAGTTCTCATTTAATTGACAAGATTTTTGCCCTTTTAAGGTTTTTTTGTCCACATTTTACATAACTTGTCATTTTTCCAAAATGATTCTGATGTCCATGGCATTTCCTTAAGGGGTAACACAGTAAAGCATATTTATTTACTCATAACACAAAAAGACAAATCAAATACATATATATTACTTCTCTACCAGTGTGTCTTCATACTCCTTGACAGATACATTTTTCATCTTTCCCTTAATGTCTTGTTTGCTATTGTATCTATTTTGCTAATGTATACTGCTCTTTTTTCATCTCACACAGTTTGCTCTTCTATTTTATGTCAGCATTACCCTTCATATCAAGTGACCAGCAAATTACACTTTCCTGCCAATGGATTTTATTTCTGGAACACGTTTTTAAACAATATTCACAAATCAAACTAAGAAAAAGTGACAATAAATTAGTATCAAGGACTTAGGGGCTACTGTACAATAAGCTGACACTGAGCTGAATTACCAGATGGTTGAACTTCACAATGTCCATATTTAAACTAATAGATTTCTTAAAGTTCATATAATCTAAAGTTTTTTTGTCATCTTGAGACAGAAATGACCTTCAGTTTATTTAAATGATTCTACAGAGCCCTCCACTAAAATACTCTGCAAAGTCTTCACAATGCTAATACTAAAGCTGAAAATACTACTGGCTCCTCCCTCTCCAAATACAAAGAGAGATGCTAAGATGAGGAGGTTCAGGACACAAGACACCTGATGATCCAACCTCACTATAACTACACAGTTGCATTACAGATTCAGCCTGTAACAACGGCAGAGGCTAAACTATCCTTAAGTGCTTCCCATTTGCCAAAAGAGAAAACTACCCCAACTGGCATGGAATACTGTCCTGGTTTGTCCAAGGATCCCCAGACAAAGCAACCAACACAAATCCTCTCACAAACTGTAAGCCACTCACTCATTAAAGTCGGGGGTTTGGTGCTTTTTCTATTCCAACTGGCTCAAGACTTCACCACAGATCTTTCCTCGAAGTCTCACTGCTCAAGAAATCTCTCTCTTCCCTGGGAAGTCAGCACAGGAAGCAATGCAACCATGAAACTACCACAAAGGGTTTCCTTTCACAGTCAGACAGTAAAGGGACACTGATGGATCCTGTCCTACTCCGTGTGCTCCTCCCAATTCCAGTCCTGGGGAGCTCTAAGGCTTCCCAGGTGTTCAGGAGTGACAGGTCTTGTCTCCATGGACACGTTACAGAAGAGCCCCAGCTCAATATACAGACAAAATAAAATGCTGCATGGATGTGGATATTTCCATTGTTTTCCTTCTCATTTAAAAAACTCCCTCACAAATGGGCTGAAGTCCCTTACCAAGCATTCTGAATGAGTTCTCCAAGCCACAGGCTCTCTCACTTTTACTTCATCAAACTTTTCAAAATGCTTAGTTCTATTAATTAGCATAATTTATAACATTTTATATTTTATACTAATAGGTGTTTTACTGTAATACTAAATATTATATTCACCAGATAAATAATAAAATGAAAAATAATTATGGGACCTGTGGAACAGTCTACCAGGTGATGAAGACCTCTAATTTAGACTTCTATTTGCATACATTATAATGTTTATGTATTATTTTCTTCTGCTTAGGAATTATAAAGCTAGTTTGTTCAGAGCTCTGGCCATCTTCTTTCAACTCCTTGTAGTATATCTAAATGAACAGCCCCTAAAACAACTATACTTCAGCAAAATTAATTAAATAGTATATATAAGGGGGTGTCAGTCAGTAAATTCACTAATTCACCAGCAAAATCTATCAGAGTAAGCAAATAATTCCCATTTCAAAAATACAAGTGTGTTTTCTAAACAAAGAAAATGCCCCAAATAAAAGAAAAATAATAATAAAGTAAGAGATATATACATGGAAAGATTCTCCAAATGTACCATTGATTTAGTAGATTCATTGAGGTTAATCTTTTCTCAAACCACCCTAGAACTGTCTAATTTAAACTATCATCTGTTCCACTAGACTCTTTAAACACTAAGAAGATTTCTCTTTAAATAGAATTTATTTCTATAAGCCCATATATTCATTTCTGGTACTGTATTTATAAATAATGAAAAATGTTTTGGTCTCTATCAAAGTCAATCAGTGTTAGATGTAATTGGTGGAACTCATTATTTCAAGTCAAGCATGGCAGTTTTACAATTACAATATGTATTTAGTTTAAATTAATACTGTCCCAAAAGGAAACAAGAATTCTACAAATCAGCAGCGAAGCATCTAACTGCCAGTACACATCTCACAACTCATCGAAAACAAACACCTTCTCAATAGCTACAATTTATTGTTTATGCCCTTTAAGTTTCAACATAAGTTTTACATTTCTCTAAAAATCTCTGTTAAAAGTTTTATTAAAAGTGCTACCTGCTATTAATCTTCTGAAATACTCTCCTTGGAATGCTCTTGAGTTTAATTCCTCTCTGAGTATAGCAAGTCTGCCACCTAGTGCTTCATGGCACACGTTTTATTTGCTATATTTTATTTTTTAATAAAAGAGATCATGCTTTAAGTCCATGAATGAACACATGTGCACGTTTGCCTACACACAGGATGCTTGAAAACCACATTATATTTTCTTGCTAACAGGTTTCATTATGTTTCCACAGCTATTAGACCCTGTGTGCATTTCTTGACTGACTTCCAACCCTCTTATAATTGTACTTTCATGCTGTGAGATCTGATTGGTGCAACTGGAAAACTAAAAATGTGGAATTTAGTTGACTAAAAATAAAGGAGGAAAATAAAGGTAGGATGGCAGTTTAGTGTGAGAAACACTCAAGAAGGCAATGTTCCTTTAACCCAGGGCAGCTCTTATTCAGTGAGGAGAACCACCCCACTGTGGTGCGCTCAGCTCTGAAGACAGGTACAGCTTAGAATGGGCTCTGGACTAAATCTGACTGGGATTACCTGCTTGGGATCCAGCAGTAACGACTCTTTGAAAGGGACAAAATATAAGTGGTACCTGGACTGAGTTGTCATTCAGATCCCGCACCCATCAGCCCCCAGAACAGGTCCCTTCACGAAGGTTGCTCACGTCTCTTTACGTCTGCTCTTCAGGGAAGACGACAATCTAGGATTCTGCCACTTCATTCTAACAGATTAATGCCAGCCAGTTAGACCACAGGAGAAAATTTGGCATAGTATTGAGTGAGATTTCTTTTAATGGTTTTAATTCCCTGGTTTTTATTAATTTATAACATATTGTGATACATGTAACTTACTGAAAATTTGCTCATATCAGAACTTTGAATATTAATAAGCCTAGAATAAAGAAAGATTGAAAAAATAAAGATACATAATGAGACATCAAGTGGGATGAGGGATCAGACCACATCAATAGGTCAGATTAAGCCTAAACTGCATTTTGACAACATAACTAAGGACATATCTCACCCTTTTGCTCTGAGAGAGTATTGAACCAATGGTTCTGAAGTCATTAAAGGTACCATTTTGACATAAATTATCTACTTTCAATAATCTGTCCTCTATTGAAACATCTTTTGAGTTACTACTACTGCAAACAAATAAAAAGCTACAATTGAAAAATATAAAGGAGTACCAGGGCCTTTACTCCAAAGCACAGATATCAAAATGTAAGACTTCTTTTTTGTAATTTTTATCAACTGAGATGAATTTTATATAAATGGGATACAAGAAAAGAGTTTGGTTTTGTTTCAGGCACCATACGTACTGTATAACAATATAACTGAAAAGTTTTATATTACAGTAAAAACTGAATGTTCATTTCATGCTTCCTCACCAATTTAAGACACGAAAGCATCACTCTTCATCTTCATGAGTTGCTGAGACAATGAGAGAATTACTTATTGCATGTATCCTTTCTGCATTATACCAAGGAAACAAGCAATAGTGTCACGAGCTACAACGATTTCATAGCTCAGAGTTTAGAATGCCAAGGCAAAGCCATACACCGATTATTTAGGTAACTCACCACAAAGTTAGTGTAAAATAATCATTAGCACACATATGACCACACTTTTTTCTTGCTGTGTACTTTAAGTAGGGAAAAAAAGCAGCTAATAAAACTTAACCAAAACCAACTTTAAAAAAAATCTGAATATTCTTTTCCTACTAGTCATTGAGTTGGATTTTTTTTAGTGATAAACATTAAGACTCAGCAATGTTTTCTCTACTTTTGCATTTCCTCCTTCCATGTCCACGAGGTTGACCAGAACAGCCCAGCAGTGCCAGTGTCCTGCAGCACACCTGAGCCTTAAGGCTCCTGCAGGTGGGCCCTACCACCTCCCTTCTGTTTGCACTTCATCCCAGAAGATGACCTGAAATTGTGGCTGCTGAGTCACTGTGTGAGGCCATCCATCCACAACTGACATTTCATAAAACACTGAAGTAAGAGAGAGATTAGAAGATCTGTGGAAGGAGACACAATGAAAAGCTAAAATAAAATTTGTACATTCTTCCAGCTTATTTACAGATATTTGTGCTCCCTCTTCTAAAGGCTGTAAATTCAACAAGTATCTCCATCATGATGTGGAATAAATGATCAATACATGGGTTTTAATTCTACAAAAAGCCATGATTCACTCAGCCCCACCCTGTTTTAATTCCCTTCGTAAGTGACCCATCCCTCCTGACCTCTGTTCATTTCTGGTTTCTCTAATCCTTCTCAAAGGCCGTGTTCTAATCTCTAAGAAACTTAAAAGTAGGTCTGCTCTGCAGCACAGTAAACTCCATAGCTTTAGCCTTCTGAAAGCAAAAGGCAAGCTTCTGCTTCTTCTTGAGTTGGCACATAGTCACCATCTCACAAAACTGTCTGCCCAACCCAAAGACAAGCACCAGATTAACCAAAATTCTTAATTTATTGTAATTCTACTACATCAGGACATTCTTGATGTGCACTGCTGAGAAAATCCTCTCAAATGTACTGGTTTCATACTCTAAAGTGTGCTGCCTCTTTTAGAAGAGCAACCAATCTGCAGACCCAAATGGAGAAGCTACTTGATCTCTTCATTTTTGATGGCAGCACCCTGAAATAATAAAAGATGCTTCTAAACACATTTTAAAGGTTAAAAATGAATAAGGAAGTAAAGTATGTAAATCCATGTACACTTTTTCAACTACATTTTCTTAGCTGGCTGCTAGACTGGTATTAGCTAGGAATGATCTTGCTGGAATAGGCAACTCTTGAGGGCTCAACTCATCTGGAAATTCCTACAACTATGCAGACAAACAGGACAATTTACACTCACAGTGCTGATTTGTTGCAGGGTTCTACGCTCTGCTGTACTTCTTTCCAGTATAACATTGGAACAGTGACACTCAAAGTAATGTATATAAAGAGGACCTTTTGGAAAGTTTTTTACCTTAGAAATACAGATATCTAAAAGAGGTTTATGAAGCAGAGAATCACATCCTTTCAAAACAAGTGATTGTTAGCAAGGCTATAATTCACTGTATAGCAACAAATCATGAATTGTAAATTTAAAGCCTCATTTTCTATAGAACACTGATTTAACTATTTATTTGCTGATATATCTGTTTATGATTTAAGCCTTTGTGTCTGTATCCAACCCAAATAAATATCACAGAAGTGGTGTTTGTCCTGCTGATTCCTCCCAATCAGCCTAAAACCATCTGGTATCGCTGTAGGTTGCTCTGCACCCAGGAGCACCAATTCCAACGCCAGTGCCTTTCTAATGGTGTCAGGTGAAGAACTAATGCAGCAATCTGGATGCATATCTTGCACACCATGCTGGCTGAGATATCAAAGAACAATAACATCAAATACCAGTGCACCATGACAAAATGTTGTATTTATGGTGTGTGTACATGCATAAGTCAGCTGCACAACCATCTCTGGCCTCCACTCTGAATTCATTTATATGGATTGAACCAGCTTCTGATCATTCACAGAACGATGGGCTTCTAACAGAAAGGCCTAGGGATCCAGAGCCTCTCTACTAGAAACAGAGACACACAATCCAGAAGCAGACTTGTACTACAAGACTATTTACACAGACAAACACTATTGTGACTTTTAATAAAGCTTTTTTTTTGCAGTAATATTCTTCCTTTTATTATGAATAAGAAATCTTTTATAAGATTTCCTATGATATTCCTAAATAGTGGCACATCAGACACTTTTGGCTCAAGAAAAACTTCCTCTTACAAAGTTCCTGAATGGCAAATTGCTGTATGTAAAGAGAGAAATATCACTTTATGTTTGTCCATTTGCTATACTCTTCCCCTGGCATTCATATTCAGCCACTACTGACAACAGGATGCTAGAACAGACCATCATGCAGCTGCTCCTGCTTTCTTACACATCCAATATTGTTCTAATTTTTGTATCTCTGAAGCTCATTCTCATTCTCTTACTCTCTGAGAAGTTCATTTGTGCTTTTTCAATCATGCAGTGAAGCCATGAAGAATGAAATGAAAATAATTTTAATAGAAGCAGCGGGTGACAATTTTCATACAATCTGCATAATACACTACTGCGTGTCCTGTCTGTCATGCATTTCATACTCCACTTTCAGTAAATTTTGATACTTTAAAGTAGAATAACTCACGTCCAGTGCTGCCACGTTTTAAAATGCCATATTGGAGTGAAATCTGATGTTTAATAAACTGCTTCTGTTATCTTCAGGATCTGATGGCTTTGTTCCTATCTGTGTTTATCCTTTTGGCACAGTATCTGTATTTACATTAAGTCCCTACAATGTTTCAGCATGTTACTTCCTATATAAATGTCATTCTTTTCGATCATGCCAGACCCATCTGTAATTTTCCTGCTTTCAGTTGTGCTCAGATCACTTCTCCAACTACAAGACCCACGTACAGCACTGATATTCTGCTTACTCTCCTACATCAATACAAAAGTGAGCTGGACTGGATGACCCTTATGGGTCCCCTTCCAACTCAGGACATTCCATAACTCTATGATTCTACAAAAAGAAACAAATAAGGAAGAAAGTAAAACAATCTGTGCTATCCAACTGGCTGACTCTATTTAAAGTTTGGAGTCTACTTACTGTCTTAAACACTCTATTGGCGTTAACACCGGAGCCCACATCAACACCAGTCTGTTCCCCCTTCCTAGGCTTGAGGATCGGAATGACATTCAAGAGGGAGGAGAGGACTAGGTAAGAACTAAGTAAGCTTGGTGGAGCACTGGAAGAGATGAAAACAGCTGAACTTTTACAGGACAGTGGGGATTCACAGTATCACAAGCTGCAGAACCTTGAGAAGCATTCTCAATCCACACTCCGCTTCCAAAGACAAATAAGGTCAACCGATATCATCCACTGGGGATTGAATCCTAAGGTTTTGGCTTAGAAAAGCATTTCAGTTTACGATTCCATATTAGCACAAGTGAAAAAAAATATATAACATTTTAAAACTTAGAACTGGTCATTTTGAAGATGGCAAAACTCAAGCATATGATTAAAAGCTTTCCCAAAGAAAATTCCAACCATACCGCCTATTATTAATTGAATTCCTGTTTCCTTACACCATTCACTGGTATCGATTCTAAGTGGAAGAAACAAATGTGTCTAGAATTTTCATTTCTCATAAACTTATGTATATACAGATTGGTTTTCCTCAGTATTTTGCTCCCTCCTGAGCAATAACTTCTGGTGCTGCAAAATATAAGAATATTCCTCACTTGAAGGAGTAGTAAAGCAGCAATGTAAGTGTCTGAAGAGAATGTTTCTTACATTCTCTTACATTAGAGTGAAATAAGCACAGAAAAATGCCATCCAAATTCCCATTTTGTGCAGAAGTGAAACATTTTCTTATACAAATTATAGTCAATGGTAAGGCCATAGTTTTAAATGCTTATATAGATAAGAAATTGGAGCATCTCTTTATGACATATATATATGTTTACACATGATTTAGCAGGCAATGGACGGTGCCAATAAGAAATTGTCATTGAAATCTTAGGTCAGTCAGTTATCCACAAATTAACAAATTATTTCCCATTATGATGCTTCAGACACTAAATGAAGAAATACAGAATTCCATTATTCTAAATTAATACAGGCTTCTTATTATCTCCAGATAAAATAACTCTGAAAATCATTTTTATAGAATATTTCAAAACACTGAAAGAATTAAAAGAATTATCAGTCCAGAACAACTAGATCTTTAAAATATTTTGAAACATGACAGGTGACAAATAATAGCAGTGAATTAAAGGTGAAAGGGTATCTTGAATATAGTACAATTTGTCTCCAACATGATTTATAGAGCCAGCCTGCAACATGATAGCACCGAGGTGCCCGAATCTACAAATCTCTTCACTGTCATTTTTTTTCCCATCTCTTTAAATTTAATAATGTTTTTTAAATGACAAAACAGATGTTGACACACATAAACAAAATAACCTATATAACACTATATTTGTAGCATGAACTTCTCATGTACTCATTATCAAACACTATAGCTACAAAATTTGTAAGATTCATAGACACAAATTCATTTTTCTAAATAATGAAATGTCTGGGTTTGAATAAGAAAAACTTCTTAAGCAATAAAGAAATGGAATTGAATTTATTTGATCAACAGTACCTTTAGAATAGAGTTTTAAGGAGTATTTTCAAATTGGTCAACTTCATGTAATCTACAAACAATTTTGAGTGTCCTCAAAATACAATAGTTTAAGTATTACAGTTTAAAGTATTACATTTGAATTTAACTCGTCTATGAGGGGAAAAAAATAATCCAAACAACCCACAACAAATCTCTTTTACACCTGGCAAGCGGAATAAATATTTTAGGCCTAGGGATATGACTGTATCTGCAATATAGCATGTGTCAATTTTGTTCTGTAAAACATACCTTGCAGATGCAAAGCATCTAAGGTAGGAAAGAAACATTAGTAATAAACAAATGTTTCTTTTCTTTAGGTAAATGATGCCTTAAAGAGATTCTAAAACAAAGTTTTTATGTACATTCTAAAATGAAATGCTAAAAGAGAAGGCCAAAAATCAGAATTGATGCTATAAATATATTGAGAGATAAATCTTTATGCAAATTTAAGTTTGTGGTAGGGATGATGTTAGGAAATAACAGACAAATGAATCCATTTGTCTGACATTGAACAGGAATGTGCAAAAGTCACAAAAGGCAAAACAGTGTTCTCTGGCATCCCATACGTTTTTAGGATGATTAAAATTACTATTTAACATCGATATTGGCACAGCAAAACCAGCACAGCTCACTAAGGGGTAATAAGCCTTCTCATCCCTTCAGCTCCTTCACTATGACTATCAAAAATGTAATGCTTTAGAATAAAATTGCCAGAGGTGCTTTTTCTACAACAATGAGAACGTGGAGACAACACACGGCATCACTTCTGATACTCTAGAGAGGAGCTGTGCGTCACGGCCCTGGGAGACAGACTGGATAAGGCATCCAGCATGTCCCCAGGAAATAGTGCTGTGTAGCCCATTCACGTTTCCCCACTTCCAATTTTGCCTTCCAAACAATGACACAATTACATATTCCTTTCATTATGCCAAGATACAGAGAACAAACCAATGGCTCAGTCAGTACCTCCAACCTAGGTATAAGGAATCAACATTTAGCAGACTCTAGATTGCATTTTCGTAGGCAAAGTAACAGAGAAACCCAGTGGGGCATTTCATTTTTCAGTCAAAATATTAATGTGCTCCACTTCAGAAAATCTTTAGACAAATATTTTGGTTTTCTGAGGAAATGAAATTATCACATAATATGTAAACAGCATTTAAGTTCCAAACATTAAAACCAGAAGTACTCACAGTAGCATGTTCCCCTAAGCGGATTTCCAAGATATCTATTTTCAGAGTCACAGCTGCAGGGGGAAAAAAAGACAAAACTAAACATTCCCATTAAACACAGTACAGTTTTAATAAAAATTCAGCTAGAATATTTATTCCAAATAGCATGAGTTTCATTAGTAGCAGCATAAACACATGAAAACAAGAAGTATTTGATATAGTCTATAGTTCTTAATTAGAGTGTGCTACTTCTGGAGGCACCTTTCTCTCCTTATGAAAGAAATCCAGAGTGACTAGATTTTTCAATAATACACTTCAGCCATGTGCTTAAAGTCAGTGCCTATTGTAGGGCTTAGCACAGGTCTCCACTAATGAACAAAAGAGAGCCAGGCAGGGAGACTGAACACTGGATATCTAATTATTCATGCCACCCAGCTGGTTTTCATCTGGCCTTCTCCAAGACAATGGCTCAGCATCCATCACTGACCAGAGAGAGTGTTGCCAAATACGCCCCTCCCTCCAACACACACAGTCCTGAACCACTGCAAGACCAAGCTTTCCATCCTCAAACACCTTCCACGCCTCTTGATGCCATCCCTTCAGACATGGAGCAGCCACACAAACCACACTTGGTAGGTTCCAATACATCCCTCACGTTATTTCCAACCAAAAAAACAAAACCCAAACCCCAAAATATCCATAAAGATCAAATAAGGATTACATTTTGTCAGCACCACCAAGAACCTAGAGGTGATCCAGAGCTGTGCTGTCTGCTCTAGAGAGGCTGATCCTAAGCTGTGCAGCTGCAATTGGCTCTGGGGCCAGAAATTGTGGCCGTGTATGTAGCACTATAAAAGCACAGCAGTCTTGGCTCCTTAGCTTCTCTGAACTCCAGAGGCAGTTGCTTCTCTTCATTGATCACCTAAAGCACTACATGAAATGTAGAATACAATGTACTGATGCTGCTGATAAGACGTGCACGTGATAAGAGCTGAAGAGATAGCTTTTTGAATTGATAAGAGATATAGTTATTCTCAGAGACACTGAATACCCCACAGAATTTCAGATTGATCAAATTAAGTTACATTACATTTCTCTAAAATTTCTTAGTAGTACCTTAACAGGAAATTATTATCCTGCTTTTGGTTTTCTTGGCTATTCCACAGAAGTCTCCAGCAAGATTAGAGTTTTCTATTACACAGAATGATTCATAAAACAAAAAGAAAGCTTCTTTCAGCCTGCTGAATTCCATATAAATATTTTCCCAGAGGAAATTTGTGTTATTTAATAGCTTGGACTATCTTTTCATTACTTTGTTCTAAGAAACTTAAATAGCAAGAAGGGGGGATTTTATGTTATTTTATTTGCCAATAACATTTAAAAACTTTCTGACTTAGATGTCACATTATTTAACAAGTTGCAGACTGTAGAATAATGTTTGTATTTCTGTTGGTCTTTTCAACAGTTTCCAACTGATGCTTCTTAAAATGCTCATTTTTCTTACAAAATAGGCAGGGAATCTCCTTGACCCATTGTTACAATATTATAAAGAAAACAATCAACAGTGACATCAAAATGGACAAACAGAAAAAAATGTTTTGTATTGTACAATACCCTCTACAACTCCATCAGGAGAGACTAAAGAAATTCTGTTGTGAACTCTTGGTGGCCACAGCATTCACCTGTGGTGACTGAACCCAGGGTCTTAAAGAAGCTTAGTTTGCTCCTGACACTTTTGAAAATAACTCTGAAAACAAGAAAGCTGTTTCCACACAGCTTTCCTTCTCCATTCAGCTGCCCTGCTAATCAGTCAACCATTTCCTGTGCATCAATAACTACCAGAACCCACGGATTTCCAGCATCACATATATCATTCTGGTATTTAAAACTCTATTTATAGTACAGAAAAAACACATTAACATATTGAAAAAAAAAAATCTAAAAAATCCACGTTTCACTACTTAAAAGAACTCACAAAAGAGCAATTAATACAAAAATTACTAGGTATGAAATATTTTGCAACACACAAGTATTCATAAGTATTAATTCAAATCCAAATAATTGCTAATTCTCTGACAATTATAGGAGTGACCTTCAAGAATCTTGAAAGGGAAAATGGCACCACAGTTTCCCAGGGAGCTGTTACAGCACAGTGCATGGTGGAATGATAAAATAAGCATAATAATAAAAAAAACCCACAGTGAAATACACACAGCAAAGCATTTTGATTTTCTCATCTATTTTATACTTTCTGTGTTGGGAGCCTCACAAAAGTCATTGTACTCAAGGGTCTTGGGTGATCCATTGGTCCTTGTCCAAGCGCCCCTCTGTGAGCATGAGAAGACACTGGCAGGGAAGGTGCTGGAAGGCCTCGTGCCAGCCTGGGCTGTGTGCTGGTGGGTGTTACCAAAGAGAACCTCTTCTCAGGAGGAGATACTGGGTTTGTTTTCACTCAAGATAAAAGGAGAAGCCTTGTCACAGACAGGATCCCCGCAGAGTGCTGGGGGAAAGTCTGTGCTGGGTGCTGCATGCACACAGCAACTGAAGGGCCACACCATTTACCTGCTATCTATAATCCTCTTTTTCTTCCATTCTATTAAAACAGCTATTTTATTATGCCATTTGTTGCCAGGCCTTATTGAGATACAGAACAAACCCTGCACTGCTTCTCTTAATGCCTCCTCCTTTAACTCCCCGTGCAGAACACTTCCATAATATCTGTTAGGAGGTGGAGTTCCTACAGGTTGGGGAAGCCTGCTTTAAGTCAAATGAAAGATGCTATTTAAACACTTTAAGCAGAGTGGAAAGATTAAACTAATAGGATTAGGAACACATGTAAAATTGTTCACATGAGTACGCATGCTAAGTTTGTCTTCTCATCCTCTGCTATTTCATTAAGCCTATGTATTGCTCTGCATCAGCCACTAATTATTGTTCCAATTACAAAATTTCTTATTCACTGAATTATTTCCTTATGAGCTTTACTCATTGTAGTAATTTTTGCACCTTTTCCAAAAGCCAGCACACATCTGACCATATGTGAACCATAATACATGCCTTGTATCTGTGAAATGGGAGCTACGCTCGTTATTTTATGTGCCACAGGGCTACGATCATTTGCTTTAAGTGGTAATAATGAACGAGCAGTTCCACTCTGGCATGTCTCCAAAGACACAGCTCCCATTTACAAGGACAAATGGAGGAAGGCTCCTACCAGGTTACACACAAATTCTGTGGTTTGTTCCAATACAAAACTATGCAATTCATCAAGATCACTGACCTTCTGATGGCCCTCTATTAGTGGTTATTCCTCAACCTCTCCCTCAATTATCCTTTCAAAATGAACCGTTTTCTTTTCCTTCTTTCTTTCCTCCTTGTATCTCCTGGGAGTTCAAAATTAAAAGTTATGGACAAATGCATCAAACCCTTCCCCCCAACTTCTCATGTTTATGAAAAAGTGAATAGTTCCTGGCTTTCTCTTTAAATACCAGAAATGTATCCAACAGTACATATTTACATTAATATTCACAGATTTTTTTAAAGAACTTCATGAATGAAAGGCTTTTTTGTAAGACTGAAAGTTTACAAATGACCCTGAGTTGAAGCTTAGCAATGTATGATCTTGTACACTATATCTACATCTTCCAGCCTTAAGAATCATAGAATAGAATCATAGAATTATCTGGGTTGGAAAAGACCTCCAAGATCATCAAGTCCAACCCTTAATCCAACACTATCATAATTACTAGATCATGGCACCAAGTGCCACATCCAGTCTTATTTTAAAAACCTCCAGGGATGGTGAATCCACCCCCTCTCTGGTCAGGCCATTCCAGTGCCTGATTACTCGTTCTGTGAAGAACTTTTTTCTGATATCCAGCCTAAACCTTCCCTGGCAGAGTCTCAGCTCGTGCCCTCTTGTTCTGTTGCCTGGGAGAAGAGTCCGACCCCCACCTGTCTACAACCTCCTTTCAGAGAGTTGTAGAGAGCGATGAGGTCACCCCTGAGCCTCCTCTTCTCCAGGGTAAAAAAGCCCAGCTCCCTCAGCCTCTCTTCATAGGACTTGTGCTCAAGTCCCTTCACCAGTTTTGTTGCTCTTCTCTGGACCCCCTCCAGTCCCTCAATATCTTTCTTGAGCTGAGGGGCCCAGAACTGAACACAATACTCAAGGTGTGGCCTCACCAACACCGAGTACAGGGGAAGGATCACTTCCCTCATCCCGCTGGCCTGATGCATGCCAGGATGCCACTGGCCTTCTTGGCCACCTGGGCACACTGCTGGCTCATGTTTAGCCTCCTGTCAATCAGCACCCCCAGGTCCCTTTCCACCTGACTGCTCTCCAGCCACTCTGTCCCCAGCCTTAGCGCTGCACGGGGTTGTTGTGGCCAAAGTGCAGGACCCGGCACTTGGCCGGCACTTGCTAAGGAACTGGCAGCTGAGGGATAAATGCATCTAATTTTATTGTGCTTACTGTTATCCCTCTTCAGGAATTGTGTACCTTCAGGATTTCACTTAGAGAAAACTGCCAGAATATAGCACCAATTACAGATTTCTAGACCAGGAATTTGATCAGGTGGTAACCTTGTTAAAACAGTGCATCTAATCTTTGATCACAAAGCTAGGATTTGCTGCAGTTCTGTTGCCACCACTAATTGGTAAACCTTTCCTTTCAATTAAAAATGAAATAAGAAAAAAGAGGGGAACAGGGGAAGAATAACCTAAGTCTTTCCTCTAGCTGAATTTGGTTTTAATACCAAACTCTCAGGGAAGACCAAAATGATGTCAGACTCTAAAGACAGTATTATTTTATTCAGCTCATTCCCTGCTGAGGCAGTTGTGTCCTGTCCTGGCCCAGGTTTATCAGCTGCTCTGAGTTGAGATTTATGATCCTGATCTCATATTTTGTCCCTCAGAATCTGAGATTTTTAAAGGTGCAAATTAACACAGACTGCTTCCAGATCCTGGGAAAAAGCTGCCATCCTGATCTGCCCCTGGTCTCAGACAGGTCTGGGATTTTGCTTCTCCAGCATAACAAGAGATTCCTGATAAATACAGATTAATGGACTTAGCAGACTGTTCCTGGGCCCTCCCTGGTGGCCTGCCTCAGCTTTTAGACAAGTGAGAATTTCTTCTAGGACTACTGCTCAACTTCTGCCCATCTTCTACTCTGTTCTAGCCTTTACTTCTCATTCTGTTCCTTATCTAGCCAGTAGTTTTGCTCCTTCTGTCCTCCCTCACAGATGACTGCTTCTGATCTGTTTGTTCCTGCTTTGACCTTGTAGTAACAACAAGGCTCCTGTTTTCATGCTGCGTTCCTGGTATCACAGTGGTATGATGCTGGGGAGGGGTTGAATAGTGGAATACTATGTAATGTAACACAACTTGATCACCTGGGACACCTCAGAATCAAAGTTCAAACAGTGTTTGTAAAGTTAAATGTATTCTCTAGTCACATATTGAGGCCTGTGGCATCATAAGTGGACTACGAAGCACAATGAGGTAATACTACATATTACTACATCCCTAGCATTAAAATACACCCATGGTGCTGTGAGTGCAGCTTGTGCAGACACTGATGAACCTTTAGGAATGACAGGGTAGTAACATGGAGCTCAGCACAGATTTACACACAGATTTAGCCTGCTTGTTCAGTATCCATTCTTGAAAGCCATGTAAGACTTCATACTCAAAAAGCACCTTTCCAGCAATGAGAAAATTAGCTGAGATATGTGCTTAACTATAGTCAACAACTGTAATTGGTTGTAATTCATAACATTGTGCAAGTGATGCACAGAAACTGCATTTTTCCACTTCAAGAGTGATGATTTGTGGATGGAAGCACCAACCTCAGCTGTTCTTAGGTTATTAACCAGTCCAAAACTGTGAAAGACTGATACCTGCAATCCCAATTCTCACTTGTACCTAAATGTAATACAAGAAAAGCCACCAAGTCTTGATTCAGGTCTCCTAGGTTTCAATAGCTTTTATGTCAATGGTCACATCTTCTACAAACATCAGTGAAACACACATGGTCAACAGCAACGAATGCGAGTGACCTCAAACCAGCAAAGTTAACGCCACACCAGTCTGTCTCACGTCTTGGGAGCTCAAGTATGTCTGAAAATTCAGAAGCAGCATCATCCTTCCATTATTAGATGTGATAATTGAGCTCAGATGATATATTTAATGAAAAATAGGTACTGTCAAAGGTGAGTGCTTTGTTATTTTTCAGAAAATAGGTTTTCTAAGTTAATTGCTAACTCTTATTGTGTTTTCATCTTGTCAGCATAAACTTTATTCTTCTGCAGCAAAATAAAGAGACTAATAATCTATAAATGGTTATGGGTCTGCTTCTTGACTGCACTGACATTGCACTCTGTTGTCCCAGTGTTCTCCATTAATACTGAAGTATATGAATAGTTCTTTAATTTTTTTGAGCTACAATAAAACATCTTTGGTTCTAATGTAAAAATTGGACACTTTAACTTCTCTCACTGCCAAGGTCCTTCCAGTCATGAGCAACATTTCTCCTGCAAAGGATTTTCAGTCTACCTTTTAAGATAATGATAACATAAAAGGGTAAAATGTACTACAATCTATATTTCCAGTTAGGACTTTTTAATAATGTGCAGAAATGATTTGTTTCTTCTTGTAAAAGCATATAATGATGTCTTGAGACAATGCAGATTAGTTTGTCTCTTCTTCATATAATTCATAAAAAAGGTCTAAGCCAACGATATTTTTTTTTAAATCTAGGCTGATCTCACCAAAAGAAAACCTAAAACATTCCAGTTTGATAAGCAAATGTTTTGTTTCTACATCTCCCTCACACTATTCAATTCCTCCTTCTCTGCAAGATCAAGAAAAATTACTATAATAGGGGTTTATATACTCTTTGAAGTAATGATGTTTCAAATCACTAGATACATTACACTACAGGAGAAAAACTCTCAAACAGGTGACAACCTATAACCATCATTTGTAACTATCTGCACCAAAAAAACCTGTCTTGGTTAATCTTCATGAATCAGAGACCAAATGGATTTCACATGCCAATGATTTGATGCTGCTTACTCTGAACCGGAAAACCTCCTGTCCGCGCCGTTACCTTTTACCTCTGGAACTCTCTTTTCTCTGTGAATTTGGCAGTGGTTTTGGCAGTGATGCACATAGATTTTTGTATATGTAAAAGGGGGAACTTAAAAAAAATGGTATCAGAAATTTTGGTTTTGGGGGAGCACAAATACCTACATTTCTTTTCCTGCTTTTTTTCAGACATTTCTCTGTAGAAAGTAAATGTCAGATATATCCCACACAGCCCAAAATAAGATGCTATGTTTACACTGACCTGAACCACATCTCCAAACATATTGATATCAACTACTTATTTCCTTCTAGCTAGAAGAATTAGAAGCAATGGCAAAAGCATCTTCTACAGTTTATGGATCTTTATTGCTGCTTAAACTGAAATGCATCTCCTCCTAAATCTTTACTTAGCAAAAATCAGTGAACAGGTCACAAAATTTACATGCTTCATTCTTTTAAAAGATAAATATTGATGAAATGTGTTAAATGTTAATTTAATATCAACAACAGAATATTCATGAACCTGCATCCCTAAGCATAAGCAGTCTGTTTGCAATCATTGTTAATACAAACTTCTCAGTGGAACAGTGATTTTATATTCACTAAGATTTGCTGCAATGAATGCACACAGAAACATGAAAACCAGAAGTGTAGGTCTTTGGTTAAAATTACTATAGCTCTTCATTATTTCAAACCTCCCAGTTCAAACAGCACTGTTAAGAGCATTTAAAAATTCATGTTCATAACTACAAACTCACCTGCCAGTAATTTCAAAATGAAAGACTTGTACAACAAATACAGAAACCGTACCAAAAACCCATTCTTTCATATGATCATCTCTCACGCTATTTGCTGCTTGTGATGTTCTGGGAGTTTGTACACTCTAAATATTTAGAACCCAGCCCTTTAAAAGAGCAAGAGAGTTAGAATCATAGAATGGTTTGGCTTGGAAGAGACCTTTAAACCCACCCAGTTCCAAGCCCCCTACCATGGGCAGGGACACATCCCACTGGATCAGGGGGCTCAAAGCCCCATCCAGCCTGGTCTTGAACACCTACTTTAAAGGTAGAACTTCAGCAACATTAAATATTCTGAAAGGCCTTGACAGCCAGAGAGAATGTACTGTAAATGTCTGCAGTAATTAGATCAGATGAAAAAACAAAAAGTATTACATATACTACATCCCAAGTGTTTCACTGCATTTTTATTAGTCATCACTGAACCATAAAAATGCACCAATAAGTGTATTTGTAGACAGTATATATTTAACTATTAAACAGTTTACTTGGTATTTTAAAAATGTGCATTAATAGAACTATTTAATTATTGTTTAATTTGTGGTCAGTCACTGAGGGAATTAATTGCAAAGAAATACTCAAATAAAATAGTCATGCAGAAAGTTCAATGCAATAATATTATAGAGTGCTCTGGAGTTCTCATCTGTTTTTATTTGATCTTCCTTGCATTCATTTTACTTTGCTTGCAAGATTCCAGCTATTGTATGATATTCCTGGATGACTTATGAGCTTTTATCTAGATATTCAGGAAGTATATTCAGAATATTTACTTATCATACTTGTTTCCTGTGGCATTGACAGAAATTGTCAGAGAATTGTACCTCCTCCATGAACAACGAGGAATGATGAGCCTTCAAAAAAGCATCACAAGTGACCCATGTAAGAGTGATCATTAGAAACCAAATATAGTGGCATGACAGTTTCCAGACTCCTAGCTTCCCTCTTGTCCTTCTGGCCTTTAAAAACACATTTTTGTCCATCAGACCATTTCAATATCTATAAATCTAAACAATATGATGTTCTGTCAAGTTCTTTTCCTGCCTGAAAGAACTTTCTTTATCCCCTACTCCCTGAATGGTCAAGACCATCAAATTCATGTCTTATTGCCTACTATTCTTCCATGATAACTGTGTCTGGCCTCTTCTTTAGTTCTTTTTAATATCTAGGATATCAGCCTCAACAATCCTTCATCCTTTTATTTGAGTTTATTAAAAAAAGATACCAATCCAAGAGATACAGAAATACCTATAAAGAACAGAACACACAAAAGAGTACAGGTGGTTGGAGAATATATGAAGATAAATACACACGTTGACTTTACTCTGGTCCCTTCCCTATGAAAAGCCATAATCTCCCTTAGTCCATTACAGCACACAATCTTGAGAATTTCCTAGAGCAGAGATGGCACTGATACTTCTTTATGAAGTGCCAAGTAAGTGGAAATAAATGTTACTCTCTATGTTGCAACAACAATACCGGATCTGCCAACACTTCTAGCCTTGGTTGGCTGGTCTCAAAAACCCATCTGCCCTTTAAGCAGAAAATATAAAAGGAATGGCAGTAAAATATGAAGGAAACATTGACTAAAATGACACTGCAGCCTCACGGCAGGGTTAAGTTTCTGTTGGTTTTGATGAGCAGAGTACTACCATGAAAAGCAACATTTGCTCCAGTGCGAGCGCAGTGCAGAACAGAGCCTTCAGCTCTGAAAGGAACCCAAAAGGCCATTCCCAAAGGGTAATTCACAGAATAAAGCATTTTTTCAAATCAACAGGCACAAAGCCTTACCCTAAACATTGACAGAATGTGGAAAAAGAAAAACGTTTTAGCAGCTCCAGGAGCTCTGGTGTTGTAACTTGAAATAGATGAGAAAATTGTTGCATCCCAGCTGGGAGGGAGTGGGAAAGCTCAAGACTACACTCCTCGAAAAGCCATTTCATCATCCCAGCCTGTGTACCTCAAAAGACTCAATCCCTCTACAAAGAGGGGCAAGACAGCAGCTTTAGTTGGACTTCCGGTTAGTAACTGATCTTCTACATTTTATATTTGCTGCACACTAGATGCTCAAACTACTTTTACTGCTAGAACTATGAAATGGATGCATTGCACCAGGTAGGATCTGTTATTTCACTGGAAAGAAGGTGTTTCTTTGCTTCCTGGACTATGTCAAGGGTGGCAAACCTGTCCAAATATTTTTCTAATTAACACATTTTAAAGTATACTGAAACTTTGCACCTTTCCGTAGGTATTCAGAGGAGACTGAGACATGTCATTGATGTTTTCAAAAGCCTTCAGTGCAAAATTTTGTGTATATTCAAAAAAAACCCAAATATCAGATACTAAAAATATAAGAGAATAACAAAAAATAGGTAAACTGTCAGAATGCAGTCCTAAAAATCAACCTGATCCCCTGAAATACGTTATTTACAAAGGGCCATGCTGAACAAAACAGCCATCCTTACAGCTGAAAAACCTGAGAGCTGATTATTATTTACTATTTTTTAACAAAGTACTCTGGTAAAAAATAATAGTTTCTTGCTAGCAATGAGTCCCACAAACATATTTAGACTTCAACATGAACTCGTGACCAGCAACTTGCCTCTGTGTGACAGCAAATTTAAAAATAAGAAAATAAAAAGTCCTGTAATAGAATGATTTACTGCATCCCCAGGACTTATAAATATGGTGGATTAAGGGGGAAAAAATAAATAAAAAATCAGGATTACTGAGTAGCAAAATTTACTAAACGGAGACCTTTTTTGACGTCAGAGGGAAATAAAGAGAACCCAGAAGGCATACAAAAATCCTGTTCAGTAATCCAAACATACAGCAGAGGTAGGATATTACTGATGCAGAGATTGTGTGGGAACTGTTACGGTGTAATCCCTTCACAGGTCTCTATTTCACCAGCCTTGAGCATTTCTATTTTCTATCCATCATTTTCTGATTGTCTGTTGATTTGCTTCTTAACTCAAGCCTGTACAGGATAATAAGCTACAATTACATTAACCGCCTTTCATCTCAGTTTGAATTAAATTTGTTCTGCGTGCCAGCATGAAAATCTGTCCCAAGTCATTTTGCTAAGTCAAAGAAAGAATAATAAACTCACCCAGCCTGATAATTTATCCAACGCTTTTAATACCGTGAAATATTCAGGTTTCTTTTTAACTGAGAGAAAATCTCAAACTATGAACTTAAGACAAAAATTTCAGTTATAACATCTGTCAGTAATATATATATTCTGCATTATGACAGTGATTTTAAAGTTATTTTAAATACAACCTTATCCTCAATTGTTCTCATGTTCCTAAGGTCTTTTTTCTCACTTGTTTCCAGATCAGGCTTCTAATTTATGCAAACATAATGCTGTATTTTGTAGAAATACAAACTATTTTCATTTCATTTGAAACACAATTCTGGCGACTGAAATGGCCCATCACGTCAGTAAAACAAAGTACTTTTCGCATTTTCCATAAATAAGAGAAAGAAATCAACTGAGAGCACAGTGGAGAAATGTACTCGGAGGTGAACGCTCTTTTGGGAAGATCAGAGTGGAAAAAATCCCGAGAATTCACTTTACAATTATTTTATGTTTGCAGAGCATCCTAATGCGTTATAGCAAACATTTCACACTTGAATCAAATCTAAAGGTTTCATTTTAAAATTCTCCAGTGACTATCATGAAACAGGCTTAAATAGAAAAATGGCATCTTCTGTACTACAATTTTAAGCTTTCCATCTTCTCTTTCACTCTTTTTTTCATTGTTATTGCTCCCTTTTGGATTTTTATCACTAAAGGAAATATAACTGAAACCACACTGTGATTTCCAAGCTCTAATTCAAAAATGGCTTTCAAGAAGTGTCCTAAGCACCACATCATTTCTGAAATAGCAGATATTATACAAGTCATCTTGGATTCATTTATTTGTTTACTATCAAGAAAGAATGAGCACCCATGAAGAAGACAATGTCAAATTCCCATAAACTACTCATAAGAAATATACAAGAAATATAGTAATACATTCTGTTTTAAAAACAAGAAGTGTAGGTCTTCCTGATATTTTTTCCCAGGAAGAGCAGTTCCCATCTAATCTGGGGGGAAAAAAAAATTTTAAAAAATCAAGATTTCCAAAAGCATGAAAAATCTTAGCTTTTGCCAACTTCAGTTGATCAGGAACACCAACACAACAGGAAAAACAAATCAGAAAAATAAACAACTAAGTCCAACGTGTGATCTCCAGTCATAACAAAAGGAAATCCTGGTAATCCTGCTTGGATTCTGGGAGCAAGAAGTATAGTTTTCTGTAGGACTTTTAAGGAATATTCATGATTTCCAGGCATAACTTGAATTTGCAGAAGAACATTCTGACATTGTTTAGTCTGAAGAAGAGGAGGCTCAGGGGAGACCTCATTGCTCTCTACAACTACCTTTAAAAGGAGGTTGTAGTCAGGCAGGGGTTGGTCTCTTCTCTCAGGTGACCAGTGACAGAACTAGAGGGCATGGACTCAAGCTCCGTCAGGGGAGGTTTAGCCTTGATCTTAGGACAAAGTTTTTCACTGAAAGGGTGATTGGCCATTGGAATGAGCTGCCCAGGGAGGGGGTGGAGTCATTGTCCCTAGAGGTGTTTAAGGGGAGACTGGATGAGGCACTGAGTGCCAAGGTTTAGATGATGGTTGGTGTTAGTGTTGGTGGTAGTGTTGGGTTATAGGTTGGACTTGATGATCTCAGAGGACCTTTCCAACCTTGTGATACTGTGACACAAGAATATACCTGGTAGTTTTCATTACAGGGCATTAACAGGACGTATGACAATCTCCTACATTATGAGCAGGCAGCTTGGATCCAATATACTATTTAGAATACATAAAGCTGGATATAGCTGGTGTATAGATAGAGATATCCCCTATGAGGGAAGAAGATTAATGTTTAGGTTGCACTAGCCAAGGGTTTTTTTCTGATTCTAGGCCTCCATTTAATTGGAATAATTTAATTTGAATTTCTAGTGTGTTTATAACAAAGCTACATTTGTCTCCATTTCCTTCATTTTTCCCCAATGAAAGAAGTATCATTTGCCAAACGTTCACTGTAATTTCAATGTAATAAAGATCAATGCAATAAAAAAAATCAGTACTTAAGAGACATTTCTATTGCAGAAAATTCCTTATGATACAAACATAGTAAGAGACGGGAGATTTCTAGGTTGCAGAAATTAAACATCAAAAGGTAAAAGCTATGGAGAGGTAAAATGTATGGATGGGTTCCAATATTTCAATTGAAAGAATCAGCCTCCTGTGGCATAACAACTAAATCTCAAAACCTACAACGTTATCATAACTTTAACTGCATATGAATACTTAAGAACATTCAGTAGATGATGAAGAACAGGGAGATATGGTTCTACAAAACCGAGCACAGGGAAAGCTCTCAAAGTTTCCAAAGGGTAAATGTCAAACCATCTACTGAATCAAGTAGATAACTGTTTTTCAAAAAAAGTAACCACTTTTCAAAAAAGCAAGACCAAAAGCAACAAACTAATGGTATAGGAAGGGCACCATGACAGGCAATGACAAAAGCATTAAGAAAAGAAGCATAATTCAGTTTTACCCTTTTTTTACCCTAAAATAAAGGTTGGAAAAGGCCTTTGATTTTATACACGTCAGAGTGGTTTAAACACAACAGAAAAAAATGGAAAAAATTATTAAGTACAATTCAACAATAAATACATTTTCTTTAAAAATGAATATATTAAAATAATAATGCATATCTTCCCAAAAAAATGGATTTACAGAATTCCCACTTTGGGAATTTTAGAGGTATCACACTTAGAGGTAATTTACTTTTATGTGGACGGCACTGAACATCTCTAAAGTCGTACATCTGTTTAGATGTGCTGTTGCCTCTTCTTTTATTCATAAATACAGAGGAAGCAATCTTTTTGTTCAAAGTGAAGGAATGATTTATACATTTCTTTCATTTTTTACAATCATCATTTGTCACCTTCAACAGTACCTTACCTCAGAAAACCTTACCTGTACCGTGTCCAGAAAACAACATATAATAATAAAGGGAAGGGAAATGAATGGATGAGGAGAAGTACCAAGACTGGCTTGAAAAAACTTTGTGGACTAGTTTAGTGGAACTCTTCGTGTTAGGTAGTACCTGACAATTTAGAATCACAGAATGGTTTGGGATGGAAGGGACCTTAAAGATCATCCAGTTCCAACCCTCCTGCTGTGGGTTAGAGTTGACACCTCCCAAGAGAAGGAAAAATAAAAGTAAACCATATGTTCCCCTATCAGGGAAACATCCCCTCTTAAACTTACGGTGCTGTCATGTATTTAAACATTCATCTGAATCAGGGCCCAAATCTATGATTAAAACAAGACTACACATATGAAAGGATAAAATGAAATAAACAAGACCAGGATTAGAAGTCATTTTGAACCATCTGCTAAAAAGTAATCACTGCCCTCATTTCTTCCTGGGTGCTGTAAGAACTCATTTCCAGGCCAGATTTTTTTTTTCTTAGTTAAACCTTCCTTATGAAATCTGATTTATTAAATCTCTTTTGGCATAGCTGACTGTTCCTTTACCCTTTAATTCTTGTCATTTCTCTGCGAGCAGCCCAACAACTTCTCTTCCAGGACACCGTGCCACTTTAGACACGTTCCTTATATTAGTTTGGCAATCTCACTGCTCTCCCTTTGGCCTCCTGCTGTAATTTAGTCTTCATACATTTATCTTTGCTCCTTTTAACAGTGAGTGAAAGGAAAGTGTTGTGTCAGGTCAGATTTTCAGATATGATTATAAGTTTCTTTTGATTCTAATTCAGATCCCTGTCGGTATTTAGAACAGCTTTCTAGCTAAGTATTTACTTTGACTTCTGGTACTTTGTTCTTCTTAGAAATTGCTGAAAAATGGAAAAGGAGAAGTAAAGCTGTAAACCAATCCTCCTCAAGTGATAACCTAATAAAGCACTCAGACTTCACTGTTGAAGTTTAGGATATGATCAGGGCTCTTGGTTTGATTTACGCCTTTGTAATCAAGCTCCCCAGCCCCATTATCTAGTTAGCCAGATAAAGAATATCACATCCTTTTCAATACATCCACCAAAAATATATAGTGCTCAAAGCATACAAAGGTTATGCAGCTTAATTTATATTTCATACTTTCTAAAGGTGAATCTTCCATACAAAAGAAGAAAAGAACAAGGGAGCATTTCTAATATTAAGATATTATTATCTTTCAGCTGGAGAGTACAGATAGCATTGATCCCATGATATTTATTGTTGCCCTCACTTATCATTCCCTGAAAATACCTTGTGTATGATGGAGAAGTTCCTTTTGGTGTCAAACTTTGTCATATTATATTACAGCTACTTTTCAGTAATACTGTTTATTTTAACTTCCTGCCTTTTCATTGTTTGTTTATTTTTTGTCAACCAGGCTAAGAACGAAAAGGCAAAGCAAAAAGGATGCTTATATAAACATAAATGCTTCCACATGGTCAACCTGCAGAATTCATTATCTCAGGTAGTCCATCACCAGATTCTTATACAGGAGTGAAAAAATATTCATCTTCAATAGACAAATCTGCAGCAAGAAATAATAACAATACAGCTCATCGCTGCAGATTTCACTGATCAGCTAGAGAAGAGGCTCTTCATCCCATTGCTTAAACAACATACTTTTTATAGCCTCCTGGTTTTCTTTATATAAATTGTTGAACTATATTCCAAATACCTACTTTTTTTTCTAAGTAGCTCCTTAAAATGTTGCATGCAGTACCCCTACTTTCCTAACAGAAAAATAAGAACATACTATTTTATTCAGCCCATCATTATTACAGAAATTGGTTGTTACAGAAAGCTCTTCCCTGCACTTGGGACATAGGGAAGCCTGAGAACAGTGGCTCTTCTGCAACAATTGGGGATACAGAATTGAGATGGAAAGGATATATAAGGAAATCTGCAATCTAAGTGTCTACACATACAACTGCAGAAGATGCAAATCTGCTGAAACTGGAAGAACTCCCCAAACTATGGGCTCTAAGCATGACTTAGCACCACGTAACTGATGTGCTTGGTCTCTATGATTATCAGCAGCTTCCTAAAGAAAAGAAATGAGAAATAACACATTTCTCAGTCCCATGTCTTAATAGCAAAATATATTTCTTAGTTCTATCTATGCATAATTTTAATCCTTTATGTGCAAACTTCTTTTAACACCCTCAGTAACTACCAAAATAATTTAAAACTAATAACTGGCAAGAAAGTGAAACAAGATGTTTTAACTTTAAAACCAGATAATATAACTGTTGCAGTTAAATTTTCATCTATATGTAAAGGTATAGAGTTGACTAAAAGAGAAAACAGCAGCAGGAAAATGCATATTACCTCTATTAGAGTCCATAAGAGGAGAGGAAAAGCAATCTTTCCATCACCAGGAGATTTCTAACAAACAGTGTCACCAGAACCCATCTGACCTGCTGTATAAAAACTGGTTTTCCTTCCCCTTTCTCAGTAAATAAAATGAATAAATATCACAAGCTGAAGCTGACAGATGTATCTATCAACAGGGTTTTCATCACAATGCATCTGCATTTCTTTTATTGTTTGTAAGATTTTGAAAATAGATTTAAAAATAAAAATAGGACATGGTATTCGGTGCAAGGCGGATACTGAGAAATCCATACCAAGCAACATAAAGAGGCACTATTTTAATTTCAAACTTAGCTATGTGTTGATAGCTTAGAGAACTAAGAGCTCTAACACTGGGATTTTCTTTTCACACTGCTACCTATACACTTGTTCTGGCTTAATGACAAATTGATTAAAGCAGATGCTCATTTCAACTCTAACAACTCTTGTCCCAGTTACTAATTACCATACTAATGGCCTATCAGGTGCCAATTATCAGCCCAGATCAATACTGCAAAAAAGATAATATTTTACCTGAGGGTTAAGGTACGAGAATATTGAAGCAATTTTCAAGAGCTTTAAAAAATAACAAGCACTGTAGATCTATCTAGAAGAAGTTAGGATTCACAGACTCCATTTCATTAAATTCACAATTCATTTCATTAAAAAGAATCAAATGTTTGGGTTACTATAGATATTAACTTTGTAGACTGAAAACAGGAAAAACATAGAGGTCTGCGTTAGAAAGCTGCTCACCCTTGAAAGAAAACCTTTCACACAGATTCCTTCTCATTTCATAAGAGAAGACAGCAGGCCTGAGCAAATATTTATCATCAATATACTCTTCCTGCTTTAAATATTTCTGCTTAAATACAAATTAATTCATGCAAATGACTGAACTAGGTATAAAAGCATATCCACTGCAATGGATTGACTCGGACAGCCAAGCCTTGTCAAAGTTATGTCATCAATTTGATGGATTAAGCATCATCAGCAACAAAACCACTTTGAAGTTACCAAATGCTTGGTTTAGTATTACAAAATTGTTTTCAACAGAGAACAACTCTAAAACAGCTAATATTTTGGTTACTTGTCAGTGAATAAAATCAATACCACCCTCAAGTCACTCAACCTGATGTTCTCTTAAATTGGCTAAATGGCAAACAGATTCTATTATAAAATACTATTTTCAGTGCAGATGCTCCTTGAGCATATTCTCTGCCCAGCTTATACATTCCAGATTTTCCTTTTTAAGAGGGGTTTTTTAAATTAGTCACTCTTAGTAAAGAAATACATGTTGTAATGGTTAAATTCCAACTCATCTCCCATTAGGTAGATATTTTGAATATTCCACATACTGAAATAGTAAGGGAAATAGTTATTTTTGACAGGCAATATCCTAAAGGTTTTATTTTAAAGTGGTTTACTAGTTTGACAGACATCTTTACTGAAGTAATTCTTATATATATCTCCTATTGGATTTCCCTATTGCCTACAGAAAAGCTGGGGAGGGCTCTTTATCAGGGAGTGCAGGGATAGGATGAGGAGAAACAGTTTTAAGCTGAAAAGGGAAGATTTAGATTAGATATTAGGAAGAAATTTCTTACTGTGAAGGTGGGGAGGCCCTGGCACAGGTTGCCCAGAGCAGTGATGGCTGTCCCACCCCTGGAGATGTTCAAGGCCAGGTTGGATGGGGCTTTGAGCCCCCTGATCCAGTGGGAGGTGTCCCTGCCCACGGCAAGAGGGGTGGAACTGGATGGGCTTTAAAGTCCCTTTCAACTCAAACCATTCTATCATTCTATGATATAACTATAAAACTATTTTATAGTTAAAACTACATCCATTTTAATAAACTTCAGAATACATTTAATCATGTATCTCAGAAAATGATGGATATTAACAACATACAGACATACAAAGCAGAGAACAGTTCAAAAAATTGTTTGCTTATTTCTATTTAAAAGGAATTTTCTTTAAATTAAAAGAAGAAAACCCTTCTTTTCAGTCATTTAAAAAGCATAAATGCTATTCATCATTCATCATGTTTTGTGCCTCAGTGAATGGTGTCACTTCAGGAAGAAATAGCCTTATTTAAAAAAAAAAGAAAAAACAAAACACGGTGTTTGGGGGGACTGCAATGCTATTTAATAAGCTCATCATAGAACCTTGTGTCACAAATGTCAAAAAAAGCTAGAATTTACACAAACATGTAAAATTAACCACATGCAGAAACAGTTGGGTTTCCTATAAACCATCTTTGTACAGACCAGTTTCAAATGAGAACCTACATCATCTGCATCACAGCTCAATCTACCTGTGGCCCAGAACAATTTGCACTTGTTTCGTTCCCAACTGCAGTTTCTGTTTGAGTTTTTAAATTGGAACAGCATATAATGAAATACCAGTTCTGCATATTAAAATCAATGTCTGTATTCAGATCATAAAGCTTTTTACAATACAACTCTACTCTCTCTAAAATTCAGCCATCCAAACCTCATTTCTGTTGATAACCATTTAATGAAAACTGATCAATTCTCCCTTCTCTCTCCTATAAAAAAATCTTGCTAGTTCCTCAATAAAGTGCTACCACGAATGACTCAGGGGAAAGAATTAAAGTTTTTTTGCTAGAATGTTTTTAAGCATTTTTAAGAAAAAAATATGAAGTATCTATTTTATCCTTGGTAGAAATCACATGGGGAAAAGTGAAGCTGTACAAAGAAGATCGCCAATGATTAATGTATCTCCAGATGCAGTAAATAAAACAGTCTATCAGTATCTACTACTTGACATCTCATGGTGGTGCCTGTTTGGAAGCAATGAGCAGTTGCATTGCAGTGGGACAAGAAGCAAGACATCTTGGGACAGAGATGCATGCCCAGCACATCTGGAGAAGTGGGGTTCCTGGGAAGCCAAGGGAAGGCAAAGGTTTCTTCTCACTATTCACAAAGCTTTCACCCCTTGTCAGACGAGTAGCACGTGCTTACAACTCTTGGCCACACGAATATTTGGGTGGATGGCACCTAGAACCTGACAGACACTCTGCCTTGTCTCCTGGATGGCCTCTGGTTGTTGTTGATGTCACCATTGTCATGATCCCATATCATTCTAAGTAGTTTTTTTCAGTCACAATTCGAAAGTTTTGATTGATCCATCTTACTCTAAATTGAAAACAAATAAGAACCACTTGCTCATTCATGAAACACCTGAAAACCAAGGGCTTTACACAGACAAAACATTATTTTTTAAAGGTTTTGATTAAGGTGACAATACTGCTATAAGTCCTTATTTTACCTTATTTCCCTTCTCCCCTCTACAACTGATGAACTGCCTTTGTCTAAGATGCTGATATGGACTATGAGCAACAGCAAGGACCAGGGCATGTCAGTAAAATCTTTGGCTCTCTTCCTTGGCTCTTTTCAAGCACAAAAGACCAGTAACAATACACAAAAAATTGAATAAACCATTTTTAAAGCTGACATGTACCTTGTACATTAGCCAAGGTCTCCTTAGGACCAAAAAAATTACAATCACTGATAGTGTTGATTTCTCAGACACATACATTAAACCAGCACTTGTGTTTCATGAAGGTAAAAATAATTGTATATATCCAATACTTTGTTATAGATAAAGGGTCCATGACAAAGTCTACTGGTAACATTTGTTTTCAGGAAGATGCTCACCTTGAAAAGGTTTTGTCTGCCACAGAGTTTTGAAGGAATGTTTACTCTTAAATCTTTGGCAAAAACTCTCCTTAAATATTCCCCTTACACAAAGGAAACATCACTTTCCTCCCTTCTGCTCTTTAGTAAATCATCCAAAGTTGACTCCACCAGCAGCAGTCAGAAATAATAATCGTGACACAGAGGATTGTTCCTAAAACACAGCCTACGCTGAATTTAATCTGTCACAACATCGCAGTACATACTAAAATATTTTTAAAAAGCTCCCTCATATATGTGGTTTTGTCCATCTCAACTCATCTGAAGGGTTGTTTTCAAGTGACAGCAGGTTGAGTAGCCAGAAAAGCCATCAAACACTTTCTCTTCCTTTTATAAAGAGAACCCCTTAGCTTTAACTAAAGCAGTACAAAGGCCCAAACATAGAATGATAGAATGGTTTGGGTTGAGAAAGGCCTTAAAGATCATCCAGTTCCAACTCCCCTGCCACGAGCAGGGACACCTCCCACTGGACCAGGCTGCTCAAAGCCCCATCCAATCTGGCCTTGAACAGCCCCAGGGAGGGGGCAACCACGACTTCTCTGGTCAACCTGGGCCAGGGCCTCCCCACCCTCATCGTAAAGAATTTTGTCCTAACGTCTAACCTAAATCTTCCCCCTTCAATTTAAAGCCGTTCCCCCTCATCCTATCACTACTTGCCCTTGTGAAAACTCCCTCCCCAACTTTCCTGGAGCCCCTTTCAGTACTGAGAGGTTGCTCTAAGGTCTCCCCAGAGCCTTCTCTTCTCCAGGCTGAACAACCCCAACTCTCTCAGCCTGTCCTCACAGCAGAGGTGCTCCAGCCCTCTGACCATCGCCATGGCTTCATGGTGGACTGGAAATCTGTGTTGTTATTTTCCCCCCTGCCTGCAGCAAATAGTCTAACTTCTAAAAATTGAAGTGGGTTTGGGTTTAGGAAGAGATGGAGAATTACACATTGTCTTCTTTGAGATTTAGTTGACTCAAACCCAAAACTTTAGGAGTTAATTTCATGGTGTGAAGTCTGTATAGGAAGATTTAACAGATTTCAAAGAGAAACAGCTATGCAGGGAAAAGACTCCAACTTCACTAACTCCTTAAGTGGGATGCAATGAAACAAGAAAAGCATCAAAAGTGATGTATAAGAGCTCAAATCCACAGAGACATAGATGCTGTAATGCTTCTTATCGCACCACCAAATTGTCAGATGCCCATTTGCTTCAGTACAATTCCCCAACCCAGAGCCAACTACCATGACTACCCATCCAGCAAATGGGATGCATAGGGATAACCTAATTGGAGAATTTATCTACCTCTACACTCACCTATATGTGTTTTATTTGACTGGGAGTTACAGATTGAAACAATTTACTGGACTTAACGTGTGTATACAGTTTCTCTGGACAGAAACGGCTGCACCAGAACATCCACTGGGCAGGAGTAGGATGTACAGGACATCAGATGGACAAGCTGTTACTGTCTGGAAAAGAGCTGGAATCTGAAGAGCTGGAATCTGGCAGCAGGTATAGTGAGTAGTAAATAGTGATGATGTAAAACAGTTAGGTCAGGCACACAGTGCCTGGCTATATTAAGGTACAGAAGTTCATTAACAAGGAGTAGTAAAAAGTACTCTGCTAGAATAATTCACAGATGTTATGCTATACATGACAATTTATGACCTGTGATATTAATTATGGTTCCCATGAATGGTGACAGTTTATAATCCAACCACAGCAGCGTGAAAAGAACAGAATAATTTTATTAACAGAGTTAGTGACCATGATACTCAAACTGATTTGTGAGGACCCCAGCGTCATATCTGGATGGCAAGAATAGACTATGGGGGTATTTGGTTTATGGAGATTAGAATAGACAACTGGTTGGTAAAAAAGAAGCTGGTCTCCACTGTCAGAAACCTCCTACAAGGTTTTTTCTGAATCTGAATGATACTTTACATTGATTCTCTTACAAGAAATGCTCCAGTCTCCTTTTACTACTTCTCAAAGAAGCAGTGCCAAGAGAAGGTGTAACTGCATGCATCTCTCCCACTGGGCTGGAGGCTTTATAAGAAGAGCTGTTCATACAGATTTTAGATGATATTACTTTTCACAAGCCTCAGGCTCACTGGCCCTTAGCTGCAGCTCTAGCCCTGGCCACAGGGAAGCATTCCCACTTGCCTTCATTGCACGCCCTAAGGGACGCAGCACAGTGCAGCCCCAACATAATTTTCAACACTTGGATAAAAACCTTAAACTCTAAGCCTTTTTAGCCTACTGTGACACTGTCTGAGACTAAAGCAAAGCTTTGTGCTAGGCACAGAAGTGCCATTCTGCTTTCAAGTTAGCCCTAGGCAAGCTGTAAAACCAGCTGAATCCACAAGACACTTCACCCCTTCCTTAGTTGTACGGAAACTGCCTCAAACATTCCAAGACACATTCTAAAAACAAGCACAGAAGTTAAGGTCACAGCTTTGCTGGATAACAAATAATCAGACTCAACAATAAAGCATTTTTAGGGCAGTCAAGCTCTCTTCCTCTCCTCTTCCAAGTAACTCTTTCATGTGGCACAGTCCATCTTTCTCTCTTTCTTGTATGGGTGTAACCATTAGCGTTACTCCCACCCCAAATTCATCCCAGTCCAGGTTCAATAGATACATAAATAAAGGCACAATAATTGTCTTCACTTTAAATCTTTAAATCTTTATAAAATTTAAAATGTAAAAAATTTAGAAGCTCTAAATCTTTACTTGTGAACTTGTCTATTCTTGCCAGCTGTGCTGCTCTGTTGTAATCAAAGTAACACATAGAAGCATCACCTGACCTATACATCCTTAGAAAATTGGGACTACAGCAATGCTTGGCATTAAAAATTCCCCAAAAATTACTTTTATAAGAATTATAAAAGACATTTGCTCTATAACAGACACGTCCCGAGCACTGGAATTCAAAACAGTTCCTGCTGGTGTGTCATCGGTGGAACACAGGCAGCCTGCCCTGTTCCACTGCTTCACTGATGTATCCTGCACTAAAGAGATTATTCAAATGCCAACCACTGAATGGCATTGTCATGTCATGGGAAGAATGATTTTTAAAAACAGGATATTTTGATTCACTTATTTTGAAAGAAAATACAGCACCATATAATTTCCCAACAGGAAACAAAAAACTTGCTTAATTACAACTATATCCAGCACAAACACTAATATAAAGCAGCTGAGCACAAGAGACAGGTACACTGCTTGCATCCCTATCTCACAGCCAAGAATGTCTGGAAAGGAGTAAAGAAAGTCTATTTTGCTCTACAGTTTGTATTATTCAAGGTAGCCTGAAGAGGAAATAATGGATATCAAAAAATTTTGGAGAACTAAAGCCCAATGGAGAGTAGATTCTGCTCCGTTGAGCTTGCCAAACCAAGAGACATACTTCTAGGTGTGCATACAGTCAATTATGGAAGAGCCCAACTTAGAAGCCAAAAGCAAAATTACTTCATTCTCATGAAAGAGAAAGCCTCATGCCCAAACTGTTCCCATTTTCCAGACAATTAGTACTGAAGTCAGACAGATAAAAAGCATATTTCATTGGAATGGAACACCTAAGAAGATTACACACACCATTTTTAATTCAGCTCTTGGCAAGTTATGCTAACATAACTAGTTTTACATTGCAATATCAATATTGCACTGTTCTCCAGATTTAACACATTCACAACTAACTCACAATAAAGTGCCAGCACACAAAGTTCTTTGCTAAGTACTTGAAGCTGCTCCTTTATTCACCAGCTCCTTCTTATTTCCACACTGAGAACGCTGCCTTGTAGGAACGGGACAGGACAGTCAAACTCCACTTCTTCCCCATTTTTACAGAGCCATGCAATCTCCTGAATAAAGTTTGTAATGTAACAATGCTTACTAAAAGTATTGCTTCACATTTACAGATTGTGCAACTCTGAAAGATCCCAGAGCACCTCATGAACTTTATCTATCTCATACTGAATGTGCCAAAGAAGAGAAAGTGAGCCCACCGCAGTATGAAAAAAGCAACAAAAAGGCTGATACCCATTTAAAAAAATACTACACAAGACCCACTGTGAATCACAAAAGTTATTTTTCTTCACATTTTAGATTAAAGAACTATCTCAAATGTTTCAAGTTCCTGATATTTGCCTTCTGAGTGTTTAAGCCATTAGAGCGCGTTTGGGTCATGTTCTGAAGCTTTGATATATTATTTAAAAGAAACCTGCAATTCCAGCAAAAATGATTGATACTAGAAGCATGAATTAAAGAAAAAAAGAACCTCAAGTCCCTGCTAGTTCTGGCAATAAGTACTACATGTAGAGCATAAAATTAGTACATTTTATACAGATATTCAATGTTAATGTGGGAGTTTTATTTTATCGTTCTCCTTAGCAACCTAATGATCTCGCTCTTCGACAACCAGCTGAGGGCTGGAACGTGTCCTTACAGAGGCAAGCTAGAATTTTTAGGCAGTTAAATTAGTACAGAGGCAATCATAAAGTCCACCTCGATCAACAGACCAGTTTTTGATGAAACTCTTGAAACACCACAGCTAATGGCACAGTATCCATAGGAGCATCAAAGCTTTCTGTTGAATGGAAAACTCAACGACTGGACTCACCAGGAACAAGGAGAAAACACCTTGTTTCAAACACAATCAAATATGGAAAACTAATGGTGAAACATGGCCAAATGGCAGAAAAAGGAAAAGAAAAAACTTGGGAAAAAATAAGAAAGAAAAAAGAAAACTCATTTTCTTTTAGCATTTTAAAAAATTTTTTAACTTCACTTCAGACAAGTTCTTAAAAGCTTTTTTATTAAACTTCCAACAACTAGAAGCTCTCTGGGTTGCTTTTGTTGTGGGGTTTTGTGGGTGTGTATCTGTCTTTGATAAAAGAAGTTCTAATAAAGTGAATTTGTTATATGATTGCTGTCAATTTTTCCCCTGCCAGAAAGCAGAGCCCTGAGAGAAAAAAAACAGGGAACATATTAACTCTGCTATCAGCAAATAAAGCTGCAGTGATATCAATAGAAGAGGGAATTTGACTCATAACAGTATATTTTTACCTGCTTTTCCATCTGCTAGGAAGAATTATACCCTTCTACAAGGGGGAATTACACAGAAGAGGAAAGCTGGCTATCTTAAAACCTTATTCTCATATAAATCAGAATATCAATAAGTGCTTATTATTTATGCACAAATCCTTATGTTATTAAATAGCTTTTGAAAGCGTGCATACAGTGAAGATTTTACCAAACAAGTAGGATGTATTTTTTATAAATAAAATAGTATTTCTTCTACTTCTTCAGAAGAAACAACAGTTTGACTAAGAAATGAGTTGTATGAATATTTATTAGAATTAAAATGAGTAAAATATTACTTGTTTGTTCCAGAATATCCCGGATAAATATATCTTCAACGCTTAAATTTCTCCTTCTTACAACTATATAAAAATATCTATGAAATAAGGTTTTTTCCCCAGTATTTTATTTCCACCTTGCAGTTCTTCATTACAGTTTTCATCCAGTTCTCACAAGGTTTTCTTGTAGCCCTTTTTTACGCGCTACAGCAGACGTTCTCAACACTTTAATGTTTCCCAGTGAGGTAAAATAATTATTATTCTAATTTATGCCTGGGAATTTAGGTACACTAAAATGAGACCCAACCTGCCCATCATTCAAAGCTGCAGTTTCAATACCAACAGGACAGGTCCAACAGCCCAAAGTCTGCCACAGTGGAACACGAGACTGACTGCCTTCCCCCAGAACTACAGCCATGGCCATAACTGGGAAGTACAGTGCAATAAACGTTACAGCATATCCAGTAAAAACTGACAACTTGAAAAATTCACTACAAAACCTTATTTCTGCCAAGCATTTGTAATCCTGTAACCTTTCCCAATGCTCATAATTCATCCAGATTTACAAGGGACAGAAAAAGCTAGAGACACGTGCTTCGGTGAAGGCTGTCTCTTGGAAGAGCCCAGACATCCCAAAACTTCTCAAAAAATGACTCAGTTAATTCTGTAATTTTCTTATTTTTCTTCCTTGCATCCAGTAAAATTTCTCTCATTTAATACCAGAACTTGAGAAGTGAAACATCCCCTTAGAATATTCCTTGCATTTCAATAGCTTGTTCCTGAAAATTTATCTGTATGTTTAATTCTACCTAATGGATACACTGAAACCCATGGAAATTTTAAAACCTCTGTAGACAAAATTCTGTGAGGGACTAAAATGAGCAGCTAGAAAATTAGATATTGCATAAAATTAAACAAAATTATCTTAAAATAATAGTTTTCACCTAAAAATATGTTTTATGTCAATATGATTTTCCTGTTACTATCAATGGCAAAGTTCATTATTAAAATCAAGGGGGAGGGGGAACTAAGCATTTTTGTTTGTATCAGTCTTTATTGTATTACAGTCTAATTACTTGGAATAACCAAACTGTTCTAATCAGTTTCTCCTAAATAGGAGAGTGTTACAGGGTTTTACCAGACTACCACACAGCTGAGAGGTGGGTATACTAAAAAAAAATTATAAATAATAAAAAAATAAAGAAGATCCTCCATAAAACCACAATTAGTTGTCTATTCTTAACCTAGAGTGGGAAAAGAAAGAAAAAGTGTTGTAAAGTTTCCTTGATTTCCTCCAATCTCTGCTCCACCCCCAGCACATGAGGAGCAGATACAAAAGCATCAGAGGGAAGGAGGAAGAGACTGAGAGAGAGAAGGAGATAACATACAACCCTGCAGCTATGACTTTCTAATGAATAGGTATCTTGACAGGAATATAAATCTAACTTTCACAGCGAACAGCTAAAGTTTGGAATTGTCAAAGAAGTCCTTATTTTAGAAATAACAAGGTTATGTAATCTCAGGAGCAAACCTATAACAGGAGCGTCCAAAACCAGATTTTATCCAGAGCTGTGGAGAATGGTATTTACACCCTGAGTCAAGCTCCAGATGATTTATGCAGAACAAAATAAAGTAATATATACAAATGAAGCATTTAAAATAATACTTATCTTCTAGATAACTACTGTGCATGTATTTTGACAATATATCACAATACTTTCAAAATAGATTTTAAGTGTAAGGATAATTTTTACAGAGAAAAGATATTTTTGTATTTTAAACATAATATGAATCTGATAAAGTTCATATTCTTCATACAATGTGATTCAGGACTGACCTGGTACTTATGTTCTTCATCTCCTGATGTTCAAAGGGAAATAATTAAAAACAACAGTTGACTGAAACTTCTATACAGGAATGCATCACTCTCCCACAGTAAAAATGACAAATTCTGTTTGAGAGTATTTACTAGAAGTCTAGATGTGTGGTTATCATCCTTCCTCAGGATATCCAGCAATTTTAACAAGTCTCTAGTACTGGAATTTTATGCTAGTCTCCTAATACATTCAAAGTGCCTATAACTGGATCAGATCTCTTTTCACACATGCTGTCTTAAAAAAAAAGGCTATATAGACTCTCTAGTTTATAATTATTTTTTAAAGAACAGAGTTAGGAAAGGATTTAAGAGCAGAAATTCAGTTTTTATGTTATTATTTGTGTCTATGAACCCAGTCTATGAACCCAACAGATGTCAAGCTCACAATCTAAAATGTGATCACAGCCAAAAACAACTCAAAAAAATGGCTGTTCTGCAGAGTTTATTTCATCCAAAAGAAACCATTTGGAATACTACACGGATTTTACACTACAGCTTGTCCTGTATAACCCTTTGGTCCATGTAAAAATCTAGGAAAAGGAACGTGTTACACGTAACAAAAGCAGGGCTTTTCAGTCTGAAAATGCAATTTTAAGTTTACTCTGGAAAGGTCAAAATTCAATTTTCCAATTCCTCCGTCTTATGGAATTGCTGTAACTCTTGACCAGGACAGGGAAATCCAGTACTAGAGCAACCTTCTGCCCTTTAGCTCAGTAAATGGGATACAAGAACCTTTTATGATAGACATAAACTCAGGACAGCAGAGTGCTATGGCCCAGCAGCACAACCAACTGTCTGAGACACAAGTTTCAAATTAGGGAAAACAATGGTGGAATGGACACAAGTCAAAGGGAAAGAACAGCAAAATAGATATGTGAAATACTGACTGGTGACAGAGTTTACAAAGGGTGCCTGAGGCTGAGTGGTAGGTGCTAACGGGAGTTACGAGCAAATAAACTCTTTCCTGTAGTTCGACCTTTAGGAGGCACAGAGGAGCAGAAAGTTTATTCCCAGTCTTTGTAAAAAGATGGAACAGCATCCCCATACACCACTACCACACACTGGTAATCAAACCACTCATTAACATCTAGGACTGACAAAGTGTTTGGGCACAAAAGAGAAAAAAATAACTTCTCAGTGAAGACTTCATTCAGAGTTTAAAGCTCTTATCACACTTCATCTTTCGTCAAGACAAAAATCCATCATTTAGACCTAATCTTGGTTTCCCATCTCATGCTGGGAGTCTACCATTGGCTAGACAAACAGTGAGGGGGTAGCAGTGAAACAGTACATCTGTCAGCACTGCTTCCTCATGAAAACACCCCCAGCCTCTGCAAGAGATATTCTTCTTTCTTGACTATTTATCAAGCAAAGCATTAAGGGCAGGATTCCAGCCAGCTGATTAAATGCATCAAAGATAAATCCATAGATGCAGTGAAAGAATATGCTGGCAGAGTCTGACCTTCTGGCACCTCTCCTTGCTGGAGAGCAACAAGCAATATTTATGCCTTTTCCCCAGTTCCAACTATGACAACTTGAGGGCCAGATACTATTTAAAATAACTACAATCCTGAAAGGAATAAGGTTCCTACTGGATAATGCAGCGTACGGAATACAACGAATTGAAAGAAACCTCTTTAAACACAGGGCTATTCATGGTTAACTCTAATGTGCTATTTCTCTACATGAAGAGGCACTCCACTTCTTTGTTAGTCTTCCCATTCCTTATGATCTATTTCAAGTTGCAAGCTCTGTACATTCCTCTATATTCCCTATTTAACGATACGGGAAAATGTCTGAAGTAAAACTCTAATGATTATAGACTCTGGTCAAGATATGTGATAAACACATTGAATAAAATGATATTTTTTTACTTAAAATAATTTTTTAAATCATAAAAAAAAAACAACCATAGGTAATTCTCCAGCTACTTCTTTTTATAAGATATTTTTTAAAATCTGTAGTGTTTGCATAATATTACTAATATTTGTGATGTAATACTTTAACAAAAGGCTAAGTAATGGTGAAATTTCCTAAGAAACGCAGGGAACATTAGATTTATCACTAAAACACTGTCAGATCAATCACAAAATCCAAAAGCAAAAGCAAAACAGAAAAGGGAAAAAGGTTATTATACACAGTAGGCATGAATTGCAATAACTTTGGGTTATATCTAATTGTACTCACAGTTGACACTGATCTCCTTTGATTCCCTTAGTTGTGCAGAAACATTTTCCTGTTTGCATGTGACAAATATTTGCATGTCCACTGCACGTGCAAGCTATGAAAACAAAAAAAAGGAATGCAAGATTTATTCACCCATATTTTACTTTATAATAGGAATATACACGGATTTTAATACTTCATACTACACACATCTTCTACAAGCTGTATATAAAAAACTATTTCAATTATAATCTCCTTTGAATACCATTTCACTAGCACATCATTTATTTTTTGGAGAGTTCAGAACTGCACATGTGTTATTATGCACTTTCCTCCACACCTTAAACAACAGCAGTTTGAGAACAGCCATTAAAATCTACCAATTCAATGCAGAAAATTATTAACAATCCTTCTTTTCTGTACATGAAATCCTGACCAATGGCAAAAGCAATAACAAAATTCCATTAGCTTTAAATGTGCGATATTCCTGCAGATTTTTGGTAAAATGTTAAAAGAGTTCCCATTATATTAAACAAAAGCAAACACAAAGAAAGCTTTGAAAACATTTGAACAAAAGCTGAATTAATACAATTATGGTCCACAATAAGAATATTCTGGAGGCAAAGAAAACAGCATCTTGCAAAAGCTCCTGAAATTTGAACTGAAGGGGAATCACAGAAACATCGTTCCTCAACTCCTTTTTGAACTCCATGGTAAAGTAAATCTCTCCAATCTCTCATCACCACTCTTTCTGCCTGACTGATTCTCACCTGAAGATAAACTTTGTGTTTCCAATTCTTGAGCTTTTCTTTTTGGTTTTTTCCTTTCCCTGTTTATACAAATTATCAACTTATTTTGGCAGTTTTTTGGTCTTTTATAACCAACTATACAAAACTTAACAACCTCCCTCAGGTAAATGTGTCAATAAGTTCCACACAGGAATAATTACCTGCTAATATTCACACCACATTAAAAGCCTTTCTTAAATATAAAGTAAATCTGAACCTACTTTGGAGCTCATATTATGTTTTCACTGAAATTTTAATTATGATTAAGATAAAGAATTCAATATGTAGGCTCCGCTTGGCGACACAATACTAAGTGGTGACCTGTATATAATAAAAGTTTATTTTTCTCTTTACAATCCTAATATTGAATTTCTATCAGAGAGATTGAGTTGCAATATTCCTGTTCTTCTGATAAGGAATAGCACACAATGAATACCTCTGTGGCAGCGTCCCATTCCATGAACACTCCAACCTCTCTAACCCAGTGGGGAAAAAAGGCAATATAAAAAGCCAGATGAAAACCACAATAGGATATTATTGACAGACTATGTCAGTGTCAGGAATGTTATGTTTTTTTCATTTTTGAGAGCTTCTTAAATAGCCAGCCAAAGCTGAAGGAGAAATACTTACTAAAGAGGTACTAGAGATCCAAACTGTCTGCAAGAAAAATATATCAGAAATTTCTATGCAGCATATACTGCTGTGTGATGTTTTTCTCTCTTTCATAATACAGCTTGTAACAACATTTCTGAAAATCACCCATGGCTTCCACAGGGTGCTAAACCTTGTAATTGTGCAGTGATCTTGACACTCTACAATAAATGTTTAACTATTACTCCTTTATAATCAGCTACATTTTCTTAAGTCTGTTCATATTTCCCCCGCTCTACATTTATGGAATGATTATTTGGACACTTTAAGATACAATTCTAAAGTCTCTTCTCAAAAGCTAAATTAAGTTATGTAAAACTTTGCTATATTCCCAGTGAAAAACAAAGGAATATATTCTTAACATCTTATTCTGCTTACGGTTAATTGCCCTTAACAGTGATGGACCATTACAAGACAGCAAAAGTTATAAAGGAGCTAAAAAGGCTGAATTCCAAATCATTTTCCAAAAGCTGTCCATATATTGACAAGTATAGAAGCTATTCATAACCAACCTTAATTGATAACTCCCATAGTTCTTGCTTGCTTAAAAAGAAGTAGATTGAAAATGTGAATGTGGAACTTCCTTTACTTCAGCAGCTTTTATTTAGCAAATTTATTTAGTAAATTTAAACACTAAATTATAAAAACCTTGGGACACTACACATCTTTATCACCTTCCTGGGGAAAAAAAGGGTAAAATGAATTACATAGTAAAAGTAACAGATGTGTGAGACTTTGAGACAGAGAAAGGGCAAAACCATTTTCTTTGGCAGCTCAAACATGACTTGTATACCTAACCCATGGAATTACTTATAAATCAAAATTTTCAGTACCATTTATTCCCCAGGCACACCTAAATGAAATCAGCACCTATATAGTGTACTATGTGCTCACTCACACAGGAGTGCACAGATGAACTCCTCTCTAATCAGCCAGGTCTGTCCTTCCATTTAAACCTCATCATGTTTTAATCACTGCATTCTCTCTCTACAGTTTCCTGGATTTCTACTGGAGAATCACCAAATAACATAAAAGCCTGACAGAATTCATTTTCCCACGGACTAAATTTCAATCTGTGTTATTCATAGAGTACACAAATAAAGGAGATGTTTATAGTTTGGTCTCTCTCATCACACACACCAACACTTGACCTCACCTGACACCTATATGAAGCGTCTGTAGTCCTAAGATCAGTATGGATGGAAAAAGAAAGAGCTCAGAAGACTCAGAACCTTCCATTCTGTATTCCCTGTCAGTGAAAAGAACACTTCTAACAAGCCCAGCAGCTAATTTTCTTCTGCTACAAGATGACAAGCAATTACTCTCATTGATCAAGTTCTTAGTAATTTAACTGTTCCCCACATAACACCTTGAAAAAAAGACATCGTGAGTTAATCACTTTTTACATTATTCTAAAAATCTCATCTGGACAAATTTTATTTAACAGCAGTAAATGCATGTTTTAATTAATCTCAGGCTTGCAAGTCTGTGATGAAAAACGGATTCCTACCTATCTGTGGACCTTTATGTAGGGAGTAACTCATAAAACAAAATACATATCAGGCATCCCCCTGCTGTTAGTGAATGTGAAAATGTGTTATCAAACAAATGCAACAGCAGAACCAGGATGATATTATAGTACATTCTGCAGAAAAAAATTTAGATTTCATTATCTTCGTGCCTCCCTGCAGGTTTTTTCCACTGGCCAACTTCCAGATGAATACAAAAGAAATCAGAGCTTTAAAAAACAAACTATGTTTACTAATTAATAAACAGCAACCTTAAGCTACATGTGATTTCAAAGCAACATCAGATTTACATTCTTCTGTTACCTCAATATTTCCAAACTCCTCTTTCCATATTTTCTTTAATATTTTCTGCTTGGTTTTCTCTGTTTACCCATTCTCAGTGGTTTCATGGTTTCTCTTCTGGTGGCAATGCAAGCCAAGAGGGAAAACTGTACCTACAGCAGCATCTCTTGCAGTCTAATACTGGAAGAAATACGCCAAATCTTGGAATCAGTTTTAAAAGCATATTGTTTATCAATAATTCTCAGCTGGGAGAAGTCAGCACAAGAGACTGAATTTATGTTTCCCATAATTTTTGAGGTCTCACCGCTTTGCACCACATGCATTTGTATTCACAGAAGGAGGTTTAAGTTCCAGCAGCAGCAGCTGCAGCTAAAGCCTGTATTAAGTAACTTCTTTTTTCTTCAAAAAAAAGGACAGTTATCATCCTTAATGTTGATCTAAAGAAATGTTAAACACGATTCTTCTTCATAACAACTCCCTAGAGCCAAAGGAAAAGGAAGGAAGAGTTAAAAGTTAAAATGAAAGCTATACTTAATAGTTCACATTTCAAATGCTTCTCTCTTTTTTTCCTGTATATTTAATAAAAGGTTTAAGAGTTTGACTAGAACTGCAGGGTGATAAGTAGAAATTTCTAATTGAAAATCTCAGGCTCAGAATACTTAATGCTAAATGGTGGGAGGATCACGTTATCGCTTTTGATTTTCTGGGTCTGTCTGCCCCAACTTAATTAACACATGAGAGAACACTGTCAAGGAATATTTCTAGAGATCCCATTTTCATAGAATCATAGAATAGTTTGGGCTGGAAGGGACCTCAAATATCATCCAGTTCCATCCCCCTGCCATGGACAGGGACACCTCCCACTGGATCAGGGGGCTCAAAGCCCCATCCAACCTGGCCTTGAACACCTCCAGGGATGGGGCAGCCACCACTGCTCTGGGCAACCTGGGCCAGAGCCTCCCCACCCTCACAGGAAAACATTTCTTCCTAAACTCTCATCTAAATTTCCCCACTTTTGGCTTAAAACCATTCCCCTCATCCTATCCCTGCACTCCCTGATCAAGAGCCCCTCCTCAGCTTTCCTGGAGCCCCTTTCAGCACTGGAGGCTGCTCTAAGGTCTCCCCGGAGCCTTCTCTTCTCCAGGCTGAACAACCCCAATTCTCTCAGCCTGTCCTCATATGGGAGGTGCTCCAGCCCTCAGATCCTCTCCGTAGCCTCCTCTGGACCCACCCAGCAGAGTCATGTCCTTCCTGTGCTGAGTGAACACAGGATTCTTCACAAGGTCTCGACTGTGGAGTACAAGGGTTGAATCAGCTCCCTCGCCCTGCTGGTCACATTTCTGAGGCAGCCCATTTGGCTTTCTTGGCTGCAAGCACACACTGCCGGCTCATGTTGAGCTTCTAACCCACCAACACTTCCAAGTCCTGCCCTTCAGGGCTGCTCTCAACCTGCCCTCTGCCCAGCCTGTAATTGTGCTTGGAATTGTCCTCAACATGGTGCAGGACTTCGTACTTGTCCCTGTTTTCTGCCCTAAGGATGCCTAAGGGGTTTTGTGCCTTAGAGTTCTCCTACAACGTGGCATCTCCTCTGTGTGTGTGTGAAGTTAGCTAAGCTGAGATTCTCAGCCAGTAAGGACAGTGTCAGCTTCTGCCACACTCAAGCATTTTACCAAGCTTCAGTATCTTTGAAGTGATGTCCTTTTCCCAATTCATTCCCACATCCTCGACAGCCACAATTCTTCCACACAGTGTGAACCTTTTGCCTTGTCACATCTCTCAAGTCACGTTGACAGCAACACATTCTCTGTAATGATTATGTTTTAAATAGTGCCCAATTCTTAATATGAACTATGTTTTCTTGGGACACCAAGAGTCGGCTTAAAATTAGAGGATGAAGCCCATCTACATGGATTTGCCAGGTTAAGAGAAATTATTATAAATATAAGCAGAAATATTATTTATGCTTTTCAACAGGGATATTGCATCCATAATGGAAAGGTAGAAACAAACAGAAAGATAACAACACTTACAAGTCCACAGGTCCAGCAAAGAAACATTCTCTAAATGTGATTTTTTTTCTTTATTCAAAATATACTTATTTAAAAAATAAATTAATTAATTAATAGATGAGTGAATAAAAACCTGCATAAATAAATTAATAAATAAATAAATCTAGAGTCACCTTTAGGACATATTGTCAAAAACCCCAAAATATCAGTATAGAAAAGTAGTCTCACCAATGCCATTATGTTTTTTACTGAGTGTCACCGTATGAACAGTGGTACAAGAACTGTTAGGGAAGAGAAAAGATTACTCAGGGTACACCACATTCAGTTTCTACTGCTGTACAAGGTATTCCAGGACTCATGGCAGCATCATTCTCAAACACTTTTAGGATGTTACCATGACACTAATCCTCTATCACATCTTTCCTGAAAGTCATCACTGCAGAGAACAGCTTGAAATCCTGTTTTCAAGACTTTATAGCAGCCTTAATGTACATTCTATTACATTCTAACAGTCTTATTAACTTCTGTTCACATTCTCTGTTTCTTCCTAATTTAAGTGCTCATAGTCAGTATTCAAAATTCAGAAATGAATCAGTGCAAACCAACTGTTAAAATGAAACACACAGAATTTTCTTCTTTTAAAAAAAATGTAAAAGGTAAAAATCTGCATTCCAGAACACCACTGACTTTATATAACAGGAAGTTAATTCCAGGCAATGTATTTCCAATGAGATAATCACACCTCTAGGATACAACAGGGACTGATAGGATATTATGTCTCCCCCTTCTCCTCATGGGAAAGAAGTTCATCTATCATTTTCTATTTCATAACTCACAGTGCTAACAGGTTTTAATTATAAGGCTAAGCTTAAGACTCAAAATAAATACCTGTTTCTACTGAATTTCAGAACCTTCTATTAGGCAAGGATTATCATTAGCCTTACACCTTCCAAATTAATTCCAGTACACAAAACACAGAACAACTTGTTACCACCAATGCCCATATTTCATTTAAATATACAAGAAAAGTTGGGCACTGGAATAGTCACTGTTTTGTGTGTGAAACTCTCAGGCACAGAATATAGACATGAAGATATATTTTAATTCATCTAATTATTTTAAATTGACTTTCCAAATTATGTAAATTAAATGATAGGCATATTTTAAAAAAAAAAATTCATCAGCTAAAAAAAAATCTTCTTCCAAGTAAGACCGAAAACTTTGGATGCTGAATGTTGGAACCACTCGTTCATCCCCATCATGACTGAGAAACATGAGCTAAGTACACAAAATTATACAAACTGCTAGCAGGCTGAGCTTTAATACTGAGTTCTGATAAATTCTATGTTTTAGGTATAGATACTCCATAGAAATTCAGTCCTGTGTAGGTGATGGAAATGATCCCCCAGGTTGACTGGCAAGATTTAAAGCTAAGGTGTCATTAATATCAAGAATTTTAGTTTATGAGTCAACAAATGTCCCAGTCATCCCTTACCTATCATGCTTTGGTTTGTCTCATACTCCATGTCCACTGGAATGAAACCAAACCAGAAGATACGGATACAGAACCACAAAGGTGATTAATGAATTGGAACATCTTTCATATTGGGAGAGGCCAAGAGTGCTGGGATTCAGCCTGAAGAAGAGAGGTGTCAGGGGGATTTTATTGACTTGTATAAACACCTGATGGGAGGGAACCAGCTCTAGTTGGGCCCACGAGAGACAATGGCCACAAATCAAAAAGCATGGAATTCCATCACAACACAAGAAAACACTTTTTTGCTATGAAGGTGACCAGGGTTGTGCCAGGCGAGGTACAGATTAGACATCAGGAAAAACTTCTTCACTGAATTTTTACATATTAACTGAAATGATGACATTAGAGTTTTAAAACAACGAAAAAAATAAAACCACCACCCTGGCAATTTTTACTCTATTTTTAGGGAAATAGCAGCTCACCTGACTTTTGTATAACATGCAGATTCTAAGTGGAACAGAAAGATTATATGAAAACAATATAATCCAGTAGAGTAAATCCATACAGTAAAATCACAACCCTATAGAATTTGTTAAATAATAAATCCATACCACGATTGATTCTGAGTTGCTAGCTCAGCATATAAATGTTCTTGCTGATGCTGACAACAAAAGAATATCCATCACTCTTTCCATGAAGTATGCATTTTAGACAATTGAATTTAAAACCACTTATTGCTTAGCCCCCTTCTCCAACACAGAGCTGCAAGAGCAATTTTTCTCTCAAACAGAGCTCATTATGAATGGTACTTTAACTTAATATGTTTACTTACTTCTGAGATTACTAAACCAGAAGCTGCACAGAGATAACTCTTTTAAGGCACATTGCTGTTTTTTTAAAAAATGGAAAGCTGTGACAATGCCATTAAATATTGAGGTGCACTACTGTAATTTGGGTAAAGTGCAAAGCATAAGTTGTATCAGAAAAATACAGATGTATTAAAAAAGCCCTACACATCAAAACACATGTACATTGTGTGGAAAATAATTTGTAAAAGGACATAGAGGCTTTCTCCTACAGCTAAGAAAAAGCAAGCACAAACAGATATTAGATAAAACATTGCAATGCTCAATTTCACTGTAAATGCTCCCTTATGTAATCCACTCGTCAAGAACTACCCTTCTGAGGCAATTTTCTACATTAGTAATACTACAAAACTGTCAAGTTACTTATATTTCTAGAAATGTATATTCAACTGGAAGCCCCCAGTACCCTTTTAGCATTCAACAATTCCTTTTATAAAAAACATCCATTCCACCTTTGAGACAGACAATGTAAAAACAAACAGATGTGCCCAACCGCACTTAGGGGCCCACTAATTGAGTGGCACTAAAATCAAGCTGAAGAACTTCTGTGAAGCAATGAGCAATAAAAATAAGTGTTCAGAATAAAAAAAAAGGTGTTAGAAAGGGCTTCCAGCACTCCAAAAGCACGTGCAGGTCAAAAGCAACTGCCATTTTAGGGTGACACAAACAACCCTCATGATATGTCCATAATTAGCGCACATATGACTACTTTTATTTTCATCCTTCTTGGTTTATTTTGTAATTTATCTTTTTTGGTCTCAAACCAATTTATTTTTTATAGTACCATAACAGCACAGAAAAGACAGAAAAAATTGATCTATATGTTTTGACACAGTACTGACTGCGAGACACTATAGTTGGCGGAGAGAAAAAGGTAAAAGGAACAGATAATCAAGATTTATATAGGTAAGATATGGAATCAGTCTATGCAGGCCTTACAGGAATTCTGTCACCACCCAAATCATACATATATCAAGTATTTATCTTTTAAAGCAAGGTCAGCTATTACCAATATTTGTAAAAATCAGATAATCGTCATACCAAATCAATACTGGATACAACTTTGTTCTGGAAAAGGCAAATATGCCGAATCACGCAGGCACTTGTCTCAAAAATTAGACACTTGTCTCAAAAAAAGACATTTTTTTCCCAAACAGGCACCAAATCTGTTCTCTTCCAGCCGGCCCTCTGCTCTTTCTTGGTATTTCAGAGGCTAACCTAGTGGTTACAGAAACACTCTTCTCCTTAGACTTCCCATTCCTAAATAGCAAATCACCAACGCATGAATCAACAAGAGCACCCGACTCTTTCATGCCAATACTGATCTACAGTATAGAAATTTTATACCTTGGTCTTGGAATCATTCAGGAATAATACAGTCAGAACTGTCTATTGAAAATCCATGCCAAAGCAAAACATCTCCATGAGAACTCATAAAGTATCACAAATTTTATTTTCTCCGTGTTAATCTGTGTCAGGAACAAAGTTCTACACTTACTTTGAATATGTAAAATTGAAAAATGCTAGGTAAAAATATTAAGAGCACTTTGTTTGGAGATAAATTTAATGTGTCCTGTTTATCAGGTTCCTTTTCATTCTTTATATTTACTGTTCTCTTTTTTAAATATAGTATGTTATTAAGAAATTAATCTTCTACACATTGTAGAGTGGGTTAAGCTGCAGGCTTCATGAACTCAAGTTAAAAACTAAACACTCTATGTGACGGATACCACTGTTCTCTGAGCATGCAACTATTGAAAGTGATGTTTCACACGCCTTCAAGATTAAAAATACTATAAATTACTCTTAGTTTTCTTGTTTGTGAAGGGGCTTCTCATATGAAAACATCAGATAAAATTAGAATTACTTAAAAAGAGTAGCCATCTCAGATCTGGCTGACTAAAACTTTTAGTGGGTTTATTAAGAACTAAACCAACGGGTCTTGTTGGGTGTTCTAAAGAAAAACACAAACTCTGATTTTGCAGGCCTTCATCTTTGCATGTCTGTTATGAGATGTGTTCAAGAAGACTTTTTCAGATACCAAAGGCTTAGTAGTTTTTTTTCTTAAATTGTGCCTTTTTAAATTTCATTGAAAGACTGCTATTTTTTTCCCCTTCTCTTTAAAAGAATGTATAACTACCTAAATTATACTGGGGAAAAATAAATCAAAGATTATAATAAGACAGTATGAAGAGGAAAACAATTTAAATCCACTCAGTAGCTGTTCATAACAGATTTAAATGTCAAAAAAAAAATCCAATCTAAGGTGGAAAACAACTGAAATCAACAACTGGTGATTGCAATCATTTGCGTGTATTTGGTCATTCAGAGAAAAAGCCCAAATAAGAGAAATGCCTTACACACTTTGTCAGACAAAAGCACCACAAAATGTAAGGAAGTCAGCAAATCATTTCCCTGTGTTAGCCATCAGGAGATATAAAATATGACTGATTTTTAATGCATTCAAGCGAGGGGAGCTTTTTGTTCCTTCCATAACCGATGTGGTTTGCCGTTGTAACGCATTGCATTCACCGCTCTGATAATGAAGGCGGAATCAAGTGCAATCAAACAGAAAAGCCATTACAGGAGTATTTTGAGGATCTTCATTCTACAAGTTGGAAAATGAGTCGCATGATGCCTCAAAAAACTATTTCCTCAACAGTCTGTAGAGGTTTGCCAAGACATCCTAGGAGATGGTTGACCATTTCAAGACAAAATGATGACTTCTTGACTCTTCTGCCCCGGTGGTCTACTCACGTGTAGGGATTCAAACAGCTTAACTCCAAGGTCTCCTGTCACACTGGAAAGTTCTGCCACACCTCTGATTGATACTCACTGTCTCATCTAATTAAAACTGATGGGGACATAACCAAATGAAAGAAAAAATATTAAATTCTTTCAGGCTGTAAAATTGTAGCCAATGATGGAAGAGATCCCACGCCACACATTGCAAGTCAGACTGAGCAGCTGTCAGGAGACCTGTTTGTGGGGCTTTCCTGGGGAAGGTTGACAGACACAACTGCTGGAATTTCTGACTGACCACGGACGCTTCTGTATTTAAAACCATGGGGGAAAATACTAACAGGGAAGCTGCAGTAACAGGAGAGAGAATGAGAACTGCTCAGCACCCAGAGCCACCTAGAAGGTATATTTAGAAACTATAAACAATCAAAATATTTTTTTTATTATTACTATTGCATTTGGGAGAGAGATGACAACTCTGGCTACAGCCAAATGTTTATTTAACTACTAAGTAAGAGGGATTTAAGAAAATATCATCTTCATCTTTAACCATCAACCCTAAACCAGGGGCCAGCACCTTCTCAGTCCAGAAAAAGTAGCCAAGTCAGCTCTTGACATCTCTTTCAATGCAAAGTAAAACATGTTTGCTTATAAAAGGCAGACAAAATCACTGTATTTCTAGACAGCTGAATGCTTATAAATCATGCCGTGAGTATCACCTCAGGGAACATCTTTTGGAAACCAATGACTTTACAAATTTCATTAAGATGGTGAACATAGTGATACACAGCTCAAAAACACATTTTATAGATGCTCATTATTCCAGAAAATGAATACATAGCATGTAAATCTGAACACAATTCACAAAAATAAGAATGAACTGCAACTCATTCATCATTGCCAAAAATTGTGCTACACAATAACATACTGCAGGGCTTGATCACCAATATAAGTGAAAGCAATAGAACTGTCATTAATCCTTGTGAAAAGATAAAATAAGCACAGAGATAAAGTAATATAATATAAATCAAACTGCTGTACCTCTTCACTATCTATAAAAGTAATAAATGGTGATCAGTTAAAGGATGCCTGAATCCTTAGTTCCCTGGTCAGGATGCTGAATAAGCACAAAATGCCTGCTACTTAAGCAGAGCAAGAGAGCACAAGTTGTTCCTATTCTTTTTACTATTTTAGATATTTTTGTTGCATAAGAGGCCTAAAATAAAGCTTAGATTAAGTTTATAAAATATGCAGTACTGACTCTACATTTCAGAAAGAGGTTTGCCACCTTTTATGTTTCTTTTTAAAAAAAGCTACATGGTTCTCACACCACTTGCCTACATCAGAAAAAACTTTATTGTGTGATGAAGTCACATTCATGCAAAGCAACCAGGCTTAAGGAAATAAACTACACTACATAAAAAATGGCTACCAGACATACAGCTACAGAATTGCATTGTGATTGTGCAGAGTGGAAAGAAAATGAGCAGGGATAGTGGTCAGAGAGACAGCCATCAGTCAGAGAGTAGATGAGCATCAGCCCACTTGTGGGAAGGCAGTGAGTGACAGCCATCACTTGCTTTGGTGTTTACAATCCTTTACCTTCCCTTGTGCCACTGCCTTTATCTCAACCCACGAGTTCTCATTTGCCCTTTACCTTCCCTTGTGCCACTGCCTTTATCTCAACCCATGAGTTCTCATTTCCCCTTTACCTTCCCTTGTGCCACTGCCTTTATCTCAACCCACGAGTTCTCATTTCCCCTTTACCTTCCCTTGTGCCACTGCCTTTATCTCAACCCACGAGTTCTCATTTCCCCTTTACCTTCCCTTGTGCCACTGCCTTTATCTCAACCCACGAGTTCTCATTTGCCCTTTACCTTCCCTTGTGCCACTGCCTTTATCTCAACCCACGAGTTCTCATTTCCCCTTTACCTTCCCTTGTGCCACTGCCTTTATCTCAACCCACGAGTTCTCATTTCCCCTTTATCTTTCCTTGTGCCACTGCCTTTATCTCAACCCACGAGTTCTCATTTCCCCTTTATCTTCCCTTGTGCCACTGCCTTTATCTCAACCCACGAGTTCTCATTTCCCCTTTACCTTCCCTTGTGCCACTGCCTTTATCTCAACCCACGAGTTCTCATTTCCCCTTTACCTTCCCTTGTGCCACTGCCTTTATCTCAACCCACGAGTTTTCATTCCCCCTTCATCTTTCCTTGTGCCACTGCCTTTATCTCAACCCACGAGTTTTCATTCCCCCTTCATCTTTCCTTGTGCCACTGCCTTTATCTCAACCCACGAGTTCTCATTTCCCCTTTATCTTTCCTTGTGCCACTGCCTTTATCTCAACCCACGAGTTCTCATTTCCCCTTTCTTTCCTTGTGCCACTGCCTTTATCTCAACCCACGAGTTCTCATTCCCCTTTTTCCTTCCTTGTGCCACTGCCTTTATCTCAACCTACGAGTTCTTATTCCCCTTTTTCCTTCCTTGTGCCACTGCCTTTATCTCAACCCACGAGTTCTCATTTCCCCTCTTCCCTCTTTTGTGACACTGTTTTTATCTCAACCCACGAGTTTCCTCACTTTTACTCTTCCTGTTCTTACCTCATCCCACCATGAGGGCACAGACACTGAGCAAGTGGCTGAGTGATGCTCAGCTGCAGGATCAGCCCACTGCACTGTCATTTTGCAGTTCTGCACAAACACCAATTTTCCCAATAACAATCCTAAACTGATGCTTGAACCAGTACTTCCCCACGCTTACTGTTCCCAAAATCACTTGGCAATCAACGCACATATTCTGATTTAGTTAGTAAAATCCAATTTAGAGAATCAAGCACTAGCTTAAAAAATGTTGGGTTTTGTTTGGGGTATTTTTGGTATGAGGTTTATAAAAGCTTTCTGTGTGCAATCAAGGAAAACCATCACAAAGATTAAATACGCCAGACGTTCTGTCAAAACCTTACGAAATCCCAGAGATACCCAAATAATCCCTCTCAAACACGAGAAACGTTACATTGAACAGTTTCTTCTTCCTTTTTAGTTCCTTCCATAAAATTATAGACATCTAAACATATCCTGACAATGACACTTCCCTTGAAGCATAACTTCAGGTCCTTCACCTAGGATTATTCCGAGCATAACTAGGTTATGGAATACAAATGTGTCTATAAAAAGGCTTCAAGTTTCAGTTGAGGTTTGGCTTTTAACTTACAATTAATTATGCTAGAATTCATACTTTATGATACAGGTCTACAAAGCAAAAAGAAAATTACATGTATGCAAAGTAATTAATAGCACACTGAAAAGTTGCCATTGCACATTTTGATTGGAAGCCAAAAAACAACTGGAAGGGTAATTTGTTGATTTCCAAGTTCCTCAAGCAACTTTTTCTTACGGCAATCCACTTTTCTTCTGCTTTAGTAGTACTGGGCTTATTTGGGACACATCGTGATTGGAGTGAATTCAATTTAAGGTCATAACTAAGCCCAAGTACAGGCATTTTATTCACTTAGTATTCAGATTGTCTGGAACGCTTCAATAAACAGCATTCACTAAAGAAAGAAAAAATTCAAATCACTTTTGGGGGGAAAAAAAGTCTTGAAAAAAAGAGTGCTTACTTTAAATATTCTAACAATCTCTGCAAAAAGCAGTGTGATGTTTCTCCTGAATACCTTATTGTGCTATGATCTCCTTTCTTTGTATTTCATATGCAGTAAGAAGCCCTCTACCTACTACTAAAAAACAAATTCCAGCATTTTAGTTAATATCCACTGGTGGTGTTCTATAACAAGGTATTGTATAAAAATGAGCAATTGGTGTCATTATCTCTATTCAACACTTTAAAGAAAAAAAGAGAATAAAAACACAATACCCCACCACCACCACAAAATGCAATTTCTTGACAGCCCCATCATTTGTTGAAACCTTTGGTTATTTTGCTTGTATAGGATAAACAAATTCATGTTTTCTGTTAGCATTTAGCACCATATGTGAGCTTTTCTTTTCTGAATAATCTTAAATTACAGACTCTTATCACAGAGTTTTACTACGAACTTGTGACCCACTGTTTCTTAGAAACCAAAGTACACGACAAACAGTGGAAGTGGGGTTTTTTGTTAAATTTTGTTCCATATTCTAGTGCCTGAAGACAATATGAAGCATAGCACACTCTCCTTTTCACTGATCTCCAACACCCATTTTTACAGAGCGCCCCTACACTACACCACTACTACAGACCCTGGGGTCTAGGGGTTAAGCCTCCAATCCACTGAATATCTGCCATTTATGTGAATAAACACAAAGTGCCTGGAAGAAGCAGCTTTTAATTTTTTAACCATGCAGGCTTAGTCACTATGAAAGAAGGCTTCTAGAACATAACATCTCATAGAATCGTTTGGGTCAGAAGTGAACTTAGAGATCCCATATAAAATTAACCCAATATAAAATATCCTCCAAAGTTCTAGACATGTAAGGATGGGATAACCAAACCCATGATCCTTAATGCATTGGTGAATTCCATAAATATAAAAAGATATAGATATAAATACAGCTAAACAGAAAACTGTATAAAAACTCTGTACCCCAAATTGCCACGACATTCTTTGAAAGTATTGAAACTCCCATCAGTTATTGTATGAAGAAGCACAACAAAATGCTTTTGCTGCTGTTTGCACTGCTTGCCAAGGATACCATGTTCCTTTCTGCTTTCTATATTTCTGACAGTTTTTTCATACAGATGACAGCTAAAAGTTCTTGGATCTTATTCTTAGTCCTAGCTTACACAGGACTTGAGGCCACCAAAAATAAGATTTTTGGACCAGAAGCCTTTTCAAAATAGAATTCCCCTTTGAAGATAAAAGACCAAATTTACAGCAGAATTCACCTACTTACCTCTTTCTGATATGATGTTCTGAATATCACTCTAATGTAATTTCTATTAAAAGCTAATAAACCAAACTCTATGTAGTAACAGGGCTTATTTTTTGCCCTTATTGGTTTCACAACAGCGCGGATGCCGACCTCTACGGATAAAAGCATCCAAACTCCAGGCACCGTGGCACTGCCAGAGTCAGGATGAAATGTATAGGAACGAACATTTTGAAGAGCAAAATATCACTGCAAATCCTGCCCATGGCAGGGGGGTTGGAACTGGATGGTGTTTAAGGACCCTTCTAACCCAAACCATTCTGTGATTGCCAATGGTGGAAACTCCCTTCTGGGTAGAGGAGCTGATCCCCACTAAACTTTCTGGCTCTCGGTTTCCTGCTTGTGCTCAAAGCAGCCACCAGCCCGGATCCCCCTGGCAACAGAGGAGGAGGTTGGCTTTGACTGAATCCTAAAGACACCGGGTAAAAGAAAGCTACCAGCTGAGAGACATCAAAGACATCAACAATTACAAGTTAGCTTAAACTTAATCAAAACAAATGACACCCCTGTTAGTACTAACTGGGCTCAAGTGGCTGCACACACCACAGTTTCTCTGCTTTGAAAATTTAAAAACAAGACAACAATCAAATTAAAAATGCAGAAAATAGCGGGGTTTTAAAAGTCTCATTGTAATAACCTACAAACCATCTACTGCAACACTAAATGTTAGCTTCCAACTTTTATAATTTACCTGACTCCAACAGCAATTTTACATGACTGCCAGACTCAATGGAGGAAAGATTAATTCTTGCTCAAGAACCAAAATTTAGATGTTCTATTCTAAATTTCTACCTTCTTTATATAATCATTTCACTTAAAAATGACTTTTGTTGCAATAATTAGGATTGTCTTTTGTTTCTAAATAATGCATTATATGAGCAATACATCAGGTCATTGCTCACTGAAGATTAACAGCCAAGAACAGCAGCTTTTGTGTTATTAACACCAACTATTACTACAGGCTAATAAAAAATATGCTTCTGGACATGAGTCACATCATGGTCACAGCAGCAGGAAAAGGTAATGCAAATGAAATAATAAACTGCTACAAATAGATATTGGAAGCGATACCAGGGATGGAAATCAGAGGCTGGGGATGCTTCAAGGGCACGTTACCAAATAAGAATTCAGGACTAAGGCATTAGGCTTTCAGCTTTGTAATTCTGACACCTTGGATGTTTCAAACCTGAAATGTCCAAAGAGCAAATGGTTTCAACTGCTCTGACCACTGAAGCCTCGGTCTGCTCCGACTAAGGAGACGTAGTTTTGAATCCACTGATTGTCAGGATGGGAATGACCCTGGGCACACTCATTATAACACCTTAGGCAAAACAGGGATACTGGTTTCAACACTTTGATTTTAAGCAAAATTAACAGTAGTTCATGTGCTCAGTCCTTTAACAGTGCAAGTCAGGGCAAAACTGGTGGAGCTGCAGAGCCACTCACAGAGAGCAGCATGTCTCTGGAGTGTTAATTCCACTTTGCAAAGCAGACAGAATTAAACAAAAGTGGGTGAAACAAGATAAAGAGCATCTCACTGAAGCAGAGAAGTAATTACTGTACAAAACTCCCCAGGCTACTTGTACAACACATGCAGTTTCTGCATGGATTTCTAAGGAAACATAGATACAACCATAAATCACAAGAGTGAAACAAGCCAGAGAAAAATTAGAGCCAGAAAAAATAGCATGAATACTCATATGAGCTGAGGTCAACTCACAATCAACCTTGTAAAAAAAGAATTTGTTTGGATTAAGGTATTATCTTCACATATTGAAGATCTTCAACCAGCCAACGAAGGCAATGGAGAGGTTCCTTGTAAATCACTGTTCAAACACTTACCAAGACAGGGGCTTAGTGGTAACTTGCATATAAATTTGAATAATTCTTGCAAGGTTTCTCTGAGAAAGGCTTTATCTCCCTTAGGACTGATCTGTGGAACCAAATATGATGAGCCTAAAGCTCCTACAGGAATCTATTACAGGTGCTCTATTCCTGTAAAACAGCAGGACATGAAGAACAGAAGTTTTTTGAACTTCTGGTCTTTAATGTCTCAGTGTATGGCACTGCTTTCAATTCATAGAAAGTCTGAGGTCTGAAGGGACCCCTGGAGGACATCTGGTCCAATCCCCCCACCTCCAGCAGAAGGTTTCTGAATATCTCCAAGCTGAGAGGCTCCACAACCTCTCTGGGCAATCCCAGTAGGACTTTCCCAACAGCCATTTCTTCATTTCCCATTTTAGCTGGAAAGATTTACAAAGCCAACAGTTGTTGCAGAATCTGTTTGCACAGTTCTGAATCTCCACAAAACAAAACGACTCCTACTGCAACAGCACTGGTAATTCTGGGAAAACTGAACACAGGTTGGGATGCTATCTCTTTATGAAAAAAAAACCATCAATACAGCAAAGTCCTTGCATTATCCTATTGCTAAATGTTATTATACATTCATAGTGTGTGTCTTAATTTACTGGAAAGAATTCTCTGCTGGCACCTCATACATTTTAAGAATAATTTTTAAAAATACCGTGCAAAAAGCAAATTACATGATAAGCAGCAAGAGTAAATTTTTTTAACATTAACAGCTAAGTAGATGATTAATAAGTTTAAAAATAATGCTAAAAAATGTTGCTAAAATGACACAAAGTTTTTCCAGGCCATCTCCCCTACTGTTTTCTCCAGTTACTTTATGCTGCATTCTGTAGTACATACATAACCATTTTTCCTAGAATTTCTATAAAGACATTGTGTATTTCCCAGACATGCAGCACATGACAGAACAAGACCTTGAAGAAAACAAAACACTTGGTGGTTTCTCTAAGACAGCAAGCCAGTACCTGTTCCCATCTACAGCCTGAGCTAGTTTACTTCTAAATACATCAATATTTAAGGATGAATTTTCTATCACTCAATTTTGATATTCGTGCCTTCAAATTATACTTCAAATAGGACTTATACTTTTACTTTAATTACAGTTTTAATTTGCAGCTATTTTCAATTTTTTTTGTGTTACCAAAAGCATCACCAGAATGAAGGAGGCAAAAAAAAAAAGAACTCTTTCTCTTTTTATATTTACACATTGCCTGATTTCAACTCTGGTTCCAAAATCCTGTTAAATCCAAGTAAGATTCATTTGACTTATCTATGCATCACCGGTACCTCTTCCTGCAGAACCCCTGGCCCAGAGCTTGGGCAACTATCACAGGAATAAAAATAATGATACTGAAGAAAATCTAACAGTTCATAATGACTACATTCCTCAAAATGTCTTAAATAGATTTATGGGCTCTATACTACAAGATATAATACAGCAATGCAGATAAAGCCTCAAAATAATTATCATTTTTGGTTTTTTAAAGTGTTCTTTAGTCTAAATAGCTCCTGTTTAAATCATGTCTACCAATAAAAATATGTACTCTTACAGACTAGGGCTGAAAAAACAAGTCATAAAATTTATAATTTTACTGTTCTTATAAATTGATTTTAGTCATTATTGCACTACACATAATTCACTAAAGGTGATAGAAGGCTTATTTGGTTGATAGCTAATGTATCCCTGAAGAATAAAAGCTATATTAATACATCATTTTGCCATAAAGGTGATATAGACAGCAAAGGAACATTTTGTCAACTTCAGGAAATAAGAGAACTATTAAGAATTATTTAAAGCGTCATAAAGCACCAGCAAAATGTGCAATTGTCAAATAGGGGTAGACATTAATCTTTCCATCCCCTTGAACACACTTTCTACACATTGTGCTTGAGTCTACCAGATGTGCAGCTTTATGTGTTGACTACTGCATGTTAAAGTGCTGAGGAACAAGTGAATAAATATGCCTTGAGAAGCAAAGGTCCAGTTAAATAAACATCAATAACAGAGAAGAAAAAGTCATGGGACAAAACTCTCTAGCACATTCCTAGATTCAATCTCAACTACCTTAATGACAATTCATACTGAGTAGATCCCTCCATCTCCCATTTAGCTCTAAAGGAAGGAGTTACTGTCAACTTTAAAGTCACCCATGCAAGTGAAAAAGCAGCCCTATGGCAAGACACAAAAAACATCTGGAGTATTGGATTTCATTCTCACTTTCATTTCAAGGAGAATCCTCCTGTGCAGCAATTACAAAACTAAACACTGAACACATTAGGGTACCTTACAATCCTCAGTGTATCAGGCTTTTCTGTCTGAACTATACATGAATAAGACTTGTTGGTCTGCTAAATACTTAATTTTTCCATTAGCATCACACCTTTATACAGATCAGTGCCATCAGGCTTTATGGTAGATACTGAACTTCACTTTTAAGTACCTTCTAACTGCTTTTAATGGGATTGTTTACAAGGAATGAAATTATGCCTCTCTGAAATATCCGGATTTAAGGTGTTGCTCCCATAAGAGAGCTCTTTTCTGTTACTGGGAAAGCATCTTTAAATCACCAGCTCGTTCTTAGAGCACCACACAACTACCGCAAAATGACAATTCTGAGTGCAAAGTTTCTCATAAAAACATTAATCTGATTTTAAATCATTAATTCAGCTGACCAACTCATCTGTATCATTGTATAATCACTTAACCTTTACAGAAAAGTTAATTTCATGTTATAATATCACTTTATATATTATGTCTTTTTTTTTCCTCCAAGCAGAGCAACTCACCTGTACACTGTCCTCCATTTGTGGGATCCCCATAATAGCCTGGCATGCAGGTTTCACATTGTTTTCCTGTTGTTAGGTTTTTACATTGATCACAGACATTACTGTTGATGCAGGTGCTGTGGCCATTACACTGGCAAGCTAGAAAATAATATTTAAGAAGCCATTACTAAATTGCTCTTGGGAAAAAAAATAAGTCATACGTGATTGCACTGAAATGTAACTGAGGAGTTTAAATCTGACTAATTATCAGCATATATATTTGTACTTTGACACAGAACCTCTTTAAAATAGCATTGTGATAAGAATTCACAACACACCACAGATATTGGCTACACATTAAGGTGTGTTTTTGCCTAATGAGTGATTGAATCAGGGCCACAAACAGCTCCTCACTGCAGTCAACTCTGTGATTCTCTCCCTCTGTTCCCCTCCTGTGGGCTCCCCGCACGGAATACTGTGTACAGTTCTGGAACCCCCAATATAAGGAGGATATGGAAGTGTTGGAACAGGTCCAGAGGAGGTTGCAGAGATGATCCGAGGGCTGGAGCACCTCTGCTACGAGGACAGGGTGAGAGAGTTGGAGTTGTTCAGCCTGGAGAAGATGAGGCTTCAGGAGGACCTCATAGTGGCCTTTAAGTACTGAAAGGCCTCCAGGAAAGCTGTGGAGAGGTTTTTCACAAGGGCCTGGAGTGATGGGATGAGGGAGAATGGCTTTAAATTGGAAGGGGGAGATTTATATCAAACATTAGGAAGAAATTCTTCACAATGAGGCTGGGGAGACAGTGGCCCAGGTTTCCCAGAGCAGTGGTGGTTGCCCCATCCCTGGAGGTGTTCAAGGCCAGGTTGGATGGGGCTCTGAGTCTCTTGATTCAGTGGGAGGTGTCCCTGCCCGCGGTAGGGGAACGGAACTGGATGAGCTTTAAGGTCCCTTCCAACCCAGACCTTTCCATGATTCTGTAAAAGCAAAAAAAATGGACTCCTATTGATTTTGGGGTTTTTTTTACCCCGGCCTTAGAAGCATCCGATTACTATTTGTCCAACAGCCACACTTGTAACCACGGCCTTTGCACCACACCTCCACTCCAGTGCTCCACGTTTTGGAGAAACTCAGAAAGCACTGATCACTATTGTAGCAAATTCACAATGAGAATTCTGCCAGAATCATTGATTCTGCCAACAACCTGCTGAAGGACCAAGAGGTTTTGAAGGATGATCTGTCTATGCAGCGGGACAGAGCTCAGCAGATGAGCAATCTGTCAACGACAGCACCTTGTCTAATGTCAGACTACGTCAAACCTGTCAGTTCCTCACTGGTAAAGGCTCTGTAGGACGCAGCAGAGGACGGTTAGCACAGGAAGATCATTTTTTAAAAGAAATTTGGATATTTTAATCTAAATCTTATAGCAAGAGGGGTCTTGACTAGGGAAAAAATAAGAAAAAAAGATTCTCACTGTGTGATTTAAAAGTTTAAATGTTTTTAGAGCTCTTTAGAATTTAGTAACTTAATACATTTACAGTCATTGCCAGGCTTGGCTCATAAACCATTAAACCTCCCCAAGTTCACAGCCTCTTCCTTCTGTACCTCTGACAATAGACCCTTGTAAAAAAAAAGTGTTAAAACATTTTTGTAGGACTGGAAAACAAGTTTTCTCACTGTCTTGACTAAATCTCTTCATTATCTTTCTCCTAAGAATTTCTGATGTTTAAATAACTTTGTGTGTTTGGTTGGTGACGTTGACAATTGTTACTAATTATGGTTTTAGAAAATATTTAATATGAAGATAATATATGAAAAATATATTTGCTTTACAATCTGAATCTAGCATAAAGGTACTCCATCTAGTTTTAAACAAACCAGTTACAATCAATTCACACTGCTTTTCAGAGGATAAATTTAGGCTTCAAAGACAAACAAATTCTACCTAAACCACCCTTCTCATGAGAGGAAATAACAACACTATTTGTTTTCCTCTCTTTTTTTTAAAATATATTTGCTGTTTTGTTTGTAATAGTAGTTCAGCTAAAATAGTATATCTTTTGATATGAATATATTTTTATATTTTTAATCAGATTTCTATGACATCTGCTTTGAGGAACTATTGATTCCAAAATGACCAGTCATAAAAAGAAATATTTTTATGCTACCTGCTGAATGCAACTTTTAAAGATTTCAACAGAGTAAAACTGAGAATGAATTTAAAATGCCCAGAGGCACTATAAAGAGCATGGCTATGAACTACAAGGAAAACTAAGTGCATACATGAATGAACATGAACGGTTTAGCCAACCATTCACCAACGTGGCAGAAAAATCTTCCAACTACATTACAATCTATTTATTTTTGTTTTTATCCAAACTACAAAGTGTTCAGTAAACTGATACAGACTTAATATCAATTCTATCTTCCTTTAAGTATATAAAATTATTGCTGCGTTTAGAATAATAAACTGCGTGTGTATAATCCGTTACAGATATCTTCAGAAAATGAAACCAGAAGATTAGGAACAAAACCTTCAGCCTATGCCAATCAAAATGAAATTTCACATCACTTGAAATTTCACTTCTATCACTTCTGTAGCATTTGCCTCAAACTTATAAAACTGGCGGGGTTTTAAACTGAAGAGGAACTTTGGTGAACAATGAATACTGAATTTCATCCATGAAGAATAAACATCAAACCAATAAGGTGACGAAATCTTCAAAGTCAAACATTTTAGACTAGCAACCTATCTATTTATTACAATTTCACTAGTGGTAGGTGCTATGTGAAAGCTGTCCTGGTTTCAGCTGAAGTAGAATCAGTTTTCTAACTTGAGCTCAGTCTCGTCTAAGTAGCTTCATTTCTGAAGTTGACTTTATGTTTTCACACAGTGTTTCTTTGTGGCAGCGATCACACGGGGCACTGGGATGCAGAAAAGCCATTTCTTGTAATCATTCCTATAGAAACCAAAGCCATCCTGGAGCTGGTGGGGCTGTAAGTGAAAGGGGCAAAAAAGGGTCACACCTGTAGGGAGAGGTGGACAGGAGAGGTGACCCCAAACTGACCAGCAGAGTATTCCATCCCATATATGTCATATTTGGTATAAAACTGAGGGATCACAAGGGTCACTCTCTCTTCTTTGATGGCCAACATCCAGCAGGGATGTTGTCTGTTTGCCCCTAATCCCAGATCCATGCATTCCTGAATCCAGCTCCCTCCAAGCCCGGGACTTTTCCCTGTGCCTGTAAGCTCATTCTACTGTTTCCAGAAATTTATTAGAGGTTTCTTTCATCAGGAAATGCTATTAGATGGTTTAGAGTGTTTTGATTTTCATTTAGGACACACGACAGCATTCACTTGGTTTTAAATTTCACTTAATTCATCTAAAACTTACCAAAAAAATCTACTCTCTACCTAGGTATCTAAAAACATGTACTAAAAGTAAAATTTGCTTCTGAGATTCTGTTTTATAAATAATAGTGACATATACACTTACATATAAGTGTGTGTGTGTGTATATATATATATATATATAAAAACACACATAGCTACGCATGCACACAGAGAATATGCCCATGAAAAAAGTACCCAGGAGAGGAAACTGAACTAGCTGCCTGTCCCCACTAAAGCTTTGATCCTAGAGAAGCTCCAGCTTCCCAATTTATCAGCAGCAGGAACACAGGCCGGAAAAATAACTCTAGCACAACCCCACCATTTATTCTACAGAACAGTTTTCAAGCTGCCTTTTAAATTGTGGTATTTATTGTAAATCCTCTCAGGGAGCTGTCAGACTCCACACTGGGCTTTTCATTTGCCTGCACCACTGCTTTCAGGGTTTGAGGATTTCCATACAGGAGGTTGTACCAGCTCAGATTCCAGTGTCTTAAAGCATCTCATGTCCTGCTTACTTTTTCCAATTAACTTAAAAATTAATACACTATCATCAGATTGGTTTGGCTTAAACTTAGACCTCAGAGAGTCTCTTCAAGATTACAAAAGTATACGAAGTACTCAAAAAGAGGGAACTGGGGTTGTTTAGCCCGGAGAAGAGGAGGCTGAGGGGAGACCTCATTGCTCTGCAGCTCCTGAAAGGAGGTTGTGGTGAGGTGGGTGCTGGGTTCTTCTCTCAAGTAACAATTGATGGGATGAGAGGAAATGGCCTCAAGTTGCGCCAGAGGAAGTTTAGATTGGATTTATATATATAAAATTTCTCTACCAAAAGAGTGGTGAAGCCCTGGCAGAGGCTGCCCAGGGCAGTGGTGGAGTCTCCACCCCTGGAGGAGTTCACAAAGCTTGTAGCTGTGGCAGGGGGGGACATGGCTTAGTAGGCACGGTGGTGTTGGGCTGATGGTTGGACTGGATGATCTTAGAGGTCCTTTCCAGCCTGTTGATTCTAAAAGGTACTGCAGAGGCACAGCTCAGATATTTGGCAGTCCCCCAGTCTCACAGCCAGCTGGGCTTCTGCATAAGCAGCTGCTACTACAGGAATTTCCCTTCTCTTGGCCATCTAAAGATGCCTGATAATTTCTGCCCAACTGTACCCTTCTTTGATGGATACAGAAGCCAGAAGAAAGTAAAAACTGAAGAAAATTCATATAGCTGGATTTGAAAAACTAGAAGAATAGGATGGGTGGAAACTTATTTACAAATAAATGGCAATCTTGGTTAAACTATTTGCATTAAATTTCACATGTGAACCTGAATAACTGTGAGCACATTTGTGTTCAGTAGAGACAAACAAACTATATATTTAGGAAATACTTTGAAAAAACAAATCTCATGCAAGCATTGTTTGTATTACTCAATAATTATATTAATTTGGCATGCTTAAACAGAGAAACATCTTGTTTTATACACAAGAAAGAATGGAAGCAGAGCTTACCTGGACACTGGATAAAAGACCACTCGTAGTTTTTCTCTTTTGGACAAAGACCAGCATCAAGAACCATTTCATTGGAGTTGGTGCCAACAGGTTTCATCGGGCCTCTCGATGATCCTTCCAAACATTGCCCTTTTCCAGTGTTACTGGGATCATTACACCATCCACACCCAGGCTGTTCCAAACACTGTCCACAGGTCCTCAGTCCAGAGCAGTTTTGAGCTTTATTACATGGAAAACAATTTAAAGCAAGGGTTTGGGGGTCATATGTTAATAAGAAGTTAGGATTTCACAAAAACTGATGTAAAAAACAACTTTGCATTTTGGTTGCCTTGTGCAAATTAACAAATTTGGTAACATTAGTAAGAATATCTCCCTTTTCTTTAGAAGTACTTCTTCAGAGATCACAAAATACTCAGCAGATGTTTGTTACACCACAACAGAAGAAAAGTTTCAAATAAAGATAATGAGGTGAAACAATAACATTACATATCTTCATTAAATCCCATGATCAAATATATATACACTGTGCTTATTAATACATATTATGGGATATGTATGTTACTAATTTTATTGATTTAAACAGTCCTTCCAAAAGGAAAATTCTAGAATTCAAGAAAAAAGTCAGTAATCCAAATAAGAGTGATATAAATTATTACAAAAACTATGATAATTAAAATTCAAACCAAAAATTTATTTGGATACAAAGTATCCCAGGATCACACCTAAGTGTTCACCTACAAACATGACTCAGCCTTCTTACAGAGAACTACTGAAATAAGTTAGACTACTGCATATCTTTAAAAAAACCCAACAACTCACAAGTCATAATTCAATCCGATTTAATTGAAATAGACTCAAGTGTTTGAGTAAATTTGGGTTCAATTTGCATACTAAAAATCAAATCCCCTTCTAGTTCTTTTACACTCTTTATTAAAATAATTTCATTTCTCATAGATTATGAGGTATACTGTTTCTAAGAAATCTGTTTAGAAGCAAATAATATTCATATTCAAAAGTTTCTGCCATTTTTTATTAATACTAAATCAACAATTTAGTTTCTTCTGGAATACCATTAGAGTTGACAAGTTTATTTGAGCTTTTTCTACTACATCTGAAATTTTTAAATGAATGCTGTCACACTGAATGAAATTAACATCAGAATCATTTGAAGACTAATTACTACAAATCCCTGTTTCTTCTCGCATCAACTTTGTAGACATTTAAAACACACATTTTAAAATCATACATGAACTTTAGGAAGATCCCACCAGGAAGCCAGAAATAGTCGGTTTCTTGTTAGAAAGCAAATATTTTAAATCTTTGTGGAGGTTTTCTGGAGGACACTCAAATGGCTTCTACATGAGTGTAACATCTCAACTTGGCTCAGCTGCAGCCAGGACACGATATCCAACTAATGGTGATGTTTATAGCTACCTGGACCACTCTGCTCCATAAAAGGCAACACATGAATCCATCCTGTAGTGGCAGATAATTTAATCTCATTTTAATTCTAAGCAGGTACTTTAATTTCTTATTAAATAATCTGATAGCAGAAGAAAGCCAGTTACTCTGACCTCAGTAACTACTAGAAATGTTTAAAAGTAATGAAAGTTCTCACAGAAAAAATACTCCAGTAATTTAAATACACATGTAGTTATCAGTGTAGACAACTGGAGCATGAGCTCTTCTGTCATCAGACTTGGAAGAATCCAAATAGGAGGAAATTTTTCAAGATTCCCAAGTATGGAAAAGAGAGGGGTAGTTAAAAAAAAAAAAGGAGCTCAACTGCACTTGAAAATCAACGTCAATCATGTGACACAAGATTTTTAATCAGACCTCATGAGATCTGAAGCTGAATGATACAAATTCTGGGTTTTCAATGCAGTAGCAGATCAGCAAAATAATGAAGATCACCACTCTGTTCTGGCTGGATTCCATGTCAGAGATGCACTGGAGATGATCCAAACAATTCTCATCTTGCTGTTTACAAAGGCAGGAGAAAACAGCTCTAAAGCATCAGCTGCATTATCTTCATAGAAGAGAAAATAGAACCAAAAGTGAAGGTCATTGAATTACATGAGTTGGAAGGGACCCAAAAGGATCAGAGTCCAACTCCTACCTCTACCCAGGACACTCCCAACATTCACATTCCCAACATTCAATCCTCAGTTCTCTGTAGTGGCATTCAGCCACTGGGCAAATTGTGAAGTTATTGTTTATGAAAAAAGGGGATACTCAAGTAGAAATTTCTTTTTCTTCAAAACTCCACAGGCGGCCAAGATGGTTCAGCTGTCAGCTATTCAATCAAAAGCCATAAGGAATGGAAGATGTGAGAAGAGTGGAATACAACTTTTGGCAAGCAGGCATTAGAATGACAAAATGTCACCCTCCCAAAAAAAATTGTTCCTCATTTTAATCCCAAGCTGTGAAAATAAATGTGAAGTTCTCAATTGTTAGATATTTTCTTATAAATCATGCTTCTTCCATTCAGAGCAAAACATCCAGAAACACAGATATCAGTTATTTAGACTAAAAATACAATTTTTAAGGGAGGATTCTTTTTAAGAAAAGGTAGTTACATGCCATCCTCCAAGTAGAAACACTACCCCTGGGGCCCTTAATAAGACAACCCACTTAACACTTCATTACCTCACCAGCAATAAGGATCTATCCACCTAATAAAATTCAAGTCATTTAGACTGAAACAATATCTGAACCATGTTCCATTTGGACATTCATTTTGCATTTAAACAAGAAAATATCTAATGCTTTAAACGCTAAGAAAAATTGTTATGGACACAGAATCTTGTTTGTCTTTCATTTGTTGCATAGAAAACTGTCCTTACATAATGGTGAATTGGCATATAGCAAATCTCATTTGCCTTATTTAATATAAATTTCTACACACCTGACAAAAATGACAATTAAATTAAAACCAAATTTTTGTGTTCCCCAAACAAATTGAATCTGCATAATGTGCAAATACTACATCAACACAAAAACAGAACTAAGAGTTCAGGCTGAAATTGCATATATATTTTTAAAAGCTAAGCACAATTCATACCACATTCTGTCTATTTTATCTTCAAACTTTCAATTTATTTATATTTTGCCACAACTCACTATTTTTTTTTATAAGTTGCAAATTTGATTCCTTATAGATGTGTAAAAAAGTTTAGTGAACGTTACGTGAGAGAAACCTTTATGAAATTACAGCATTGTTATTTCAAATATTTCATTGTTATCTCCTATTATTTCTTTGTACTTAGACCAAATGTTGTCTGCTGGCTGGGTTCAGAGGACATAAGGAACATGTAAACACTATTTCTAGCCCACACTGAACCTGGAGAGTAGAACCTGGTTTAATATCTGATATTTACAAAGGATAACAATTTACCAGAACAGGTCAACATTGTACTGAATCATTACATTTTGTGATTATTAAGGATGAAGAGAGACTCTCTATGAAGTTAAAGGCTCTGCAGGTTCCATTGTCTTTGGACAGTTTTACCCAGAAGAAAACTTTCCCTACACCTTGTTTTCTTTTAACCCAGAAAAATGCAGTGGCCTGGTGGGTTCTTTGCTCTGAGATAACACATGAATGGTTCCTATCACAGATATGGCAAGACCTTATTTTACTTAATATTTGCCCAAGTTTCAGGGGAAAGCAAGAAACTACCTTTTGTATTTGCATCCATAATTTATTAAATGGAATCATGATCTAATTAAGACCCTAAAACAAGCTGCTTCTTGTTGGACAACATCCTGCCCCAACACATCCAGAAATATTGATAACAAAAGACCCTTATGGAGAGGGAAAGGCAGTCACAAATAACTAGAGGAACACTCTCACAGAGAAGAGCAATACTGAGAGTTCAGTGGTACTTCAGAAATCCTGTATACTAAGTTTGGGTCCCACTGGACTGGAATCCTTTACAGATAGGAAATATTTTAATCAAATCTTGAAGGACAATAAAAAATACTAAGAACCAGTCTTCTGTATGATGGAATTTTTCTGAATAAATCATGACTAAGACTACACTTTAAGGCACGGGGCAGCTTGCTCCAGCATCTACATGAATTATGGCACTGATATACACTGGAACTGCAGAGTGCCCTACTTAAAGTGAAGTCACTACAGACTTGGGAAGAAGTAGCTTTGGCTGAATGGTATCCTGAGAGCCACATTGAGCAGGTTTCTTATTCTGCTAGAGTGGCTTTGTATTAATTTCTGTTGAAATCTGCTTCCAAAGGGGCCATCTGGGGCATACCTTCACTGCTTGTCACAGAACTCACCTGCCTTGTTTTTAATTTCACATGCTAAAAAAATGTACTACTTTGGATCTACCGACAAAATAAGTCAGAAATTTAAATTTAAACTCTGAATTCAGTTCATCTCTTTTTTAATAACTGGGTCTGGTATAAGGCTAAGTTCTGCATATCACTTCTCTAATTTTACAGAATCACCTGGTTGGAAAAGACCTCTGAGATCATCAAGCCCAACCGTACCTGTCCCCTCACTAAATCATGTCCCTAAGACAGCATTTTGTTCCAAATCACAGTCATTATTTGATCTACTAATGCTGGGCACACAAATAACCACGGTATTTCTTCTTTATCTGAAAATAATAAACACTTTTTACTATCTGTTTCAAAAGATTACAAAGAGTTAACAATATTTTATCTGTATCCAGAAAATCCATGCACAGTACTGACCGCTCACATCAGTCGCTATAAACTGTGATTCATCTGAGACTAATTTTATCTTTAGTCAATGTGCTGATGAATGGGAAAAATACAACAGTGTAGTTAATAGGTTGAAGAAGGCACTCACGGGAGCACGTGGCAGTTTGCCATTCCAGACACTGTCCATATGGGAAGGAGATTATATAGGCATTTGAGTCCACACATCGTTTTGTGCTGCTGCACCACATGCACTCCATCCCATTACTGGTGCAGTTAGAACACGTTGTTCGGAGGGAGCACGGCTTTTTGCAGGGTCTGGCATTCTGGTTGGGACTAACTGGAAAAGATTCACAAGCATTTCTGGTTTTGAACATAAGTTCAAGCTCTTTTTTTCTATACTCCTACTTTCCATTAGAAAAATCTTTGTTAAAGTGGTTGCTTCCTTAGTTAGTGAGAAATAACAGTTCAAACTTACAGTGCAGTACTCAATCACAATAATATTTTACTAAAATTATTAAGTAATGCTGGGGCTGAGTCACACTAATGCTCTAAAAGTGCCCATTTAAGCATTTTCACAATTCTATCTGTACACTGAAATGGTAAATTCAGCATTCATTGCCTGGTAATGTCAGCTTAGTGACTTGCGCATACGTGGCATAAAATAAGTCTCAAACTTCTAGACCAAGTACACACAAACAAACCTAAAAGATGGAAAAAAGAAACTGGGTTTTGTCAGTCTTTAAAAACCATTAAAATATTCATCAATGTTTAGAGAGATGCAGAAAGAAAACATCAGCCTTGTTGAACACCTCCACAGACACTTTCATGCTACAATCACTGTTGTCACTGACTGCTAATTTAGAGGCAACTTGTAAGACTTATCACAGTATCACAAGGTTGGAAAGGACCTCTGAGATCATCAAGTCCAACCTATAACCCAACACTAACACCAACCATCATCTAAACCATGGTACTCAGTGCCACATCCAATCTCCCCTTAAACACCTCCAGGGTCGGCGACTCCACCACCTCCCTGGGCAGCTCATTCCAATGGCCAATCACCCTTTCAGTGAAGAAATTCTTCCTCACATCAAGCCTAAACTTTCCCTGATGAAGCTTGAGTCCATGCCCTCTGGTTCTGTCACTGGTCACCTGAGAGAAGAGACCAACCCCTGCCCGACTACAGCCTCCTTTTAGGTAGTAGTAGAGAGCAATGAGGTCTCCCCTGAGCCTCCTCTTCTTTAGCAAACTAAGCCAGGTAAACAATTCACAAATAAATATTTGCTGCCTAAAGAATATTTTTTTTTCTGGATTAAAACTCCTTATTTTTCAAAAATAAATTACTTTTTAATTATTATTATTTAATCCAAATTGTCAAAAAATCCCTCTTAGCCCAACGCAGACCCAAACAGCTCGGTTAATCATGACGGTAACAGTAACTGGGTATAAAAGATTGCTTACCAACAGGTTTTTCACACACAAGACCATCTGCCATTGCAGTGCAGGGATTTGCCTTCAGACCTGCCACCTCTGCTCTCTCCAGGTAGGCACAGAAGCCAGAGTCGTTTGGCTCTCCAGGAAGCCACTGCAGAGTTGTATTTGTAAACGGAGACATGTCATCCCAGCCCCAGTAGGAGATGTTGATCTTGCGTAAACCTACCCAAGGTGAAATTTTCTATGAATCAGAATGAAACAAACGTGAGATCATTAGTTAAAATGCTTATGGCTTTTTTTTCCTCATTAAAACATTTCAAATAATACCAGCAACAACTTCACATTTTGGTGAATTCACCGTGGTTTTCTCTGATTCTACCATCTTATCAGTCATTGTCCATGCAGTTTTTATCTTAATTGTTGTACCTTGCTGAGCCAATCCCCTTAAAAATAAAAAACAACAACAAAGCCCCCATCCATCACCAGCTTTTCTTCTACTAAATCTTGCAGTTGTTCTGTTCAAAGTCAATTCTGATCACTATTATTTGTCACAGAGTCAGAAACCGGGACAAATGGTCGCAATGAAATTGGGGGGTGTTTTTGTCCAGTGACTACTACACTGATTACTAATTGCTAGGCCAACGTGGATAATAAAATACAGATAAGTTAACAGGAATTCACAGAAATCAAAGTTCAGGAAAAAACAGGATAACTATTCCATCCTCTAAAAATCTGTATCGCTGATACTGATCAACGCCTTTAGGTAATTCAGAGATGGAGATGAAAGAGGCACAAGCTGAATGTCACTAAATGCATGCTGAATATGCTTTTATTATTGATGTATAAGCTATTAAAAAAAACTAGTACATAAAACACAAAATGCACTAATTCTCAAAAAAACTTTAGGATGTATCAGTAAAATTACATCACACATTCTACTCATTTTTATCATTGCATTCTTATACAATTATCAAGAGAAAAAGGAGATTTTGAGGAACAAAGGCCTTTGCCTGTTTCAGGATAAATCTATATATATTCCTTACTCCCATCACTGCAAAAATCTCACGATACTGATAACACACACAGATCCTCACGTAATCTCTGTGCAGGCAGTTTTCATTAACCCAAGTTTAAACATAAGGAGCAAAGATATAAAGAGACCAAGGGCTGGGATAGGAATGTGATGGTAGGTAAACACCAGAGTGCCAACCGCAGCTGGCTGCACCAGGCAAAGGACAGATGTTGTCAGCTCAAAAGCACAGATGTTGAACTGATTGTGAATTAGGTTCTCAGTGGATTTAATTTACAGGCCAAGGCAAGCAAAACACTACAATACACTTAAAGAGATTCTGCCATGGCTCAAGATTTATGTGCTATTTCATGAGTGATCCAAGAGTCACTGCCATCATCTCTTAGGGAGATCTTTCATCTTTGATCTCACACCTTTCTTTGGTCACTCAGGTTTAATCTATGGCTGAAGAATATTTCAGAGCTCTTAAATCTACACCTGATCAGAGAAACCCTTTTTTTTCCCCCTGCCTCATTAGACCAAACTAAAATATAAAGGATTACTAATTTTGCTTCAGAAATACCAATGGTAATTACTTTTTTAAGAAATCAGTGGGAAGATAAACAGTACTTCTGACCTCCCTAAAATGTACCCCTGATGGTTACTACTTCTTCTTTCCTATCAGCTGGGAGTAAGATCGAATAAAATTTGCTTCAGTAACTAACAGACTTACAGATGCAAGAACAAATTTAAATAAATGAGAAAATAACTAAGAAAAGTTCCATTCCATAAGCTGTGATGCACCCTGGGACACTCCTGCATAGCAAGGAGAACATCCAGAAAAAAATACCACCAACCACCCTTGCACCTTCTATATTTACTCCTCTGCTTCACTGCTACCCCAGGTGACCAACTTTCCAGGTCTCCCACATTCTGGATATTAGAAAGAACGTGATGCAAGCAGTAGAAGTGGAACTTGGGCATCTGAAACTGGTAGATAATATATCTGTTGTCTTATTTGTTATTTAGTTGCCTAGACTGCTGTAGATGTACATGCTCTGCATGCATCAGAGAACCTTAGGTGTTCATGCACCTCTCCAGACATCTCTGTAGAATGCTAACCGTGCACATCAGGCACGTACCAAAAATGTCAGGGGCTTAGGCAGGATAAATTGCTGACAAATACAGATCTAAAACAACCCTAAATGCCTGCTTTGAGGATGGGGGATGCTGGCCAAGAGAACCTTCAATGTATCACTGGCCGTTTCAATTGCACTGCCAAATAATTTGGCCTCAGCATTAGTACACAGAAATTAGAGATCCTCCTCCAGTCATGGTGAAAAGCATGCCAGGCCAACAATGAAAACTGACAGTGCAGCAGTGACATTTGGAGAGACATTCTTCTTATTTGAGTAGGAGAGTGTCTCAGAACCCCTTTAATGATGACAAAGTAATAGGGAGGATCATGAAAGCCAGAGCAGCTTTAGGAGATAAAAGCACCAGCCCTGAAAGTAAAGGCTTCAGGCAAAAGCAACACACATCATAGTCATCATCATTCTAAATAGCTGTAATATCTGGACAACTCAGAGCAATCATGTCAGGTATCTCACATTCCATATGTACCATCTTTGGCTGTTTGCTAGGGTAAAACATCAAAACACAGCCCTGAACACTGACTAACACGTTATCAAAGGCACAGCAGCACAGCTACCACCTTGCAGGCTCACACTCACTGCTCTGGGCACGTTGCTAGAATGTCAAAACCAAGTTATCCAAAACATTTATTTTAATGTCTGATGAAAACATGGGAAATAGCCAAGAAGCAGGCCACCAAAATGCTCCAAGGATATGCTTAAAGCAAATAATCCATGATGTGGTGTTAAATCCATGACATGGTGGACTACAGCTGAAGACTGCTGGTGGTAGCAGAGATTGCACGGTGATACCACCAAGGCTTATCAGAATAAATGACTGCTGCTGCACTGCATAAAAACCAACAGCAATAAACAAATAGTGAGTAGAGAATTCAGGAACTGGTGACACCTCCAGCCACCAGTGTGCTGTGATAAGAAAGCACAAATCTAGTCCTTGTCCCTCAGATGGATGAGAGACAACGAGAGTTTATCCTCTCATCAGTCATAACAACTGGGAGTTTTAAAGACCATGAAGCAACCCAGGGACTTCAAAGGTTCAAATGAGAACAGAAATCCAGTTTCTTCTTCAGAATTAAGAAATAATAGGTTAAACACCCTTCACTTGAACTTTTTGGTTGTTTCATTAAATGCAAAATGAATACAGAAAAGTGATTTTAAGTAATATAGCTGGCATTAGCAACAAGTGCGCAGAAAGTACTTTGCAATTACATTATTGTTTGGAATTGCTTATAAGAAAATAAAGGACTGGTAAGATCACATCTTGCTTCAAATATCTTGCCAAAGACTCTCAGAAGAGGAAGGAAACCAGATTGCCTGTTCTCTGTAGCCAGAACTCACTGATTTGAGATTCTTGTTTCCAAGCCTCTTGAAAAAAAATGTTGTTATCAAGCCAGGTGGGCAATAAACACAGTACAAATCAACACTTCAGAAAAACACTTGCTGACATGAAATCATAGACTCTTTAAGGTTGTCTACTAAACAATGTTCTGAAGTGCCACATCTAAACAGTTTTTGAACACCTCTAGGGATGGAGACTCTACCTCTGCCATGGGCAGCCTCTCCCAGTGCTTCACCACTCTTTCCTTAAAGCAATTTTCCCTAACATCCAAGCCAAACCTTCCCCGATACAACCTGAATCCACTTCCTCTCATCCTACCACTCATTACTTGGGAGAAGAGACCAACACCCACCCATGACAGCTTTTTGACCAATTAAGGCAGATAATTATTCTTTATAAGACTTGGAAATTATTTCATTTATATTACAGATTTCTGTGTGAAATGGTGTTTATAATACTTTGTCTTAATTTTTCCTGCACGTTGGAAAAGGAAAGGATCAGGAAGAAACAGTGGTTTATAGGAACTGATACATATTGCAATCTACTATTTCTCTATTTTGATTCAACTGCTATAGGCCAGACCCTCTTTAAACATAATTACAGAACATCAGTGTGCAGATATTGGCAGTTGAAATTGAGACAGTTTTCTTCAGGAATACTATTACCATATTCTGAAAAATTATGGACACTTTCAAATGTTTCAGTGGAGATATTTTAGGCTCCAATGTATATTTATGAAAACATGTATACAATTCATTTTAGAACAACACCAACAACAACCAAGGTTACCAGGTAAGTTATCAGTTAAAAAAGATAAAAAAAGGAAAAAAACATCCAGAAATCAAAGTAAAATTTTACATTGGAGCAAAGCAAAGCAATTCAAGCAGGTGGCCAAACCCACCTTGGCAAAGCTTGTAATGGCCCTTCCTAATGTTGCACTGGAGAATGCAATCAAATATATTTTGAAAATTATTCCATAACTTTATCCCACTACATGATTTAAAATTTAGAACAATTCTCTAGAATACATTTATCCTCTCATCTCCTTCTTTCTAGGCCAGCTTTTAGAACTCACAGCCCATCTCAGAAGCCATATACTTGCGCTTGTAAAGCAGCTACTCACAGTTTATCCATTTTTATAGAACACTGATAAGTTGCCAAAAACCCTTTTAAGTGAGAAATCAAACTTTATGTTAGGTTAGAAAAGCTTTAGGAATTAGGAATTATTGAATTCTGAGACAAATCGTTGGACAAGGCTTATTTTCAGCTGACAGAAGAGCAAAATTCCAATCATACAACACCAGTAGAATGTCATTCTGTACTCACAGCTACTGTCCTACTTAATTGATCATAAGGCAAGTTTTTAGCCATTGCAGAAATTTATTAAACACTGATCACTACTAACTTCAAAAATGTGCTCTTCTCTTATTCTAAAACACCCAATTTTAATTTTCTTTTAAGTAGTAAATATGGAACTGTTAAAAATGAAAATTGTATCACCTTAACTAGAGAGTTGATACTTCACGTTAAATCTACTGTTTACCCAGAAAATCTAAATTAGGCTAAGCTGCTTTGAGGTCCACAGTGAATGTCATCATTTACAGTCATGACACATTTTTAGGCACTACTGCTGCCTCAGCACCAATTTAATGAGGGCTGAATAATTTGCAGATGAGTGAAGCGAGCGAGAGGTACCTTTACCAAATAGCCAATTACTACCAAGGCTCAAAATTGTCCTGTTTCTTAATTATGTAAATTTGTGAGGAATTATATATCTCTTCCATAAACTTAACCCCACCTTTATTTAAACTCTTTTCATTTTGGATCTTAAACTGTCTTGGAAGCATATGAAATAGTTCTGACATGAAACATGTTTTAACGTGTGCACCACAGTGGCCCCTGGGAATATTGCCACAATATTCACAGCTTTGAGAAGGTCTTGCAGTTCATTTGCCTCTTTTCTGTGTTATTATGAACAAAAAAACTGCTTACTGGAAATAAGAGGTATATGAATAGAAACCATTCATTTAGTTACTCACCTCATTGCTTGGTTTTCATTCTTGAACTATACATTGGTTCAAGCTATGCTAGGAACTCACACATTGCAAAGAATCATAAAATGGTTTGGATTGGAAGGGACCTTAAAGATCATCCAGTTCCAACCCTCTGCCATGGGCAGGGATACCTCCCACTGGATCAGATGGCTCAAAGCCCCATCCAGCCTGGCCTTGAACACCTCCAGGGATGGGGCAGCCACCACCTCTCCAGGCAACCAGGGCATCCCCACCCTCACAGAAAAATATTTCTTCCTAAGATCTAATGTAAATTTCCCCTCTTTCGGCTTAAAATCTTTCCCCCCTACTCCTACCCCTCTACTCCCTGATAAAGAGCCCCTCCCCAGCTCTCCTGAAGTAAAAAATATTTTGTAAGTATTTACCCAGTGTACAACACATTATAGGCAGTGGAAGCCACCTACATGGGTTTTAAAGGTCCCAGTATCTATTAGACACAAATGATGACATCTAAATGCAATCACTAGTAAGAGTCATTCATTAGGTCAGAATATCACTTATTTCTTCTACTCTTTTCAAATTTTGCTGTTGTAGCATTGGTTAAAAAAACCAAACATGTAAAATCAAGCGTATTGAAAACACTACAACTTCCCCAATTTCTATCTACAGAGATTACAGCCAGTTTTCCAATGCAACTTCAGTTTAGATAACCTGGATTTTTCTTCTTTATAGGGGCATTTTTTTTTTTTTACATACATTTGGTTTCTCAGGCATCCAAAGTGAGCTGAGCTCTCCACTTCTTGAAAGTAGGAAGATGGTTGAACTAGAGGTGAATGAATGACCAGTCAATGCCACAACTCTAATACATAGACAAAGTGCTGAAATAATTTATTAGTCGTCCCAAACCACAAAATTAAAGTGAGACTGATAAAAACTGTAGTAAAATGGGACCAATTCAGAAAAGGCCGTTTCTCTACAGCCATAAAAATGCTAAAACCACAAAAACACACAGTTCTGAGAATACTTTGAGATAACAAGGAAAACCAACACCATGTAAAGCTCACTAATTAACCACAACTTACGCTCAAGTGTAATTTATAAAGGATGCTTAACCCTGAGGACAGCAAGGTAAGAAAAGCCACGAACAGTTTATATAATGAAAGGCATTGTTTAAAACTGTTCTCATTTTTGTTCATGCTTACTACATCAAAACTGAATCTTCTCAGAATTTATTGCATGCTAGCAAGAGAATAAATATTTATTGGTAAATCCCACAGCTGTAAGCAAACTCCCAAGAGCACTAATTGCATTTTTAAATGAGTCTAACACATTTGAATATTAGCAGAAAAAAAATTAACCTCATGTTGCTGTTGTTTCATCTACTTTGCAAAAAAACTTGAATCTTCTTCCAGAATATTTTGCTTACGAGGGCAACAAGATGGCATATAAGAAAAAATATCAAGTTTCCTCTTGCCTTAATGCAGGGATCCATAGTCTATCCATAGTGCTTACTTTGCATTCTAAACACTGTTTAAGTTGCAGATGTATTCTAAAACTATCTCTACTAATTTAATGCCTTTTTCACTGAAAAGAGATGAAATTCTTTAAGAGAATGCCACACTACAAAGGTCTTCAGTTTGTCACTTTAGTATCAAATCAACCTTCTCCTTATCCTCTAAAAGGAGGCAATATATTGATTTCCAATTTTGCATTGGAATTCAGAGAAATTATTGCTACCCTGGTCTGGACAGGGATTGGAGACAGTGTCAGCCCCTTCCTTCTGAATCTTTCCAAAGCATCAGTGTTTTGTATTATCCTAAACCTGATGAAAAAATGGTCTTAATTTTGTACCAGAACAAGGACTTTATGTATTACTACAAAGTCTCACATTGTTTCTATGAACAATAAAGAATTCCTAAGTCCTTCCAGGCTGCAGTATTTACCAATACTATTTTAACAGTTTGTAAAATACACAACAGTTGCCAGAAAAGTTTCTCTTTTCTCGGTAGAAGAATGCCAAATAGAGCAGGACAAAAACAGATCCATAGCCTTATTTCCAAGTGTTGCTCTGACACACACACTAATCCTGAAAGCTTTTGTTTCACACAGGTGAAAGATTTTAAAACCTATGGTATTAACTACACAAATCAAAACTCCACCATAGATAAAAAGGATCAAAGGCACAGTGTTCACCTTACGGTTGCTCTGACTACACTGCTAAACTCCACACCACCACCTGTTACAGAAATAAGCCCTCTCAAAAGGAATCTCAGCCTTTAAATCAGGATGACTGCAGTTTGAGAGGAAAAGGCAGACAGCAAAAAAAAAAAAGCAAGCAAAGTTTCAGCAACCCTCTGTCATAAATCATAACACTTGGAGGATGTCTCATACAGAATAAAAGTAACCGGACAGATGGATATGAATGAAATAAATTACATTTTTTTTCTAAATGACACTAAAACACAGCCATAAGTCATGGCAGCATTTCATTAGAGAATCTGATAACTAAACAATCATTTAACCCAAGACATACTTTTAAAGAGGTACATCTGTCTATAATTGCTTAAACTGCATGTGAGTCATCTCACATTTACGTCACCGTATCAGCTCAGGACATACCTCATTGAAATTAAGATATGGCCAGCAGGATGTCACCTTGTAGGAATTTTAAGCTCTGAAATACAAGGAAAATCTAGCTTCCAAACACTTAAAAGGCTATTTCTCATCGACACCTCAAGCCAGTCAGGTACCATCAGTCAGATCAATACTCCACCACGCGCTACTAGATCTGAAGGCCTCCTGTGCAGTATTTTACACAGGAGTTTGGAGGGGGAGAAGGCAAAATAAGTAAACAGAGAAGTCAATGCCATTTGTGATTTTGTTATTTAGGTTTCAGTTACATTGTCAACTTTACCCCTTATCAAAGAGTGGACAGCCAGAATGCTTTTCTGTGTTTTAAGTTGAAAGAGGATAGATTTAGATTAGATATTAGGAAGAAATGTTCTCCTGTGAGGGTGGTGGGATCACAGGAGGCACTTGACTATTTAACTGCTAAAAAATAGAATCTGACCACTCATGGACAGGTAATTCATCTTCAATTTCCTTTCTCTTGTCCCACAGTTAACAAATAAATTTGGATCACTTTCCTAAGGAATATCCTGATGGCAGCTTCCTGCATTTGCCAGAGAGTTTTCAGCCCCCTCCCTCCCCCACCATAATCACAGAAAGCCCACGAGCTCCTGCCTCATTCCAGTCCTGCGGTGAAGAGAACTTCTACATCCTTCACATCCAAGTACAGCTCCTCTGTGACCCTTTGATCCCACGTAGCAGTTATACAGGGAGCTAGATTTTCTGGAAAATATATCTTCAGTACCTTCCTGTCCTCCACTGCTGGGTACTCACAACCAAAAAATAACCCTGAAAGCACCTTTATGGATACTGTTGGGAACATCACTATTTTTTTCTCGTCTTGTTTTGATTGCTGCTGTCACAGTGCATCGAAAGGGCTGGCATTTCCTAGATCAACATTACAGCCATTCTTTTCAGAGTTACACCTTGAAAGGAAACAGTAACCTGTAACAGTTAAACCTGGAGAAGCACTTGGGAACTGCTCTGTCACTAGTTTTATAGATGAGATTTCCATAATATCCTACAAATCACTCATATAGTCTTTAGCACCACGCTACATTTCTCTGAAGGCATAAACTTTTCCCTCTTTAGGCAAGCCCCTAAAATAGATTTCTCACAGCAAAATTAATTCACATAAGCATCAATTCCAGTTACTCAAGTTACCTGGAGCGTATACTTCTGTATTTCATCCAGAACAAATTCCACTTCTTTCGAGGTTGTTAATGAGGCAAGATTCCCACTTAAATTGTAGCAATACAGTTTGGCATTGTCATAGCTTTCACGACTAGAATTTATGCGGAGGCAGGCATCCCCAATGTGACTCCAGCCTTCCCCACACAGATGAGCTGGTGGTAAAAAGCAGACAATTAAAGGTGATTGAAAAAAACTTCTTAAAAATCTAAGGGAGTCTCAATTGTAGCTTCCCGAGATGATAATTCAGAATACATCCCACAGTCAATTTCCCTTCTCACATCACATAAATTCTAGAACAGCAAGGAGTATTATATTGAACAGTTTATTTTTATGAAAAGAAACTTTTAACAACTTATAAAATACGTATAAGATATATACTGTGTCAGCATAACAATATCATTACGACGCTGTCTTCCCTGTATTTAGATTTGAGCATGACTAAATATTAAAGGTCAGATTATGTACATGATTCTAGGACAGTTGTATCCAGATTTTGAAATTTATACACCATTTAGGTAAAGTGACAGATTAAGGCACTATTAAGAGATCACAGCTTTACCGTAGTTTTGCTTTATTGCCCTATATCTGCATTTAGATTTGCCTTAACACAAATGCAATCAGAACAATAGGTAATTCAGAAACAGCTTAGAAAATATTTCCTCTTCAACATATTTCAGCATTACTCAAATAACTATTAAAAGATGAGTCACTAGTTAATGGCAACCGTTACAGCTGAACTTTACAAATATTACACAAATGCAGTTTTAACCTGCATAGAATAAACTGATTTATGTTATTTAATGAATGATGTCTGTGAAAAAACCCTTGTGTTCATTAACTTGATCTGGACATAAAGATCAAATGGACAAGGTTCTGATCTCTAGCTGCATATGTGTAGTTATGAATATGAATTACAGAATAACTATTATTTCAGAATGTTAACAGTCACCTTCTGAGAATATTTTATATTAGCATTTTAATATTCACTGCTTTCACAGTGTTACCAACATCAGGCAATCAAGAAACTAGATCTTAGGCCTTATCTGCACAGGAAAAGTGAAGCATATCTGAAGCATAATTTACAAGATCAAACCCCAGCTAGCAAAAGTAGCAGTGTCAGCAAATTTATAACAGTAATGGACTTGGTTTGGCAATTCAGCTCTGCACTCCGTGATCCCCACAGGCTGGAACTTGTGCAAAAGTACTTGCCACTACACCTTCACTGATATTATTATCTTTCCTAAGAACATTAAAGGTAGCATTGATGTAGCAATCAGTAATGTAATTACACCTGTCTTAAGCCACGCAGGCACAGTCAGGCAGAGAGAGTCTGCAGGAGAAAAACAAATCCAGATCTACTAACTGAACAAATATCCTTTGGTAATAATGCAGATTTACTCAGGTTTGAACACAATGATAAAAAGCAGTGTGGCAGCCCACAGCCCTTACCAGGTAGTGCCTGGCACTCCTGCTGCCGCTGGTCCCACTGGCAGTTCAGGTGCAGCGAGCAGCTCTTGCAGCTGGTCAGTTTATTGCAGATCTGCTCGTTCCTCACATGACATTTGGTGTAGTTTTTAACTGACTAAGAAAAAAACAAAACAGACCAAACAGCATCTCAACAAATTACCAACAAACCAGAAGTCAAAATTGCAATACACAGCACGCAGGTGCCTCCCAGAAAGTCACAGTCACCTAAAAGTTAGATTGAATTTCAGCTCTAGATTCCCTTATCAGCCAGCAGAGAGTACAAAAGGCATCTCTAGAGCTCAAATTTCCCCACCTGTCCTACACAACAAACTTGGAGTAGGTCAGACAGTACCTCTGAGGACATCACTTCTTTGTACTCACCCCAGGAAGATTTTAAATAACTCAACTAAATCTCTGTTTCTTAGACAGTTCAGGGATATCCTCTCACTAAATTATTTCATCCTAGCAAGCAAAGTAATTAACCAGAATACAAAAAATGTCATAACACACTGTAAAACAGCTACACATCGCTGACTGAAGGTGCAGGAATATGCTCTACGATGCTTTATCTGGATTAAATGAAACTAAAATCAAAGCTCTATAATGGTAGTCACAAAACACAAGAAGGACTTGTCCAAAATTTCTATTGTTATCATACAGATTTAACTGCAAACCCAAATGCATCATAGCTAGTAGAAAATTTATAGGAAACAATTTTGTCAAACAGTGACATAAAACCAGGTATAACATTATTTCTTTGTTACCTTAGAATATAAGAAAAAGAATGAACACTGAAGGAATTTTTACTAGGGATTTTTGTTGGGTTTGGTTTGGTTTTTTTCCTGAAAACTGAAATCTTCCTTTCCAAGTTTTGAATACAGGTCTTCTTTTTTCCCCCCCTGCACAGTACTTTTAATTAAGACATAATATTAATATCTTATTTAATATACTGCCCAAAAATCCTCAGCCAATTTATCAGCTTATCCGTAAGGCTTTCTCTACCTAACTTCATTTCACAGTAATAATTAAAAATAAGTCCTAATAGAAGACAGCTTTACTCTCACAGAACAGCTGAGGTTAGCAGGGACCTCTAGAGGTCGCCTTCTCCAACACTACCAACTCTTGTTTCTAACAACAGAAGATTCACTCATGCAGAGCAGCAAAAATGGATTGCACTTAGATAGCAAACGTACGGTTTACATCACAATTTTGGTTGTTCATTCAGCAGGGAAGACAACCAGGCTCCGTTTATTTTATTTTATTTTATTTTAAAGTCTTGAAATAATGCAATTTTCAAAGTGAATTTCCAATTTCACATAGGACAAGCTTCATTCCTGCTGAAGAACACTGCTGTTTAGGGCTTTGTTTGTTTCCTATATCGGATCAGGTGCCCATGAGTGAGCTTTTTATAAAAGGTACTATTTTTTCAGTACTGTGAAGCGCAGAGAAGTAGGGAAGCATTTCTAGAACAAGGCATCTACACCACAGCATGAAACTGAGCCAAAGGCAACACCATGAAGTAACAGAACACTCACCCAGGCCAATAAACGCGTGCAAACAGTATAGGCACTAAACACCTTTGGTACAAACCCACATTTAGTTCCACTCAGTCATGATGTGTATTCACAAAACTGCCCCAGAGATGCCTTAAAGTGAATTTTAGAACACAAGCAGCCCCCATCTGCTCATTTACAATACCTCACTTTTAACACTTGATGTCAAAACCCTTCAGCATTCCGATTGCTTTTGGAAGTTATATATTCTTAGTGATACTACACAGATTACAATTTCCCAACTAATCCAAGATATCTGTTCTATTACTTTCTAACCATGACCCTTGGTGTGCACTGCTTATTTAATGTTTAAAATAAAATTCAAAGTACTAGTGACTATTCTGTAATAATGTTCTCTGTTGTATTCCCTTATTCCCAGCACTTATTTCTCTTAAATCCAATTTAAACACTGCTTGCCTGAAAATCTCATTAGTTCAATGTAGATGTGAATCCAAAAGGTAATTCATATTAACACAATATTAAGGTTATAACTTAAGCTACCAAACCAAATGGAATTCAGAAATATGACAGCCCATCTGTTACTGAAGTTGTATATTGCTGTAGGATATTTATAATGTTTACACACCAAAGTATGAGTAAATCATATTATATAACAAGTTTCCCACTTATGTCTGATTTACTTAGAGTTTTACAGTACTGATCTTGATGTGGCGGTATGCAGACAGACTTACAAACTGCAATGATTTTCTGCATGTCCACTGTAGAATGAAAATATTACAGCAGTTTATCTTAGAATTGCTATTAAATCATGTACTTTTCTCCTCCTCCTGGATTTTTCAGGTTGAAATTATAATCTTGTCTAGTTTGCCTAGTCTAACAGTAAATTATTAATCTAATAGATTTGCTACTATTTCTCTGAAGGTGCTCCCAAAACTTACTATTGGGTACTCCTCAGTCTTAAATTTTCTTCTTTTATCTCCAAGATACAATTGATTCTATTCATAATTCCTTCTGCTACTTTGTACATTTCCTCTTAAATATTTTAATTACTCAAACTTAGACAGATCCCTATGATGATCATTTTTATTGGTTTTAGTGTAGCATCCAAAATACTTTCCTTAAGTAATAAGAGTGAGAGATAAAGCTTTTTATATGCAAATATACAAAGTGAATACACAAACACTGAATTCATAAACACACTAAGGAGATGCAGATCTGGTGGTTCTCCTCTAACAAGAAAGAGGCAAAATGCATCAGAACCAGGAGTACCAGAAAGATGCTCTACAATATTATAGAGTACAAATGAAAGTGTCAAAGTGCAAGATCAGTGCAACAGACTTAAGGTCAACGAACTGCTAGTAAAAATCAAGACAATCTACCCCACAAGAAACCAGAAATATATCACAAACAGGGAACAAAAAAAGCAAAAGGAAGGAAAATGAGACAGAGAAGCCAAAGAAAAAAGGCAGATATGGGTATGACAAAGTTGTTTCTTCCAAATTCAGAAAGGATTTATATGATCCACGTAGAGGGACACATATGCAACTCTATCAGGTCTTACAATTCAACCAAAATATTCCTGTTTAAATTTCTGTCTTTGATGCAGACATCAAATGAACGGGAGAATGAGGTTGTTTCCTTCTTTGTGACACAACCTTTTACAATATATTATGTTCCAACAGTGAAAAAAACACTGGAATACATGACAAAGGCTCCACGAAAGAGCTTGGAAGATGGTGTTATACAAATATATAACTTAGCATAAGACAGTATTGACAGTGTTACAGTTGCGTTTGAGTAGGTGATCTTACTATTTTTAGCACCCATCAATCTCAACAAAGATAAACAGATAAACATTAAATAACTTTTGGTTTGGTTTCTATATAGGCACTGTATTTTATTATGGAATAACTTCAGTGTATTACATAAAACCACTGTAAGCAGTTTGGGGAGCTTCAATGGTGTAATTTCTCAAAGCAATCTTCAAAATCTGTATTAGAATAGACAAAATGTCCAATAGATATATTAAATGTGGAAAACACAAGGCCCTACTGCTAGCATGCTGCTCCACCTATTGACTAGCCAATTCCAGTACCATCCTGAACCACTCCACATATTTTAACTGAACTGCTTCCCAGTTGGGCAAACCAGGACACGTATTCAATATTTGCATCAGATACAACCAGGTCAACTAAAATGATAGTATGCAGAATAACCCCATTTATATGTGACATTTTATGGCAGAAAAACAAACCACCTTGCTAGTGCTGAAGTGAGCCAGACCTCCAGAATGACCTGGCATTGCAAGCCTCTGCTTGCAACTACACCTGACATGAGCTTGACATACACCTTGATGACCCATGACTCTGCACAGTGGTGGAATACAGCGTCCTCTTAACGTGCTGCGCCACATCAGACACTGAGCGTAGGCAGGTATATGTGCATCATCACTGCATTAGTTCTCCTTATGGAGTCCACCTGTCCAAATACAATTTCAGGGAAATTTGCATATTTTACAGCCCTTCCAATCAGCAGAAGAGCCACTGCTTTGTGAATACCCATGACCACGAGGCCAAGGTCGCACTGATTGGCAGCATATTTTTAGCATACTGGCCAGTTTCCACGAAGCGAAAGCAACAGATTATAAAACATTGTCTGTATCATCTGGATGTTCTATGATATAAGTAACAAATTGAGGTATTTGTACAGCTGCAAAAAAATGGGGCTCTCTCCTTGTGATGTTTCTAGGTCTACAGCTTGTTATCCCATATTACCATCACAGTACTGTCACAACGTTTTCATTCTGTGGGCCTAGTCCAGAAGAAGGAGTCTATAAAATTGGATAATCAGCCTGATACATTTCATTTCTCCACACAGCACCATTCAGTTGATGCTATTTTGGTGAGCTCACGTCAATAGCTGCAAAATTCTGCCTCCATTGTCTCCAGACCAAGACACTCATTTTGCAACAGCCACCTTCAACTTCTGATAGTAACTCTTTTCAGAAATAACTTTGATGATTCTTTAGTAACTCACTAACAGCCCTTGCCATCCACTTCATACCCTGACTAAAAGACAGAAAATCTATAGAGAATATTGGTGCACCAGTTGCTAATTGTTCTGACAATCTTGGTCATGAAAGGCTGTTAAAGAAGAATACTGAACCAGCAGGCTTGTGCTAAAATACTCAGTACTTATTAGGGATGAAGGTGGTCTTCTCCTTAGCGACTGCTCCCTACTTAAGAGGTGAAAACCATGGGTAGAAAATTGGCAGCTAATATAGTAATATGTGTTAGGAAAGGAAGAGCCCTTGAAGATCACAAAGGAAACTAACCTTTAGTGCCTGGAATGTGAAATCACTCCGACAGACTTGAAACACAGTTACTGATGAATTTGTGTCTGCATCACTTTTATTAGTAGTGACTAGATACAAATGCCAGTGATTAGAGCTGGCTCTGCTCACTCTGAATGGGCAAGATTTGAGTCAGAGTCAGTCCAATTCACACCTTAATTTGTCTGTCTGGAGAACAAGATTGATTTGCATCAGGTTCAAACCAGAGAGCGAGCAACTTTTACTAATGGGAACATGTAAAGAAAGGACTTTGAACTCAAGCACAGTCAGCAAAATATATACAGTCAAATCAAATAAGCAAGAGATGCAGCCACTGGTGGGCAACAATGTGAAGTATAAAATATGGCACGAAGCAACATTAAAAATAGAAAAATATAAAAATATAAACTTTAATGAATTTATATGTTCTTATTGCTTGTTTATATAAAGATCAGAAAGAATCTTACCAAATCATCACATGCCAGTTAACCCTATGGTGACAGAGGCTCATATTCCTTTAATGAGATGACAAGTAACCCCATTACGTAAAGAAAAACATTTCTATGATAATCAATGATCAGAATATCAAGACTAACAAGACTGACATGGTCTTGTTTGAAAGTGAAAAAAAAGAAGTCACTCTTCAAGTTTGCTGATGACACAAAACTGGGAGGAGTGGCTGATACACCGAAGAACGTGCCACTGTTCAGCGAGACCAGGATAGGCTGGAGTGCTGGGTAGAGAGGAACCTAACAAAGTTCAACAAAGGCAAGTGTAGAGTCCTGCACCTCGAAAGGAATAACCCCATCCCCCTGGACAGGTTAGGGACTGACGTGCTAGAAAGCAGCTCTGCAGAGAAGGACCTGGTGGACAAGAAGCTAACCGTGAGCCAGCAATGGGCCACCACGGTCAAGAAGGCCAGTGGTATCCTGGGGTGCATTAAGAAAAGCATGGCCAGTAGGTCGAGGGAAGTTGTCCTCCCTCTCTGTTCTGCCCTAGTGAGGCCCCATCTAGAGTCCTGTGTCCAGTTCTGGGCTACCCAGTTCAAGAAAGACAAGGAACAACTGGAGAAAGTCCAGCAAAGGCCATGAATATGATCAGGGGACTGGAGCATCTCTCTTATGAGGAGAGGTTGAGTGAGCTCAGTCTGTTTAGCCTGGAGAAAAGACAACTCAAAGGGGTCCTTCTCAATGCCTATAAACATCTAAAGAGCAGGTGTCAAGAGGATGGGACCAGACTCTTTTTAATGAAGCCCAGGGACAGGACAAGGGACAACAGGCACAAATTGGAACCCAGGAAGTTCCAGCTGAACATGAGGAAAAACTTCTTTATTGTGAGTGTGATGGAGCACTGGAACAGGCTGCCCTGGGAGCCTGTGGAGTCTCCCTCTCTGGAGATAGTCAAAACCCACTTGTATATGATCCTGTGCAACCTACTCCAGGTTGAACCTCCTTTAGCAGGGGTGATTTGGACTGGATAATCTCCAGAGGTCACTTCAATCCCCTGTCGTTCTCTGATTCTACAATTCTCTGATTCTGCAATATGCAGTGGGTCACAAAGCCATAAAGAAAGCACTTTTTTCCCCAGAAATAATCTCTTGGCTGCAGCCCAACTCTGCCCTCTTTTCCTTGCAAAAGCCAGGCAAACACATGTTTGATTGTGTTCAAAACAAGCTACTATTAGTCTACCATACCTCTTCCACATGCTGCAAGATGACTCTGGCTTAGCTAGAAAGCAAATGGTATTAATAACACGATCATAGATTTGCCAAGACTCACCATGCTACAGTTACTATTCGCTGAGATGCACTTCTTGTCATCACACCACTGGCAGCCGTTCGTGTTGGCCGTACAGCTCGCACAGTCCGCGTACCGGTAACATCTGTCATCTGCAGCAGCTGTAAAACACAGGGAAGTCAAGAAGAAACAGTGCACAGAAGGAGAATAACACCACATTTTAAACACTTGCTTAGGGTACTTCCTGTTCCATCCTTCATTTGAACTCCAGCCATTCATAAAGGTTTAAGTTACCATAGGAAATGCATTCTATTCAGTTAATAAGATTTACTCCTTTGCAAATTCCTTTCGTAACGACTATATTTGAAGGTTCATAAGCCTCATATCAACTAAAGACATATTCACTCATTGGCAGCATGAAAACTCTCTTGGCACAGTGCATAAACTAAGTATCAGAAAGTTTCTTAGACTATTCAATCTTAACTCCCTTAACACAGAAGATTTTTCTTTAGATGCAGGTTTCTGATTAAAATATTAGCTTGCTATGCAAGAAGGCAATGATAAAAGTAGTTAAGAAAATCTAAGACATATTACCATCACAAGGACATTTCAATTTTTCATAAATTAATTTACAAACCTAACAATGATTGGTAAGTTACAATTCTGCTCTTTCTCCACATATTTGAGGAAAACTTCATGTTACATCCTTAATACAAGGACTTGGACTAAAATTTATGATATTTAAAACAATTTGGGACACGACTTACTACTATTTGAAGGAGATAAAAATCTGAGTAATCACCATAACCCAAAATAGGAGTTATACACCAATTACAGTGTATAACTCCTACATGGTTTGGCTTCTTTAGCCTTGGGATCGTGAAGTTTAGGAGATGCTTTTGCTAGGGAAGCCGTGCTATCCAAGAATTGATCTTTTGCAAACCCACTAAATTATCTACTTATACTTTAATATTAGCCATCAGCAGCTTCTCAGATGACACTCTCAACCAGATGACAATTGAGTCAAGTAGTGTAAAAGAATATATGAAAAATTGGCTTTTGGCAGGCTATTCCCACCTGAAAGCAGAAGGATTTGCAGCAGGGAAGTGGCACCATCCACACAACTTCTTTGGAACTGGAATGCTATACATTTCATCTCTTGCAAGTTTAGTTGCCATTTATTCCCTTTGCAGCAGTTTTATTTTAGAAACTCCTCTACTTTTTCTATTTTCCTTCAGCCTGTAAGAGTTTGTTTTGTTTAAACACCTGTTGATATAATCAGCTTTTTAGAAGATCCACTTCCATCTGTATTACTTTTCAATTCCGTGTCTCAAGATCTTTCTTCTTACAAAGAGCTGAAAGTTTCCAGACTCTAGATCTCTAAATGTGCTGAAACTCTATAAAAGCAGCTCTTCAGAAAGCTGTATCTACAAAACCTTTTTGTTATATAAGGCACCTTTTTTCTGAGTTGCAACTTGATATCCAGTTTGGAAACAAATAAAAGCTAACAAAAATAAATTGTCTTGAACCACTGATTAACAGGAGCGTTAATAACTTTTTCCATAAACATTAAGTGCAAACCGGCAGTTTAATTATATGGTAGTTTGCTCATGTAGCACACAGCCAAACGCTGGTTAGCAATTTTATACTGTGCTACAAGGCAAGATGCACAGAAAAAATAGCAGATGTGTGTAGCAGGGATGCATCCCCTGTTCATGTACAGTGCAAGAACAACACTTTCACAAACAATTTTTCCTTCTCAGGAAGAGGAACCTTTCTATGTTTCCCTTAGAAGCTTAAACTTGTGTTCTTTTGCAACTAAACCCCTCTATTAAAAAAAAAAGAAAGAAAGAAATCCAGAATTGAATTACTTTTAAAAAAATCAATTCCTAAATCTCCTGTATTGGGTATTCTCAGAGAAGAACAGCCTTAACATTTCAACAATTGGTTCAACCTGGATGGTCTTTCAGGGGACATTTTAGAGGGTTTTTCCCCCCCATCTCCTACAGCACACTGCAAATTTGACACACTAAGATTAGAACTCACCTGTTTTCTTAGGACATTTTGCTCTAAGGATGTTATTAGCATGTCCAGATTCCCAGGATTCACAATGCTTCTTGTTCCACAGACACCTTATCCCTGGACGGGCGTTTTTACACAGCTCTTCATCTCTGAATGCTTCACAGTTTGGAGGCTTGTACACAAGGATGTCATTCAAAAGAACACTCGAAAAACCCCCAAAGATATACATGGACCTATTAGAAAAAAGCAAATAAATATAACTGTTATTGCATCTCTACATATATTTTCTTGATTTCTTATCTGTCTCGATGTACAATAAAAAATAACATATAATATTATAGAAAACATTCTTCATCCTTCTCTAATAAAGATTCTGTCAGTGATCCCATTATAAAGATTAATAAGTTTTTCAATTTGTTTCTCCATGGAAGTTTACACTACAAAATTGCTCAAGGTGCAGTGTGCTCTATGTATTAGTGAGTGACATCCACCAAACGTCTGCAAAGAAGAGCTATAGAGGAAACTACTCATTTTTAGAGTTAGATAATGAGAACAGCGTGTGAAATAATGGCCTGCAGGAAATGAGAACATTTTTCTTCAAGAAGATTTCAAAGACAGTCAGAAATAATTGGAACTAGGTGATCTTTAAGGTCCCTTCCAACCCAAACCATTCTATGCTTTCTTTTTGGTGACGTTTCCGGTGCAGTAGCTGCTGACATCAGAACCAGAAGACCATATATGACATCTTACCCTCCTCATTTAAAAATTAATAACATCCTCAGGTAAAAGATAATAAAAAACACGTATATCTGTTCTATCATATACTCCTAAACCAGAATTAATCATACAGTTACCAACAGCAGAAATTTTTGGAGATTATCTCATATTACACTATTTTTGTATTTAAAACCATACTAAAAATACCCTTAAATTGTGGGGGTGATGACCCAAACCACAGGTATCTTCAACCTTTAACCTAATTCATTGAAAGTGACAGTACTCAAAGCATCAAACATAGCTTAGATGTCTTAAAACAACACAAATTCATTAATACAAAGCAATTCTCTCTCAATGCAGCAATCTGTTCACGGATTCATTTCAAGTGCTGTGCACAAAGTTACATCTTACTGCTATTTTTCTTGAAATCTGGTACACTCTTATTTACAGTATAACCTATCACCTCCATTATTTCTGACCTATACAATATCCATATCCAGAGGATCTGTAAGCTGCCTGCATACACTTAAATATTGAGTTTATTAGGGTGAAGAATAATGCTGAAGAGGACTGATCACACACTATGGCACAGCCACCCACAGTATTGCAACTGTCAGATAGAGCTCATTCCACAACCAGCAATAGTAGAACTCACACAAGCAAACAGCTGAATCTTCTTTCAATCTGACCACAGTTTACTACAACTTCTCCAAAAATAAGAGACAATTGTTTGTCCAATACTTTTATGTTTGGGGTTGGGGTGGGAGAAGCAGAGAGCTCAGCCTTCAAATCCACCAAACTCCAGATCCACTCTATCTCCTCTTTCTAGATGATGAATCTTTACCAAGTTCCTGTACTTGGCAGAAGACATGAAAGCATGCTACGTTTTCTAGAGAATAAACAATATAATTAACACTGAGTCTAGATGCTGGCAGGATTTTTTTAGTTATAAGCAAAGTTTAGTTACATGTTTTTGATTTTATGATTGTAAAAGAACAAGGAATTATAGCATGCTGCAAAGGGAACGTGATTTCTCCTGTTAAATTTAAGTGAGGATTATAGCTGGTGCTGAATTTCAAACTCACTGTAGCTCATAATACTGAGGCAACACCTCAGTAGACTAGAAGGTTGATATAAAATGCTATTGAACAGATTCCACAGCATGTCAAATTGATGACTAACTCTACCCAAGACAAGTGAAGTCCTTAAGGAGCACTACATCATATGCCATTGAACCAGACTCCACATAGGCACAATTCATGCCATAGCTTTTTCTTTTAGAAATTCTGGAAAAATTAAAATACACTTCACTTACCCATTACTGACAACAGCACTGTGACCAAATCTGTTGACGTCTCGATGCAGATTAGGTTTTGGTAAAATCTTCCATTCATCACAAGCTGAAAGACAAAAGATTAGATACTAGAGACGAGATCTTAGGAAGAAATGTTTTGCTGTGAGGGTGGGGAGGCCCTGGCCCAGGTTGCCCAGAGCAGTGGTGGCTGCCCCATCCCTGGAGGTGTTCAAGGGCAGGTTGTCTCTTTAGCCTCCTTTCCCAGAAGGATCGTGCAGGTAACCCCCACTCTCTCCGTTTTCTGAGTAGGTGCTCCAAGAACCTGGCAGCAACATTTCTCCATCAAGGTATTTATTTCAAGGCCAGAGGACATGGTTATGTCCCTTTATTACACAATACTGTGTCTTCACAGCCTGTTCCAACACCCTCAGCCACCACCACTGCCATCACTGTCATCCAGTGATCAGTATTATTGCCCTAACATTACACACCTGCTAATGAGCCAAAGGATTTCAATTCACATGTTCCTACTCACATGCACTTCATTGGGAATCTGTGACAGCAAACATATTTCCTTTCATAAGTGCTTTAGGATTAAACTGCCTCTCCTTCAGCTGGGCAGTCCACCTCATTATTTTCTTTTATTTGGTATCTTGATTTAAGTATGTTATTTTCTTTTCAACAAGTATTTTAGAATAACATTTTGTCAGTATCTTCACTTCAAATTAATTATTCAAGCGTATTTATTTTAGCACTGCTGTAGAGCATTTACAAACATGGGTTTGCTACACTTTCATTCTTATGCCCTGACAGGGATTTTATTCTTTAGAACAATCAGTCCTGTCCTTGTTATTTCCTACTTGAACTTTACTGACTCCAAGTATTCAAATTCCACAGAAATAGGGAGCACCTAGAGATCAAAACTGCAATGAAATCCCTTTAAAATGGAGCAAAGAAAGTGGAGCAAAGAAATCCCTTTAAAATGGAGCGGGCAACTAATTTCTAGAATTAATCACCATAACAAGTTCTGGGCACAGGTAAGCTTAAACTTTTGGGAAAACTCTCATATCAGACAGAGGGCTAGAATTCTATCATTCAAAAAAAATCTGCTATACACAAAGATAAGGATTAAAACCAAAGCTGAAAAGGAGTTAAAGGGAGAGAGACTCCTGCAATTTAATCCAAATAGAAGTGTGGCTTTGTTTGTAAATACATACATACAAATACACAAACCTACACATATATTTAGGTTTTTGATAACTATATTGCACTCTCAGATATTGTCAATGAAAACTTACTTGGATTTAGCCTTAATGTGGTTCGAAACCAGAATAACATCATGGCTCTTTGTTTTAAACCAGTGGCAAAGCTATCAATTTGGACACTAAGGCACAAAAAACCCCTGCGTGCTCAGTCTCCAAAATACACAGCAGTGGACAGAGCACATGACTGTAGAAGCTGCACAGTCAGAGTTAGGACCTCCAAGAAGCACAAGTGTCCTACAGAGACCAACAGTCAGGAGAGGTCACCAGCACACAGCAAGACTGTAGAGAACACATCTGGAAGCTGCTTCCAGGGTCTTAATGCAATTTTTATGCAGGTTTATTTCTACCTAATATTGCTGAATTCATTTAGCTGTCATAGTCTGTTGACAGCTACATCATCTCAATAAGGTATATTACTTAATTTAAAACTTGCAATAATTCATGCAGCTTATAGATAAGATTGAAAATAAAGGAATATCACCATCAAACCACATATTTCAATGAAGCCTGCCAAAGGTTAAAAAGTAAAAGCTAAAAAGAAACACAAACATCCCTCCTCAGGTTAAAACAGCAGACATGGATATTCAGAAATTCAAGAGGGGCAAATTGCCCTCCAGGCTGGTGTCACCAGAGGCTAAATTGCTCTCGCTGCTGGCTATGCTGGTCCTGTCCTCATCCCCACTGTCAGAACAGTTCATCTCTACCAATTCATCTGAAACCTGTGCAGTGCCCAAATCCCAGCATAAAACTGGCATTTGATACCTCCACAGTGTTTGAATTACATAATATTCCTCTCAGTCAGAATTTCTTATTTATTGGAAATAAGTGATCAACAATCATTAATTCAATTTGTAGTTCAAGAAAATATTTCCATTTTAAAAGGTATAAAACCCAAACCTCTTAAAGCTACAACCAACCAGCAAAATCTTGCTACTATACTTTAAAATCAAGTTCTTGCTGCTGTAAGTCATTGCACATGAGCAGAAGCAGCAAGTTTGAGCTCATCTGCCTTTGATGGTAAATGAAACTATTTAAAAAAAATGCTAATTTTTCATCTGATCCTGTAAAGTGTTGCACATTATTTTTTGTATTTTTACAAACATAGTTTCCTATACCTAAAAATTTATTTAAGAAAAAGTGGGATATAATGCCGAAGGAAAACCATAAAACCATAATAAAGGCTGGTTTTGAGATAAGAAACCCTTGAGGGCTGGAGATACAATAATTCCTTTCTTGCTGATGGTATTTGTCAAACTGGCAGCTCTTTTCAATAGAGTACAAGCAAAAGAAGGGAGAGGGAAGCACATTACAAATAGTCTTCCCTCTTATCTCCTCCCAGCCTTCTCGATGACTGCTGAACACTGAACAGAGCAGTGTGCAAGAATACTGCTTTTGCTCAGCTTTAAATTCCCAATCCAAGTTTCTCTGCACAGGCTGGTTAATACAAAATACAGATAGTTAACTAATTTATTTTTGTTGGGTTTTGGTAAAGAATCAAATAGAATTCATCTCTGCCCATCACCTTCAAACCGCTTTTGAACATTTCAAGTTTCCAGACTTAGTGTACGGTCCAAGAAGGAAGTGACAAACAGCAAATTCAGAGAGAGTTTCAACATTATTTATCTCTATTATAGCCTTCTGTGCATTGGATTCGTTGTATTAATTCTAACAAGGAAGGTAAGCTCTATGGAGTAAATAAAATACTCTTTATAGTGTCGTGCAACTCTGAAGGTATTAATTGGTTGTATTTACCATTGTCTTTACATGTACCCAGGTATAATATACAGCACAAGAATGTCTATGCTGCTTTTAACAGAAACAGTTGAAGGTGTGATCCTGTTCATTGCAAACTGATCAGCAGAATTCTTACTCACTGAAAAGTACAAGCAGGAATACAGGGGCTGTTCTCCCCTTTAGTAAGGCTTCAACGTCAAGGACAAGTGGTATCATTATAAGAAAAAGATTCATACTCCTCCCTAGCGGAGATTAAATGGTTACCAGATGGCACAGAAGTGGCTCTGACAGTGAATTCACCATACACATTATTTATGTGACAGAACACACCACAGAAATGCACCAGATTTGAGGTGATCCACCTGATGCTGGCAGAGAAAAGAATGAATGAACTTTTCACGGGGCAGTGTTCTCCAGGAGCCACACTCCCACAGGACACAACTCAACACCTTCTAATTCATCTGGTCACCTATAACCTTCTCATCTATATCCTACCGGCAATATCGCATTGCTGGTGTCAGAGAAGTTCTCAATGTTGCAACACAACGACAATTTCACAGAGCCTGAACCAGGAATCCAGACTGTCTACGAGGGACATAAAGACATAGAGAAGGAATCCTGAGAATTCCCTGTAGCACAATTTAGGTTTGGTTGCTCAAAAAGTAAAAATACAACTACTTACATCAATACAAAGTACTATTACAGCACAGTAAGAGGAACATGCTACACCAGTACAACACGTGCATACATCACTAGAATGTATCCCATGAATGTATCCATGATTTTCCAGGAAAAAGACTGCCTTTCTAATCAACACAGTCACATCAGTAACACACTCCAATATAGATTTGCTTTAAAATATTCAATCAAGATCAAATTTAACAAAACGTGACTGCAGGAAAAACAGAGGAAACACAGCATCCTCTGTCTTGTCAGCCCTGCAAGTCTCTTTATGAGCAACCTCTGCTTTTCACACAGTTGAAGATACATTAAAAACCATTAAAACCATTAAAAACCTGTTTAAGACTGGCAATATAAGTTTGCCCTTACCATTCACATCTGATTTTGAACAATGTATTATTTAAACATTAGTGCAGAACTGCAGAAGAAACAAGTTAACACAACTTCATTAAATTCACCTCTGAATTAAGCTAATAATTCCATTTCAAAAATTAGCCAAGCTGAGCAGCCAAATACCTCCAATTCAAATTTTATTTATGAAAATCTAAGAGAACCACACATCTGCAAGCTGTTTTAAAAGTAATTTCTCTTCTTTCCTCAGCTGATTTATTACATGTTTTACGGACATCTCAATTATTTTCAACAACTAAAGACACTACAAGAATGACCTTGAAATCCTTGATAACTCAACTCCCAAATCTACAAAATTTCTTAAAAAATACACAGGAACATCAAGAAACAGAGATATCCTCTTTGCAGAACGCAGATGAAAAACTATAAGCAATGAGCAGAAAAAAAGGTTATTGACACCTCGTCTTCATTTTTCCTTCCCCCTACTGCATTCAAGTCTGAACAGAAGCACCGTGCCCACTCAGATCTTGGAGGTGGAACTCTCTCAAAGCAATATTCTCACTGCTTCCTTTAAAGACTGGAAAGCATTCATACTTGCAAAATTTGATAAAAGGAAAAAGACATTTCATATAGTTTAATAGCAGTTAGAGTAATGATCCAAGATGTAGAAGAAACGGGTTCATTTCCTACGCAATGGGATTGAAATCTACAGCTTTCACTGCTGAGGAAAGTCCCCATACCACTCAAGCTAGGTAACTTTCCACTACTCCAAGTTAATGCTGTTCCACTGAACAGGATAAAAAAATTGTTAGAAATAAGAAGCAAAAGTTGTTAGGAGAGTCTCTAAAAATGGGGTGATGAGTGTTTCATACTCTGCTCCCAGGATCACACTTGTATTTCTGCACTGGCAGGCAGACTGAGTGACAGCTTCTCAGCACAGTTGGAGCTACGCTTTACAAAAAGTTACATTCTTCATGTGTACATCATCGAATCATTTCTCAGTCTTAAAGTGTTTAAATAGGTTTCAAATGCCAATCTATTGGTTCTGCTCAGTCACACTCTGTGACAAGTGCAGCGCAGCCTTAGGTACGATGAAGAATCCGATGTCGGGTTACGCTCGCGTGTTCTACTAATGCATTACCAACCACTACTCGGTTAGGTTTGCTCTGGTAAAAGAAGAAATACTGGTTCACAAAGCATAGACCACTCATTATACTTCTGTCTGGATATGTTTATGCCTCTGGACAACTCAATACCATAAACCACTCAAGAACCCTGAAAGTTACATACAAACAAAACACCAATTGTCTAATTCATTCCACACTGCACAAATATTCTTCTATACTCAGAATAATAAAAATCTCCTTGCTCTTATAAAGACAAACGTGTTTGAGACAGCATGAATTGAATTTGAACTATAGGTCTAACATCTACAGCAGGGTCTAAATACTTAACAGTGATTCCCCAAGCAATATTAAAAACAACCAACAACCTTGAGCTTTACTATTAAGTGGAGCAATCAGTGCATTATATTATTATGGTTTTGCTCAGCTAATAGTACAGTGATATGGACATAATTGCTATTACAGACTGCACCAGAAGTGCATTTATGACTTAAGTGCTCAGGAATGCATAAAACAATTTATCACAGCCACTGCTTTAATTTTCTTTGTGATAGCACATTGATAATGCATTTGTAACTAATTAATTAAATAAGTCTAAACTTACTCATTTTGTTGATGACAAAAACCAGAGTTGCAACAACTTATTTTACAAGCAATTTATGTGTAAATAACTCATTTTAATACAAAACACAAACAGTATCCTAGATTACAAGTGGAACTAAAGTTAATCTCATGAGATAATCTTGATTATTTTTTCCAAAAAGGAAAAGGTTTTTAAGCTTCGTTTGAACACCCTAGAAGAAACTTAACATTTCAGATGCAACATTGTCTTTCATAAGCAAAGGAATCTGCATATTATTTAACCCATAACAATAAAGTGAAATCCGGAGAGTAACAAGACTTATAAAAGGAACATTGCAGAGTCTATTGTTATTTTAAATGTTCTGGTTATTGTACTTCTCTCATAGACACAGACAATGCTGAAATACAACTGTCACTTGGAAAAAGCATGCAAGCAGCTGCCGTGTTCCAATGATTCCAGGTTTGGGGTTTATAGAGGTTCCGTGTCACTCATTTCTAGGGTACCCAGATACCTTAGGAATTGGTGTATGTGAAACATAAAAAACTGCCTTGAGTATACAGAAATATATTTACCAACATTACAATTTGGCCAGGAACTAAAATAAATACCTTGGGTTTCTGTTTTAAATTCTGATTCCAATGTCCAGTTAAACTATTCTTATCTGCAAATTTTGCATCCGAATACTCACAAAATATCACCTAAATTACTTTCCCAAGCTCTGATTGGAATAGAAATGCAAGAGTTTTAAGCACAGATTTGCTTCTGTATCATGGTTTTATAATTAAAAAAAATAAGATAAAAAAGAGGGTTTAATAATCCCAAACTAATGATTCAAAAATCTGTCCCAAAGTTTGAGAGCACAGCTTTGAAACTTTTTATCTGCAGTTGGATTGAAAACAAGTTCACCACACACATGCACACATTTGTGATTATAAATGTATATCAATACATATTTAATACATATATGTAGGTAAATACATAGTGTGGTGGCTGGGGCTTGTTTTACTTTTCAGTAGTCTCTCAGCAGGTTCCCAGGTTGAAAGCAGAGCTCTACTTTGGAAAAGTAAAACCCATATGATCACGACCTCCCAACTACCCACCTGCACATTTAGGGAGAGCAGCTTTCCAGCAATGTTAATGTCATACAAATCACAACCAGATTTATACATTTATCAGCATTGAAACAAAGCCGTAATGCTGCACCCCTCTGTTCTTCCCAAACCTACAGGAAAGAACAGTGAGGTAGGATTCTCACTCCAAATTTGGTTACCAAATATAATCTTGTTCCAAAAGAAAAGGTTGTTAGTGCAGCCCAGAAGATGGAGTGTAACTGAATATTCACAGTGTAACTCCTGGTATTTTTCTGGATAATAACCAGAATTCTGTCTTCTCTGGTAGGGTTTCCCATCATTATTACAACACCAAAAGGCCAACAGCAGCAAGAAGAATTCATAATAGTTTTTAGCTCACTTCAGTTATGCTGGAGCCCATTGGAGAGCTGATCCAAGTATGCCACTTTTGCTCAATTTCATGTAAATGTATGCAAAAGCACATCCTCAGATTTTCCTAACTTGTACCAAATAATCCTTAATCATGGTCGAAGAATGAGGCTCCTTCATGAAGTGGTTTCATTTTGTTTACAAGTGTTTAAAAAATTAAGAACTACTTTGCATGAAGTGTTATTTATTTCACTACTCTTATCCTTCCTCAAAATGCAGCCCAGTTATCGAGATGTGCACTCACTAAGCTAACTTCTGCAAAACAAATATACTTTGTTTGGAGCAGGGGTTGGATAGAACTTTGTACAGCAGACAGATCACCATGGTTTCCTTTCTGAAGCGTATTTTATTCCTTATACAATGTAGATAATTAAGTATTCAGAAAAAAACTCCCCTGCACACTAGCCTGGTTGAATGACTCTACAACGAGGGCAGAAAACACAGTGGTGAACTTGAACTTGAGGCCAACAGTAACTTGGGTGATTGTATCCCCGAAGGAAGAAAAAGTAGACTGAATTAATGTCCAACTTTGTACCAAGAAGAAAACCTTAGCAAAACATCAATACTGACACGTGTCACACTTCCTTTCTAGTTCTATTAAACATTTATTTAAACCAATCTCTGTGGGGTCTAAGCACTGTGAAGAACTTAAGGTCAGTAGTGATTATTTGCTTTCTTTCTACCACGTCTCAGTCTGCCAAAGGTTTACAATTTATATGTATTGCAAAGTAGGAACGAGAATTCTAGCTACAGCTCCTAACAAATAGTTTCTCAATCACACAGAAAAGACTTAAGAACAAGATAATATTTTATTTTGAAAGATAAATCCCTGTTCATTGATTAGAGGCATGCAGCAGCCACACTTTGCACACTGACACACACATCTCAGTTTGTGTTAACGGTCATTAAGTATCTTTCAAAGTGCTGTAATGTAAAATTGAATAACTATCCTAGTCTGAATACTGACAGTTAAACCTGTAACAGGTAAGATCTCATCAGCTGAGGCCTTTCAGATTCTTTTCATGTAGATAGCCTCAGCACTCCAGTGAACAGCAGAGAAAGAAAAGCCATAACCAACACCAGTTAGGAAACCGCCGGTCAAGCAGAGCATCCAAGGCTGAGTCCAGTGGCAAACCTGTCCCTATTGCCAAGGTTCTTCTTTCAGCATAACGTAAGCAGTAACAGCATCGTTGGAAAAATACCTCATATCTCTATGAGCATAATAATTCATGGATCTTTAAGGAGCTGCTAGAGCAAATTCGTGGCCTGTCTTGTGGTAAAATATCAGACAAAAGGTTACTAAAGGCCAGATTTATTAAGCAGAACTCTTCTAATCACAAGTTTACTGCTATTTGAGTAAATACACCAAACAACATTAAAGTTACGAAAATTAGGGTATTGTAATAGTTTTTATAGCATCTCCAGATCTCCGAGTCTTCAGCTTAAACATATTCAGATGCAGTTAAGTATTTAAAATTACTAAATTGAGGTCTTGGCTCATGACACCTCATTTAACAGGATAAAACTTACATGTGTAGATTAAGTTCAGTACCTAGAGAGCAATTCCAGAAAAGAACAAAAAAACAACTCTCTGCTAAGCTTGGTAAAATCAATTGCTTTCTGGAGATACTCATCTCCCTGCCTTCACTAGAGGAAGAAACTGAATTACCAGAGTGCATTAGAAAGCAAGTTTTTAGATAGTGAAACTTTACTGAGATGAACCCTCCCAAATAGTTATTTCACATTAATATGAAAAACAGGAAGTGTTTTCATGGATAATAAAAAGCCGAAGCAAACTATCCATAAGACTATGTCACATATAATAAGAGATATAATCAAAAATACTCTGTAGCCCAACTCGAACATAAATTGTACAGGCTCTATCTCTAGGATTCAGCCAGTTCCGAGACAGCACATGTTTTTTCCAAGACAGAGCATAAAACTCCGCCACTTGCAAGGTAGCTAGGAAACATGATAGTAATAGCATCATATATTTTGTCTTCCAAGCATTGTTCAAAACCCCATGACACAAGGTAAATAAAATTCTGGAATATACCCATTCCATAATTATCTAATTCTTGGTACAAGTAGTATTTACTATTTTCTGAAAAAGCATGTTTAACTTGTGCTGTGAGATTGTGGTTTTAATTTGACAAAATTAATAATACAGAACATGAAGTTTGTATTAAATCAATCTTCATAGATTTAAATTTTTTGAAAGTGCAGTTACCAGATCTGTTTCTTTTGTATTGTATCAGTTCAATAATACGTGCAGAACGTGACTTGCAAGGAAACATAAATACCATATTAAACACTATAACCAACTAGAAAAAACAAACAGCAGTATAGAATGTTTTCATAAAATAGGATAAAAAATTCCTGGTGTGTGACAGTCAGAAAGTTACACTTACTCAGACTCTGGGACTCATACTACTGATTCTCAAGTGCACATTCTACAAATAAATGTAGACCAATAAGTAATATTATCCTCTAAAATGAGGAGAGCGTTCCATTTCATTAAAAATTAAAACCAGATGTAAACTGAAATGAGAACAAAATCAGTAGCTCACACCATATCTACAAGAAGATACAGGCCATGTAATACAAGGATACAGTCAAAATTCAGCTGTTCTGAAAAGGCTCTGCTCACACACTCAGTGACACTGGCAGGAAATGGCACATAGATGTTCCACATACTTAATTTACCAGTTATTTTCTTACGAGAGCAAACACAGAATGCTTGGTATCCACGCATAAAGCCATAAAGAGCCATCAGCTAGTCCTACAAGAGGGATTACGTCTCACCCTCTTCTACCACTGTATTAGGATGATAAACTCTTGCCAAAAATAGATCCAGGCACTATCCACAAGCTACTCTCAACAGGATCATCCACAAGTCCATTTCCCAGACTGCTCTTACGTATTTCCCAATTTTTAGATCCAGGGACAAGCGGCTGCGCTTTTTAACCCAAATTTGACCTCTGTGTTTATGTTTGCAACCTTCCCATTAAATATGGACATGAACATTAGGGAAGGGAAAAACTATTTATGGGAGAACAACAGTGGCAATAAACAAGGCAGGAAACAGATTACAGACTCATTAAATTCCCTTAGATTCAGAGGCTCCACGATCCTATAGGGAGGTTTTTCCATAACTGCACAGCTCTACTGGTTGGAACCACCCTACAGACTGAAAGCTTACATCCATCTAGTCTGGACTCTTAGACTTTTACCTTAAACAGTCTTCCTCCAAAGTGTATTCTTATCATATATTTATAAACAACAATCTTCTCTGCACTCAGACATCTTCTTGAGAAACTAAAGATACCACTTTCCTTTATCATCTCCCAAAGGCTCATTATGCTTCAGTCAGCCTTAACACCACTCGCCACACAGAGCCCTCTCATTTTAGTTACTGTCATTTACCCCACAAACCAAAAACTTAAACACTATTATAGAACAAAAACCTGATTTTAATTTTACAATATAATTCATAAATAACTTGAAGGTGTGAAGGATCACGTTAACTGGACTTGAGAAAGCAACACGGTGGTATTTGTATTTGAGAAAAATACAATACATACCTATATCATATGCAAGAAAGTCAGCAGAAAAGCACTTTGCACCATTACTCAGGGAAGTATCATTATGAGTGTTGCCACCAAAAATGAGCATAGCTCCATTAATTAAGACAGCTGAATGAAGATATCTGGCAAAACCACTGTCTTTCAAAATAGTCCTGCAAAACATAAGAATAAATTAATACATACTAACACTTGAAAAACTACATACAACAAGGATAGATAAAAACAATATCAAATACAAGGAAAACACTAAAGTAAAGCCATTAATAAATATGATGAAACTTATTCTGATTGTATTCAAATTATGAGTTTTCTCATGTTAAAAAATATATTTAGCATTCATTTAGAAGTCATGCTTGTTTTAATCAGTTTGTCAAATAATGGAAGTATATTATATCACGTTTGTATTCTTCTGAAGTGAATAATATGGTAGATTTTACTCAAAACTGATTGATAATAAGATCAAAAATTGATAACATGAAACTCCATTCATATTATCAATCCCTGTTTGTATATATTCTCAGCCATATTCATATATATTCCTATTCATATATATTCTCAGCCAGTTTTTGCTGAAGAAATTCAATAAAGAATTATTTTGAAGGGTAAAAGAATCTTTTGACCATCTTAAGTATTGGAAAAGGAGAAACTTTTTTTAATTAATTAATTGAATACTCAGACCTTGAAAAGAAATGGTAGAAGTCATTCTAGTTATGATGCAAAACACTTGCACTGCTTCATAAATCTACTCGGGCTGGCGGACTCAAACGTACAGAATTTCAGTACCCGAAAAAGAGTCCTTTGATCCCTCTTCACTCACTTCAGCCTCTGTGTGTGTCCTCTGTTTTATGCCAGAGCACTAAAATGAGCTCAACTGCAGCCAAGAGCTCTCAGCACTGCAGTCTGAACGTGGCAGGTGTGGGGCCAGTAGAGGGAATCAAACACAAACTCGATTCCATCGCAGCAAATAAATCTTACCAAGGGAGAGAGGAACCGTTTGTGGGTTTGGCCAACCTGAATTAGTTAAGCAGCCCAGCTGTAGACATTTGTGAAGAACTGATTAGGTCGTCAATAGAGATTATTAATTACACATCCCTAATAATCTTTGTCCTAATAATCCAATAAATATCAAATTTAGACCTACAGTTCCACCTGTGTTACTGCACACTGCTCACACACAATTAAGCTGTCCTGTCATTTCTTTACTGTCATGAACATACTGAATGATAAGGTTTCCTTCTGAGTGAATAACTCCACCTCTCTTGAATCACACTGAAAACATTTGTTCAATACTTTTGCATCATTATAAGGTTTGGGGGAGAAAGTTTAAAGTACATCTTATTTTTTTGACATAATGATGTAACCCAAGTAATATACTTGAGATATTTTTTAAGTGATGAGTTCATCTGTTTAAACAAGCCGAAAGGAAGGCATTAAATATAAGTTCACACCATCATTTAAATAGATTCCCCCCCTACAAGTAACATTGAAGGAAATACCACAGATTAAATGAAATTTAATGAGATTTTTTTTAATTGCTTAAAAATGTGAGATATCCTTCAACCCACCAGCATATGCACCACTGTGCTTCTGGGTTTTTTGTTCTGTTAAGTGACCTGCATTTTTGTTGTGTCTGACTAATATCCTTTAAACCAGCATGTGACATAGGTGTGTTTTTCTAATCAGGAATTAGCTTGATACAGAATACTTACAGTACTTATCCTGAAAAACTTGATATTTGGTTTCAACTCATCAATTATCAATGTAGAAAATTAGGAATTAAAAGGAAACATAGTTTTTAGCAGTTATTTTCCACTAGTGATGGAGGAAGGAGGAATATAGCTGCTGTGAGTTGAAGAAAGATAATATACTAAGAACACATTGTCCTTATCCATTCAGACTATAGATTTCTTTATGTCTTTTGCTTTACAGCTCCTATTTCCTAATTTACATTAATTGCTATACAGGCTCTGTCTTGATTACCCTGCCTTGCAGCTGTCTTCAAATAGATGTCTTGCTCACTAGAGACCTAAAGACCCAAAGACCCATGGACTGTTCAGGGCAAAACTAAGAACTCTCTCCTCTCCACAGTGGATATAACAGCAACCCCCACAGTTTTTCTGTGGGCTACTCACTTTTCTACTTGTCAAAGTGCATTGCCCCAGCCCTGGTCCCCACACTGAATGGGGGTGGAGTGTGCTGAGTATGCAGGGAATGCAAAGCAATGCAGGTATTACACGTGCTGTAATTCACCACCACGCTCTAGAAATCACGTTCACACTGAGAAATAAGGTATCACCCCTTCACATACGAAGAAACTTAATAGAAGAAATGAAAAACCCATGTGCCACTGAGTAAAAAAGTAATCAGCTGTGTATGCCAAGACTTCATGAAACATAGTGTTGGGATATAGGTTGGACTTGATGATCTCAGCGGTCCTTTCTAACCTTATGATACTGTGATACTGTGATATGAACCTCAGCCACATCAGGCAAACAAGAGAGTGAACGAGGGCAAGAGAAAAACAGGGATAGTGAGGACAAGCAAATGAGTGTAAAAAAAAGGCATGTACACAGGCATGAGAAAGCTGTTGCAACCCCACCTCTTCCTCACACCCCATCCAGCCAGTGCATTGAGGCACAGCTGCCTCACTGAGTGCTCTTAATACTGATTATAAGACATCACAGACACGTAGTAATAAAATCTGTTTCCTGTGTCATTACCCCATCCTCTCAGCCAGTTTTTAGTCCCATAATGGAATTGACTTCCAGAGTAATACTCAAGAAGTGAATAAGAGATCTCTACAAGCTGCAGAGAATGTCACATTAGAGTTGAGTAGATGGAAGCATTCATTATTAGGTTTTATTAATAATGAATAAAAATATTCCAACAATTATTACCGTATTCTTGAAGAGACCTTCAAAAGACAATCTCACTTTGTTCCAAGAATAGAGTAAAATAAGAGAGCATTAACATTCCAGCAATTTAAAAATACATTAAAAGGACCAAAAAAAAATCTTATAATAACATTTCCAAGTGCCATGAGTTAATGACGCTGGAAATCAAGAGCCTCAGTGAAGTCAAACTCACATGTTGCTGACATCTGAGAACAAATCTTGTGTGCTTAAAGTTAAGCCATTAGTGCTTAGCACAAATATTAAATTGCAAGACTACAGTGTTCTTGATCTCAAATCATTTCTAAGGTAAGAGAAGACATTTGAGGTTACTTTCTATACCTAACGTGAAACTAGCGTTCATAAGTTACAATAAACTTGAGATACAAGGAACTGACAAGAACAGAAACACTGAGAACATTAATAACTAGGGATCCACACACAATACTAGGAATTTTCTCTCTTATTTATGGTAGTTTTGTGAAAAATCACCTTCCACTGTTCCCAGAAGTCTCTACTTCTTTATACAACAGCTACTTGAACATGCATCAGCAGTGCATTCATACCATGTGGAAACAGCACACGTGTACTATTTCTACAGAGTGGTTATGTCTGGATAAGAGAACTTTTCCTTAACTTGTAGAACATGTGCAAAGCTTCCTCTTTGACTCCTTCAGTGTGTATCTCCATTAACCTGCTGGCTCAAGTCTAATCCCCCACCACAACTCTTCTGTTTTGTTGCAGAGAATGTGCTGGTTTGCAACATGTCAAGGATGTGGAGATGCCTACACGATTTACTAGAACCTTACCCTGTGTTTTATGTTTTCTTTTTCAGTAACAAATGTTTCCTACCTTATAAATCCCACTTACCATGTCCGAGTATTAACTTCATATCTGTAAAGATCATCCACCAATCCATATTTGTTGCCAGGCAACGCTTTGTATCCACCATGGACATAAATAGATTTAGTCAGTTCATCGTAGACACTGGTATGGCCATATCCACCTTGCACAATTGCACCCTTTGTTTCTGGTACAAGCCAAGAATTAGACCCTGGAAGAGATGTATAAAAGACACAGGTTTAAGGCTTACTATTGCTAACACACCAGACTGGGAGTTTTAAGTATACAAAATCATTTTCCCTCTAATTTTAAATACAGCAATAACTAGAGACTTGTTTTCAGAAGTCATGTAATATCAGTATATCAAAATACTTGCAAATGGATGATGTTATTAGGCTATTCTCAATTAAATCACAAAACCATTGCAGCTACAGGTGCCAAGAGGTACCCCTTACTCTCCCATGTGCAAGTTCAACACACACACGAAACCAAAAAAAAGCCTAGACCTTTTGCAAACTACGAAATTAACAATTAGGATTAATTCTCTCTCAACCTTAACTTTGTCCCACCAGAGAGGGCTGATAAGAACTCAGTCCTCCAGCTACACCAACTGCATTAGGAACACTTGTACTCAAGCACGGGGAAACTGCCTGGAGAGGCCTGGTAGAAAGTGAACTGCTGCAAGAAGCACACAACTTAAGGGTAGCTCAAAGTACATGGTCACAGAAAGACCCTTTGCTAGCAAATTGTAAAGTTACTGAGCTAAAATCAGTCTCCAACTACTGTTTCTTAGTTATTTAACTGCATATATACCCAGTGAGTTGCTGAAAACTCACAAAAGGATAATTTGAAAGCAGCTCATTAAATTGGCACTTAAATCCACGTTTTACACCACGTCATTAATAACTGCAGAGACACCCAATAAAACCATTCACAATAACTGTTACAGCTGAGGAATAAAATACAATTGGAAACTATTTTACCACAGCAATAAAAAAGACAGAGAGGTTAAGTGACTTCTTGTTGCCTGTGGCCCTGAAATTTCCATTTTTTCCCTTCCCTCTTCCCACCTGATGACAGAAGCGACAAAAAGACCAAGCCAAGAGATATTTCCTGTAGAAGCCAGCTATCCACAAGAGCCTGTGATGATTAACCAGTCAGTTCTACGGATGTGAAATGGAAGAAATAATTCACTTACTCTTGAAGACTACATCAGAAGAACAGAAATTGTGGACAAGGACTTGCAAAACGGATCAGTCTCCTAATTCTTAACCTAGATTGGCTGCCATCATAAAGTTATTTATCCAAGGTTAGAACACCACACAGCTCTCTTCATCTGAATTTTGATTTAAATTCCATTTCAATTTTTATCTGATATTATGTAGGTACTTGAACATAACCTCTTTCTCCTGCAGATTCTTTTCTTCAGTGAAGAGACCCATGGTTCTGTTACTACTCTGTTGCTATTCTACTTTCATTGAATGGTTTCCAGGCACTGCCTCTATAAGTCAGATTTTTTTCAGCAACAAGTGCTTATAGCAAGTTTTAAAGTATAGATTAAATGGGAAATCTTGTGTCGGGTTTTGTGCGTACAATCACTGATATTTGTGTAATACACTATTTATACCCGACACACTGTATTTACATTATTTTTATGTAGTATAAAGTAACTAGTATTTTACTCCAATCTCAATAGCTTAATAATATCCAACATAAAGGAATGGAACTCTGAATATAAACACCAAATTTGTAACAATAATACTGTATTTTACATACACAGTACCTTGCTAACAAATACATTTACTTTATACAACTCATTTAAGAGGTTTGGTGAGGAGTCAACCTGCAAATCCATGGTTTTATCAGCAATACCAGAGTGATCATAGAGTCATTGCTTGGGTTGAAAGGGACCTTAAAGATCATCCAGGTGAAATAATTCCTTCAGCTTCCAAGATCAGCTCCTTTTGGCCCATGCAATTTTTGACATCTGAAAATCACATATTTTACAAGTGGCATTGTGTTCGTTATTAGTGGATTCTAATTACTAATTCTTAGAATCACAGAATGCTTTGGGTTGGAAGGCACCTTAAAGCCCATCCAGTCCCTGCCTTGGGCAGGGACACCTCCCACTGGATCAGGGGGCTCAAAGTCCCATCCAACCTGCCCTTGGACACCTCCAGGAATGGGGCAGCCACCACTGCTCTGGGCAACCTCCAGAGGCCAGATCCCTCCACCCTCATCCTCATTTTCTACCCATCCATGTTCAAGAAAGATGAACTTGTGGAAAATGCACAGAGATCAACTATTATAAAGAGAGCAGAAGAGATGAGATTGCCTTAATTATTCTTGCAAAAGGGAGTATTGGTATCCATAAATGTAATTCAAAGAGAATTCCAAGAAGGAAGAAAATCCACTTATATTAAAAATGTATCACCCAGAAAACAAGTGAATATAAACTGGCCATTGATAAAGCCAGGCTACGAATTAGAAGCTGTCCAGTCACTCAAATTATAAGGCATTTTCAAATCACACTATGAACAAAACCTTGACTGTTCAATATTAATCTTCATATATTTTTAAAGGAATAACAAAATACGATATCTACATTTCAAAAGCATTGATTTTGATGTCTTAAGTGATAAATTCTAGCCTTTTGCTCACAGGAAGTTAATCTCATCCAAAGATACATAGTAACACCATTTGGTCATCAACAAATACAAAGCAAGTGAAACAAGACACAAAACTTAATTTCTTTTATTTTTCAGATAATTCTTTGTATGATACCAGTAAGGATGGTCAAATCAAGAAAAACTCTGATTTTGAGCAAAAATAATTTTATCAATCAAAACAAAATAAGTAAAATAGCATTTTGAGATTAAAAACATTTAATATGCACTAATAAGGCCACTAAAAGATCTAAGGAAAAGTGGATACATTGCCCTGATCTGTCCTTAACACAATACAACCCTTGAACAGGCTAGGGAAAAAACCCAAAAGGTCCAAGCAGCACCTCTGTGTGCCATCTTCATTTCATTGCAATGACAAACTTTGAAATATTTTTGAGCAACTATGAATTTTCTGCTAACTTATAAAAAAAAAGGAAACATGTTACATCATAGAGCCATTTCTTTTAATACTATTTCAAATAAACATTCTTAATCAAAAACAACGTATATTCTATTCCCAAAGTCATAAAAAACCAGCCTGAAAAAAGTGATACGCTGCTAATCCAAACAAATCTCTGTCTTCTAATAAAAAAAATCACAGAAGACTATTCTAAAGTTTCTTAAAATATAAGGAGCTTCTATAAACTTCAGCTAAAACAAAGCACCATTATTATATTCACCTTGAGACTCACATTGAGATTCTTTGGAGGTTTATGAGGTATTGCTAACCTAAAGGGAAATAAATTTCCCTGGGGAGTAACCCAGAAAAGCTTTATGGTTCAAGTTAGTAAAATCATTCACATAATTCCCATAAGAGGATTTATTGGTTCCTCAAAAGCCGTAACTCTAGGTACAGCAATAAAGGACAACAGGAAGCTCTTTTGTTCCTGTAAGCACCACCATATCTTTGGAGTAGAAATGATTCCTGTGCTTCTGCATGGGGAAAATCTGCCTGCAAACCATGTCTGCTTTTTCCAGAACCTATCTGACTTTGATAAAAATTGTTTTCTTCGCTAGTAAGAAAAGGTCAGATAAATTTTCAGACCGTGCACACAGCAGATTCACAAGTTTTGTTAATAAAAACTACATTCCTGTGCAAAAAGCTAGGGAATCCATAAATAATTAGAACTTTTAGATGTTTCTTGACCCAGACCCCTATGGAAACCAGAGTCAGAAGGCAAAGTTCATTAACAAGACTGGGTCATTAGAGGTTTAAATTCATACAAACCAAAGGGTAACTTGCATCTTTCTATGCCTCTTTCTTTCAGTAAGCATCAGGTAAATGCTTGAAAAATAGCCTTCATTACAACTAAAAGCCACTGCTGATACCATTGAGAAAGAATAAAGCAGAACAATTTGAAGCGTTAAGGCAATGTATGTTTTAAAATCAAGCAGAGAGAGAGAAAATGGGGCTCTAATGGTTCTTTCCATAAAATCAGAACTCCTTTTTATAACAAGCATTCTTTCCTATTCAGGTGACTTAACAGCAACATTTCCACCACGTCCTATATCTTGTCATTTTGGATCCTGAGCTTACTGAAGTCCCCCAAAAAACTAGTCATTCTTAGTTTAAAACACCATCTGGGATTTTATGGTTAAAAATTATCCCACAGCTGCAAAACTGTACAGAAATGCTACAGCTGACACAGAATTCAAGAAAATTTGCCAAAAAAATCATTTTACTTAGGGGGAAGGAAGAAGACGCAGCAAGGTAAAATAAAACATGAACAGGAAGGACTTGGACCTGTTGGAGCAAATGAACAGGAGGTCATGAAGATGATCCGAGGGTGGGAGCACCTCCCATATGGAGACAGGCTGAGAGAGTTGGGCTTCTTCAGCCTGGAGAAGTCTCTGGGAAGACCTCAGCGCAGCCTCCCACTACTGAAAGGGGCTCCAGGAAAGCTGGGGAGGGGCTCTTGATCAGGGAGTGCAGGGATAGGATGAAGGGGAATGGTTTTAAGCTGAAAGAGGGGAGATTGAGATAAGATCTTAAGAGGAAATATTTTCCTGTGAGGATGGGGAGGCCCTGGCCCAGGTTACCCAGAGCAGTGGTGGCTGCCCCATCCCTGGAGGTGTTCAAGGCCAGGTTGGATGGGGCTTTGAGCCCCCTGATCCAGTGGGAGGTGTCCCTGTCCGTGGCAGGGGAGTGGAACTGGATGGGCTTTAAGGACCCTTCCAACCCAAACCATTCTATGATTCTAAGAAGTATCCACAGCAGAAATTGTTCAGTCACAGCATAAGGACCATGCTCTGCAAAGTACCGCATGTGCCAATAATCCTTCATCATGCCAGCAGACTCCCTGAAATCAATGGGTTTCCACAGTAACACCCTGCATTACTGCAAGTTTACTTTGTATTTGATGCAAGTGAAGCATACTTTCTCTAATAAACTGAATTTCTCACTGGTATGTGATAAAATTACGATCTCTAAAAACAGATTTTAAAATTTGACAATAATCGAGACCCATAACAACTACCAGAGAAGTGCTTTCTCCTATTTAAAGCTTATTGCCATTTTTTGTTTGTTTTATATATGCTTCAATAGTCCATTTTACTAATCCTCCATAAACATAGCTTTAACATTAAAAAAAATTAAAACAGTAACAAGTTGTACATTTCACCCACAAAGCCAGTAACAAAAGCCACGAGCTAAGAAATTCTACACTACGAAGTGAATCGTGTACTCCTTCCTCTTTCCATTTCCCTGTTCATAATTAAACTAACCACAATATTAGATGAGAATAATATTGGTAATTCTATTCCAGACTAAAAAAGCAGCAGGTGAAGTAAACATTAGGTGACATTAGAGTGAATGAGCATGCAGAAACCTAGAAGAACGTATTTTTATCATGAAGGAAAAAAATACATCTCTTGTAGGTTAAAAAAGCTTTCAGATCTCGAGTTTTTTAAAAAAAAATGGCTTTTAATACTTAAGAAATCTTAAAATATTGTTGTGAAACATCATTCTAAGACCAGAATTTTATAATAGTTTTATGCAGTTCAATCAAACTATTCAGTGTGGATAAAGCACATCACGGTGCTCGTCCTCTTACCCACCCCATAATTCTACTTAAAACAGTGCATGCAAAAAAAGTAAAATGGAACCATTTATTATACCTTAATATACAAATATTACTTTGACAATTGGTATTACACATTCTGTGATTTCTTAAATAACTGAGGGACTCGAATCAATTCCACAGAAAATAAGGAATTGACAAAAGTAAGAGAAGAATATAATTTGAATTAGTGGGCATATAAATATTCCCAAAAATGTATCAGAAATAGTACCTCAGATGTACCACATAAAGATTAAAAATACCTTAGTTTATTTAATTCTAGCATTTAAAATCACCCATAAGAAAAGATTGCAACTTCACAAGGGAAATCCCAGGCAGACACAGCAGATTATTTACAAAAATTGTTCATTTTCTCTTATTTCCTCTCGTAGAAATACTTGTACACTTTAGAGAGAACCATATATACAACAATGAACTAAGTTATTACTTCCTAAATATCAGAATGAAAATACTACAGCAACATTAAAGAACCTTCAAAATAACTATTCATTGTATTGTTTTGTCCTTTCTTTTTTTTGCTGTTCTTCTTTACTCTGTCTACTCAGTGGTTAAAACATAAGTTTCAACATAAAATGGAATTTCTGCTTTCAATCTTGATCCCCTTTAGATCCCACACACAGAATAGCACAGACTCAAAGCCATTATACTCCAAATGTGTATGAAATGCAACTGCTTAACAAGAAAACTGATCTGCATAATTTGAAGGGGGAAAAAAAAATCAGGTTTTATTTATATTGCCAAATACATATATTTTTAATGAAAACAGGAGTCTTCATTTTAAAAAAAGGAATTTTTATCGTTGGTACATGACAAAAATGAGTAGAAAGTGACTTACTGATGTAGTATTCCTGCACAATGCTCGTGTAACCATATATGGCAGAATATCCAAAAATTATGATCATAACCACATCTCTGCTGTCCAGCTCTACTATGTGTGCAGAATGACCTTCCACCGCGTATTGTTGGCCGTGCACAAGCACTGCAGGAGTTCTGGCACTCCACGTTTGACTGGGTATGTTGAAAATCCACAGCTCATCAGTAACGTTGCCATTATTCGTCTCAATTTTGCCTCCATACATGTAGATGTCTTCCTGTAAAAATTGGAAGGGAGAAAGGAGAAAGCAAATAATGGATTACAGAAAGATAGCATCTGAACCACACACTTCTGTGCTGCGTAATATTTCATAACTGAACAATCTGATTTTAATCTTCACATTTAATCTTCCATTAACCAGCTCGATATCAGACACTAATCCCAGACAATGATATTTAAACTAAGCCATCAACCGCGATAAGGAGACTATTTCTCTGAAAAATAAACCCAAATGTGAAACTGACACCAAAATGAAACTCAACTGGATTACTTCAAGCATAAAAACTTTAATTATATGGCTCATACTGCAGCAGTCTATTAAAAAAACTAAACAAAAAAAGGATATTATACTGTTTTCTTAAGGAACAGTTCACAGAACTAAGATGTGATTTTCCACACTCTCAGCCTCTTCAGCACATGCATGAGAGCACCCATCTCTCTTAATAGCAAAGTAACCTACATCCTGAGAAAATTCAGTCATCAGAGCCCAAACCAAAGGGACAACACGTGTACAGCAGCCTCCTTGGCACATTTGCTAAAATCAAATCCCACAGGGGAGTACTTTGAGTTCATTTAAAGTCTACATGAACCACGTACCTCCAAGAGCAATGCCATCTGTTTTGACAAGTAACGAATGATTTACTTAAATATTGACTGAAAGCAAATCCTACTAAAGCTCAGACTTCATCCAGAGTTGCAAACAAAGGCATACGAAGTCAGAACAAATTCCAACTTGTTGGCTTCACAAGACTGGCTCAAGGACAGTTTATCCTGGGTAGAAAAAACTGCCTCTGGTTCCAAGAATGGTACTTTGTCTTGGGTAGGACACTCATCCCACCTGCATGGTGTCTGTACAGTGGGCAGTTGTCTTCTGCATACTGCAATGCAATATTCTAGGCTTCTCCCTAAATTCAATCACATCTGGATAAAATAATCAAAAATTTAAAAAAAGAAGCTGAAGGCTTAGCACATTTGGCAAAGTTTCGCTTGGCATGGAATACTGAGTTTCAGAAAAAGAAATTAGAAGATAAAGAAACTACCTAATACAAGAAGTTTGGATCAACCATGAAGAAATTTCAGACTTATTGTACAAGAAGCTGATGGGATCTAAATAGAAATGTAAACTACATGCTCTTATCATCATAAAAGTCATGAAAGATGAACTCCAACTGACAGGTATGTAATACAGAGTAGAGGGTTTAAGTGGGAGGGAGGAGTGGCTTCTGTGAGAAGCTGCTAGAAGCTTCTCCCATGTCTGATAGAGCCAATGCCAGCCAACTCCAAGATAGACCTGCCACTGGCCAAGTAATAGTGGCAAATCTGTTACCCCAAAGATGCTAAGAAGAGGAGGGGACAGGGGGAAACCAAACCTGGGAAGCAGCAACTGCAGTCAGAGAGAGGAGTGAGAATATGGAACAGAGACTATGTGAGAGAAACAATTCTGAAGAGAGAAAGGTCAGTGAGGAAGGAGGGGGAGGAGGTGCTTCAGGCACCAGAGCAGAGGCTCCCCTGCAGCCTGTGGTGAAGACCATGGTGAGGCAGGCTGTCCCCCTGGAGCCTAATGGAGGAGCAGATCTCCCCCTGCAGCCTGTGGAGGATCCCACACCGCAGCAGGAGGATGTCCAAAGGAGGCTGTGACCCTGTGGGAAGCCCACACAGGACCCGCAGAGAGAGCAGCCCAGGTGGAAGTAGGTTTGCTGGCAGGACTTGTGGTCCCATTGCTGGAAGGCGTTCACATGGGAGCAATTTGTGAAGAACTGCAGCCCATATCAAGGACTCGTGTTGGAGAAGTTCACAGGACTCTATCCCATGGGAGGGACCCCACCCTGGAAGAGTGTGAAGAGGAGTCCTGAGGAGGAAGGAACAGCAGAGACAACTTGTGATAAACCCATCTTTCTTCAAGGGGAGGAGGTAGAGAAAATTAGAACTGAACTTGAGGGTGTTTTTACAAGTCGGGTTTATTTCTTACTATCCGACTCTGATTTAATTGGTATTTAATTAAACTCATTTCCCCAAGTCAAGTTTGTTTTGCCTGTGATGTTAACTGGTGCGTGATATCTCTCTAACCTTATCTCAACCCAGGAACCTTCCATTATATTTTCCCTCCTCTGTCCATCGTGGAGGGGGAGTAACAGAGTGGCTTTGGTGGGCATCTGGTGCCCAGCCAGGGTTAACCCACCATAAAAACACAGAGGACCAGTAAACTTGGCAATCTATTTAATCCAGCAAAACAAAAGCTTGAGAGGGTTATAATGATGTTTCTATACCTACTTTTATATAAATATCTGAACCCATTCTTTTCCTATAAGATAAAACAACTTTTCAAAGAGCTTGAGGAAGACACACAAGAGCTGTAAGGAGGGTGTGCACTGATCCAAAGGAACAGTTTGAACAAATATTATTCTTAAAGGGATCCTATATGGCTCCATTCATTACACTGCCACATAGATGCTGAAAGGCAAATTTGTGTTTCCAATATAGCAGGCTAATTCATTAATAATTTATTTTTAAATGTAGATAGACTACAGGAGAAACAAGGAGCTAATTAGGGATTTGCAGTTGCTGTGTAACAGTATCTGAAAAAAGATTTCTGACACTGTGGAAAGACACTACAAAAAAAAAGGTGACCTGAAGAGCTGCATGAACTTTGAAATGATTACTCAGACAGCTGACAGTAAGAAAGTCCTCCTCACAGTTCTGCTCAAATGATTCAAAGTTCAGATAAAAGAAGACTTCTGTGAGGAGCAATTCTTATAAATGACACAGCAGATTCTGTACACAAAACTATTCACAGAGAAAAATACAAGTAAGTCATGACAACTGCTTTATCAACCCCAAAACCAGATTTAACTAAGCTTCGCTCAGGACTATTTCTGAGATTAAGCAACTTCTAGTGCTGCTGAAAAACACTTTAAGAGTTACTGATGATCAGCTGAACGTGAGAAAGAAAAGCTCACAGATCAAAGTCAGTGAAAGAAATGGAGAATGAAAAAAAAAGTGTTACATGTGTAGTTACATAGGAAAAAAAACCAACATCCTAGACACATCAAAGTAGACATTTATGTGGAAAGCCTAATCATGAAGAGATTGTAGAAAAGGTATGATGTCCTAAGCAGCCTAACACTGTGAAAGAAAAGAAGGAATCCCCTTATAAACTTATGCTACCTTTATAACTTATTATGAACCAAATATAAATCTAGATATATGCTAAAAATGAGGCTTCCCAACAGATACAATAGACATGATTTAGAGTTTCGAGACTGCTAGAAAACAAAAACTGCTGACCTTTAAGTGAATAAGGCATACTAGATGTTAGTTTATAAAAAGATAACATACCACAATAGGAATGTGATGAAAAATAACAATAAAAAGTATAAAATTTTAAAAGTCCTTCTGAAATTAGCAAGGAAAAAGTGTCAAGAAGCTGGCCCAGATGGAAGACGTTAAAAATTGTACTCCTCAGCCTGCAGGAGGGAGAAGACCAAGGAAGATATAACAAAACAACTGGTAGATAAGGTCATTCTGGGATTCCATGATTGTATTATAAGTATCAAGAAGATGCAAGGCCTTCAACTGACTCCTGTTTTAAAGTTTTGATGCCACGTGTCAAAAGCAACACTTTTAAAGATGATGGTAGATAGTGAAGGTGAGCATTTACTCAAATTAGCCTTGATCATTTTAGGTAAATTAATTCACATTAATAAAATTACCCAAGAAGTTACAGAAGCATTTAAAGACCTTGTGTTTTTTTCAACAAAGATTTCATATAAATATTACCATATGCAAATTGGAGCACATAGAAAACTACAGTGTACTGAACGTGTAAATTCAGAGTTTCTGCTCAGTAGGGAATTCTGAAAAATGAGAAACTTCTTACTGTAAAACCAAGCATTCATGACATTCCCACCTGAAGTTCACATCAGTTGCCTTCTTGGCACAAGCCAACCAAACAGCCAGTATTGCTCCCCTTAGTTTCAATGGAAGCAAAACTCTCCAATAAATGTTTCCATTTGCTCAAATCAGCATTTTCCCCTGATAAAACTATATCAGTATAAGCGTTTGATGGTAAAGAGAGGTGACAAAAGGTACATGACATGTAAATAGTTGACTGTGCATATGGGGCAGCGAGGATCACAGCAGGAGGCAGGAATCATAAAATCAAACCCAGGATTTGAAGAACAACTAAATCACATTTCTCAAGAGAAGAAAATATTTGTTTGATCTAATATTTCTCTTTACACATTTCAATTAGACAAAACATAAACGAGAGAATAACTCAAATACAGGAGAAAAAGTAAACTGTCACAACCTGGAAAGCCTGCTGGAGGAATTAAGACAATTTAAGGCAGCAAAATTCTTGTTAATTTCTTCACCTTATTGTCATCATATCTGGAGAATGTGTTTTTTAAATAATCAAATAATTCAAAGCAAATTTGAACGTCCTGTGGGAGAGGACAAAAAAGAGGGAGCCAGAGCCGACTTTGTGTGATCCAGTGAACTGACCAGAGGAGATGAGCACAAACTGATTTACAAGAAATCCAATTTAAATGTAAGAAAAAAACATTTCTTTTTACAGTAAGTGTGGTCAAAAGACTGGAACATATTGCTCTGAGGTGTTGTGGAATCAAATACCCTTGAAGATACTTGAAGCCCAAGCAGATGATGTCTGCAGCAACCTGCTGTACCTCACCCTGCTTTGAGCCCAGAGGTCCTTTCCAGCCTCAGCTGTTCTTTGTGAGTCCATACAAATTTTTAAGACAGGCACACCTCCAGATATTGTCCCAAAGGTTCTTTCACCTGGTGTCCAAAAGCAGAGTAACACAGAGTCGAGATAGCCCCTAGCAGTCACTTCTAGAGTTACCACCTAGCAGCCACCTCTGCATAAATATAAACAAATATCTCAGCTCTGTGCATTAATCAGTGTTTGTACATCAGCCTCTTCCTTATTTCATTTCCTATCGCAAGCAACAACAAAAATAATCCATTGGATTGTCATGAACAATACTGAAATTTTAATAGAATTTTTATTTCAAAAAAACAAAACCACACACACCAAAACCCAGAAACTTTGACAAGTCACTTACTTTGACTAAATAGACACAGGAAAAGCTTATAGTTCCAGTAAACAAATAGCAATTGGCTTAGCAGTCTGAACTTTATAATTATTCTTTCAGGAGCCCAAAAGAGAATAAAATCTTTCAATGAGCATTTGCCCTTAGAGCTACAGTAATGAAGAAAGCCAGGACCTACACAAAACCACTAATTTCTGTAACGTAATAAATGCTCCAAATCCAAAAATAAATTCTCCATTAAGTGAATAATCATAAATTAAAATTGTGATCTTTGCATTTGAAGTTTCGTAAAATCTGACAAAGTAACCCACAGATACTCTATAAAGTAGGTAAATGAATACTTATTTTTAACAGAGATAAAAATATTTTTAAAAAAAATGCAAAAGTGACCATTTACCCAGTATTTTTTACTCCAGCTGTCTCATGTCCCTGATTTCCAAGGCTGTGTACTTGGTAATTCCTGAAAAATCATGCCCCAACAATATCACATAGCTTTTGCACAGTTGTTTTAACAAGACTTCAAACTCCTTCACAGAGGAGAATTTTACAGTGAGAAAATTCTTAAATAGAGAAATGAAGTTACTCAACAATATCACCAAGAGAGCAAACGAGCACCACTTGTCTGGTGAGTCCCAGTCAATGGACTGTACAGAGCAGATTAACTCCTCTACACACTTCACACTGAATATCGGACAAAATCATTAATTTCTTTCACCTTGGACAAACTCTCTTCCTTACACCATATTCTCAGTGTTAATATTCATTTTATATTATATAAATGTGGTAATTCAAGACTTTTCTATAACTTATATTTTTCTTTTTCAGACTTTGCAATATTTTTTTTCCTAAAAGAACAAAACTTATCAGCTGTTCTGACTGTACCTGGGAACACTGCACTGTTATGCAAATGCTGCCTGCAATTCAAAATAATTTTATCTGGAAGGTACCATGAAAAAAAGTGTAAAGGAAACGCAATAGGGGGGTTATTTATAATCCATTTCTAATGAATCGGAATTAATCATGTTAAAATAACCACATAGTTTTCATTTTGTATTTCTTAACTCTATTGTGGCTACACAGAAAAATTGATCCACGAAGATGATCAGAGGACAGGAGCATCTTTACAAGGAAAGGTTGAGTCTCTTTAACCTGAAGAAGAGAAGGCTGAGAGGTGTCAAGAGGACGGGGCCAGGCTCTGTTCAGGGGTGCCCCGAAACAGCACCAGGGGCAACAGGTACAAACTGGAACACAAGGAGTTCCACCTCAATGTGAGGAAAAACTGCTTTATACTGTGAGGGCGGTGGAGCACTGGAACAGGCTGCCCAGGGAGAGTGTGTAACCTTCTCTGGAGATCATCAAAACCCACCTGGATGTGTTCCTGTGCAACCTTGCTTTATGTGAACCATTTCAGCACAAACATTAGGTTGGATGAGCACCAGAGGCCTCTCCCAACTCTGTCTATTCTCTGATTCTGTTATCAAACGTGTTTGAAGGCAAAATTAATGAAAACTGCATAGAAAAGTATTAACTAGGCATCTGCTTTTAGATCTGCTAGACCTAAAAGGTTGCTCCTGCTTAGACTTCAAAATTTCAAACCATTTCGAATATAATGTTGAAACAAGGAATGAAAAATACCTCACTTTACATAAAGGAACTGATCTCCTGATGAGTAAGGTCCACTTAATTGAAGAGGAACTCTGAATAGGCTTTTAGCTAGAACTACATGCAAAATGTGTTTGACAAATAATTTTAACTACTTCTCATATATTTCTAAGGTCTGCAAATCAGAACTAGAAGACAAGTTGTGCATAAGATGCAATTGAAAGTCATAAAATAAAATAAACTATGCAACTTGGTGGTACAATCTGATAAAAACTATTAATAGAAAAGACTTCTACATTCCTAGTGTTGTTCCAAATTATACTACAATAGCCAACAAAAGAGGCTTATAAAAGAATAGCAATAAACTAACTGGTGAAAGATTTTGTCTCACTTACATTGAGGCAGAAAAAGTTTTTGCTCTTTTTTGGTTTGTTAATCCTAGCTGTTCATTAGTCTAATAAAAAGTACCAGAAGAGATATACAGACTCAGCATCAATACCAATTAATTTGGAAAAGGAATCAAAATAACTACCCTTCCTTAATAAAGCTTTAAAATTGAAAGTAACATTCGTAAAATTTGAATGAATCAAATTAAATTTGACTACATATAAAATGGTCCGTATACTGGAAAACATCTTATGATTACTACCATGAGAGCCTGCCTGTTTGTTTCATTCCAATCACCAGTCTCAAAGGAAAAAAACCACAATGCCCAGTCATCCTTCCACTGTCTTGGGACTACCTGGAACAGTTTAATGAGGTCCAGTTCTGTGAGACAATCACAAGCTCGCTACCGAGTAAACTCCCAGCGGAGTAAACACCCCCTTTGCAACTCCCTTCCTAATTTATTCCAGGGATCCTGTATTTATTTATTTACTTTATAACTCCCTACCTAGACACTGTTTAACACAACTCTATGTACCTACTTTAAACACCTCACAAGCCGTTTCCTCCAGTCTCTTTATAATCCTATTTCCTATATGAATGATTTCAAGGTATGTTGATGTGTTTCAGTATCAAGATGCCAGGTACCATATATAACCTTTGAGATACAGGAGAACCAATTGCAAACAGATATAGGTAGCTCCTTGCCAATAACCATCTGAAGAGGCACTGACAGAAATGCTATCTAACAGTTTAGTTGATCTAAAAGCAAGAAAACTTTTATACTCTCTCTTCTATAAATGCATAAAAAGTCTTAGTCACCTGTTATAACTATATATCAGTGGGAGCCTTCTGATCGTTTTTCCTCAGAATAAAGAAGTACAGTACTTCAATTTTAACTAAAGAAGCTTTCTGAGGGAAATGGGCACAGTAACTTATTTCATTCTCCACAGAGTCAATTATATAGCTCCAATTTACCTTGCACCACAATCAGGCAATGCTAGCTCTGTGCTCTCACTCTGCTCTAGCACCAGGTTTTGAAATCTCAGGAGTTCAAGTCAAAAACTTAATCTAATTTCTTCTCTGTGGATATTTTTTCCTCTCAACTATAAAGGAAACGTTATGCAATGACTGCTACACAGCTCAAAGCTGCCATCTCTAGGTGTTATGTTCTACTACTCTTCACACTACATTATTTTTGTTTTTTTCAAGAGACTGAATATCTGAAAGGAAAAGCATCAAATGTTTATCCTAACAGCTTAAATTAGAACTTATTTCAAAAGGCTGTACTTTGTCACTCGAAATTTCTTCAGCTTACATGATCAGCTCCTTTTGGCCCCTGCAATTTTTGAAATCTGACAAAATCACCAGTACAAGGAATATATCAGTAACTCAGAGAATCACAGAATAATAGAATGGTTTGGGTTGGAAGGGACCTTAAACCCCATCCAATTCCAACCCCCCCCTGCCGTGGACAGGGACACCTCCCACTGGATCAGGGGGCTCAAAGCCCCATCCAACTTGGCCTTGAACACCTCCAGGGATGGGGCAGCCAAGGCTCCTCTGGGCAACCTGAGCCAGGGCCTCCCCACACTCACAGGAAAAACATTCTTCCTAATATCTAATCTAAATCTCCTCTCTTTCAGCTTAAAACTGTTCCCCTAGCCCTATCCCTGCACTCCTCATCAGCTTTTCTGTAGGTCCTCTTTAATAATTTACATGAGCGGTGCTGCGTTCATTATTAGTGGATTCTAATTACCAATTAACATGTGCCTTTGACAACAGTGACAGCTTCTTCACTACCCACTTGCTGGTAGATTTTATTAGTTTTAACAAGAGTTGCATTTCCTCACAGAGATCCAAAAAGATCTCTGAACTAACACAGGTCTATCATATTTAATATTTGCTGGTAAAAGTATCTCTAAAATGGTTACTCTTTAGTCTGGAATACCTCAAGAAAATATTAGCACTGTCAAATAAAAAAGTTAAATGATATTTTAAACCTTTATTCTGACCTGCTAAATGATGCATTACTTGAATGTTTCCCAACTATAAATAAGGTCCACATTCTACAAGAACTGTAATAATAAGAGATACCGGTCAGAAAGATGTGACCTTTGAAAGACCAGATAATACATTAGTAATGAGTCAGGGAACAGGCAACTGATGAAAAGAAAAGCAGTTTTTGAGCTGATGTTACAGCATGCACAGAACCTAGTTTGTATTATTACTGAAAAACACCTCTATAATATTAACCCTGCCAGGCACAGATTCAGCATCTCTAGAAGAGGAACAGATGCCTGGAATAACAAAACAAAAATTCCATCCACAACTACAATTCTGCTTAACTTCAAAAGGAGCACTATATAAAAAGAGGACTGCTCATAAAAAAAAAGAAACCTAAAAGGGGCAACTAAGAGGTTAAAATCCGTATTAACAATACGAAAACATTTTAAGGACACCTGCTTGGATCACATGAATGCTTCCTATTTAAAAACAACACTTCCCATCACAAATAACAAAATGAAGCTTATCTAAAAACAACACTTCCCATCACAAATAACAAAATAAAGCTTATCTTAACAGGAGGGTAATAGAGACTTTTAGAATAAAAAGTATACTTCAATATAAAGATTCAAAAACTCCAGCAGATTAAAATGCAAAGACGTATAAAATCAAGCCATGAAGCAGCTTCTATATAATTTTGTAGGCAACTCATTAAAGTATCCAAACATCATTTTTTACATGTGTTAGAAATACAGCTAACTAGATACTTTGTGCTGCCAACAGTCAGTCTGAAGGAGTATTCTGAGAAGATAAACCATAGCAATAAAATGAAGTTAATTTTCCTGTACGAGTTCTTCATGGTAGACTTTACAGGTATTTCCGTAGCAGAAACTGATAACAGAAGGCTGCAGTAAAAAAAAAAAAACCCAAAACTAACAAAATAATCAGCAACAAGCCACCAGGATCAGGTAATTTAAGAACAAAACAGCTGATCCCTGTCTATAGTGTGTGATTCCCTCCTTAAAACTGTGTCAGAACCAAGGGATTGAAAAGGAAGGCACAAAGGGTTCAGTGAACACATGGATAAGACACACACATTGAGGAAGAGTCAAACAACTTTTGGAAACAGAAGTTATACCTTGCAAATTATTCAATTTTCCTGAAGGAATCAAAAGCCTGGTTGATATAGTTAACTGGAATTTCCAAAAGTTGCTCAATATCAATCCTCATGCCTTAAAGAAACTCAGATGCTCTGGGACAAGCGAGGCAGAGAACATAAGGGTACAGAACCCGATAAAGAAAAGTCTGGGGGAAAAAATGGTCATTTCCCAAATGAACAGAGATTATTAGTGGTGTCCCACAGAGATCTACAAATCCTGCCATACTCAAAAACAATGTTGCAAAGGGATGAATGGAAAAATTAATATTTTTGATAATGTTGTGTTACTAAAAATAGCCAAGACAACGATCAAAACCAAAGGATTGCAGAAGAATCTCAAAATACCGAATGTGCAATACAAGGATGAATAAAAACTCAATCAAAGTTCAAATAGATAAGCATGAAGTGATGCATTCACTGTTGCCTATTCAAGACATGTTACTAGGCTAGAAGGACACTCTGGTCTGACTCAATACAATCTGCTTTGTTCTTCCCACCTGTAGGTGCCTCATGCAAAGAAATGAAAACCTGGGATACAAATTGTGTGTTTCTCTGTCACAATTAACAAGTTTGTCACCATCTGTATAGGGCTAATTTATACCCTGCATTCACTTTTGGTCCATTTATTTTAGAGGCATGACTAACACGAGCCAAAAACTAACAGAGCAGGAAAAGGCAGTTATTGGTGGTTTTTTACTAATTATTATTTCTGTCTCTATGTTCTATCAGTACAAAGAATCCTTTTTTAACCTGGTGAAATAAGCCTTTAAAAGTGTTTTCAATAAAGCAGCAAGCAGACAACATGATACCAGTAGAAGCAAAAGTGCCAATAGTTCATATAGATTTCATCTTAGAGTAAAACAACACTAACAAACAACACTTTGTACAACTGGCCTGGTTCTATACCAAGAACAATAAAACAAAATAAAAATGTTTTCTGACTGTCATGATCTTTAGGGAATTAATGGGTCTTAACAGCCCTGACCAGCCTGACCCAGGGCTCAGCCCTGCCGTGGACCTGTGCTGCAGTAGCTTGTCTCCCAGATGGACCCCTCAGGCATGTGCCGTAGCCTCTTCTCCTGACTGGACTCCATGGATAGTCCCAGGACCTGAATCATCATTTGCCATATCCAGGGATGTCAAAGGACCCTGCTCCCATCACACAGCTCTGCCTGCTTACCTGGTCAGCAGGGACAGTGCCCACGTGGAGGTCACCTTACCAGAGCAATTCCAGTTACTTAAAGCCCCTCTTCATTGGTGGGTTTAGCTCCAAGGGTTTATGGGCACCTAATGAATGACTTGGATATACTGAATAATTTTCAGAAAAAGATTGTGCAATAGATCCAAGTGCTGAAGAAGACACTAACATAAAATGGTTAGGGACTAGAGATTAAATTATCCCTAAAAATCCATGTTACTGATGAACCATTTAAAGGTTGCTAACAACACACATAAAGAAATTAATTAAATAGGATGCTGAAGAATCCAAACCTGGTATAAGGCAAGAGTGTGTCCATATCTCTGGAGTGGCCCTTTGGATACAGGTACTACATTCCATATACTGCTTTCCAAATTGTAGCTAGAAGAGAAATAGAAAAGTAAACACTTTCTACCTGCAGAGTAATAGGACTTTTGTATGTTTGAACTAACTTCTCTTTGGCAAATTGTACATCCTTGATGAGTCACCATTGTAATTTGTTAATAACAGCAACACAATCAATTTTAACTGTGACATCAGTGTACCAGCTAGCAAGAGTGTACTAAATGCTCATCAATAAAAAACAGAGGCAACTCTTTCAGGGACCCATCAACGACCCCAGAAAATAGGACTGCAGTAAAAATCACCACACTTACAAGAAAGTTATGAAACTGGATTGCTAAGCTCACTGCTATGAGTCACACAAAAAAACCTCCACTAAACTGTTTATGTCACAGTCTTTTGCACTACTTTGAAAACTTATTGTTGAGCATCCTCTCAGATTCATGGTTGATTGTAGTTCTCATTTAATTTAAATTAACAATTAATGCATTCATAGACTGAAACACTGCAAAGTGGAAGAAATGTAAAAAATAAGAAGACAGAGATCGGAAAGGAAATCACCAAAGATGATGAGATTTGTTTTGGATGATTGCAAAGGTGTGGAAGAAAACAAGAGGTAGACAAAACCAGAATAAACACACTAATAAACATACCCAATTCTTTTATTTTCCCCAAACAGGGCCTGTACATATATACAAGTCCCCATACAAACTGTCATAAATCTGAAGAACTGAAATATGGGTGACCTGCTTAACCCTACTGGCAGGACACCAACAGGCTATGTACATGCATTAAATGCAAGTTTATAATGATAAATTAACTTCAATAGCTTCTGAAAAATATCAACACATGGATTTCTTTTGCTGCTTTATCAATACATTTTCATGTTTTGCAGCGAAGTCTAGTGATAGTTTTCACAAAACTGAAGAAATTGCACATTAGCACCACACAGAGACTGATGTCACCATATTTTAACTTGGTTTTAATCACACAAAAATTAAAAGCAGAAAATAATCCTGTTAATAAAGAATCTAAACACACATAAAACTTCCAGTTTCAAGTGCATTATAGGGGTGACCTCCCTGGTGAGATTTGTTTTCCCTAAACCACATCAGAAGGGGTTTGACAAAGGAGAAACCACTTACTTCAACACCATTTGGAACGAACTGTAGTTAAAAGTGTATCCACCGATCACCCACATAAATTTCCCGTGTAGGACTGCCTTATGGGAAGCCCTGCCCACAGAAGGGCTGAAGGGCTTTACATTTGGTAAAATCCAGTAAGATTCCGTGGAAGGGACGTTCAAAGAACAATCTGGACCTGTAAACAAGTGTGCAATTTGAACAATCTGTTAGACAGGGATGTTAAAGCCAATAAAGCAGAAACAGGGGAGGCTTAATTACAGATGCCAGGATTGCTCATTCTGATAAAATACAGTATATGCTTTTATGCTTAACAGATGTTCAGTGAAAAAAAACCTGACAACAAGGGACGTCAGTCAAATTGAAAGCATTAGCTTAGCTCAAATAATGATGATATATTTCTGCATTCTTCTCAGAAAACATACTGTACGATTCAGGAAAGGCATAAAACATCATTTTTAGGTGCTGTATAGCTCTAAAACGTGTAGGACAGTAAAACACTGCATGTTACCTCCTGAGAAAACTGATACTGCATTTGAACCAAGCAGAGTAAGCTTACATCAAAGCAAATAATGTAACAGTAAATTAAGTTAGAATATAGATTACACTATATTAAAACTCAGGAATCAGAATTTGTCCTTCGCCGATGCCTTTCTGCATTGTCTTTCAGAGTTACATAAACAGTGAAGTGCTTTATAAAAAGAATGGGTTTTATATTTAATTTCTATGACATTTTATAGGTCATTTTACAAAGCTATATGATACCAAAAGCCACAATTATATATTTCTTTTGGAACATATTTTAGCCAATTATTTTTGCTAGATAAGGATAAGTCAGCAAAATGCAACATTTTTAAGTTATATGATTACCAAAATTATGAAGAGCAGGAACTTTTCTTTTTTCATTTGTTCTGTAATAACCAAAATGTGATCTTTTCAGCATTAGCTTATGCTCTACGTGTTGGAAGAAACTTAAAATCTTGTTATTTAAAACCTCAATATATTGAAAAGTTTGCTAAAATAAAATTAAATAAAGAGAGCAAATGGACTATTTGCTTCTTGTCAGTGACTGCACTGACTGGCTTTATTTTTAGATGGGAAACACTGACTTTTTAGGACACTATGTTCTACTTTAAGCATTATCAATCACAGAACTGAAATTTTTATCATCAGTGATAGAATACAGATATTGTATGACAGCTAAATTATTTGATGCTGCTACTATAATAAATCCTTCCCCTGAGCTACTGGACTCTACTAAAAACCAAAGCTGTTGAAGTCAGACTGGCCATAATCTTCTTTGGAAAGTCAGTGGTAACATGCCAAAAGGAAAAGGCAAACGTAGACATAAGAAGAACCCCTCATCTGCATCCCAAATCTCACATGTGACATCAACTTCGTAAAAAGGTTCCAAGGAATATCTGGAAAACTACTGGCCTGTTATGCTTCTGCTTTGACCTGAGAGAGCAGAATAAACTATAAGAATGGACAGAATTAGTCAGCAGATAACTGCAATCTCCTCATAAAAATCAGTACAGCTTTTCTGAAGAGAAAGCCTGGTTTCCAAATCTATTAAAGATCTTTGAAGATATCGAGATGAGGTGATCCCATTGATACACGGACATGGATTTTCACAAGGCTTGTAGCAAAAGTCCTCTCCAAAGACTCTTAAGGAGATGTGCAAGAGAATGAAGGCCTTAGTGTGGCTAAATAACTGTAAGACACAATAAGAAATAACAGATGGGAGTAAACAGCCACTCCTTAAAGGAAAGGAGGTCATCCATGGACGGGATATTAGGAAAAATTTCTTCACTGAAACGGTTTTCACGCACTGGCAGAGGCTGCTCAGGGAGGTGGGGGAGTCACCATCCCTGGAGGGGTTTAAAAGACAGGCAGATGAGCTTCTTAGGGACATGGTTTAAAAGTGGACATGGTTTAGTAGTGGAGAGGTACAGCTGTACTCAATGATCTCAAAGGTCTTTTCCAACCAGATGATTCTATGACTGAACATACACTTTAATGATCACGAAAGAGGATAAGCAGTGAAGAAAGTCTGCTGATAAAGGTGATTGCTGGTGGGCAGAAAGAGTAAGATCAGGGTTTGAAGAACCACAGAACAAGTTCTTGCCTGACAGTGTGACTTCACAATAAAGTCTCACATTAAATTCAACATGGATAAATTCAAAACTATGTAAGCTACCTTCTGAGCTTGTCTAAAAAGAAAAGAGTCTCTCAACTAACCATCAGCAGTCTTATCTGAAGATAACTCATGAAAATATCTCCTCGAGACCCTGCAATGGTAAAAAAAGCAAATCGTGTCAGGAATAGAGAACACCATTACCCCACCATAAAAATAAACACCTAGGAAACTGTGTGCTCTACTCAAAAAGAAAAGAGGACTGGGGACTCTTTACAGAGGAGTGATAACATTGTTCAAAGGATTTTAACAGCTTCTGTAATTGGAACCACTCTTGGTTAGGATTTTTCACTAGGAAAATAAATATGGAAGAGTGATAAAAGCCTGTAAAGAAAGTGACACAAGAGAGGGTGGATATGAAGATTCTACAGTCTCTATAAGTACAAGACTCAAGATTTAGCAAATGCAGCCTGAAAAAACCACATTCATAACAAACAAGAGGAGGCAGTTCTTCATGCAAAACGTATCTGACAAAAGACACTCTGGAGTTTACACTGAGTCAAGGAGACACTGGACAAGCATTTAGAAAAGAAAGTTGCTAAAGTCTACTAAATAAACTAAATAAGTAATTTACATCAAGTTCATTATTTTAAAACATACTATCCTGGGGGGGATGATTGGGTTTTTCCAATGTGGATTACCATTTTGGGGGCAGGTTGTTACTTTTAATTCTTATACACGACGATTGGGCAAATAATCTGTACCTAATCAGTTGTCAACGTTTCATAGCACTCTATAGAAGAATGATGTCCACTTCTATCCAAATTACCTTGCATTTGTTCAAGGATGGAGACACTCAATTCCCATTGTTCATTAGAGCTTCTACCCAGAAAAGACTGATGGCATTTGAATGAGGTCTAATGAGAGTATGAACAATTCAGTGTGTTATTTCTTATGCATTAATAATGGATACGGTAATAGAATTGTAACCTCAGCGAGATTCTGATTTGGCAAATCACTGGAGGAAACACTCAATTTGAATCTAAAAGTGCTTCAAAATAAACAATTGATTAAGTATTCTTTGATGAGGGAAGAGCTTAGAATTATGCCAAGGGTGCTCTAGCCAGAAGATGAGCACGTGTCTGCCTGACCACAGGGGCCATCCCTGCGCAGACATGTGGTGGTCAACAGTGGCCTCCAGTGGCCACCGCTGAATCACACACCAGATTAGAGACTCCTGCCGCAAGAATTCACACAGCAAATCCAAAATATACTTAGGTTACACTGACTGTATTAAAATGAGGAGAAGAAAATGTAAAGTTAACAGTGTAAAATTTTAGTACTACTGTTAACTACATCAGTGACCAAAGAACAGTGCAGGGGAGTTTCTTAGAACCTCAGTGTGTTATTGTTGGGTCTACACTGACACAGAGCAGAAAAAACACGTACCCAGGTCTTGTTCTGGCATGCAGCAAGTCCTCCATTGCTTCCTTCAACAAACCCTTGAGTGATCGTGTGTTAGAGTGACATCAGTGACACTGTCACCAGGAGAGGCACTCCCAGCCTCCCCTCACTGCTTGTTCTCCAGCTCACAGCTCTACTGGCACCAGTTTCCACACGGCCACACAATGAACCAGACAAGGGAATGCACCCAGGGTGAAACCTGCATTTCTTTTTAGCCAGGCTCGCTTTTAAACTGGATGTCAGCTTCGTCAGGGAAAGTTTAGGCTTGATGTTAGGAAAGAGTTCTTCACTGAAAGGGTGATTGGCCATTGGAATGCGCTGCCCAGGGAGGGGGTGGCGTCGCCGACCCTGGAGTTGTTTAAGGGGAGACTGGATGAGGCACTGAGTGCCATGGTTTAGATGATGGTTGGTGTTGGTGTTGGTGTTGGTGTTGGTGTTGGTGTTGGTGTTGGTGTTGGTGTTGGTGTTGGTGTTGGTGTTGGTGTTGGTGTTGGTGTTGGTGTTGGTGTTGGTGTTGGTGTTGGTGTTGGTGTTGGTGTTGGTGTTGGTGTTGGTGTTGGTGTTGGTGTTGGTGTTGGTGTTGGGTTATAGGTTGGACTTGATGATCTCAGAGGTCCTTTCCAACCTTATGATACTGTGATACTGTGACGTGTTCCCTTACACACTTCACCTTGCCCACACACACATGGTCATGCCAACATGAGTACAACCATGCGGCCAAGGCTGCCTCTTCAGCAAGAGCTAAACATCCATGGTATGTCCCAGTCAGTATGAAAATTGTATATACAGTTGTAAAAAATAAACCAAAAAAATAGAATACTGACTTCTACTGAAACATCATTTAAAGAGCAAATTCTTATGTGTGGTTGTTGCCTTGTAAGGTAAAGGAAGGAGTTATAAATTTCATTTATGGATTTTCCAACTTAAAACACATGTACCATGAAATATTACCATTATTTCAGCATAAATATATTTTCTCTTCAGGAATGCCCCATTCACTAAATACGTGCCTTTTGTGCAACGCAGAGCATCTCACTTGCAGAACAATAATAATAAAAAGCGTTTTATTATTTTCTATGCAAATACAATTTTTCTCTATTTCTTTAAAATTGGATTTCTTTCTTGTCTTCCTAATGTGTAATTCAATCCACCGAGGAAAAAAAAAAGCTTTAAAAACAGCAATCTACTTTATAAACCTGAGCTGGAAGTCAATTACGTTATGCTCAGAGGTAGGAAAAAATTCTCTAGGTTTAAAAAAAGCGATTTACCCACACAAGACAAGAGAGGGAATCTAATTTCTATTTATTGAGGAGTTTCATGAACTGCCAAAGTAACAATCTGTTCCAGTAGTTCAAGTCATAAGATCAATTTCCACCTAATGAGAAAACATCATCCACTGTCTTCAACCCTAACCTTTTCCTTTGGGATCACAGGAAAAAAAACAGAAATATTGACATGCTGAATGTAAGTGCCACAGTCCTGGTGTTCATACAACCTACCAAACATATTATTTTTTGTTATTTATTCTATTTGATATCTGATCATTTGGGTTAAGAATTATTGCTTTGACAATTTTTCAACCACCACAAATACAAATCCAATATTACCTCAATAAAATCTTCATATGACAATTAAATTGAGATTATGAAAAATACTTTTGAGAGAAGAGAACATATCTGAACACACTTTCAATAAAAGTTCTACTGGAAGTTTTACCAAGCAATAAATTATCTTTCTTACAGGGAAGTGATGAGGTAGTAACTACATAATAATACAAAGCTGCTATGTAAACTAATTAAGTGTTGCTCAATAATGTCTTTACAGCATTCCAACAGTAGATGTATTCATGTATTCCTACACTGCCACTCACAGCTCTGCAACCCCCACATGGGATGTAATTATTTCCCCCCTCCTGCAAGCAATCTTGCTCCAAAGGAGCCAACAGCAGGCAGCGAGGTCCTGGATAGGTGTCCAGCTAAAGCAGCGTGGCAGCAAGATGTGCCAGGACTCAGCCTCCTCCATGAACAGAAGGGTCAGAAATCCAACACACACAAGATGTGGTTCGTGAAATGCCACCTGGTTGCATTATTCAGTCTCATTTCTTTCCTCATCCAGCATAATCTGGCCGTAGGGAACGTGCAGGGCGAGTCTGCACAGGGGAGCCAGAAGGGCTGCGCTCCCTGCTATTGGGGTGCTGCTCAGCAGAGCCCTTGAGCTGTTGGACTGCAGGTCTCACACTCAAGGTCAGCCAGGATGGTACAGAAGAGTAAGGCCTGATGCCACGGCCTTTAATGAAGTCTTAATGCTTCCTTTAATGGAAGCACATTGCATGGAAAGCCTTCCTAGCCTTCCATGAATAAGCACAAGTATCCTCTCTGGTAGGATCTGCAGGAAATTTGTCATCTTAATATCAAGCAAAAAAGCATTTTGCATCTTGGTCTCTAAAGAACTCAAGACTTTTCAGATTAGCAGTAGCTGACAGCACCCATTGGATGAGAGATTTTGAGGCTCCATGCTAATAACAGGATAGCAACCTCTAATACCTATCCTAACAACTTTTAGAAAACTTCAGAGCTCTAATAAAAAAAGCCTCCTTCCTCTTTCAAACTAGATGTATTGATGGTAAATTTACCCCAATTTTTCTTCTACCAGTGAGAACATCCCTGGGCTTCAACAGCTGGTCTGTCTTTGCACCCCACAAACATTTACAGACAGCAATGTTAATCCCTCCCAGCCTTTGTTTTCCCAGTTTAAACAAACCATGCTCTGTTAGTATCTTTGATAGCCCTGACCATCCTAACAGTTCTCCCTTTGAGCCTGTGGAAATTTGTATTGATGAAAGTGTAGTAAGAAAACTGCAATACAGTAGTAATATTTTCATATATTTAACTGTAGCTATGTGACTGATGATCCTACTGGTGCACCTGACAGCCTACAGTTCACAGAGCATATACAAATTAATTCATGTTCTACTTGAGATAGACAAGCAAGGTTTCTCCCACGTCACTTTCTACATTTCAATCCAGATTGTAAAACAAATTCTAATACTCCTAGTCCCCAAATGTATGAATTCACAACTTATGCTGAAGTAATTACATTCCACACATGGCTCTAAGCCATTTTGGCAGAATATTCTGGTCCTCCTTCATATTTAAAGTAAATCCCACATTTGTATTATCAGATTTCATTAACAGTCTTATAAGTAGATTAGAAAAATTATGTAACAAGATCAGTTCCAAGATCAGTCTCAAAGCAGTACTGATACCTTTCCATCCTGTTACTTGCTCAGCACACCCACTCAGATTTCACAATTAACAAGCTGTGTTCCTCTTACTGCTCCCTTTTGTATTCCATGACTTATTCAGTTTCAATTTTCCTATAATCAAATGCTGAGGTTCAAATAAAATACACTGCATTTTCTTGTCACTTTTCTTACAAATTATTTCAGTATGAACTACACTGATAAATTCACATTTCAACTGCTTCACTATACAGTCGCAATATATGTTCAATAATTTCTTTCCTCAAATGATGGTCTAGAACTTCACAACTGCTGAAATCAAACTAACAGGTTTTGAGCTGCCTGAATCACTTTCTTCCACCTGGAGTCCTGTGTCCAGTTCTGGAAGCCCCAGCATAAGGAGGATATGGAACTTTTGGAACAGGTCCAGAGGAAGCCACGAACATGATCCAAGGGCTGGAGCACCTCTGCTATGAGGACAGGCTGAGAGAGTTGGGGTTGTTCAGCCTGGAGAAGAGAAGGCTTCGGGGAGACCTTAGAGCAGCCTCCCAGGACTGAAAGGGGCTCCAGGAAAGCTGGGGAGGGGCTTTTTACAAGGGCCTGTGGTGATACAATGAGGGGGAATGGCTTTAAACTGGAAAGGGGAAGGTTTAGAATGGACATTTCTTAGGAAGAAATTCTTAGGAAGAAATTCTTAGGAAGAAATTCTTAGGAAGAAATTCTTAGGAAGAAATTCTTAGGAAGAAATTCTTAGGAAGAAATTCTTAGGAAGAAATTCTTAGGAAGAAATTCTTAGGAAGAAATTCTTAGGAAGAAATTCTTCACAATGAGGCTGGTTAGTCACCACTAACTCCTTAAACTTCTCACATAGAGAACATTTCCTAGTGAGCACACCCGTTTTTGGCATGACTTGAGTTCTCTCTTATCTTCACACTCTTCCCAAAAGTGCCAATCCCCAGACCAGGCACTGTTATCCAGTGTTATCTTCCGAATGTCCATCTCAAAGAAACAGTCACTTGCTCTCTACTCAAAATTCCTCACATGAAAATTATTATCTACAGTGATTTACAAGCCTTTTAACTATCCCTTTTGTCTGCCAATACATCCGGCGGTCTTTGTTCCTCGATCATTTTACATTAAGTGATATTAAAACAATTTTCTAAATTATGACTTTGAACTGGGTGATTTACAGCTCTTTATTTATCACGTAGTGAATCTTATTAGCTTACCTGAAAAATTTATCAGGAAGAAATTATACATAATAATCTTGCTCTTTCATAAAAGTTTTTAACACCAGGCAAAAGCTGATTACTGAAAATTCTTGGATTAATCACTTAGCTACTGCATATTTTACAGGTAGCTAGATTTTGAATTCCTTCTGCAAAACACTTTTAAACCTATTTAATATAAGGTTATTTATTTCCTTTACATGGTATTAAATTAAGCTCCTTGAGGAAATAAAAGAACTTTTCTACCAACAAGACCTGTAATATTACTTTTAAAAACCATACAACATATTAATAGTGGTTTGAAATACCTGCAGCACGTTCATAGATAGTTCATTCAATCCTTTTAAAAAATATGGAACCATTTACAGTCCTTCCAGTCACCCCGAGTTTTTCACCCCGTTACAGAAGTCAACTGTTTTGAAACCTCCTTTGCTCAACCCAAGACAACCCAAGACACAGCCCTCAGAGAATCTGCTGGCTGTGAACACCTATTTGCCAAAAGGTAACATCTTTCTAGAAGCTATCTTTTCTTAAACAGGTCAAACACTGCAAGAGCCACCACTTTTGGCTCAGCCAAGTCTCCATTTCTTTTTTATCTATGTAAAAAGAAAAAAGAGAGCAAGTTGGTAGTTTTAAGACATTTTTTTTCCACCCTGAGTTCCATCCACAGACTGTATCAGCTGGCATCGACACGTTCTGCTTTGGAATATCAAGGCAGATCAGCATAATATAGTGTATTATAGAAATTACAAAAGGAATCACTCTTCAGGAAAAATTTCAGCATCCTTTATGACACCTGAATATTTCAAATTAATAAGACATCAAGTAAATACTAAATCTTTTCCCTGTGTTCACTTCCAAGACCAACCATCTTCGAAACATTTAACATTAAATATTATTAGTATCATTAAAATACATTTTTAACAAAAAGTACATTTTAAAAAGTACTCAATACATATACCTTTTGTTAATAGTAAGATTACTATTAAATTATTTGCTTTCCAAGACTAAAAGTTTCTATCAGCATGCCTTTATTCTATATTTGTAGGATAAGCAGCTATTTGTAAACCTCTACAAAATCCTTCTTACACAAAATTTATCTAAATAATGACAGGACCCTACTTTTCACTCAAAACAACTATTCTATCCCAAAGATTAGCGTTCTCTTTTTCTCAGAACACTCATTTTAAATGTGAAATGTTCATCTGAGATGCTCATTCCACAGCATCCACAAGATGTCACCATTGTAAAAGAAAGAAGCCCCATGTGTTGTAAAACAGGGAACACCCTTTTCAAGTTCTGAACCATGAATTTTAATTCTTGTACATTTCAATTGATACAGCACAATGAATGTTTTTTAACATAGGGACTAAAAATATTCTTTAAAAATTAAGGCAATAAAATCCACATAAAATTCTCTCAAAAAAACCCATAGAAAACAAGACCCTACTTTAGCCAATCAGTTTGAATTACCAAACACAAGAATAACTTGACTGATAGCAAGAGTAGTAACAGAAGCAGAAATACTCATGTTCCAGCATTGGAAATAATGCACACAGAAGATACTGTCAGTGTAGAAACTATAAAGGGAATATACAGATGCAAATAAATAAATAGAACACAAGCAAGTATTCTCCCAGAGAGCTTAATAAAAGTTTGGCATTATTTTGTATTTAATAAGGAAAAAAAAAAAACTATGAATGCAAGCCAGGTCATTTGGCACAGAATGAAAAATAAATGAAAGCTTTGTAGGTTTGGTGAAAACCCAAGGAAGAACTGAGCAAATTATCTCTATATAAATCATGCTCACTGTGGGAAATAACAGGAAACCAGTGGGCACAGAAATGCTAGATGAACAGAAGGCACCAACACTGAAAGAATTTTAACTTTATTTGATGCTAAAAACTTCTAATGGGGAATACAGCACTGCAAATGAAAGTTGTAGCCTAAAAAGCGGCTTTGAAGATGTAGGATTTTCCCCCATTTTGTTCCCAGTGACCTGAAACTGCAAGAAATCAATGCACAAATAAAAGGGCAAAATCCTTGCTGCAAGTTACGGTTGGACTTGATGATCTGAGAGGTCTTTTTCAATCAGATCACTCTAAGTTCTGTTCACAGCTTCCTTACAGAGATTAACCTTTCAGGATTTTTTTTGTGCATTACTATCATGAAAGGTTCTGGAGGTCTCAATAAAAGGTCTGCCCTGTTTCCATTCAATGTCCATATTTCCAGCTCACTTCCCTTCTGTGGGTGCACTGACTGCCTTTTTAATGAACAACTTCATTAATTATTAAGAAGAGAAATGTATTAAATCTCATGGTGTCTTTGGTCTAATAGGTGCAATAGCTAATAGCAGTAAAAAAGTCATTTCCTCTGACATGCAAAAAGAAACAGCAATAAAACAAAAGTAGAGGCAGGAAGTAATGAGAAGAGGGTACATATATCATAACATTTCTTTTAAAAGAAGAACAGCAATTTCAATGCATAGTAAAGCTAATCCAATTGAGATTTTTAATAGGAATGGCAAAGGTAAGAAGAAAAAAAATCTAGCATAATTATAGTAAGTGAATTGAACATTTAAGATCTTTGGGTTGTTATTACTGTAAGAAAATAGTTTACTCTTCTTTTTCAAGCAGAGACTACACAAACAACATACTACTAAAAACCTGGCAGTGAATACTCGTTCCTGTAACAATAAGAAAGGAGGGAAACAAATCAAATCTATATGGATGAACTGATTCCAGGCAGTGAGGCACTAGAACAGGTTGTCCAGAGAAGTCGTGAATCACCCATCCCTGGAGGTGTTCAAGGGACAGGTTGGATCGGGCTTTGAGCAACCTGATCCCATAGGAAGTGTCCCTGCCCATGGCAGGCGGTTGGAACTGGATGGGTTTTGAGGTCCCTTTCAACTCAAACCATTCTATGATTAAAGAAATTGAAAGAATACAAAACTGGGCTATGAAAGAACTCAGTCTCCAGAAGTGCTCACAACTCCAGAGTAATTACTGCCATTATGTTTTCAATCAATGATCTAAAAAGAAGAATGCCCATCACAGTATCTTCAGACAGAAAATATCAAAGCTATGGGCCTTTTATAGCATTAAAGCATACACATCTCAGTCCACGTGAAAGTTTACTCTAAGTTATTTTTTCATTTATGCTTATTCTTTAAAGATGTCAATACACGCACGAGGTAGAATGCGTGAAAAGCAGTTCCTTTTTCAAGGTTAACTTGATCCCCAATAATAAAACCTTACCTTGCCAGCTGTCATTGCACACACACAGCTTCTCGCCTGTCAAATCACAGTACCCATGATCTGGACTGCCACAGTTGGCTTTGCAATATGGAATATCACAGGCTTCTCCTTTCCAGTACTTGTCACACTCACAGTACACACGGCTGGGTACGGATACACTGGTTGTGCACTTCCCATGTTCTGAGCAGTTATTAGGACAAGAATTAATTCTGAAAATATATAAAATAAGAGAAGAGAAGTCAGGAGCTGACGACTGTGGTTTTATCTGACTGTATTCCAAAAATATCTGTTAGATAAAGTGCAGTGTTCTTCCCCGAAAAATTTCTATATGCTGAGAAAACAAAAGTTTAATTATGATTTTACAGGCAAGTGAGTTGAAGAGGTTCATCCAGGCTTACAAACAAATTCAATGCTGCAGTCCAGATCACAAACATCTTGTATTTAAGCACTGATATTCAGCAGAAGAGCTGGCCCTGCCTGGACAGACCACCATCTAATTTTTCCCGTGTTCCAGTACCACTGGTCTTTAGTCAGTCCTTGCAAATGCTTGGTATATCTGGAAATATCTACACTGGAAGTGACTGTGAGCAGTACCCCTTAAACTCTCCTCTACGTGCATACAGTTGATGTTTTTCCTCAGTGGCTTTGGTCCACACTGTAAAACAATGTCCAACATTCAAAGAAAATGAAAACTGAGCAATGAAAAATATGAGATGTCCACTATCATGAAACTACCAAAAACAACATTTCATGCTTCGAACCCTTCATAACAGGGCCACCTTAAGCCTGCCTCCTTAACTCCGCAGTTGGAGATACAAAAAAAGAGGAAAGATTAGCCTGGAAAAATCTGTGACTGCCATGGGATTTAGCATTTCTGTGATACACCCTCCTAAACGCTGAGATCAGACAACTGAGCTCTGCAAAGTTATGCAAGCTGGTTCTAGAAGTGCAGGCAATTCCTTGGAGATGAGGAGGGACGGAGGACATTGAAGTATGTGGATGTAAGAGATTCCATGAACAGAATATGGATCTTTCTTGGACAGTACAGGCCTGATGAAGTCCAAATAGGATTTGAAACATTTTTGATGACTCACAGGCAAAGGGTTGGAAGCTCAATAAACTGTTACTACAAACCCCTGATGAGAACACAGACTGTTTCCCTGTAGATGCAAGTGCTGGGTACTATTCAAAGCCTTCCTTGCTCTTACCAAAGGAAGAAAGGACTGAAAAAGTCAGTGAGAAATTGTTCAAGGCTGGCCTTTGGCCAAATGTAGCTGTGGCAGGACAGTCAGGAGTTGTGTTTTCATTTTCTAAATCAAAGAATCCTAAAATCATAAGGTTGGAAGAGACTTCTGAGATCATAGAGTCCAACTGTGCCTGTCTCCCTGCTAAACCATATCCCTAAGAAACTCATCTACGAAAAACTCGCCCCTTAGAGGACAGATTTTGTTACATTACCAAAAAACAAAACTCTACACCTGAACTGCAAATGTGCTGAGGCTTTTGCCTAGTGACACACGTGGCATTAAAACCTTTGATGGCATTAACTCCTGCAAACCACAGCCACTAAGAACATCTCCTCCCTCTGACCTCACAGGGAGAGTGTGGGAAGAACAACCGTTAAGTATTTTCAGCAATAGAGATACTAGTTTAAAAGTAGATATAGTCCCACTGCAATGGGTTCCTTAAGAACTTAAATAGAAGGAGAAAAAGTGGATTGGCAGAGTTGGAAGCAGGTTGCCCAACTCCAAGGAACACAACATCTAATGAGAGTTCTGGAGTAACTATTGTTGTTTGCAACCGGCATCGAGTCACAGATGCTGTGTTTCTGTCTTCCCCAAAATAAAACAATACAAGTGGTCCATCAAGATGAAGTCAAAGATTAAGTCAAATCTGCTCTGGGTTACTAACCCACAGAAGAAACAGGAAACAGAAGCAGAGTGCAACAGATCAGGGACAGAAAAAAATATAATGCAGCTATAAAAAACAATTGTAGCAGCCTATTTGAGCATAAGCAGAGTGACTGTTGGCTCATTTAAAATGCAATTATTTTGAAAGTATCCATTGCAATAGAAGAAACAGAAGAACAGAGTAAATAAAATTTTGTGAGTTATATATGTAACGGAATTTACAACTGGCAGATTTTTCATTTCTTTGAAATCTTTCCAAAAAAAAAAAGTCATGACATGTAGACATGTAGCATGCACCACATTACCAAGCCATAAAAGAATGCAGAGCACATACACTCATTTCTTAAGAATGCCATGTCATATTGCCATTTGCTCCCAAGACAAACAAAAGAAGTGCAATAAAAGCTTCAGGGATAATTGAAAAAATGTCTCTAATTACAGTTGAGAAGTCTGCCAGGTGATTGCATTTTACTGATGTGAATCAGTACCATTTAGAATACAATCTGTTTATGAGGTTTTCTTAAACTTTGAATGCCTATTCATTACCTGGCAAAAGGTAGGCAAACTGCTGTGAATTACAGACACCTTCCATTGACAATTTAACAAAGGCCTCTGCCAAGAGTAAAGCTGTGGTCAGAAGCACAAAATGGAATTTTAAATTAATTAAGAATATGACACAAATATTACATGTACTTCCACATTTGAAGTGCGGTGCTGGCCACCACAACCTGAGAATTTTTATTTCAGAATCTGATGGAATCAAAAGAAAGAAACAAGAGTATCTTCAGTCACGGGAACATTATTACATGAAGAAGCAGGTCCAACAGGAACAAGCAATACTCTCTTGAACTAAATAATCCATTATAAAAAGACAGCGCACCATGTGTCACCAGCACATCCTAAATGAGACAGAAGGTGCAACTGACAACTGATGCATCTAAAAAGGAAAATGATGTATCTTTAAAGCTGCTGACACAGAAAAGCAGAGTGGAGGGAAGCACAGTTACACCAGACTTTGCCCTCAGAAAAACTAAAAGATGGACAGTCAAGGTAAGAACAATGAAGGCAGAGTGGAGACTGAGCTGGATGATAGGAGAGGAAAGTACCTGAAAACTACAGAAAAAATGGAATAAAAAAACTTGTGGCTGACATAAAAATAAAAGTAGAGCTTTGGTGAAGGTGTCAAAAGCCATAAAAGTACATTCAGCAAGAAAAATCAAGCAACAGGGAACTGACATTGCAGCAGGTGTATCTCTCTTATATTCCATATGACAACTACATGTGTTGGATAAATACTGAACGCGATACGTTCTGGTTCCATATGGCACAGCAAAAATACACTCTTGGATAGCCGTGTGGCTTCACTCAAAACAATATACTTCATCTTGCCTATTTTTTTAACTAGTCCCTTCTCAACAACTCACTACAACCCCAGCTCCCTGGCTGTAGAAACAGAATGCAAAGCGTAACTCCTACTCCCTTAAAATAACGAAATCAATAGATAAACATTTTCCCTGGGTTTGTCATTCACCTAAAAGAAATTATAGGGTAATTAACAAAGTAACTACTTATTAAAAAATACTTACGAGTAGAAAATGTTAAATCCTGTTAGGTTATAAGCAGCATCACTAAAAAAGTGTAGCAATGCATAGCCAGATGTAGTAACTACTTCTGGAACTGTTTCATTTCCACGCACTTCAGGGACTATAAGACCACTGGAAAAGAAAATGAGAATAACATTTTCAATCAGTAGAGAGGAAGCAGGGAGCGTAGGGAGGAAAGAGGGAGTTAGCTATTCTGGTTGTTAATTACATAGACAAGAAAACTCATAAATCTAATTTTAAAAATTCTTTTTCAAAAAACACACAAAATAAATATGTATAAACATTATCCATGCCTCTGCAAGGTAAAGTAGGGTTTTCCATGAAAACCAACCAAAAAAATATCCTCCCTCACACAGTAATTCAAGATTTCCCATCAGATTATTCTGCATGCATTTTTAAACCTTATTTTAACTTTGAAAAAAAAAACCCACACACAAACCACTCACTGCTATTTAACAAATTAAAGCCTCTAATATTACTCCTCCCTCCACCAAACTAAAAATGACCACGTGTGAGTACTGGGACTAAGAAGCTGATAAATACACTCACCTAAATACAGCTATTAAAGGTGCATATATTGAATCTCCATCATATACATACATATGGTCCCAACTGCATTCTGTGGCAAAGTGATTAAATCTTAATCTTAGTATTGCATTTGGGCTGGAAAAAAAAAAAGAGAGAAAGGGCATTGATGTAAAACATCATTTATTGAAGTATTGTGCTCCTAAGAGGAAGAACTTACAACAAAATTGATTAGGCCAGCATAACTCTATTAACACATTTTGAGCGGTAACTAAACATTGCAGAGTGTTCAATAACAAAATTCAGGGCAAGCAAATATATCACTTTATCTCAGAAAACCATAAAAATAATATTTTTGATCCAAGTCAATAATCCCCAAAGTCAACAAGACTTAAGTTCACCAGATTTTACCACTATGTAGAACCGCAAGTACACAGCAATTTAAATATCCCACATTAATATACTAGCTTTACTTTATAAAATCAGACTATGAGTTTTAAAGAGTTTTTGAAGACAAAAATCACCTACCTACACAGCCTCATTTCAGTCTAGTACGAATGGTTGAAAACAGAAAACTTAAAAAACCAGTTTAAAACAGCAAGCAATATTAGTGCAAGATTCTGGGGTTTGTCCCCTCTCTGCCCATCCGACACCTGGGAGGTAGATTTCACCAGTCCAGATGGGGACTGTGTGATTCCTGAAAGGGGAATTTTCTCATAGAAGACTCCTAAATACATTCCAGGCAACATAATAAGACTCTTCCTGAATTTTATTCCCACACACACACACTGACAGCCTCGAATGCTGTTCATCAGTTTGAAAAACATAGGGGTTTTCTGCGAGAGAGCATCTGGGAGAGCTCTTTCTTCATTTTTTCAGAGAGAGTATTTTATATATATGTGAATTCTTTGTGTGTTGACATTTTGCACCATGTTACTGGGTTGCATTACTATTCCACACACTGCTCAGCACATTGTTCTCTCCAGCTACTCTCCCTACTACCTCAGGCAAAGAGGAGGAAGAGAGTGAAGACCCACTTCAAAGCAGAGTTCGCACGCACTGCTGAGGCACGTTTCCACTTTATGCCAACAGTTCTAAGGCAGCCTGGGTAAAAAGAGATGCCTGGCTATGTCAGAAAGATATTTAGCTATAGCCTCGTCAGCCAGATATTGAATCATAGAGTCATCTGGTTGGAAAAGACCCCCTGAGATCATCCAGTCCAACCGTACGTGTCCACTATTAAACCAGATCCCTCAGAAACTCATCTGGCCATCTTTTAAACGTCTCCAGGGATGGGGGCTCAACCACCTCCCTGGGCATCTGTGCCAGTGCCTGAGAACCCTTTCTGTGAAGGAATTTTTTCTTAATGACTAGTCTGAATCTCCCCTACTGAAATGATTTTGCAAACTACCTATAACTTCAGTGCTATTGTGTTCAAATTACTGTCTGCATATAAGCAGACTAAAATCATATCAGATAAATCATTAGCGAACTGCAGAGGCAGAGCAGATGTCTAAGGGAACTGTGATTATGACAACATGGAAATACAGAAGGGGATAATTCTCTACAAGAGCATAAGTAGAACTCTGACCTAACAAAATTCCTCAGCAAAATCCTGACCCATAGCCTGGGGGGGAAAAATATCCCACCAAAATTTAAACAATTTGCCTTTAACAGTCAGCCATGCTAACGGGAATGTCTCATTATTTCTTTGTGCACATCTGTTTGCCTCTGCACTGCATAAATCAAAAAATTAGCAACAGACATGAGACATCTCAACCATAAAAACTTGGGGCATATTATTTTAAAATTAAGTACAGGAGGAAAACTAGAATGCAAAAGAAAATGCTTCATAGAAGCATTAACTTTTAAGCAACCCATGACTGAAAAATTATCATTGGGCTGGAAGCATTCTGGACTTGAAGCCATTCCTGATTTATCAATAATAAGATAAATAAGTAAGATAATGGGTTAAACAATAGGATTCTATAACCACATTTGGAACTTATGTAAAGGTACTTAGGCAACAAATTTATCACAGGGTTTTGAGAGTTCGCAGCACTGGCCAAATTCCAATGTCAGCCTAACTTTTGCCAGCAATTTGAATGGGAATGGAATTTGGCCAACTCTGAGTAATCCTGAAAATCCTACTTCAACTTTTCTTTTTTTTAACATTTCAAGAAAAACAAGCCAAACAAAACCCCTGAACTCTATTTTGTATACAGATTCAGTTTCTATTTGAGCAATTCTTCGATCTCTAGAATACACAGCACCAAACTCTCAGAAAATTTAAGCTATGAAAAGAAATACTTACTATCCTTCAATTAACCATGTACATTTAGTTTTGTATTTATAATTTATTGGTCCATCTGTTAAATATCCAGAAGGTTCTGTTAACCTACAAGAGAAAACACAGTGCTATAACAAACCAGATACAACACACCAGAAAACACATCATCAACATGCCAACAGATTCTTTCTGAAAGAAAGGAAAACTGGGGGTGGGGGAAAGAGTCAAATCCTTCTTTGTATTTCTTGCCACAGTTTTTTTGCTCATTAAAAGTAGAATTCTGATTATTCTATAACATTGATTTGTTTCCTTCCCTAGGCAACCACACAAATTTATTTTTTCCAGTTCAGTAACAAGGAAATACTACACATAATTTAAATTATCCTTCACACAAAATAGATCCAAGCCAATGTTTTTTGTTTAAGAGTATTTTGGTTTGGTTTACTTCTTTTTTTTGCCATTGCCCTACATCTTACTTCTGAGCTCAGACCATGGCAGCAGTGGGAAAACTGTTCTAGATCAAAAGCAATTAAAGCATTAGCTATAAATTAAAGTAAGCATATCTGCCAATCTGTCCCCTTCTTGTTCTTGGTCTGACATTGAAAAGCAGAACACTGGATTGTGCAGAAATTAAATAAAATGCATACAAACAGCTATTAAAGTTCAGACCAAAATACCCTGTCTCTGACAGTGGTCTACAGTGGACACCCAGTGAAGAATTTCAATCCCTACAGACACTCCCCACAGCATTACACCACCTTCAATGAGTGGCAGCTCAGGGACATTCTTGGCCAGATGTTGTGTATTCATATTAGGTCTGGGTTCGTGTTTCTCCTAGGAGTTACCCCATGTAAACTCGCAGAAACTGGCAGCACCTAGAATGTTCTGCAGGAATGATTTCCAGACATATATAAAGACACATCTCAACTGCTTTTGCCCTGAGCCTGCTGCTTGGCAATTTCATCTGACATCCTTGGATCTGGTACTCAATAAGATAATGAACAACAGTACCTTACTCATACGCTTTATCACACTCAAAATGTAATGATCTCTGTTGTTTGCCTCCCTTCACTCCACTGTCTCTTTTCCAACCTGAGAAATCCTTGCACACTGCCTTTAATAAGTCTTTTCTATACTTCTATCTCCTTTCTGAGATGCAACACATTTTGTATTCGAGATGCAAGTGAACCATGAATCTGTATAGTAGCAAAATAATGATTTCCACTTAGTTCTCTATTCCCATCTTGACATTTTATTTGCTCTTTCAACAACTATGTTGACATTTTAAACAAAACTAGCTGCTATAGCTTTCTCTGAGTGATAACAGATAGTTCAAGACTCATTACATATAGAAATTCATTTAATGTAGAAATAGAATATTTTTTCTTCTGTTCACATATATTATTTCACATTAAGCTATATAGAGTGATAAAATAGTAGATGAAACAACAATCTATTAACATAAAAGCTTTCTGAAATAGGAGTAGTTTCAGCACAGCATGTTCACTAGTTTACCCCCTTTTCTGATTCCTTTATGATTATGCTCTATAGTTCAGGCCTTAAAACACATCTCTGATGGCCTCACTCCACTGGGAAAACCATCCTACCATTCAAAATGTTACAGCAATGATAATGAATATAAATACGCTCATTTCTTTCACCATCGTGTGGAAAGATAATCATTAAGAGCAAGTTCCACTGAATAAGAAAAAAGCATTTTGTTTTTTCTGTTTTGCTTCAGTTTTTTATTAAATCAATTGATCAGATCTAAGCCCAGAGGCAACGTTGAACAACCTGACCATGTCACAGCTACTTTTTCTCACCGGGAGCCTGGCTGAACAGGAATTCAGTATCTCCTGTCCTACCATCTTTGAAGCCATCTACACCATTTTAAAAAATATTCTTTATCACACCTACTGCAAATCATTTACATTTGAGCTCACACCAAACACTAACTGCATACTTACTAACAGAGGTCTGTTATTTCAAGCATAAAACTATAAACATGTGGAAAGGAAATGAAAACAAGGGAGCAAGAAAGAATAATTTATGAGACAACATCCATGCAAACTCAGGTTTTTAAACAAGTTCCTTCACCTAATCCAGTAAGATCAAGAAACAGTTTGCTGTGTACACTGAAAGCCATGCTGTCCCAGCCACTGATGGTTTGAAGAAAAATCTTTAGCCACGCTTTCCTTTTGATGAAGTAGGACAAAGCTCTCTAAAATGGGAGCTGTCCAAATAATTGTAATTCAAAACATTTGCAAGGCAGAAAAGCAATAGCTATAACATATTATATGTTTCTGAATAACAAAAGGAAAGGCAGATAAACAGCTAAAAAACAGCTAACAACCATATCCTTCAGTCAGCTGACAGCTGAGAGAAAATGCCCCTAATAAAACCCAATACTTTGAGCTGGTCTGAAAGCCACAGTCCAATGGTTCCTGGTCAGGTCTGTACAAACACTGGTGTGGCTCATAAGCAAAGCAATGAAATCTGAGGCCCAGCTGGTAACTCTCACCCCTCTCTTCCTGCTCATTGGAGAAGCTGCAGTGATGGCCACAGGGAAAGGCTCACCATGCTCCTGCCAGGTGCCCTCCTGTGAATCAGCACCTGGCCACAGAAAATTTATGCTTGAAGGCAGCAAGAGACACCCACAGCTTAAGTTTACAATATTTCTTTTTGTTTAGAAATACCAACTTTACCTAAAGGTATAGCTTCATGTTTACATACACGAGAAATATTGTTTTTCAGGTCTATTTCTGGTCTCTTTACAAATAAATTGCATTGTTCAGACAGTGATGAACAATAATTTCAACTCTTAACTAAGTGGTCCAAGTTGCACATCACCAATTCTGAAATGAAGCCAACACTGATGCTTGGCCCCAAGCAGTACCTCAATAAGGCTGATTCCAGGAGCAGATCACATGTTTTAGTGTAGGCTACACTGAGGGCATCTTTTTTTATAGATAAAGACAGTAATGCATAAAATCCCAATAAAAGTAAGTCTAGTGCTGTTATATGGTTTATATACAGATGTAAAGTCTTACATAGCAAGCCACAGAACATTTATTTTGCTGCAAGAAGTGTGAAATATTCATTTGCAGTCAAGACCATCACCTTCTTAGTAGCTGTATAATGCAATGGAGATAACTTACAGGAATTCTTTTTCTTAGATCAGCCCTTTAGCACAAGTAAAGTGCAACCAACTTCACTTTGCACCTAGTGATAATTTTTTGATAAATAGTTTCTTACAGAAGGGTAGGTGGCCATTGAAACAGCTATTGCACTTCACTGAGAAAAGCAGAGAATAAATAAAGAGCATGACACCACTTTGTAATCATGGTTGTGGAAACATGTAAGGTAAAGGGGCTGTTTTTAAGAGACATAGCAAGACAGAGATATTACTGTAAGTTTCTTGAGTCATACCAAGAACTTTTCTGTATTATTTTTTCTTTCCAATCATTATCAAATCCCAAATCCCATAAATATTCTAACACATAGATAAGCAGCAGTACTTTAGTCTGAAGAGGAGGAGGCTGAGGGGAGACCTCATTGCTCTCTACAACTACCTAAAAGGAGGTTGAAGTGAGGCAGGGGTTGGTTTCCTCTCTCAGGTGACCAGTGACAGAACTAGAGGGCATGGACTCAAGCTTTGTCAGGGGAGGTTTAGGCTTGATCTTAAGAAAAAGTTCTTCACTGAAAGGGTGATTGGCCATTGGAATGAGCTGCCCAGGGAAGGGGTGGAGTCGCCGACCCTGGAGGTGTTTAAGGGGAGATTGGATAAGGCACTGAGTGCCAAGGTTTAGATGATGGGTTGGTGTTGTCTTGGGTTATAGGTTGGACTTGATGATGTCAGAGGTCCTTTCCAACCTTGTGATACTGTGATACTTTCATGTCTTATCAAATCAAGGGCAATATCCTCTGTGACAGAATCACATAATCATCTGGTTGGAAAAGATCTTTGAGACAATCGAGTCCAACCATACCTTTTGCTCTGTAACTCACACTGATCCTGTCAAACAATCAAAATCCAGATGAGTCAACACGACTCCACGCTCTTTATTCATGGAAGTAGAATAGCCAGGACGATGCCTACACGCTGCATCCCTGCTCATCGCTGAGAAAGCTTCAGGGATGAGGGGACAGCCAGAACAATTTGTGAGGTCTGCTTAGGCACAGCAAGTTTATCACATTTAGACTCCGCCTTTCTAAACAGAACACACAGAGGAGCAGCTGATGTTGTATACTATAATTCTGAGCTGCATGCCAGCTTTCATAAACACACCAACACTTTTTTTAGTTGGCAGGGTTATAATCAAAACCTACAAAGAATTAGAGGTGCATGCCAAGAGAACACATCGCTTCTACGTGTACTGAAAAACAGATCTACCAAATTAGAGAAACGAGTCAGGGTGCTGCCCAGGAGAGCTGAAGACATTCAGAAGCATCAGTGACAGATTTATCACCCACCAAGCTAATCAGTCAGTAACAGCCTACGTGAGAGATACAGGGCACTTCAGGTTGTTTCATCCAGCACACTGACATGTACCAGTAATGTGAAGGCTAAAGGCAACACAGGGCCACTGAAACATGCAGTAACAGGATATCTGTATCCCCTCGGAATGCTACCACTGTTATAAAATGGCAGTAAATATAATTAATTTAGAATTTACAGTGATAACATTTATATCTACCACTGCAGAGGCTTTAAATCAAAATTGATGCATTTCAAGAAAAGAGAAAAGTACATTCTAGTCCAGTCAGAAATCATTGGTCCAGACTGAAGGAGTAGTCAGATGAAATCTACAGCCTGCAATACATTAGACGTCAGAGGGGTTATTAAAATAGTCCTTCCTGGCTGTAATATTTATAGATCTGGGGAAAACGCAGTCCTGTCACGTCCTATATCTTCTTGTAAAAGAATAGTATCATCAGATCTTTCAGAAAGAGGCACTAATTTAAACCAGAGAAGTCACGGGGTATTTTCTGTCCTTAGAAGAACACAAAGATCCACGGCAGTGCCGGTAGATGGACAGACAGAGATGTGATTGACAGTGCAGCTACAGCAGGAGAAACAAAGCATATGCCACGTTCATAATAGGACAAATATTCTCTGTTAAATAAAAGAAAGGCTTATGAAGAGGTTCATTTATCTCCATATTACTTAGTACCACATTAGAATTTTATGAAACGTTGGATTACTTTGTAATTCATGCTTCAACTATACCTGAATATAAGATATAAGCGTATTTTGCTATATGGATTCATCTCAATATCAGTATTTCTGTGCCAGTCAGGGACTGTTCTCTCCAATATTGCTCGATTGCCTTTTCATATTTTATGAAAACTTGTTTTATTAAAAAAAATAAAAATCAATAACTGTGCTTCAAAGTTATAAGATCAAATCCTTCATAAACACATGTAGGAGCATTCTTCCTAGCTTGAGAGCTCGTGCCTAACCTTTACAGCAGGGAAAGAGGCTCTTCACATTTCCCAGATAAGATCAGCTGAACAGGTTAAGAAAGACTGAAAAAAAATTGACCACCTTACAGAATAATCCAGAATCAGAGAGAACAAGATCAGAAATACAGAAGAGATCAAGAGGGCATTTCCCACACCAAAATTTTAAGTGATAGACTAAGGAGTTTTTTAAATATTTTTTTTCCTAAAGGAAAAGCAACATGTTCTGAAAAACCTACAAAGGCATCTTTTTATTTAGCCATAAAGCATTAATCAACACCTGACAAATCCTAAGAACCTCCATTTGATTTTCCTGCATTTTCAGATTTATTGTAGAACTTTGCTGCAGGTTTTTTTTTCATTTCTATTAAAACAGAATATATCAAATATATTGTAGTTATAATTTTTTCAACAACTAATCAAGATGAATAAACATTTAATACATTAAGAAAATATTGTCATATGCTAATCACACTCCTGTACTTGTTACACACTGCTTTGCATTAGTAGAAGAACGTGTATTTAGAAACACCAAAGACATTCACCACAACTCTTCACGTGCCAACTAAAGGCAGGCTCTTAAATAGCCTCCACTTCATCCACTGACAAATTAACTGTTTCTTTAGCAAAATGTCCCTACTGCCTCATTTAAGTACTCACTTCTTCCTTCTAGCTTCTTTAAAATAAAACCAGGCTCCAAACCAATCCAAAAATCCCATAAAAGTAAAATAAAGACTACAAACCACCTTTTTTTCCCCCCCATAAGAATATATATTCTGTATTTCAAGAAGCTTAATACCTTCATGTGGCACAAATGTATTTTTTTCTAGAGTGTTTAATTTTGAGGGAATTTTTTGTTTGCTTGGATTCTTTTATAAATTAGCAGGCAAATAATCTTTGTTTGGTGCAAAACATTAATCTACTGTTTAACTCCAACAGGTGTTCTGCTTCCTACCGAATAAATACTGCATAGCAGATATTCCTCTCAATGTACAACCTTCTACAGCATCTTACCCAAGCAATGTATTTTCACTGACATAGAAGTTTCCAAAAAAAATCTGTTCTCATCCTTAGGTTGAGTAATTCTATAGAAATTCATAGTCATTTGGAATAGGATATTTACATGTGAGACTGTCAGACTTAAAAGGGGAACTGTAAAGTGACTAGAAATAAGCAAACGTGGGGACAGCCCTACGAAGACCTAGTAGACAAAGCAGGTGCAGAAAATAAAAGCACTGTAGCAACATTAAAAGTAATTCCAATATTTATTCTACTGCAAATTAAAATTACGTGGAAATGAAATTAATAGTGGAAGGTGTCCCTCCCCATGACAGGGGGTTGGAACTGGATGATCTTTAAGGTCCCTTCCAAGCCAAACCATTCTATGAAATACTGTCTCAGACTACCTAAGGATTTTCTTCTACCTCCTCAAAGTGCCAGGTGGTACTTTACTTGTTTTTTCTTCCCAAAAACCCCCTTAAATTGCCATTCTGTAAAAAGATACCCTAATGCCCATCCCAAGGCAGGATGCACCTTGCCGAAATCTTTCTTCAATTATTTGTCTAATCTGTTCTAAACAATTCCAAGGACAGAAGTCTACAATCCTTCTTAAGCAACCTATTTCAGTACTGACTTATTATTAGAACATTTTTCTAAACGTCTACCTTGATTTATTTCTTACTCCAACTTAACCATATTACGTCCTGTCCCACTCGGGGCAGAACTGCAAAACAGGTATTTCTCTTCCTCTGTCTGCTGACCTTTTACAAACATCTACCTCCAGGCTGTTCTTCTCCAAATTAAGCAATTTCATCTAGCATTCCTTATGCATCATTTTCTAGACTTCCCTCCTCCAGAACTTCTCCAGTTTATTGGCATCTCAAAAATGGCACCCACTACTCCAGCTGTAATCTGACCAGCACAGCAACCAGAGAAGGAAAGTCATTTAATGTCTTTAATGTAGCCAGTTCTCCTGAACATAAGTGGCAGAACAACTGTTGATTTCTATACAAACTGTAATTCCCTGTGACTGCTGTTTCCTTCACAGAAGGAACTGAACAATATTACTGTAGTTCATCTTACTGAGGTTAATTACGCCTAATGATGTGTAGAAATTTGAATCCAATTCCATCAGTATGACTTTTTCAGGCAGTACCATATGGGATCAATGCAGCTTGCATGATCTGGAACTTGCTGCATGGAAAGTTTCATTTATAATCACTTTCTCAGTAGGAAAATCTCTTATTGTTTCTGCAAAATAAGCATTCATTTAAAAGATGCTAACTCCTGGATACACTGCATAGCGAGAAATCCTACTTAAAAATCAATAGACTCCGCAAGAAAAGATGATTTGTGTGTATTTATCATAAAATTCTTTTAAAGAACTCCTACATTTTCCATAATTTGCCATTTTTCTATCACTCCACTATGTCAATAGTTTTTTAATTATTACTCACATCCATTATTCATTCACCTTATGAAACACGAACATGAAGTCAGTACTAAGAAAGATTAAAACTCAAGCGCACGAATGTAGAAGGTTCCCATCATGACAGCTGCATTTTGAGTTGTACCTTACAAGTTATTCAAACAATTACAACACAGTGCCATTTTTTACATTGGTTAAAACTAGTTATTTGCCAGACATCAATACTGTGAACGTGAGGTACAAACACACAAGGGTTTCCTCCTCTTCACGGTTCTAATATTAAATTCCAAGGAAAACTGTTAACATTCATATAGAAAAAAACCTTTCTACTTTTTCTGCATGTAGAAAAATTTCCTGGTCACTTCCAGCAGATGTCAAAATGCTCTATTTTAAGTTTTTTTGACAAAATAATGACTTTGGATGAACAGAGGCCAAAAGATGAGGTGAAGAACAGGCACAGTAATCTCTCTCCCTGCACAAATGATTGGATTGTTTTCATTTAACATATATATAAATGGAGTAAACAACACTATAAAAGCACAGCTTCATAGCACTGGTCTTGGAAAAATCAGGATGGCTTCTACCTTCAGCTTGTTCTTTCAAGTGCATATGTATTTTTTTTTAAATATGTGAGTATAAGCCATAACTATCTGAGAAAAACAACCCAAATGCCAATTGTTTGAATCTAAGCAAACACCAGCATTTTCTCTACTGGTATTAAGTATTTGTTTATTTTTATAACTACATAAATGAACCCAGATTTTAGAAAGAAAGCAAAGCCTAACAAGATCAGGTCTGCCAAGACACTAATATAGTACGAGGGAGAATGTCAGAGTGCAGCCAGCATGATAAACACTTTAGGAAGCTGACTGAAGAAAGAGGTAGCATGGAAAAATAGATCAGTGCTCATAAATCTGTTATTAAATGCACTATTAGCCTTCAGTGGATCCTTAATCTTTTTGAATAGTGATATCCACATAATGTAATTAGAAGAAAACCACACACAAGGATTTTGAGGGAATTACTTGGATTATCTTCAGAAAAAACTATTCGTAACCTATAGCTCTCATTATGCCACTATTCCTCCTCTAGTAAATAAAGCAGATATGCATCAGGAAATATGTATTTTTAAATACCACTTCAAAAAGCACCCAATTCTGCATCTGAGAGATGAAAAAAGAAAAATATTCTTAGAGATTACAGCTCAGTTGTTTAACACAGATACCCAAGGACAGAGTTTACTGAAAAACGGTTGACCTGTTTTCCTGAGGTTTAACCTCAAGTCAGAAAATACTTCCTAAATGCAAACCTTCTCATCTGGGGCAGTGGGAAGAGGGCTGTTATGCTAGATAATGAGAAACCCAAACTATTAAATACTGAATCATCCTCCAATCATTTAAATATTAATAACAGCTAAAGTTTTTAGGCTATCTAGTTTTATAGATGGATTTGCATGTAGTATTTAATTCATAGAAACTTAGAATGAGTGGAGTTTATTCAATCTACAGAGTTCCCTGTTGAACTGCATACTTCCTACAGAATTCCTACACCAATTAACAGTTCAAATCTTGCCAATACTTTCCAGGTTGCAGTGATCTTCATCTCAACTCCGAAATCGGTGCCATTTAAATGATACTGCAAATAGCACAACATCTTCCACTGACCTGGAAAAACCCTCAAGAAATAGCTTCATCTCTCTTATCTGGAATAAGACACACAATTTTTATTTCCTGTTTTAACCTCACAGTTGGACAAAATCATGACACAAATATCTATTCCATTAGAAATATCCAGGCTGGTTCACAGATGTCATCCAAAATTCTGTCTATAAATGGACCTGCCATTATGCTTAAAATTAAGAATTCATAGAAAATCAAGTTGGCATTTGATACAAACACAGCACACCATATATTTCCCTGTATTACCATCTCAATTATGGCTGCAAATACTACTTTAGATACAAAATCCAGAAGGTTCAAAAGGTTTCTCAGAAAAAGGGTAAGGTTTGAAATACACAAAATTCCGACCACTCAGTCTTGATTCAGAAGAATGTTAACAGCAGTTCCAAAATTTCCTCATGTGCCCATCCAGGAAGCTACCATTAGAAGCAAACAGGAATTACAAAAGGATCTTACAGGAAGCAAGGAAACACTCCATTGTTCCAATATTTTACAGTGTTCTTTTCAGCAAAGAGTTATCTTTACAGGCAAATTTTGCCAAGATAACAAAAACACAAATAACTTAAGCCAAACAATCCACACTCCACCAGACTGAAGTGATCCCATTACTTACTTTTTTTTCCTACCACATTAATAGTTATTTCATTGAGAGAAGTTCTGTACCCGAACAGATGACATTACTTTAAGACTACCCAGAAGTAACACATTATCATTAAGTTAACACTACTGTTTAAGAAATAATAAAGAAGTGGTAGTTTAGGTTTCTTTATCTGGTAGGGATTTTTTCTTCAGGCTTTATTTTCTAAAAGGCAGCCCTCCATTTCCAAAAGCAAAAGAATTAAGTGTATTTTCTAATATTCTTTACATTATTTTGTTAACATCTCTCACTTCATCTCTACTGCCTAAAATAGATTTCAATCCAAGTAGGTTCTACATGGAAGTAAGATAGTCTACAGGTCTTGATATAATCACAAGATTAACATGAGTGAGGAATAAAGTTACTTATGGGTTTTTATGTGTTTATATATAATTTATATGTATTATATACTGAGCCATATATATTTATTTTATGACTTCTTTAACTAATCAAACATGCTACAATATCTTAAAATGTGGGGCATGGGGCATATAGACAAAGCAGATTGAGGTGCTTGGCAAAAAAAGTAATGCCCTGTGCCAATTTTTCACTGTACATCACTATAAATCTCATTTCCACTTGTGACCTAGTTCAGGGTTTTAACTTAAGCTTCCTGAGGTAACAGTCAAATGCTCTAAATCCAACGTGTCACCTACTCCTAAATTTCTCATTGTCTATTTAAGGCAAGTTTCTAACAAACACCTTGGCTCAACAAGCAGCAGCTATTTCTACCTTTCAGTCATTTTGATTAACTAATACCTAAAGATCAAATTGTATAGTTGTCAAGGACAGAGTTCTCCTGGCAGAAAACTGTCTCCTCCTATAAGGCTGCAAGCATCAGCTCCCACTACCTATACTAATGTTGAAATTATCCAAGCACAGTAAGCTTTGCCACACACTCCAAAGAAAATCAAGAGCAAAGCCATGAAGTACCTCTTAGCATCCATCTGTATGGCTAACTGAAGTTCATTTATTTTTATATTATTTATGGTTTGTTTGCTTTTCAACTTTTTTTTTGTTTAATTCAGCATCCTAATTCTATTTTTTATTATTTATATATATGTAAAGAGCAACTACTCCTTCCTCTCTTCCACCTCCCATCAGAACACACACTGCTTCACAAGAGGTTTCCAACCCCTGAACACAACCTCAGGCAGTAGAAATGTTGAGATAAGAACAGAGAAGGGTTCTTGTAAAAACTTAATTGATTAATTAATGCAAAGGGCTTGTTGCTGAATAGGTTTCATGTACTGTTTTTTAGCCAGTTACATGAATAATTACTTCCTTTCTGACTTCTGTGGCTTTAGCACCTATCAGGACATTACACATTTGTCTGAAACACAAAGCATACCCCTCTTTTTCTGTAATGAACTGGAATAATGGTATTCATGTCTCTGGGGTATTACAAGGCATTCCTGTTCAGGGATATGAAAGATTCTTAACAGTAACAAAATAGCATCATTTCAGAACACATCATTAGTGGTAGGTGTCATTTCACTCATATTTTCTGCTCGACTTTTTAATTCATGGGTAAGTCAAAACACTGTTAGCAACTTCCAATACTCTCTCTAGAAGTCGATGAAGAGATATCAGACAGGAAAGACTACAATATTGAGTCCTAACTATTCCAGCTGCCAATCTCAGAGAATCAAACATTTCACACATTGGTAGAGGGGTTTGGGTTTGTTTTTTTATTTGTTTGGATGGGTATTTTTGGGTTTGGGATTTATTGAGAGGGAGGGGGGGAATGTCTTCAGCCTGTAATTTGTTCTGTATTCAAATACAAAACTCCCAGAATTAATGAAATACTGGTCGAGTTTAAAACTACAAAGAGAGCTTGCTAGGAACTTTAGCTTTGTGCTCATATGCAATGATTTTGCATCTCCAAAGCTGCTGGTGTGAAATATCCTGACAACTTCAAAACTATATAAATCATAGACTTTTCTGAAATAAGTCCTAGTCTGCATTACATATCTTCAGAGCAATTTTGTTCAGGTTTTGGGACAAGGTATGGCTGTTATTTTTGCTGTTCACAGAAACACAAAACACCCCTCCGTGGGTCACGCTATGCGAGAAGCTTCCCCAACTCTCAGCAACCATAGATTGAAACAGAATCATTCAAAAGAGATACTTTTATTATTTAATATACCCACTTACAAACACGCCATCAAGTATGCCTGTCAGTATTTAACTGCTTCAACTGTCATTCACTGGTTTATTTCAACATATCAAACAAATCTAAATCACCCTTATCACCTCACCGAACAAGTCATCTCACAGTCAAGCACTTCCTGGAACTGATGGAATTTCTACAAAAAGGCCTGTGAAGGATCCATCAGAAAGAATAATCCATTGTTTTGTTTGATTTGCTTAAGCAAAACTGGAATAGAAAGCAAATTCAGAAAGAAGTGCATTGATTTGCATAAAGAGACAGGCATCTGGAAGGGAACCATTTAGCTGAAGAAAGACTATAACTGCAGCAAGGATGACAACTGAAACCAATCCTGTTCATATAAAATCAACCTTCCCTGCCTAGGTGACCTTTTCTGCTCTACTAGATGGTTTCTTGAGTACTTTCCAGTCCACTGTCCCAAACAACAGTTATACATCAACTTAAGCGATACTTTCTAGTAATAGGATGAGCGGAAACGGCCTCAAGTTGCACCAGAGAAATTTTAGACTGGAGATGAGGAAAAAATCCTTCACAGAAGGGGTTGTTAGGCATTGGAACAGGGACGTGGTGGAGTCTCCATCCCTGAAGGTGTTCAAAAAAAGCATTTAGAAATGGCCCTTCAGGACATGGTTTAACAGGCACGGTGGCGTCGGGCTGATGGTTGGACTGGGTGATCTTAGAAGTCTTCGATGACCTTATTCATGATAGAATCATAGAATCATTAATTCAACCATATTAAACTTATTTTGTTTGTTTATCCAGCATTTCAAAACTAGTTTAGAATCCAGATCAAAGCAACCCTTCACAACAAGAGCAAATCTCAGTGTTGCTTTTATTCTGTTCTTAGTGTGTGGGCTACAGGCTGGCATTTGTGATAGTACCTCAAATAACTGAAGACTCTAAAGTTCCTATTCATCAGCAAACATTGATGATTCAGTGTTTATCAATATGAAAATCATCTTCTTTTTAAAGAAAATAAATCCAAGAATGGATTGATGAAAGCTTAATAACTTAATACCAGCAACAAGTCAAAGGAAAGGAAGCTTTCCTTCAACTTTCAGTTGACCTTAAGCCTTTCTAATACTTTTGCAATATACAATATAATATAGTCATCTTTCAACATGTGATGGTTTCCAAACCAAGGTCTTGCAGAACCAGAAAAGTTACAAATCACATCAGGTGCAACTGGAGTTAATGACAAATGAACATCAATGCTGTTTCTGGAAAAAAAGCTATATTATTGCAGACCTCAGCTGAGCCTCCATTTCTGTGAGAGGTTCTGGTTATCATTACTCTTGTTAGGTCTTACCTAGCACAAGCATCCCTTCAGCAACGCTGACAAAGAACAGAAAAGAGCAGGAGCTGGGAGGTGCAGAGGAGGTTCTAAAGCAGAAAGGTTAACAAGAAAACTATATCCAAGTATGTTCTCCAGTATAAAACCTATCATCACATCTGTTTGCAGGATGTGCTTCTGGATACATTTCTAAACATGCACCCTGCAGTCAAAACAAACATGTTTTTGGCCCTTGATTAGTCCCCAGAAGGTGCTTTTGAATTATTATTCTGAGCTTCAGCCACTCCTGACATCAACTCCGAGGGCAGCATTGTGCACAGGACTGCTACTAGGTCAGTAAACTGGTACCCATTATAGCTAAAGTAAAACTCAAACCGATTATAGCATGGCTTGTTCTCCAGTAAGAAAGCTCAAGGGTCATCATCAACTCAAAGAGAACTGGAGGGCTTGCTGAGTCATCCTCAAAACAAGCTTGTATTCAAAACTGCAAAAAACTAAAAGGCTTCTATGGATGCTCACTCTTTATCAAAAGGAACAACTAGCCACAGAAAGTTCCAAGAAGAGGAAAATTACTCCAAGATTAGACATATTTTACAGCATTTCAAAATACACAATCAAGAGGCTGATATTTCATTCACTGCTTTAAGAGAAAAAAGTTCAAGACTTGGCATTTAAAAATACAGCTATTTTGCATAACAACTTATTTAGGGGAAGAAATGAAAGCAATCATCAAAATACGTGGTAGCTTACTTCCAGTGACCATATAAATTAAGGCAAATAAAGTATATTGAATACATGAATTACATAGTTGTGAAAAAAGTTTTCTTTCATCTGCAAATTTGTTCACTTTTGTCTGCTGTTCATAAATTCCACACCTGCATTTCTACTTTAATATGTGTTCCCCAAACAAATGTGCCAGGTATGGGCCAGGCTGTATAAACCCCTATCAATCAGCAGGGCCAGAACAAGGTACAATCTTCTACAGAGATTATTTTGCTCCATCCCTTCATCCATCTAACAAAAATGAAGCAGAACCCCTTTTCCCTTAATTTCTCAGCCAGACATGAGCTGTAGTGTCAACACATTGACCCAGTCACCTGCACTTGGCCAAAATGGTACAGGCTGCAATCCCACCAAGCAGCCCTCCACCACCTTGAGGAGTCAGATCCAGAGTGACAGCAGATCAGGTTCATCTCCTGACCGAGGGAGACACTCCAGTTTGATTTGTCTCCTTTCTCCCCCACCTCAATCAGCTAGCTTGATAAAATAGCTACTTTTTACACACCAAATCTAAAAGCTGTCTGTTTATACACAAGATTGACATGGCTTCTTCACCCTGGATTTTAGGAATTGCCAGCCTAATGTCAGCTTTTGCACTTAGTTAGAAAATAACCTAAATCTTTGCTTACAAAATCACTTGGAATACAAGTTTTTAATCCCTTTACATTTTAAAATGCTTTTTCTTGAACCAGCCTAAGGATGCAAGGATTCATAGAATTTCTCAGGCTGCAAATCCATTTACCAAGGATAGGATTATACACCACATGTATATCATTTTACATACGATACTTTTATAGAATTTAAACTGACAAGGCTGCCTTAAAAGCTTGCTGTTGGTAAGTGAGCTTTATGTAAGTATTCACTCATATTTCTTGAATGTCAATAAATACTCAGTACTATCTCAAAAACTTTATGAGTTTAGAATCTCACTTTACACATATATTTAGGCTAAAATCACTGTGTGGAAGAGCACCAAGTCTGCCAGGTACTTGCAAAAGTAAGCTTTTCCTGTCCAGATCATCTACAGAACACCAGCTTCCACCCCTCCTTCTCTTCATCCCCTGAGAATGTCACTCCTGACACGGGTTTGAGGGCATTCAGGATTGGGTCTTTTGGGCGAGACAGGGCAAAGCCCAGCTTCACAAGAGAGCTGGAATGCTCTCGATGCTTTCAAGCTGCAGTTCTGAACACTCTTCTCATTAGTGTTTCTACCACTCATTAGAGAAGGCTGGTACAAACACAAGTTTTGCACGTGCCAAAAGAGGGATTCTTCAGGTACCAACTGAGAAAACTGGAGTAAGTTAGGCTGAAATACTTCTCTCTTAAGTGGATGGCTAAATTGTGAATAAAGATATTTAAGGTAGAAAGTATTCATCTTCAGAAGCAGATTCAAGCTACTAAGCAGACAACACATTACTGGGAGGGTGGGGAATGTGTTTTTAAGTAAGTTTTCAGAATAATTATGTACTTACAGAGATTAGTAGTTTCCCACATACTTTTTTCCCATGTTACACGCAGCCATTCAGACCATAGAATCACAGAGATTTGGAAAGACCTCTAAGATCATCCAGTCCAAGAGTCAGCTGAACACCACTGTGCCTAATAAACCATGTCCTGAAGTGCCAGGTCTTCATGGTTTTTGAACTCCTTCAGGGATGACGATTCCACCACTGCCCTGGGCAGTCTGCAAGTGTCTGGATTGCCTCAGCATCGCGCTGCAGCTCAGTCTACATAAAAAATTGATACCTTTACTGCATATTCTAGATAAGGTAACAGCCCAAATGAGGTCAGTAACATCTGACTGCTTCAAAAGAAGAAAGAACCCTCTTTAGTAATGCATTTAATGCATTGACACGAGTGAATAGTGGGACATATGAATAAGTCATAAGGAAGGTCTGTGTAGCCACCTGCTATTCCACCAGAAAATAGGGTGGCTACATATTGTTAGGTCACAGGTTTCCTTGCACAAATGTCTGCATGAAAAGAATTTAACAGTTTTCAGCAGCCCCTGATGATGGACAAGACCAGAATGCAGAGCCGTGAATAAAGTTGAATAGAGTCTTCTTCCGTGCATTGATCTTAAAATAAAAGCTATACGTGAATTCCAAGCCTGCCACATTCATACTTTAGAGTTTTGGAAAGATCTTCAAATGTGTTCTAAAGAACTGCAACAACTGAGCCATCCAACATGCTTCATTAGAGAAAGAAAACAACAATAAATCAGTGTAGAATTCAGAAATAATTTTACTTGAACATTCAGGAATACATGATACTAGAAAGGAAAAATAAAACAAACTATGGCAACAATTGTGGACTAAAACACTCAAAATCATGAAAACACATGTAGCTCAGAGACAAACCCTCCAAACTAAGTATAGTCCAGACATAATAAAGATCAAATAAATCTGAATGCCATGACATGTTCTGAAAGTACTATTTCACTAATACATTGATTAATAATTGTCTTAATTATGGAACATGATCCAACTGTGACATAATACTTAAGTTATAAACAATAGATATTATTTTAGAATCAGTTACCAAATAAGAGCCAGGAAATGCTCTAATATATCCTAGATGTTAAACTACTATGTTCTGCAAAAATTATGCTGTAATACAATGGTAGGTACTCAGCAGAATCTGTTAGGTCACATTCTTCTTGTAAGTAGATGCGCTCTCAAGAACACGATTATTAATCAATAGGGCTGATAGTACCACAGTTTTTTAGTCATATAAGCTTTCAGACAGCTAAAAAAGAATGAAGAGTAGTTGTTTCAACGATTTTTGTAAGTCTCAGTGAGGAAAATAATCCAGACAGACACTAAAAGAGCAGTAACTGTAGTTGAGAGTCAAAGTCAAGAGAGCCCTCTATCATGAAAGTCAAGAGAAAAACATATCTCAAGGAAACCACACAATCAACAGTGAAGGCACAAGACAAAACACCCTGAAGGAGACTTCTTGTCCAAAAGTATCAGTTTCAAAGACAAAATTAAAGGTCTGATTACTAAAGTATGGATGACATCATTTAGGCCAACAATGAAAAGTCCCAGTCGCGTCTCTGTCACTCAGAGAGGCCAAAAAGTTCCCAACGCCAAGATTTGCAGTGGCCTACATGGAAGAACATGCCAAATTCAGCATCGAGCACATGTTGACTCATCTAACCATATGTCTGCATAGTCTTTGCTTTTCTCATTCCAAAACCAGAATGTTCCTAAGAATTTATAAGGTTAAAATAATTATTAAATTAACTATAAAGTAAGATTGCAGAGATATTCGAGTATTGCTTGACTGGGGCTGATTTCACCTCAGGATTATGTCACAGAGCACTTACAGCCTGCAAGCTTTGCAAGAACTGTTGATTCCAGTTTAATATGGCAATATTTAACAAGGATAGTTTGCATTCCTATGCACCACTGGTATTGCAAACAGGGATTTCTGTGTGGGAAACGTTGCAAAGGGGAGAAAACATCACATAATCAGGGAAATGAGCCTGCTAAGGATCCAGAAGGGAAGTCACTCTGATTAACTAAAGCAAAAATGAACAATCAACCTAGCCCTCTCATCTCTGGACAAAGAACAACATTCCTGCTAATATTTTATTAAATGTATCATGAAGAGCAGCTTCATCAAATCCAGATGTTTTCAGATAGCCCTCTAGTAACAAAATAAAGTCAAGGCTTAGACTTCTGTATTGCTTAGGGGTTTCCCCCTTTAAAAATGATGTAAAAATAAACATCTTAGTACTCATCATGACATTGCTAATGAACCCAAGGCTCAAAAGCCATTATCATCCAGCCTGCTCCACACCACTATAAGTGACACAAAATTTACTCAATCTCACAAATGAGAAAAAAAACCCCCAAACCCAGAAGATTTACAGTGTTTATATGAGGTTTATCTCCTATGACTGTTAACTTTTTCTAGTTAGATGTTTCCATTGCCTTTAAAATTCCTTTAATCCGCCAATCTTAGTGTCACAGTTAATGCACATGTAAAATACATCAACAGCAAATTTTAAGAACTCTCCAAAGCTGATTTATTTTCTTCTTACAAGGGTGGGTGGAGGGTTCCCTCTGCAGCAGTAAGTTGTACGTCTTTGCTTTTGACAAGAAACAAAGACTGAAATATAAACCAATAGAAAGGTACAAAGGTAGTGATGTTATTTTACATTTTGGATGTACAGTGACAAAAACTTCCATGCTTTAGATTACAGAGTAGATTGATTTGTTGGGGGTTTTTTAATGATTTGTGAGCAAATACAAAAGGACCTGTGTTGAAAAACTACAGTTTACCATCTAAAATGGAGGTGTGGGCAGATTATGTAAGCATGGGGTTTTTTAAATCATTTCAGGAGAATGATGTTTATGAAAATCAGGCCTTTGTGAACACTATTGTTGGATATTTATACAGTGGAGGAGCAAGTGCTGATCTGTTCCCTCTGGTGACCAATGGCAGGGAGACGTGCCGGGGGAGATCGAGGTTGGGCATTCAGAAAAGGTTCCCACAGCGGGTGGTGGAGCACTGGAACAGCTCCCCAGGGAAGCAGTCCCAGCACCCAGTCTGCAGCATTCCAGAAGCCTTTGGACAAGACCCTCAGACACACAGTGTGAGTGCTGGGATTGTTCTGTCCAAGGACAGGAGCTGGACTCAATGATCCTTATGGGTCCCTTCCAACTCAGGACATTCTCTGATTCAATGATTCAATATAGACTCCTGTATAAATGTTATTGTTGCTTAGAAAGGGACTGGGTAAAAATCATATTATTTGTTACAAACCTCTCCTCCATCACAGAATTCCAATATAAATACTGATTTTTTACAACATATCAACCAGAGACACTAAATCAGATGTAAAAGGTGCCTAAGTACTTAACAAGAGGGCTATAACAGCACCAAAGCTTTTCATATAAGGCAAATTGTATAATCACTTTTTAAGTACTGAGTGTAACTAATTAGCACTTTTTAAGCTGTTATTTATGATCCTTAAATCTTATTTATTTCCATTTAAATTTACCATTAGCAACTACTTTTCTAGTACAGGAAAAAGAGAACAGAGAAGATGGAAGAGTGTTATACACATGCACAATGTACCAGCATCAATTTGAGGATCCATATGGACATAACAGAAAAGGCAAAGCAGCTGTACAGACTCATTAGCACTCCAACTGCAATATGAGATGAATATTAGTCAAACACACTGATTAAATTGTTACCTTTAATAACTAGACAAGCACAGAAATAATTCATCTTTACAAACTGCTCTGCAAAATACATGCCAGGGGATCATAAAACTGTTCTAAGTAATATTATTTCTCTGCTATAGCCAGTTAGAAGTCGCTCTCCAAGTGACAGGCAGTGTTTGTTCACTCCAAAGCATCTTAACTAGTTATTTTACAGTTTTATTTAGACAACTAATAATTAAGATAATTCACAGAAAGCAAATAGGAAGGCAACATCGAATGTGTGTATTTCTAGTAGTATCCAGCACAATTAATTTTCCATTCAAAATAATTAAAATTTATGGAGCAATGAAGATGAACCTGGTGCTATTTACCTTAGAGCCAACGTGAAAATTACTTTATGAGGTGGAAATTCAAGTCAGAATTAAAACACCACACAAATTCCAAGAGAGACTAAAATCATCATATCTAATTAAGAACTTTAAACGAGCCTTGAATTACTTAATGTCCAATCATATCCTAAAAGATAACCTGGGATGCTGTTATCTGTAAATTTGTCAGCATTACCTTCTGCTCTAATTCCACTTCATCTTTTTTTATTAAGGAATGTATACTGAAAGAGGCAATCAACCATAACACCAAGACATCTGAGCCTTAATGTGTAACACCAATGATCCTAGAGGAACCAATTCTTGTCCAAATTTTTAAAAATAATGTTCTCAGCAAAGGAAAGTTTGATAGGTCATGTGTTTATGAGTGTTTATACATGTATCATTGCAAACTTGTCAAACAACTGGTAAAACCATTAGGAAGCATGTAAAGTTCAACAGTTTTTAATCAGGATGATGATGATGCACACATCATCTCACAAAAAAGTTCATGGATATGAGTATATAGAATTGGATAATACCACAATTTTAGTAGTAATAAAATTCACAGAACTTCTTGTCCTACAAGAACAGAGACAAGAATCTCTTTTACAAGAATACTAGGGGGAAAAAAAGATCCAATAAAAGACCCCTTGCAAGTTACGCAGTAGGCACTTTATTAAATGTATTAAATTATACCATTTGTTATATTCCAGCAAATATTGTACCTAGGTTTAATGCAAAAAGGAAAGGAAACACTCAGAATTAATATAACCTATTAGTCTAGCTTCTCATTCTATATTCATGGTTTAATCTAAAAATACGGATATGAGGGGAAAGTAAAATAAAATGCATCATAAATTTATTAACATCACACACTTTATCTTTGATAAAGCAACTATAAAGAACATTACCATTATGTGAATACTTAATAATAAGCTGTGCAATTAGTTAAACCTGGAGATCGAGTTCAATAAGAACCATAATGCAAGTAATAAGCTGGATAAAAATGGGACCAACACTTTGCCCATAAGGAAAAAAATAAAATCTCAGTCTACATGGGGATTAACATTGGATAGTGGAGGCAGTCAAAAGCTGACCAAAAAAAAAAAGACACTTAACAGTGATGTTATCAGCGTGCTAGTGCAATTTATTGATGGCATGAAAATGTTAGAGGTGAATAATACCCCATGTAAGGGGTAGGAGATGCTGATGCTTGACTAACAGAAAAGAGATTAAATTTAGTCATTTTAGCCTGTAAAATTATGCACTTAAAAGCAAGGGGAATATTTTTAACTAGTCCACTGGAGAAGAAAGAAGACAATTAAAACATAATGACTGTGTGCCATCAATAGAGTATAGCCAGAGAAAAGAGAAGTGATCCTACAGTGTGGGATTTCCAAAGAACAGGCAGCGATCCAGATGTGGGATTTCCAGAAGAGGTCAGGCAGAAGCAGTGTCACAGCACAGGAGACCAGCAAAGCCATACCCAGGGAACAGAACAGGAAAGATAGAGCATGAACTGAGAATGCTATGTGACTAAAAGAAATCAGAGCCTAGTAAGAAGACATTTGCTTACCCCAGGATAATGAAGTCAAAGGTAAAAATATGACACACTGAACAAAAAGGGCAAAAGGAAAAGCAAACGGAGAGGAACAGCTCTTTTGGCTAAGTGACTATATGCACACAAAATTAGGCATGTATCAAGGAGATTGCATGAACAAATTCAGAGTAACAGCCAGAAATGTGAGATTCAAGATTGTTTTCACATGTTTATGAGATATTTTGTTACAAAATACTGTATTTTCAGTCCACAGCTGGAGACTTCAGCAGATGAATCTACGCAACTCCTCCAAGGCCTTGACAGGCAATCTGGGAACACAGCTCGCAGAAATGCAGTAGCAGTGATTTTATTTTAAAATATGAGCATATAAGACAATTAAACTCTTCCTCCTCCCCACTTCAATCAGCAGAGCAGTAAGTACAGGCACTAAATCCAGATAACGGAAGGTCTGAAGTACTTGTGTAGCTGCTTCAAGTCAAGGAACCAACAGTATGAGGTCTAGACTGTCATGTAGACTCCAGAAAATTCTATTTTCAAGTATATTTGCATATACATATGTAGATATACAAGTAGACACAAACACTCACACATATACACAGATTTGCCTTAGAAACACTTTGCTTTCATATGCAAGACTTCACCTTTAAACTCACACAAATCCCTGCTGCTTTACAGACAAGGCTTTTTAATTAATCCCAACTTGCCCGCCTTCTTAATTAATCCCAGCTTGCCAGAATGTTGAGAAGGCAGGCAAGTCATTAGAAAAAAAAATCAAAGCACGTAAAAGGGGGGAGAAGGCATAACCAAGAACTTTCATGTTAAAATAAAAATTCACAAGCTCAAGCAAAAGCACTTAGCAGTTTTAAAAGCTTAGATTTAAATAACAGGAAACTACAATACTCTACAAATGACAACTGTATATTAACATATCTTGAGAAACAAATGATTTTCATTTACCTCAAAACAAATACATTAATTTCTATTTGTGATTTCTAGTGTAAGGACCAATAACAACCTGGGACAGCCGAACAATAATAGAAATAATGAAACATCCTCATTTGTATTTATTTAAACTTGACAGGTTTAAAATTTAATTTTCATTCTTAATGTTGGTCACTTTTTTCCAGTAAATTAAAACTCCCTGCTTCCCTCTTCCCTCCTCCTTAAGGCTCAGTTACCTCTTTACCCAGTGTTTGGGGATATAACTTCTTAGCAGTTTCAGGTAACTGCAACAATCATTTAGGGAGGAAAAGAAAGTTAAAAAAAGAAAGTAAAGGAGCTTTGATGATAACTGAAGAACTAAATTAAAAACATGCTTTATAAATCCTACTTCTTTTCTACTATTAATAATTTAAGTCACTAATATCTTAAACTTACAAGAAGAGTAAACATCATTTCGGTGAAATTGGTGGTGAAGGATGACTAGGGTGGGGTTTCATACTTGCATCCAGAATGAGCATGCTCCAGCATCCCTTCATAAAATACACCAGACTTGTAGCTCCAGAATTTGAGGTTAGAAACAATCTCATGGTTATCTCCTAAATTGTGAGGAATTAAAATTACAACTCCAGTGGGGCTGCGGAGTTTCTTTTCCTCCCCATCAGTGGAGAACTGAGGTGAGCAGGAGTCCTTTAACAGAGATTCATTACTGGCTGATAGAAATCTAAGTCATAAGCAAAGCATTTTATACTTGTACACTTACATACTTATACTCTTACACACCCTGGGGAGGAGCCAGCTCAAAGGAAAATAAACCTGCAGTGATCAAGGCAAGAGATGGCCAAACGCAGGTAAAGTTTTAGCTATGATATGGAGGGTGCTACCAGGAATTCTGTCATTCACTTTTTATCTTTACATGGAAATGGCCATTTGTAATTATTTAAGTTAAAGGAAAAACAAAATAACTACTTGGTTCTGCATTTCAGAAGTACTGCATTGCTTGTACAGCTTAGTAACAAAACCTCACCCCTCTTTTATCTGTTAATTTCTAATGCCATTTGTTTCCTCCCCACTTTCAGCCACCCTGCCCTCTGCTATTAGATTATGCAGTTAAATGACATAATCAGCAGCTTCATTGCAACACAGCAGCATGAAACAAATTCATAACTTCTACTGCTGTGTAAGTCAGCAGAGAAGATACAGGGAAAAAAGCATGTAATTTATCGTGAAGACAATAAGAAAACCTCTAAAGTATTTTTCATAGAAATGAAATTCTCAAACTCACTATCACAGATCAGTTCTCAAAGAGTGACAATCTCTAAGTACTCATTTCAGAGCCTTCACAAAAATCAATTTGATTATCATTTTGCAAGGGAGGGGTTTTTTTGATTGATTGTTTTCCAGTTCTTTCCCCTCAATATTTCAAGATGATATTACATTTATTGATCTTTTCGCATTTATTTGCTTCGAAATTGCTTTTCTCTAATATTTGATATCTCAGGAAGAAACAAAACGAGTCTTTGGCATCAAATACTGAGCTTTAATTCATCCAGAGCACCTCACTCAGTCAGGCTTTAATAGTCAGATTATATTGTAATCAAATTTTTCACAGTTGTCATGGTTTAACCACAGCTGGTAACTAAGACCCACACAGCCATTCCCCAGATTGATGGGAGAGGAGAGAGAATGGGAAGAGTAAGAGTGAGGAAAGCCACGGGCTGGGATAAAGACAGTTGAATAGGTAAAGCAAAAGCCATACACACAAGCAAAGCAAAACAAGGAATTTATTCACTACTTCAGTCATTTCTAGGAAAGCCAGACTCCACCTCAACTAAGAGTTGCTTGGGAAGACAAACCAGAACTCCTTCTTCCACCAGCTTTATATGCTGAACGTGACTGATATGATCTGGAAAATTCCTTTGGTCATTGGAGCCAGCTGTCCCAGCTGTGCCCCCTCCCGACTCCTTGTGCACCCTCAGCCCCCTTGCTGGAGAGGTGAGAAGCAGAAAAGGGCCTTGATTTTGTCTAAGCAATGGTCAGCAACAACAAAAACATCCTCTGTACTACTGACACTAGAACAGAATAGTATTCACTAGAATAGAATAGTATTCTAGCCAATAGAATTCTTTGTGTAAATCACCTGCACACTATAAAGACTAAAAGTTATTCTTCTAAGAACAATAACTGAGACCAAGCAATGCATGCAGAGCTGCAACTAAGTGTTTGTTACCCAGTGCAACCTGGTCTATGTGATGCTTGAAGAATTAGACAGAATGATGTATAACCAGCATATGAAAGGCCCTGTCTGAGGCTTTTTGTCCAGAATAAAATAAGAAACTATAGCTTTTTCTGAGGCACAGACAGCAAATGCCTATGACTCCGAAAGGCTGACTGAAGTGGCACTGGCACACTCACAGGTCTTTTGCAAGGACCTTCCTCGGTCTTTGAACGAGACAGAGCAACCCCCTCGATGGAATTCTTCCAAACAGAATGAAATCTCTTGGTGCCGAGACTCCTTTGGCTAAAAATGGCAGCACCAGAATACAGAGAGCAGGAACTGCACTATCTGAAGTATAGAGTTCTATATGAAAAAGGAAAACTGATCAAGTCTATTGGTATTCATAAACTTCACTTTTCTACTTATTTTTCCCCCAGTGTAAAAAAACTTGAATCTTTGGAAGATGTTCAGTTACCACACACTTCATTCAGAAGTGCTCTCTACACGTAGTTTAATTCTAGTTTAATGCTGATACTCCTTTGTCAGATGCCTTTGTCAAGTTATCTAACACAAAAGGCCTTTTATTCATACAATCCTGCAAATTCTGTCCATCAGACACAAACAGCAGAATTCTGCTTCAGATATGGTCCTGGCAGCACGAAATCATACAACTAAACGCACTTAGATACGATTTTTGGACACCTACAAAAGACTGTGGCTTGATCCTCAACAACAGAAAAGTATCAACAACAGAAAAGATTAGTTGATAAATAGAAGTTTCCCATGACACCAATAACTTCAGACATTCCTGACAAATACATAAACTGCTACTGAGTTATGCAAATGTTGCTATTTTATAGCAGACAGAAGGAGAATTAATAAAATAAGATGTTATTTTAGTTCAATAAAGCAACAGAAACAGGCTTAAACAGGTACACAAATATTCATATTTCATACCAGTTGTAGAAGGAAACCCACACTTATTCTAAGATTTTTTCCCTTCAGCATATAACCCTACATAAAAACCCTTCATTCATCCTGAATGTTTTTCTTTCTGTGCCTTTTACCATAAATTCAAAACCCAACTACTCCAAAATAACGGTCATAGACCATAGCCCAGTTATTTTGTATTTCAAGTCTTTTTGTTCTATTCCATGGTAAGATCCTAATTTCTATTCCGCATCCACACACAGTAAAGCTCCAAGAGATTTCATAAAAGCAACTATTCTTACTTTTCTAAAGAAGCTTCTGACAAGGATAAGTTAAAAATATTTTAAGAGAGAATAGGGAATTTGACTTGAACATTATTCCCCTTTCTTCACAGGCATAATACTTGCTTAAGGGAAGTGCTCCCTAGGACATCTCTAACTCAAGGAAATATTTGGAACCACATTCCTAGCTTAAAGCAGACAGTTAATGATTATTTTTCCTTCTGAGTGCAACACTAACATAATTAAATCACACCTAGGAGTACTGTTTGTGTAATAAAGACATTCTCAGCGTGGGACAACACCTTAATGGCTTGATTCTAAAAGTACCAGGAAGATAAATACAGTGTTCAACAGTTCATTAGGTAAAAAGATTACTTCACCAACTTCTTATTTTTATCATTTCAAAATTCCTCTAGAAATGACTGATTTTATCCAGCCACACAAACTTCGAAGTCATATAACACAAAGTTATCATAAACACTGATTGTCAGTGTCACTCTCCCCTATTATTATCCTGACATTCTTCTTTTATTGGTAAATTTCCTTTTTCTTCATTTTGCTGTAATTTAAAAAACAAAGACAACCATACTAGGTGAAGTATCTCAATATTCTACAACGTCACAAGGTGATGCATATGTATATACATACACATGATATATGAAAAAAATTCAGGATAATAGACATTTCACCACCTTTACATGAAAGATGCACATAATTTTGAGTCTGATTCTCCATTCTGTTATGAGAGTTTCCTGAATTTTACCTTCAAATTAAAGAACAAACCCTAAAGAGATTAATTTCATCATCTTAAGGCTACAGCAATTTAGAGTCAGGCCTGCAGTTTAATTGCAAGTGCAAAGTTATGAATAGTTGTGTTATTCCTTATCATAAATCTTACTTTAAAAGGAATTCAATAAATTTAATATTAGCATATTAATATTTTATTATTACATATTAATGATTATGAATGAAATTATTATATGAAATAGTTATATTACATTTTTATCATAGAACTACCTCTAAGTCCATCAATGCTTTCTTATGGTGCATCCCATCAGAAAAGTTAACCTGTCTCCAAAAACAAGAAACACTTCCCATCCTGAATCAACTACAAACCCTAAAATCCTATTTTGTGTACATGCTCAAATTTCACCTGTTTCTAGAACAATCCTTCCTTTGCGTAAAGCAACCTCCTTAGAGAGAGCTCCTTTCAAACCCACCTGCCTCAGGCGAACACTTCTGCAAGAGGTGGAACCTCTGAACTGAGTTCATTATCCACACAGTTGCTGAAAATCACTTTCTGAAGTGTATTTCCCTCCTCCCAAAGCTTCGACTTGGTTAATTAGATGAGCAAATATATAGTGTTTCTAACATGCAGACACCACACGTGTCCATAGGGTCATGTCATCTCCTCTTTGCTGCCTGAGTGAATAACTTTGGAGTTATAAGGTTATGTGTGCACACAAACCCCTAAAGCACTGCACAAGTCAATTTGGACAAAGCAAAAATCAACATTAGGGGGGAAAAAAAAACCTAAAAAGCCTTATGATACCCTTTAGCACAGACAACCTCCTCCAAAATCCTCTTATCTGCTATGAAAAAATCCACCTTCAGGATCCACAGCAGAAAGAAGCCAGAGTTAGGATGCCTATAACCTAAGCTGAAAATCTAGTAGAGATGCCTTGAACAATCTGCTTTGCACAAATATGGCCCAAATAAATGCAGTATTACAGCACCCACAAACAGAAACAGGTCATTCTAGTCTGTACTGACCAGAACATGCCACATTTTCTGCACAGCAACATCCTTACACACAAACCTGCTGTCAGTTCCATAAATCCCTTCAGAGCCATGGTTTGCTGGCTCCCAGACATCTCCATTCAGATATTTAACAGCATTTTCTTTTTTCCACTTTTCTATGGAAGCAATGACAAGATCTTTTAGACTAGACAGTTTTCTTAACTATAAGGCAAGTATATTCTGCCAAGACAATGTGATGAGCAATGAACAGAGGATTCAACAAGGATGATCAGCTGTCCTTACAAGCAGAAAAAAAAACCCTCACAAAATTAAGACATCCTGACATTTAAACTCTCATCAAAACACATACACTTTCATAAATACATGATATGCTGAAGATGAGCTTGAATAACATGTTATCTTTTAGGCTGACATAATCTCAGAAAGCTCCCTAAATACTTCTGCTCTGTTGAAAAACAAAACAAAACGCACAAGAGAAATCAAAAGAGAGAAAGATTAAGAAACATAATGAAAAAATTCTCAACAGAGGCTGCTGCTTCTTAAAGATTTGTAGGTTTTTAAACACAGGATAACTGAGAGTTCCCTTCATCAAATAGTCTTGTTCAACTCAAAAAATATGCCTTCAGGTAGCACCAGAATACGTGAAGTCTAAGCCTGCAACAGCACAACTACGAGAAAAACAATGAATAATTCTTCTACCAAGACCTTATGCAGCTCTGCTCATACTCACCAAAATTTGTATAAAAGAATTTTATCATTCTCCCAAGTTTTGAAGCACAGTAGGTACTCCATACCCAGTGAATTACACAAAGATAATAAGGAAACCCGTAGATGAGAAAGGTACAACATAAATTAACAGGATATCACACATTACACAGTGCTTGCCTTGATCATCACAGGAAAAGACTGAATCTAAATTGCTGTATTTAAAAATAAAGAGTAAGATTAAGCATGTCTTTCATCACCAGTTGGAAGTAGAGTCGAATTTATCCAGATGATAAAAAAAATAGTGACTGTGAAGAGCAACAGGTTGTGTGACAGAACTGCATAAAACTTTACAAGGGACACCTTTAGTAGGCAAAAATTTTAACCACAGGGGTCGGGGGTGTTAATACTAGAAGGTAAGGAGTTTTAATATCTTTGCTGAGCATGACCTCAAAACTATCCAGACAATGCAAAGTTAAAATTCAGGTAGATGTTCTCAAATTCCATTTCAGTGCAACACTGCCAGCCCCCATCATTCCAAGATAATCTAACATACACTGGCCCTGCTTTCCAGTCCAATTGCTACTTACAAATTCAGTCAAAATAAATTAGAAAACCTGAGTCTAACTTTAAAGGAATATTCTGCTTACGTTCAGCTGCCTGTCACCTCAGAGTTTTATGTTAGAGATTTCTGAAAGCATACAAATCACAAAGGCAGAAAGTGCAGGTCTATAAAATCGAAAATAAAACAATCCAGGAACGTTCCTGTTAACGAAGCAGCTTTTGTGAGCTCAACATACTAAACCATGGCTTGTGAGCTTCCCATCTCCCTCCCATCATCTTCAAAAACAAGTAGGCAAACCAGCTATTACACAAACTCAGTCCAGCTTTTGTGTCCTGGCTTATTTGAATGGAGGACACCTTTCAAGATCAATTCTCTAAGTAGTCATCAACCTCTAACCTACATTGGCATTTACACCTGCATTAACAGAGGCTCCTTGAGTACTCGCAGGCTGACATACAGCATGTGTTTGGAACCATCAGTCCAAAGTATCATCACAAAACTCCTCAGATACATATCCTCTCCTATACCTATGTTACACAGTAAAGGTCTCAGAACACACTGCAATTCAATCTATATTCTATATTTGCAGAAAAAGAATATATAATTTGAAAACAATTCAGTCTTCCTAAAATGAGGACTGGGACAGAACTACAGAAAATTGTATCAACTCCCAAACTTCTGTTCCAATTCAGTATTTGCCACGTTACCTTAGACAACCACACAGCTTCAGGTTTCCTACATGTAAACCAGCACAAAAAATAAGTGTCTATTTCTCAAGGTCACTACCTAATGCTTAAATAAGTTATCTAGACAAATTATGATACAGATGTGCAGAGGTGCATAATTCCTCAAATACAGGTAGGGGTATTTTTTCCCCCCATGAAAACTAAAATAGTATAAACAATTCCAAAATAAAAAACTCTAGAAAAAGTGTGTCATTTTGATTTTTAAATTGTAGGAATAATCTGTGAGCAACTAAGTGCTACACTACTAAAAACACCCAGGGGAAAAAAAACAAAACAAACAAAGAAAAAACCCAAAGGTTTTAAATACAAATGTTCTGGATTTAATATTTATGTCAGCATCAGGTTTTGGAAAACATCTGCAAAAATATTTGCTAACACAGTTGTCCTAACATGATATTCCAGCTGTGCACACAAGTGCAAATTTGTGTGTTTTCAAAAGCAGCCATTTGTTTGTCCAGTATTTGTTATTTTTCAAGAACCCCTTCCAGCTCCTGTTAAATGTTTTAAGTTATCCTTTAGAAAAGCTTCAGTTGACTTAGGAAACAAACAAAACCAGATCTGCTGAGATGAGTGAACTACAGAAGCACACGGTTTAATTACAACATTCTGTGATACTTCCTATGAAACACAGCGTTCCTTCCCCGTAACTACTTTGGTACATCTTGCATTTCCAAAAATCAGGTGTCCTTTAAATCACATTCACCAACTGTGCTTGCACACACAACATGAGCTATTTTGTGTTTGCTTTGGTTAGTTGGTTTGGATATTCTTTGTGAGAAATACATACTTATACCTACACACACGCTTACTCTATAGATTCAAAAAGGAACAATTAAAGGTGCAAACTACCCTACATTTGGAATAAATCAGCATTTCAGTTTTACTAATAAAGCTGAAACTACCAATTATCCCTTTATACACATCAAAATGTATCAAAGTTTGAGTTTTGAAAGCAGAGATGCTTATCAAGAAAATTAAGCTTACTGTATTTTATTAACCATTACAAAAAGGAAGTATTTTGAACCTCAGCACAACTGGCAAGACATTTTTCTGGTTAATTTATCTCTGTGCTTGAATTGAGGGTGGCAATCAATGAAGCTGATTTGTCTGCTGGTTCCACAGCGCCTCACGGTTTCCTTACACCTTGAGTAGAAAGTTTCTGCAAAGCTCCCCAGAGTATTTAAAGACAATACTTCACTGCCACAACTGCTAAAGTATGTAGTTAGAGTCTGGTCCTTTTGTGATATTTCTGATTGTTCTTCAGCCCCAGATCCTGCATCCTGATAGTTTGAGGATATACTCAACATCACAGAATGTTCCAACCCCCAACACTATCAACTTTTCCATTGAAGACAAGTTATTGGCCTTCAATGCAGCAGAGAACAAGATGAAAACTCAAAAACATAGGACAAAACACATTTATGCATAAAAGTGCATGTCTATTATAAAAATCTACATTTAAAGGCTGTGAAACCAGACTCAATTCTGTAAGAACATAATGCAATCATCCTACACATGAGTAATTCATGGTTCTTTGATACTGATACAGGAATGCAATAACTAATATAGAACATTGTATTCCTACAAGTAAAGCAGTAACTCTTTAAAAGATCTGTTGTGTACTCTGGCATATCATAATATCTTGTTTGTAAGATTTAATTCAAGGTTGGGGTTAGGTCTTTGGGGTCAGGTCTTCTGAAGTAAAATCTTCACAGTGAGAGCCAATGTACAATTTTTTCCCAAAGATTTGACAGCTAATGTGCATTTTTTTCCAGCAATTCCCTTGAATAAGAGAACAATTTATTCTTCAAATATTCTGCAATAATACAGACTTCTTGCAAGTTTTAGGTCCTGCTGACCTAATGAAGAAGTGATTTTACTCATTTGTTTAGACAACAGTATTTCATTCCATAGTGTTTATCACATTCTAGGAAGAAATGCACTCTCTGAAATTATATCTAGCTTATTAGCTGTCCCTCATCATTACAGTAGTCGGTCACCTCAAGTCTCTACCCATACAGGAAGTGTTATCTCCTTTTTCACAGTTGAGACACTGAAGCACATAAATTATGGAAGAAATCTGTAAGAAAATCTACATGTTGAGTGTCATTTTATGTGCCTGCATCCAATCTCCAAATAATTCCACACTTGTTCCATTGCCACGTAATTCTAGAATATCCTGGCTTCAAAATTCTCTACCCAAACCACGGTTCTCGGGCACGTGCTACTTAAAACTTGCAAATATTCTGCAAGCCAGCTTGTTTCTAAACATCATTAGCATGAACAAATTAGACATTGTGCTGTCATACAATGGTAGCAGCACACTTCCATCCTTAGCTAAGGAGTATGAAATACTGGTTCAAACAGATCCTGGAATCCATTTCTTCCAGATGAGCAACATAAGCTGGAAGTTCTGGGAGAGGTCTTAGAGTAAATTCATTTTTCACAAAATGCTGTTGCATTAAAAATCAGATTCTATGATTAACAGAGAGTTTAATATGTTTACCCCAGCATATTCTGTAGAGCTAGTGGCTAAATTACTTTTCAGACATGTAAAAGCTTTAGGTTTTTTTGTCTGTAGGAGACTTCAAAGCCAAACTCTGGTTTGCACCTTGTGAATGAACACTAAGTAACAGACAGTGTTGAGCTCAGTTCCATCTTATCAATAATGTCTTACTCCACGTGGAGCTCTGAAATCAATGTAACTCTTATGTCCACTCCTTGCTCTTTTAATAATATATACGGTAACCTTTAACACCAGTTTGGAAACTCCCACTGCTCAGCTCGCATGAAAACACACACTTTGCATATAGTTTACTCTTGACCCTTCATAACCATCAACAGCTGCAGTTCACTGGAGTGCCCATGTTTTCAGGTGCCATCATCATTTCTTCCTCCTTACATCAACTTTGTAGCACGTTTTCCAAGATCATACTATACAGCTAATAAAAACTTCCATGGACACTGGCAGTTATATAAGTGTTCTTCAATACTGCACGACTTTTCAAATGCCTTTTTTTATTGTCTGTGTAGAACTGTTTCAAAATCAGTTGTGTTTTTTGGTTTGGGATTTTTTTGCTTTGGTTTGTTTTTTTATTTACCAGCACTTCAATTAATACATGTAAAAATAGCTCAAGGATACTCCTGTACCATTTTCCATTACCTCCTACCTTTCCTGCCTACATTTTGATACAATTAAATCAATCTCTAGTGCAGTGATAGACTGAGCTCTCAAAAACTACACATACTCATTTTAAAAAGATGACATGAACTGTGGTTGATGCCTTCCAAAATATGATCATCATGCCTACATACACAGCATGAGGCCATTTATTTGCCAAAAATAAATTTAAAACATAATAACCATTAAATGCTATAACTGGTGCAGGCATTTAAGTAGCATTTATGGACACACTTAAGCATACATTCAATACAACTGAGCTTTTTATACACCCATAGCAATGCCAACCAGCTTCTGGAGCTGTCTGAAGGCCTGACAGGGTCATCAGCCATCTATTCCCACACTTATTTGCCTAAGTAACAAACTGCTTAGTCTGCAAACAAACCAGACTCCAGAATCCACCAGATCTTTGCTAACTTGCATTAGAATTCAGTTCTATAGTTGGTCTCAGACTTAACATACAGGAAAGGACTCTATACATGGTTAATTATCTGCTGCTTAGGGATAGAAATGGAAGGGGGGTGGTTTGAAAATAGCACAGCTCCAGCCCAAGCACACACACACCTTGTAGCCCCACAATTAAACATCACTCTGAACTGGGGAGACTGTGTTCAGATCACAGACTGGGTTGAGAAAAGCACTGCCACGCATCAGTCCTTTGGTACCGAGGATGCAGGAACTCTGAGAAGACTTGTGAGGCAGAAAATAACAGGCTGAGCTGCCAGCACAGTGCTGAGCTGAGAAGCATTCTCTGCAGCTGCACACAGCAGGACACCAAGCAGCAAGGGAGACGTTACTCAGCTCCTACTTTTCACCAGTACAACCAGTACCAAAAGACAAGCATGAAGTTCTGGCATTCACAGCTGAAGAACGCTGATAAAATAGGGGAAGGCTAAAAACCAAGAGAGCAATCGAGGATGCAAAAACTTGTTCTATGCTGAGATGACTTAAGGAACTCTCCTCCTCCATGCCCAGTGAAGAAAAGGTGATAATATTTTCACCTACACGAGGAAGGTAGACCTGGCATTCTGAGGGCTCTGCACTGAAGGCCTGACTCAAAACATGAGAAAACAGGGCAACTCAGAGACAAAAAAAAATGAGGTAGGGTAGATGTTCTGACTTAGGAAGATTACACATTTAATTTTGCTGGTTACAGAAAATGGTGAGGTTAATTAACCAATGGAAAAATTGTTAGAAGCCTGTAACAGACTTCCAGTCACTGGAAGTGATTTCCGACACGTAGAGATGTTTTTCTAAAGCATGTTTTTGACTCAACAGGAATTAATTCAGAGATACCCTACAGCCTGCATAAGGCAAATAATCAGAAGGTTTAGTTCTGATATGGTCTTCGAAAACCCATGGAAAATATTCATATGGTTTAGTGATGGACTTCATAGTTCATGATCGATCTTGAAGGTCTTTTCCAACTTAAATAATTTTATATAGGAAGTATTAAACAACAAAAAAATACACCCTAATAAAAATAATTTTTCAACTTTACAAAAAGATTGCTTTCCTTTCAAAAAACACTTTTCAGTGCAGATGGTTTGGCTTGTAAGAGGAGTTTAGCATGTTCAGATGGCTTACGCATCTACATTTCAAAACAAAATTTGAATAAAACAAAGTATTCCTTAGGAATTCAAAACATACCACTACAATTTAAAATTTTAATACAGAGAGAATCACTCACATGGGAATAAATATTTTTCAAAGCATCATCACTAAAATAAACTTAAATAAAGATCACTTATCATTTTATAAGAATAAAACTAATTGCTGATGTTTTTATTAGTTTAATTATATCAGCATTCAAGTGTTGACTTACAAAAACATTATTTGCAGGTGTAAAATCTCACACACAATTCCACTGATGTCAATAAGAATAATTATACATATGTCTTGAATTGAGTGCCAGCCACGCTGATGACAAAGGCAGCTTTGTAACTGATGGCTGACTCGGGATTTCACCCTGGATAATAACAGGTTGCAACAGTTCAATGGAGATGTTATTTCACATTAAAAGTTAAGGTAAGTTAAGCCTGTACCATTTCTAAAATGGACAAATTTCTTTTCCCATCCACACCTCCTGCTTCCTCCTTTAGGTCAGCAAGGGAAGTAACATGAGGAAACTGAGCCAGCTTAAAAAAAAGCTTGGCTGGGAGAGGGAGAGAGATGTTCCTGTTGATACTTTCCAGCTTTCAGCGGGAATATTAACGCTTACTTAAGAAGCACAAAGATGTAACCAAAGAGTAGCCTGAAGGATACCGTCACACCTTTTCACAGCAGCACCAACTTCAAGTGCCTGCAGCTAAACCTAACTTTTTTCAATTACATTATCGTTTGTTTACAATCTACAATTTCATGACAATTTCCTTGTGTGAGCCATTCTGCAGACAGAAGAATTCAGAGTTTTAAACAGAAAGAAGGGGTTTGCCTGGAAGAATAAAATTTGATAGCCTTTTAACATTTCAGTTGTGAAGATTCTTGTGGTTGGAAGTTGCTTTGTCCTTGAAGAAGGCAGAATCTATTATAGGTGCTCTAGAAATTAAGGAGAACATGCAGGAGATAGATAGTTTAGAAGTGCAATAAGACCACGTTCAGATAACACTTCATAATCAAACAGTGCACAAACCAGAGCTAAGGAAAGAGGGAGCTTTTTGCTCCAACCTACAGAAAACTAATTTTTTTTCTTCTAAGAAGCCATTCTGTGAGTAGTAAAACTAATGGAACCTGTTGTCCTGGAGTGCTGTATCTCAAGCTTGATTGACTTTGACATCTAAATACGTAGAAGCTGTGACTGCAGCTTTTCCTACAGTTGGGCCATTCATAACGTTTGTCTCCCTGAATTCTCTGGAGTCTCATAACACAACTGATTTGCGCAGCCTTTCCCTCTCCCTTTTCATCAGGAAACTGTAACCAACCAACAAATGCAAAAGTATAAGATAGGGGAAGACAGAGTGGCAGATGTAGCATTAAAAATGTCATTTCTTTAATAAATTAATCAGTATAAAACTAGATACTAGGCCTTTATGCTTATGGCTGTGTTTACCTTTTGGGAATTGTGCTGTTTGAAGCTCCCCAACATAAAACCAGAACTCTTGGGCTGTCTTATCTTTCGCCTGCCTCCCATAAGAAGGAAGACAGAATTCCCTTCTCCTCCCCCTTTTGTAATCAAATTTCCCTGGTTTATTTTGGTACCAAAAAAAAAAAAGTTCTTGCCATTTTTTTCCCCTAAAAGCAAAAATGGGGCGGGGGGAGGGAACACACAAACACCATGCAATACATTTAAGAGAGAAGAAAGTAAACCAGCATTCAGATATCCACCCTGAGCAGAGAGTAACAGAATTTACTGCCAGGCAGAGATGAAGCCTAGATCATTCTGAAAAGTGACTGACACAGATGTGAATGCAATGCAGTAAGAATAGCAACACTTCCATTTATGAAACGAGTCACCACACTTCACAATACAAGGACTAAATACAAAAATAGATAAATAAGAGTAATAAAATAGCGCTAGAGAATCTTTTTGCCCATTTTTCCTCTCATCCATCCTTCTTTCACCCAGTTCAGAGCAACACTGGCAAAGTAGCCTACGTGGCAGTTCTCTTGCAGGGAAAAGGCAAGGTTACCATAGTATTTTCAATTAATTTTGACACTTGCTTACAAGGATTGATCAATTACTTTTGATGTCTCTCTGCTATGTTGTTATTTCTTAGTCTAGAAAATAAAATAAAAGCCAAAATACTGCACATCTCTCACCAAAGAATTAATGGTCCCAAGTTACCCCTAGGTAAAGTATTTATCTTATTATATTATTTATCTTATAATAACCTTATAATATCTTATAATAAGTTGAGGAGAGCAAAAATAACCACACTTCTCTAATATGAAGAAAAATAAAGACCCTTTTATTTTCAAGTGTTTAAACCTACCCTTAAAAATCTGTTTCCTCAAATAATCTAGTGGCAGAAAACAGCCTTTACACGTGTCCAGTTTAGGTCATTAAAAGTTCAGTTTTAATCTTGCATAACAGAGAGGCACCCAGTCACTTCAAACTGCTGAAACCTCGAAACTACACTTAAATATTTAGAATAACGCTCAAGGTTCTATTAACACTCGTATAGATTGTATCTGCAGCCCATAAATTAACTGCTAATTCAGTTATAATAGCCAAACACTTCTCAATCTCTCCGTCATTCTGAAATATTCCTCATAATAATTCTTACTTACAGAAGCAACTGCTGCAAAAGCAATACACATGAAACATAATTTGTCAAGTGCAAGTATCACTGCTGCAGAAGTCCAGCCACGGCTACTTGCTTATAAAGCAGACACTTGCTCTTCACAAATACAAACAGCATGCAGATATTTCATGATAATAAGTCAAACTATCAGTTGCCACAGAAGCCAGAAAGGTCTTTAATCACCCGGCCATACAGCAAACTAACATTCATTTTCCAGCTTTTCAGCTGGAAATGGATAGACTTGACTCATCACCCATTCAGCACTCACCTGAATTATCAGGATTCAAAATGTAAACCATTCCGAGTTGCTGCTTGCGTTGTAATACACGTTAACATATTTCATGACATCCCCAGCTCACAGGGCTTGAAAAGTTTTAAATCTTAGACTGATTATTTTCATTGCAGAGTATATTTTGCCTCTAAGACTAAAGATAAGCTAATAAACATACCACTATGAAAGCACCTTCAGTAAACTATAGGTTTCTAACACAACAGAAACAGCTTACTTCTCTGATAAAAGTCATAATAGAAGTATCACGGTCATTTCTAAAGCTAAACATGAAAGAATATAGAGGGGTTAACGAGAAACTATTCTGATTTCACCAAAACTCCTAACGGCACATTGATAAGCCACTGTTAGCTTAGTTCAGAAGAGGTGCTCTTCCAACATTCAAGCAGAACTTCCTCTAGGTGGGGATGGATTATTAACTTTCTACCAGCAGTGAAAATGTAACCGTTGTACCTCCCCACAGGACAAATAACAGCCAAGGTAAAGAAACATAAACGTTTTAACAGATAAGCAAGGAAACACCTGGATAAATACTGCATAAAGTCTCCAGTAATTATTTAGTGAATACACTAATTCACAACAAGCATTGAAATTTAAGAAATGAAAACTCGCTTCAGCCCTTGCACTGTTACGGTTTGTTGTGAGGAGCAACAAGACAAAGGATACGAGTAATCGCTTTAAAACAAGGAAAGAATAGCTCTGCAAGCCTGTCTTTTGCAGATCATCACACACAAAGAAGATTCACCTGGGCTTCTCAATCCCTAGCAATTAGTCCATTGTTCCACAGCACAAAGCAGGTCAAACCCAAAATCCTCACAGGCAACAAACGACCAACTTCACAATCTTATTATCAAATTCATATGCAGATGAGATGGATTATATTTGCCTTATATTACCTTTATAGCTCAGTTGTAGTCTCACCGATTGAATAATCCACCAGGTAATACCAGTGAATTGTTTCTTCCTCTGCAGCATGCCTATTACTTCAGCCAACGTCTGACTCCCAGCTACTCAGCTTCCCGAGCTAACAAGTTATTGGACTTACTTTTTGTTTATTTAGTGATGAATGACCTTGGATTACATGTTTAAAGGTTGTAAGTTATATAACTTAATTTTAGTACTGCAAAGAGAAAACTGAACTTAAAGACAACTTAAAATAGACAATTATTGATACTTCAACCCATTAAAGTACTTTTCAAAGAGAGAATTTTAATTTCCTAAGACACAGCCTCACCGATATATTTTTACTAGCTAGATATGAGAACACTTTCCAGCTGTGTGTGTCCACACACTTAATAAACAGAGTTCCAGCTTTTAATGGATGTTTTACAAGGGAATGAAATGACATGTCCTGTCCAAGGTTATGTAGTGAAATAGCAGCAAACGGTATTCTTCACAGCCTGTCTTTACACTGATATCAAAGAGGCTGGGAGGGAAGCAAGAGCCCTATAATTTATATCTTCTTTTCCACTACATAAAGAAAAGCGAGTGTCAGGGTGTACTTCCTTCTCACTGACAAATGACTCGGTATCATATCCACTTTTAAGAAGGAGAAGGTAGTTCTAGCTTCCCTGACCACTCACGCCTGTGCTAAAATATGCAGTTGTTTTATATTTTCCACTCTTTCCTCTCCTGCAAATCTTGTCAGAAATGATATCTATTTCACGGGATTATATTTGTTTATTTGTATTTGTGTATTTGCATTATTTCTATTATCCTGCATGTGCCTGACTGATGTCCACTTAGCGAAAAGCACTTGACGAAAGGAAGGGACTGGAACGAGCAGAACACTTTTGCTCTCCAGAAGGAAAAAGTCATTCAAATCCACCAGAAATTTGTGCTCCCTGGGCAGCCCCATGAAGTGCACATGTCATTTCCATGGCACTTCCAGAAGGGACAGCAGCGACACAGCTTTAGGCCGATTCCCCCGGTCTCTCCGTTCCCAGCAAACGGAGCAGCCTGTTTTCAACCCTAAGCCACTGGGTACAATTTTCTGCCAGAGGACCGCGTCCTGTTTCTTACAGAGAGGAACCGTTAGGTGGAGGAGCCTATTCCATCCTTAACTTCCAGCACACATGAACAAAACATAGCAGACACATGCAAAAAAAAACAAACAAACAAAAAAACCCCAAACAAACAAACCCCAAACCACCAATCAAGTGAAAACCTCAGGAAAAGGGGATAGGGAGGAGGAAAAGGGAATCGTATCGAGCAGAGACTTACTTGAACCTGCCCTGGCAGTGTTGGCACTGGTCTCCCACCCATCCCTGGTCGCAGACGCAGGTGGAGTTGACACAATGACCCGAGAAGCAGGAGATTTTGTCGCAGGACTTGGACTGGGACACCTGGGCGTAGAGGGCCAGGTACAAGAAGCCGTAGAAGAGCAGCCAGCTGTTCAGATCCAGCAGCGAGGAAAAGCAACAGCAGCAGGAGGAGGAGGGAAAAGGTCTCCAGAGGCCCAGGGGAGCTGGGGCAGCTCCTGCTCTCCTCCTGGCGCTGCCTGGGTCCATCTTCACCGCGGGGACCACGGGCCGAGGCGGGCAGGGACGGCAGCTTCCCCCGAGGAGAAGCAATCCAGCCAGGGAAGATTCAAACCCCCCGCTTCCTCCTCTCTTCCCTCCCTCCCTCCCTCCCGACCCCAGCGCTGCCTCCTCGGGCGCCTTCAGCCCCGTCACTTTCAGCTTTCAGCCATCTCTTCGTCGTCCTCCTCAGGGCTCATCACTCCCGTCTTCTTCCATGGAGGAGGAGAAACTGCCTCTTGACCTTGCGTTTTCTGCTCGCGGGCGTGCACACACTCACACACACACTCCCTCCCTCCACCATGCAGCCCCCCAGACTCCCCCTCCTCCTTTGTGGTCCCTCTGCCCGCACACACGCAGGCGGCTGCGAGGAGGAGGAGGCGGAGGAGGAGGAGGCGGGGATGCGAGGGGTGGCTGGAGCCGCTACAGCATCCCGCACCCCCGGGGATGGGAGGAGGGGGAGGATAGGAGGCGAAAGGGAGGGATGAGGAGCGCCTGTCCCCTCTCCGCGATCGGAAGAGGCGAGAGGAGGGTTAACAGCCCCGCCGCGTCCCAGCTGACAGCTTCCAAGCAGCCATTTTTAAAGGCTAATTGTCATCTCCTCGCAGAGCCGCCGCCTCCTCGCTCCAACGCTCCCCGCCCAGCGCTCCCTTTGGATCCGGCCTTCCAGAGGGGGGGGGGGGGGACGGGGGACCGGGGCGGGGGGAAGGCAGACACCCTCCTCCCCTCTGCCCGAGGTGGGATACTCCCACATCTTCGGGGAAGATGCTGCTGGGGACCTGCGCTTGGTGCTTTATCAGACCCCCTGGTGCTCCAGCAGAGCCCTCGGTGCTTTAATAGACCCTTCGGTGCTAACAGACCCCTCTGTGCTTCCACAGACCCCTCGGTGCTTCAGCAGTCCCGCTGGTGTTTTAACAGACCCCTCTTGCTTCCACAGATCCCTCTCTCCTGCCCAGGCTTCCAGAGAAAGGCAGGGGAGGTGGACCTGCGCAAGGTCCGGCTGCACGAATCCAGCGCACAGTGGGGGGCTCCCAGTGCTCCCAGCCCGGCTCTTCTCCCGACCCCGGTCAGCAGGGAGAGCAGCCGGCAGCCCGAGGGCTCCGGTATCAGCAGCTCTGCTGCCTTGATCCCTTCTCCACAAGAGCCAGGCAGGGCAAAGTTTGCCTCAGGTCTTGCGAAGTTCAGAGGAGATTTTCTTTGAAGTCATCACGGTTAATGCTAAAGGAGATGTTACAGCTCGTGTGGAAATCCTTACCTTCCTAAGATTTACTCCATCTTCTCAGTTCAATGTTCAGATCAAGGCATTGCCTTCCACTTCCTGCCTGAGGAGTGGTAACTAAAGCTCCTGGCTTTGTAAACAGCAGTATAAGAGTATTCGTTGTAATAAAGTTGGCTAAAATGTCCTTTTTTTCTGCAACTCTGCCTGTCTTCTTCAATTTTGTTATGACCTGTTTTCATCTTGCAATTTTTTTTACAAGAAAAAAATAATCATAGCATCATAAAATGGTTTGGGTTGGAAGGGACCTTAAAGATCATTCGGTTCCAACCCCCCAGCCATGGGCAGGGACACTTCCAACTAGACCAGGCTGCTCAAGGCCCCATCCAACTTCACCTTGAACACTTCCAGTAAAAGGGGCATTCACAACTTGCCTTATAGTCAAGCCATGAAGAAAATCACAGCAATCAAACCCTCTTAAACTTTCCCCTAATGCTGAAATTGAGAATGTATGACATGATGTCTCTGTTCCAAGAAGATAAAAAAAAGGCAAGGTATTTAATTTCATTTCCTGGTACCACTTCAAAAAAGATAGGTCCGAGGTGACACATGTTGGAATCTGAAATCAGATCCAAATTGACCCTTTTTCAGATTCTGCAGTTCTTATCCTTGAGTGAAGAGGAATTGTTTGGGTTTAGCTTGTTTTCCCAGGCAAACCATTAAACCCTCACTTGAATTTAAAAAAAAATCCAAGTACGTTAGTGCTACAGTGAGGAGCACAAGAACATCCAGCAGTATCAAATTTGTACTTTGTGCTATATAAGAGTCCAATCAAGATCAGGACATTAGAGCTAAGCACAATATAAACATCACAGAGAAGCAGTCTGTGCCTTAAGGAGTTTACAGTCTTGACAGAGTGAATACCTGAAAGTGTGTGGGAAAACAGAGATGAAAAGTGATTTGTTCAGTGTCATTCCAGAGGATGTCAGGAGACCCACAAGCCGCTCTCAGTCCAGGGCCCTGTGCATTGTCTTCCTAACAGAGCTGAGATAGATCTGGTCATTGTTCTGGATTAGACACTTTTCTTCACTATTAGACATCTTTTTGTATGTGTTTTGTAATGAATTGATGAGTTCATGCAAAGAGAGGAAATGGAAATTTTGTTGCAGCTTTATACTTTATGAAAAAAAAGCTGAGGCTGGAGGCTTTGTCAAACAATCTGCTAATTGTACAATATTAGATGTGATTAAGGCTGCTGAACAACTGTCCTCTGTTAAATAACATTATGAGACCAGTAATGTAGTTAATATGAGATGATAGGCCAAGACACAGTCAGTCCAAGACTACACTTTATGCAGTAGTTTTACTTACCATGGCAGGGAGATAGATTCCTCCTCTGCTTTCTCAGTTCTTTTATACAAACCAAAAAGGTTTTAAAGCCAGAACTATCTTTTTCTCAGACTGAAGGAAGATTTTGGTTCACATCTACACAAGTCAGCCAAATTTTTGAAATTGACATTCACAGTAAAGCTAAGCTCAACAGTCCTTCACCAGGCAAAAGATCTATTCAAAATACAATGATCAGTGTGTGTTTGTCCATTAAATGCCAAGTGTCTTCTTCAGTAATGAATAAAAAAAAAACAGAAATAAAACATAAACAAAATGCCCACCAAGAAATGCATTCCGTTGAGCAAATTCAAACAGCTTTTTAGATAATTCTGTAAAGCTGGAGGAAAACCACGAATAGACTCTCAGAAAAGGAGTTGGATTTTTGTAAGAAGTGCAGAGAATATAGTATGACAGCAATGTTACTGCATAAACAATCCTAACTAAAAACCTGAACAGAGTTGTAAAGGTTTCTAGGTTTGGAACAGCGTGGAGGAAGCACTGGGCAGCTCTCTCCTGGCTAAATGTAACAAGCTACAAAAAAGAAGGAAAGCAAACCTTTTGGCTGCTGTATGTCAACATCAATGTAGGAGGTATTTCATAACCCTAGGAAATGAATGATGTGCAAATGCCAATATTGGTTCTTTTCTATGCTGATTTGATGGGATATTCTTTTGTGTCAGATGAAGTTAACAGATCTGGCTGAGAGAAGTCAGATCTGTCAGTCCTTTCATCCTTACTTGTATGTCTCAAAGTTCCCCTTTTCTTGGAAAGGTAATACTTTACACATTTCATCCCTCCCCTGCTTGACACAGAAATGGTTTACATTTTTAAAGGGCTAATGTGCTAAAGCATCTTGTGTAGAATTTACAACTAAAAAGCATTTGAATAACTTATCAAAAGTTTTCAGTTAGTTAATAAAACTAGAAAATGAGGATACAGACTAGAGTACTCATGTAGTAGGTTATATGAACAAAACCTTCCAAGAAAATACCCATTGTAGTAGGAAAACAAAATAAAAAGAACAAGTATGAAGACTTCTTAGCTATTACTATCAAAACCTAAGGGCTAGTATACAAGGAGAAAAACACAGATACATTTGTGTCCATTCAGTGAAACAGCCTAAAGTATGTTTAAAGATCTGTACGGTTGCTGTTGTGAGGCAGGATGGAGTGGGTAAAGAGAAAACAGCCCTCAAGCACAGACTTCTTCCGTTGTTCAGGATTTCTGCAAGACCTCAAGGATGAGAATACAGCAGAATCCTTCCTTTCCTCCATACCCACCCCCCTTCCCCTCCTTGCCCTTCTCTGCCAGCCCTCTTCACCAGGCTAATATCAATAAAGCCTTGCTGCAGCCAACATCTTTCCTTAAGGATGCTTAATACTATTAACAGTGTCTAGTGCAGATGTATTTTTGCTGTGATGTTGAGAAGAACAATATAACCAACTGAAGGAGAGGGAGAAAAAAAGATTACCTTTGTTGTTGACCTCTGTGCAAGAGAAACAAGTGTTTTCTATGCCCTTTCCCTTCTCCTTGGCAGAGTCATTATCAGACTCATTAAGTAGAAAGGGGCAAGTTCTGCATTGCTTCTGGGCAGGGATATATGGATCTGAGTTGGCCTCATGACATATTGGTAAAACCAGCATGCAGAGTGCTGTGGTGGAGGTAATAGCTGCAGAGTGATCCCAAGAGCTGTTCTAGTTTAACTCATCAGAGCAGCACAAACCTTACGGTGTGCACTGCACAGTGTTCTCACTGAACCCTGCAAGCGTAACTTGGGTGTAAGCTTTCCCTTTTCATTCCAAATATGCACACAACGCTTTGGGTGGAGGACAACATAAGACTTTTTTTCTTAAAACTCATGCTAATTTTTCACTGAGTGACACTGAGTCCCCTGAACCATTCCATATAACCCCTTCTGATATTATAGAATCATTAAGGTTGGAAAAGACCTCTCAGATCATCAAGTCCAACCGTCAGCCCAACACCACCACACCTACTAAACCATGTCCCAAAGTCCTTTAGCAGAAGATGGGTGCAGTGGGACTCAATGATCTCCAAGGTCTTTTCCAACCAGATTCGATGATTCTATGGAAGTCTACATGTCTTTTAAATACTTCCAGGGTTGGTGACTCCACCAGTTCCCTGGCCAGCCTGTTCCTATGAGGTAAAACAAATTTACCCCTACTCAGCAGATTCTAGTGCTAACAGAATAATGCACGTTACAATTTTCTCTTCACGTTTGTCTTATCCAGTAAGTCCACTCTTGGGAAGCATCGATTTTATAAGACTAAAATTATAAGCCTTCCCTTGCCTGGTCTTTTTCTTTTTAAAAAAATATTAGAAAGAACTAAAGTTCACAGAAGATTCACTATCACCCTTCTTAAATGAAACCTTGACAGAAGGTCTTAACTTTCTTAACACACATGTATTTTGCTACAACATATGTCACATAAGTTACCACCACCTCCAGTAAGGGCTGGCGAGCAAACTGCCATACAATAAAGACTGTAAATGCTGTAGGAAGGTTAAAAAACTCAGGAAGAGCTACAAAACATAGGACTGGGAAATTAATGTTTATGTTATTTTATCAAAAGCCAATATCTGGAGAAAAAAATTTAGGATCAATTCTATATTTTTTGTACATGTGCTTAAGCCGAAGTGTAAAATCTATTCTACAAAGAGTTAGACCTTTACTGAAATCTTTGTTCCTTTGCTGAATTTTTTCATCAGAGAAAAAAAAAAAGTGATTACATTTTTACACACTTATTTTAAAATTGTGGACTTGGATCAAGAGCAATGACATAAATTACAAGTTTGCTTCAGGTCTATTTAAAGACGGAAGAGACTTCAGGAAAAAAGAGGCACTGGACAAGACCAAGTCCTATCAGCACTGACAATGACCTTGTCATTCTTTGAAACACCTGTCTGCTTTCAAATAAAAGCCTACTGAACCAGAAAATAAAATCATAGTATGTTTTTTTATATATAGTTTCTGTACAACTGTTAAAAATTAAACAGCCAAGCCATACCTGATAGCCTTTCTATCTATGACAGAATGAGTCTGCTGACATTGATCTTGACTCTTAAGATGATCCTTTGATTTTTTTTAAAATAAAAGGGGTTTGGGTGTCTTTCTACTGAATAGATGTGTAATTGGATGCCATGCTGAAACCTTGATGCATGCTGCAATATGTTACAAATTATCTGGAAAACACTGACATTTTCCACTGCAAATGTCCCTTCTGCTGAGTATTTCTCTACATCTGTTCTCCTGCATTTCTTTTCCATTGCTATTCCTTCTGGAGTTTTGCACAATCCTGCTTAATCTTGACTAAACCAGGGCATTTTTTCCTTGTCAGCAAAGCTCCATCTCACAATTCAACCTTTCTTACACCTCATTAGTAGGTATACTGAATTCATCCAATACCCTTAATGATCCCAAAGGGGCACGGCTATTAGACTTTTTCTAGCTGAGAAAGCATTTACTTTGAGTTATTTTCTTTCATTCTTTTCTAAATCAGGAAATAATCTTTGGGATTCATACCACTGCTGCTTTTATTTCTGGTTTTGTTTTTTCTATTCCTAAGTTTCAGCAAAATGCTGAAAACTTTATTTGATGGGAGTGAAATTCCATTGACCTTAATGGGATTTACACCCCTCCTGAAGAATTTAGCAGAGGTTCCCACATTTTTCTGAATGTGGGAACACATGATGAAGGATGTCCAAAAAGAGCCTTACTAAAAGATTTTGAAAATCAAAATAAACCACGTGCTCCATTTTTCTCCTATCCTCTATTTTTTTCTTTGTAAGCCTTAGGAAGACTGCATTTATTATTAATGGGTTACTGGTTTTTCCTTATCATGTTATACTTTACCCAAGAGCTTTGTAAGTCCTACACCAATTTCTTCAAAGGTTACTAAAGCATGACTTCTCAGTCCATATTTTCAGGCTCACAAATTTCATCTCTTTGGAAAAAAAATAAAATTCTGAGTAACTTAAATCACCTCTACATTAAATACTTCGATTAATACAATTTCCATCTTTAGGTGTAAACCACGGTTCAGCTCCTTTGGAGTGATATTGCCTAGTCTTTGTTATTTGGTTTCAGTATAATCTTATGTTGATTTCTTACTTGTCTTTTAAAAAACCAGTAATAATGGTTACTGTAGTAACCTCTCTGATACTTAATTCCTCAATATTTTGTTTGAACGCTGTAACAAAATTATTTGCTTTTCCTAAAATTGCATTTTCCTTTGCAGTTACTACTCTTGGACCCTGGTGAATTTTCCTGTTCATTCCCTTTTATGTATTTTTTTTAAATTATTTCTTTATTTTCTCAGCTAATACTTGAGCAGTTGTACTATTAAAAGTTTGGAAAGTGAAACTTGCAAAAAAATGGAGAAAGGATAATGAAACAATAATTGTACTAAGCATGAAGGAATAATGGAATAAAATTATGCTCTTTTTTGCCCTTGGATTTGCATAAGATTGGCAAAAATGAGGGGCTATATTTGCATTGATTCCTGTCTTGTCTGCTACATAGACATCAAAAAAGAATTGAGTAAATCAAATTTTCCTTCAGCATTAATGTCAAAACAGCCATTACATGCCAGGAATCTATCTGGCATATTGTATTAACTCATTGAAATTATTTTCAGTAATTTGAAGAAATAATTCTCGTGTATAAATATAATATTTTGACAAGCACACAAGCAATTGCTTAATTAGCATAAGACATTAATTTTCATGAAGATATAAAGTAATACCTTCCATATCTGCATTTTCATATAATGATAGAAGTAATCACTATGGGGTATTACCTTATTTCCCTGAAGTAACAAGTTTTACACACACCTGAGCACGTGGGTGTTGCCACAAAAGAGCAAAACATCTTTACATCCATCCTGTCCTGTTTGTGGCCTTGATGCTGGCGTGACGTGAGTGAAGAAGCTACGAGCAGGGATGCTGAATTTGTCTGTGCCCTCAGCGAGGGGTAAAGGCCAGAATCTGAAGCACAGACCCACAAACACTGCAGACAGGAGTAGGACTCGATGATCCTTTTGGGTCCCTTCCAACTCAGGTAATTCTATGACTCTCTGTAAGAGCAAGATCTCGTGGTGTTAATACCCCAGTGTGACCTAACTGGCTTTGCAGAGGTGAGGCTGGGTAACCAGCAGTGCTGGAATGTAGTTATGGAAGGGCAGAGCAAATTCTAGAAGAACAGCTATTGGGAGAGTCAAGAATAGTGGCTTATAAAGGGCCTTTTTACTTCTCCCAAAGGCTAGGAAAGTGACGAGAAGATGTGTTGAATACCAGTTGATACATGGGACAGAAAAAGAAGTGCACACACTGACATAGATTCATAGAATGGTTTGGGTTGAAAGGGACCTTAAAAATCATCCAGTTCCACCTCCCTGCCATGTCTCCCACTGGATCAGGGGGCTCAAAGCCCCATCCAACCTGGCCTCGAACACCTCCAGGAATGGGGCAGCCACCACTTCTCTGGGCAACCTGTTCCTCACCATTCTCACAGGAAAATATTTCTTCCTATTATCTCATCCCAGTCTCCCCTCCTCAATCTTAAAACCATCCCCCCAGTCCTATCCCTGCACTCCCTGATAAAGAGCCCTTCCTCATCTCTCCTGCAGGCTCCCTTTAAGTACTGGAAGGCTGATATAAGGTTTAAACAAAAGATTTTCTGATCAGGAGGCTTTTTCAACATAGCAATTATTAGAGGTATCCGAGGGGCAGGAACTGGGAAGACCTAGATGGCAGGACCTAGTGGTTAGATGGGAATACAGCTATTTGAGGTTCTGTTTGAAAAGCAGTAGGGCAGGACATAGATTGTCTATTTAATTCTTCAGATGTGCTAGGGGCATCTTTTTTCTTTTATGAAGTGGAGGAAATTACACTATAGAAAGTAGCTATTTTAGATTTAATTCAAATGCTGTAGGAGGAAGTGGTTGAGAATCTTAAAGTGGAAGTTAATTCAAGTGAAAAAGATCATAAAAATGATAAGTCTTCCATTCTTCCTTTAAATTGAGAATAACAAAATAAGGGTAATGGACTTCAAATAGCTCAGGGAAATGCAAGTATCTGAGAAGTGATAAGGAAAGAAGAAATGCAAGAGATAAAGGCACAACAGCAAATTATCTTAACAGGGAGGAAAGATTAGAAGTACATCAAAAATTAATGTGATTGCATCAAGAACTCTTTAACTATCTGAAAATCTAAAAGAAAATCATAAAATATAGAAAAAGGGGCACATATATAATGATAATTACAAAGAAGTAGCACAAGCAAGCCAGAATAAAATAAAAAATGCTGAAGCACAGAATGAGTCACGAGTGGCATGATAATATCCATATTCAGTTCAAACAGGACAGATCTGTGTTTGAAATAATAATAAATCCTGTGCTGCTTTGTACCAAAGACTGCTGTTTTCCACAAGGATTATAACATGGCTTGTCAGTCAGTTTTGACCCGGTTTCCTCCCCAAATTCTCTGTCTCATACTGATGCTGTCGTTCTTTAAGTCCTCTAAAAGTAATTTCACAAGACTGAAGCACAGGTGGTGGAGTTGCATTTTCTCAGGTGTCTTTCCCAGCCATGTTGACTTTAGCTGCTCACTGTCATTACAAGACAAGGCATGTGGCTGGCCCACTGAAATTAATTGTCTCACAGTTTACTTCTGTCATGCTAAATATTGAAAAGATGTTCAAAACAAGATTATGAAATAAGATTTTTTACTGCATCCCGTGGATTGGATCTGTGGCTTCACCATTGCCCAGAAAAGTTATTATCTGTGCATAAGTATCAAGATCAAGAACCACATAAAGAAAGGTAATGCTCTGGATGGGTTATACTTCTAACTACAAATAATGTTGTTCTGCTGTGAAGACTTCAGGTTATAAGAAAGTCTGAGAATAGGAAAGTTTAATAACATCTCATTGAAAACATTTTTAAACAAACTATGCCTATTTCCCAACACTGTTTTATAAAGCAATATAAAGTTTACTGTATTTTGCATTCCCATATTTTCTCCCTTTCCCTCATTTTTCCAGACTATGGGAAGATTGCTTTGTCATTTATCAAAAAGCAAAATGAGAAAAATCATAATTTGAGCTGGGCCGCTTTCCACCTATTTAAATAATTCAAATATCTAATTACTCCACCAAGAATAACTTGTAATAAAGTTTGCCTGCATAACTTACTGACTGAAGAGCTACCACAATGTAAGGCAAGTTATGAAGTTTTAGCTTAATGTTAACTTAAACCTTTAACTTAATGAAAAACAAATTGATTTTACCTGTTTGCTTTCTTTGTTGTTTATATCAACCTGAATATTCTTTTCCATGATTTCCAAATTTGGCTTTTTATTTATTTTTCATGTTGACCCTAGAAAAATACATGTTTTTTTAGTAATCTGAGAGCAGTTGGAAATAATTCTAAACTAAAAGAAATAATAACAAAATACTCCTCACATACATGAGGGGAATTTGAGTGCAACCTCTTAAATGAAAATGTAGAATACTAAAACAGAGCTTATAATGCTCTTTTGACAATGATTAAAGAGCAAAGTGGTATGCTTATTGTATTTGAAAGAAGAGTTTCTCTCGTGTTGATGAGGTTTTGTTTAACAGGTCAGTCTACCTTTATTTTTAAATTGAATTTTAAAGTGTGTACTTCAGCATGTTACACCTATCCTATCACTCTCTCATTTTGCATTATCTGAATGACTGTTTTTTAAAAAAACCCAGCAGAAACAACCACCCAGAAAATAAGCTGTATTCTTTTTATTTCAATTCTGTTAGCATTCATGGTTCTATCAATGCAACTTAGTGCAAAGATCTCATGTAAAGAATAGGGATAGTGTTTATGTCCCACAAAAGGACATTGTATTGTTACCTACGTTACCCATCAGCCTGTGTCAGTCTGACACAGTCCTGTCAGAACATACATGTGCACACACATGAACATGCATGTGCACAAACACGTGCAAACAGTACCACACTTCTAAAATATTGTAATTATTGCAGGGGTTTTGTTTGTTTGTTTGTTTTTGTTCACATACTCTCACCTTGATACAGATGTTATTCTAGAAGAAGAAAGATCCTGGGACTATCTTCACCCAAAATGCCTCAAATAAAAATGTTGTTGGACGTCCAGGGATGTGTAAGAACACCTACCAAATATAAAATGAATGCCTATTTTATGAACTTGGATGTTTCCTTGAGTATTTGAGGCAAAAATGCATGCCAGCATCTCTCTGATGAACGTCAGAAAACTATAGCAGGAAAAAAACAGTGTATTTTGTGAAGGGTGGGTTTAGACCTTGAGCTTTCACAGGTTTGTGTGGTCTAAAACTAAAGAGAATAAACTCAGGAATTACAGTTTGGGCCTTGAGGGAAAAGTATTTCATGTGCTTTTGATGTCTTTTTGCCTCTTAACTAAAAGAAAATGCTATAGTGCAGTTCAGTGCCTACAGCACAGGTGGCAGAAACATCTCAGAGGGATGATGGTAACAGTTCACACCGAGGATTCTAAAAGCAGCACAGCACCACGTGGTTCAACACTGGTTAATTCCTGAAGAGTTGTCGCTGTCTTGACCTTCAGGGGTAGTATAAAAACAGAAGTGATGTAATTAATGACTGTTGGAGAACAAAAATTATCTTCACATTTAGTGATCTCAAAAGGAAGATGAATGCTAAAAAAAGACAGACTGTATCCGAGCATGGAAATGTCATGACATTCATTTCAACGTGCCTTCACCCAACTCTGTGCAATGCTTGGGCTTGGTTCGGGTACCTCCAAGAGAAGTCCTTTCAGATATGGAATTAATTTGTAAGGTCTAATGGAAAAACTTGAATTTAAGTAACTACAAACTCATGTTTGTGTCTTTCTTGATCACCCTTTGGGATCAAGAATCAGATCAGAGAATGATCTTCTGTGATCATGTGTTTGGGTCTAAAGTTAAGATCTGCTTAAGGGGAATAGCTCTGGGAAAAGAAAGTGAAAGGAGTCTTGCTGGAAAACAATAATGAAGAGGAGGGAGTATGCAAACAGGTAAGTACACTATTTGAACTCTAGGCAAAAAAAGAGTCCAGGCTCCCCAAAATACCTCCAAAATACACAGTTTGGGCATATTTGAGCCCTTTCTTGCCTGATGACTGCTCTATGACCTCGCTGCCAAACCTTTTGACACTGTGTCTGTGTAGGAGGACCACATTATGCTTCGTTCAAGGGCTGTCTTCCACATGCTTCTGTTAGAGGTCATCTGCATTATGGAGCTAGACTAGAGCAGTCCCTAAATCAAGGGAGAAAGAGGTAGGCAAGGCAGAAGCGTCTGCCACACTATTAGGGTAGATGATTTGCACATCTGCAGAGAAATGTAAGCATAATTCAGATGGCTTGTCAAGGGAAATATGATTGAATTATCTCTACAGCCCAGCTGAAAGGTGAAATGATGAGCAACCTGGAATTAAATTAAAAAAACTAACCCCATTAAAGTATTTAGATATCCCAGTCTAAGATAAAAGTGAAAACCTTTGAAATTAAGCAGTCTTCCTACCCTTATCTCAAGCTGAAGACGCTGCTGCTTTGGATATCACAAAGGAAGCCAGACTGGATTATTGCTCATTTGAACACTGGTTTTCAAATACACCATATTTTCCTCAAAAAATGAACATTATTCATTTCAGCTTATGCAGGATATCAAAGTAGTGGTAGAAAAGGACACAAAATAAATTACCAGCCATCCTTTGATCCCACCACACTCCCACTGCTCCGCTTCCCCACTCCAGAGAACAATGCAAAGGGACCAAATCTCTTCGTTATTCTCAGCAGAGCGCTGCACATTCTGAGTCTTTCAAAGCTCACTCGTTCTCTGAAGAGTCTTTATTCTTAATAAATTTGAAACTCTGCAGAAGATTTCCTCAAATGCCGGTTTTCTCACATGAGCTCTCCCTTGCCTTCAAAGTGATTCATCTTGAAATGTAATTTGTGAGTCCTACCTTGAAGAGACAAACAAATAGTTCTTTTTAAGGAATCAAAGTCTATTCATCCATCCCATCACAAGGAAGTACCTTTCTGTACAGAATTATTCCATTCTTAGGTGCAATCTAAAGAAAACAAACATGTTTTTCTCTTCAAACTATTTTTCATGTTGGGGCAGTTACACTTCTGCAGCATGTGAAATGAATCCTTGCCTGCTTTCATAAAGGCATTTAGATAATAGTAATGATAAAACAACACCATCTCACCTTTATTCCTGACAGTTCAACTAAAGGCTGAATCACAGCCTGACAACTTGAATTACTGTAAAACCATGTAATAAGCTATATAATCTCCCAAAGCTGTAATTCCAATGGAGCCAGGAAGGATCAAAATCAAACTTCATGTATTGAAAAAAAATGAGACCAGTTCTTCTGTGTGTTTATTTGTTCAGGTGATGCACCCACATCCCTTTCCTTACGTTTGTTCACAAACATTTCAGGCCAGGCATTTATTCTTTGAAACTTGCATGGTATCAGGATAATGAAGCCCCAGTCAAACAAGGGTCAGTGGAAAGAACAGGAATTGAATTATTTACTAACAGTACTACTGTTGCTGTTATTATAAAACCAGCACTTTTCAGCTGCATTGTGAATAAAAGGAAAATTGAAGGCAAGACTATTTCATAGCTCCTGATGCCTTCTGCCTCCACAATCGAACCATCTCCATCCTTCAGTGACTGAGGAGCAATAGCAAACTTCCCCTAATATCAGACATAAGTTGTGTCAAAGGGCATAAAATCATCAGAAGGAAGCTAAGGGAAGAAGTAATTATTATGATCAGGCTTCTACAATCAGAATTTTCCATTTTACAGCCCCTAGAAACTCTTCAGTGGAAGAAAGTTCTTACTGTGCTCTAGTACTAATCCTCTAGCATTTGCCTAGGTGCCAGATACCACTGTAGGTACCAACAACAGATTCCCTCAATAAATATTTTTTAAAATTAACCTTTAAACATAAAACCTTTAAAATGGCATTACTCCTTCCATCATCAAAATATTATGCTGGTGTAGTTAAATTTCCCTTTTAGCCTTGGGTTTGGATTCCACAGAATTAAATATTCCATTTCAAACCCACATATGGTAGTTCAGTGATTTACACCTCATTTAATTTTGCTAGACGTCAGAAGCCCTTTTAATGAGTGCTTGGAGGGTTTCATTCTGTTATAGTTCCAGAGAAGCTGATGCTGCATTTTCTTTCAAATTCAAAAATTTAGTTGGCTGGCATCCAACTTGCAATCAAATAATAATGAATTTTTAAAGCAACCCTTTCCCAAGCAGAATCTCAAGAATAAAATTTAAAAAATACAAGAACAATAAACGTGCCAGATCTCTACAAGGCTCTGCAGCAATTGTCCAAAAGACAAAGCCATCGTTATGATTTCTCAGAAATTAAACCAGCAGCCATTGAAACGTTTCTACATCTAATCAATGGAAAATATTAACAATTTCTCATGTTCAGTGCTTGTGCTATATTAGGAAAAAAAGAAGCTAAATGCAAACACAATCTGAAAAAGCACCTATTTAGAACCTTCTGTACTGCTAACTCTGCGTTGCATTGGACAGGTTAAAAGTGCAGAGGCAGAGAGGCAACTTAAGATTCATAAGCACAGTAAAGGATGTTACACTGCTATAGAGAAACCATGGCAGAGAGCAGACCCTAAACAAGGCATCAAGAGATTAGAGTCTTATGCTTGATTCTACCACCAATTATCTGTATGAGCAACATTCCATTTACCCCCCCTTTAATTTCTAAACCTGGAACAGCCTTTGTAATGCACCCTTTCATCCATCCATCTTCTCCCTCCTCTGCCCACCTGTTCTCACAATATCATGTGTGCAAAAACGACCCATGAATTCTATCACAGACTTTTTGAAGGACAGGAAACAGAGAATTTCCCATTTTGAATGGGGATATCCATTATGAATGGGTTCGTTTTGCACCACCTTTTATCTGATTGTTTGTAAGAGTCATTTCCATTTTACAAAGATGATTTTCATAAACTGAAACACCATTTATTATCCCGGTGAGCAGTGTATGGCCATATGGCATGTACTTCATGTATGTTATTGATTAAGAGTCTTGCTAGAACGTTGCATTGTCAAGACCTGCTGAGGTGGCCAAGTGCTCCATGTGAAGCTATTTGTAAATGCATTTACCACCTACAGTTACAAAACAGTTATTTGTTTACTGCTTTAATACCACATAGCTCCAAATGTCATCCACATAGCTAAATATTCATATAATAAATATTAATAAACTAATAAAACAAGAGACAAAGAGCACTCCAGCAAGAGCAAGAATTTAATCAACACCCTTCTCTCTTGCATATAAAGAAAATCTTGCTTTCCTGACTGTTCTGGGAGTAAAAGGACACTGATATCCCCTTATTTCTTTATATAATGCTGTAGGAAAGGTGACAGTTCAACTTTTATACAGCAGTAATTTTCAGTTCCTGAAAGGTAGGATTATGTCTTTGGATGCAGTGATCTTCCTTCAGTTCCTTTTATTACCACAGAAATATAAAGCTGGAAGGGAGGTCACATAGCCCTAGATTTCTCTTTTTTAATCTAAAAGAACCTCAGTTCACACAGTCTTTCTTCAGAGACCATATTTTCTAGACCTCTGACTAGTCTCTACCATCTCTCACATCTCTGTTCTAAAAGCGCTTTTGCAGTTACTCCATTGTACTGAAAGGGCATTGATTCTAAGGCAAAACTGAATTTATTTAACTTCCTTTTTCTCTTTTCTTGTTTTTTTTTTATTTCATCAATTGTAAATGCAACCATGGTAAAGATGCTTTTCCAGTTGTAATACGTCCTAAGTAGCATAACAACTTCTTCCTCAATGTTAAGCATGCTCCCTTTTTATATGTCTGTATAATTTACTAGCACACAGCTGAGTAACAAATTTAGAGTTTACATTCATAAACACACTAATTATTTCTTCTGTGAATATCCCCAAATTATAATTTTCATTATTTCAGTGTGCACTCCTTTCCTGGCCTGGAATTCCCTTGACATAAAGTACTTTGCAAAGTGATTTTTCTATGTTACGATATGCACTAAAGATGAAGAAATTGAGCTATATAATTTTTTACCATAGGATAATTGAGATAAATCTTTTCTTATGGCTGGTTTAAAAGAGTAATGCACTGAATTAGTACATTTCTATTATTTTCAAGAAATGAGTATAGTAAAGTGCCTCGGATTCTTCATAAACATCCTAAAACACAGGCACAAATTAGGACATCATGAATGACCGTGATCAGTTCTATGCAAATGCTTTTCAGTTCTTTCTGGTGTTGCATTTTTGAAAAATGTCATCTTGAAATGTTTTTGAAAATATTCCTCTTATGAAGATATTCAGGTTGTAACGAGTCTGTAGACTTCTGGTTTAGCAGACATTGAAATCTACAGTCCTGGACTTGGTTTCAACTATATGGTGAAATCAATAAATGTTACTAAAGACCCCAACAGAAGTCATTATTTCATTACTATTCTCAACATCAGTCCTTATCTCAATTGCACTGTTCCTTTATTGTCGGTCTTATAGGCAAGTTCTGAAAAGCAAACACATTCTAGAGCTCATTTGGAATGAAAACAGGTGGCAAGATGATGGCACAAATTACTCCACACAGTTTATTGCAAGGTTCAGGTCAGTGATAGTTTTGCCTTTTGCATTTCAAGACACTCAGCTCTTCTCCTCTATAAATGCTCTCTTCAAGGGAGATTGTACAACAAGTACAAGCATAGACACTGAGAATCCCACACTGCATCACAACAGGAAAGGAAGAACTACAAAGACCACACAACATCTCATTTTTCTGGTTTTTAACCTTAGCTACTCAGCCTTGTGACTGCACATGGAGTTCACCTGTTACCTGCTACTGTTTCAATACAGATTTTCCTGTTAATAACTAATTGGCCACTGAATTCTGCATTCAGTTGTGCTGGACATCAGTCTGTAAGAAAGGAAAGCAAAAGATAATGGATAAGTTAAGCATCTGGGCTTAAGGAGTGTTTGCAGAAAAATGCTTTTATACTTGTAGAAATGTTTCTTCCAGAGCAGCACATTTTTGAGACCTTGTAGAAGTTCACAGTGCGACCTGATGCTCTTTTTGTTCTCTGCCTCACCGAAGGAATTTTGTCTCTCTAACTACAGTCAGATATTTCACTTTTAGTTTTAATCAAAAGGCATCGGTGCATTTTGCAAATAGCAGAACAACTTTGTCCAACAGAAAGTTCCTCTTTTCCCTCTTCTTCAAAGTCATTTTTAAGCCTGAAAAAAAATGTATTTGATGAGATATTTCACCCCTAAAAATTAATTCTAGTGAAAAATGGGTAGCGCCCCAATTGTCGTGATTATTTTATTCACATTACAGAAATGCCAAAGGTTTCACCAGGTGGAAAACACCATTTTTTGAAAAGGAAAAAATATTGGAAGAACAAGAGTGATGAAATTACTCCTGGAAGTCTGAAGAGGTCAGCTGTTTGTACAGCAGATTTTCAACATGTGAGGTCTGTCAATGTTTCTTGGATTATAAGGTATGATCTTGTTATATACTTGTTCCTGATGGCAAAGGAAAAAAGCACCAAGGTGGGATACTAAAAATGCTGCCTACTGGTTTAAAAATGAAAACAGGGTCTTCTGGAGGATTCTTTTTCCTTTCCAAACTGCTTTTCTTCTCTGTTTCCAAGATCACTGAAGCCAGTGACCTTCCATCCTCCAGAATTAGGGCTGCAGTATCCAACATGACAGCACAGTGTGTATAGGTATTGAAATTGGATACTTGCTTTCTTTGGATTTGAAACCAAAATTATAATGCTCTGAGTTATAAGTAATAATAAGAAATATCCTCTTTCAGTGTCATTTACAAGAAATTATCTCTAACAAAATACTTGTATAGTTTGGCTTCTCCTTTCTAACTAGAGCATAAATGCTTAACAGAAGGAACTCTGCAATCAGAAGCATTGAGCGAATTTGCCTGTTTATCCCTTTGTGATTCTCTGAACCTGTATTCCTGCATCTGCTGCATCGACAGTTTCAAAACCAGTAGTGTGGAACAAAACCTGGCTCCATCACTCAGCCCAAAATGATGAGACCAGGAAAAAAAAACACCACACACACACACAAAAAAACCTACACAGAACAAAACACCGACTCAAACCAAGACTCCCTATGTAATTCCAAAGGTGGTTGAATATTTCAGTACCAGAATTACTAGAATCATTCATTTAATCAGAATCCCAAAGACTGCCAGTCACACCAGGTAGCCTTGTTTGGAAAATATCTCACATTGTCACTTTAGCACTGGACAAACTCCTTTCAGGTACAAAACTAGTCACTATTTCCCAGGAGCTGTTGGGAAATAACACAAGTGAGATTATAAACAACATAATCTGAGCAACTGGTTTGATACCTTCACAAAGGCTTTGACAGAGATCGTTGCCTCACTCACATTTTGAAAATAGATAGAAATATTTTACTGGTAGCAATGTTTTTCCATTGTTCTGTTATCCCAGCTTGGAATCATGACTGGAAGTGTCTCTTTCTAGGCATAACACAGAGACTGACCAACCAGAAACTGGAAACAAAGGCAACAGGAGTCTGTGATGTAGAAAAGAGTTGAAGAGGGCAAATGTCAACATCTCAGCATGATCAGAGGTAGAGACCTGCACAGAGGAGGTTTAGTATCTTCTCCAGCAATGGATTTTTCATGAACTGGTAGAGTAAAACATCACTATTTTGAACATCTGAGAAATTACCCGCTTAAATTTCTAAAAAGTGAGAAACAGACGGTAAACTGAAGACAGGAGAAGGCTGGAGCTTTGGAAAGGAACATGGATACACACTATGGGTATTTTTAAGATGAAGATTGCTTTGTGTCTGGGAGAAAAGTGGAATTTTCTGGATTATAGACCCAAAAATACCATAACAATTCAGGGGATTAAGGCTCCAACTGAGAGGAATGGAGACGTCAGTGAAATCTGAACCTGGGCTATAAGCAGATCTTAAATTGTTCCTTATTAAGCAAAGGACTTAGCAAATTGTTTAATTTATATCCAGTTCAAGTGAAAGAAAGTTCATCATATGCTTAAATGCTTTTCTAATTTGGAACTTCACAACCTTTTTCCTGGGAACTGATAAGGAATATCTGCAACAGCGTAGAGTTGCTGTAGCAATTTTCCATATTTCAGCGTAGCCACAGTTATACAGCTACTAAATGCAGGCTTTGTCTACTTTTAAGAATTAATGCTCCCTGTGGGAGCTTTGTTAATAGTCAGAACTTAATTGCTCTACAATGTCTTTTCATTCCAATCAAGACCATTTCTCACAACTTACTGGGTTGTAGCAGTAACAAATCATTCCTCCCAGCAGTGAGAGTGATTGTCCAGAACTGCTGTACAGAACTGGGGAAGGTTTGCCTCCAACAGAGTCTAAATTGAGGATTTTGTCCCTGTCTTTGTTTCTACTGTACAACACCTTTATGTGTAAGGAAAATTGAAGTAAATCAATATTTTTGCTGGTTTGGATTTCTGAATGTAGCTGCTGCTTGACCTTTCTCATCCTTGTTGGATCCATTCTGCTCAGTAAGAAGGGAGTTCACTAAATTCTTGCTCTTGTGAAGGTAACATTTTTAACTAGCTGAATAAACAGAATACACCAGGAATTTCCCCTCCTCCCCCCTCTCTAGATAGCCAGTTCTTTTTAGAACAGTCTGTCCTGGGTTTTACACAGTGAAATACTTGAAAAATCTGACCTGCAGCTCACTGCAGTAACTAAGAATCTGATTGACTTCAGTAGCCTTGGATCGCAATCTACATGAAAATGTGTCTTTGTGTCTTAAGATAAATAAGAAAACAGAATTTAAAGGGACACATTGTTTCAGAGAGACTCATTCAATTCCGTAGCAACAATTTAAGAAGTCACAAGGGAAATGAGTTTTTATGGTCTCATCATTTCTTTGATGTAAAAGTGCACACTCCATCTTTTTGGCATTTCGTTCAACAGCAGAGCACATGAAAAAAAGAGCCCCACTGTGCATAAAGAGAATAAAATATGTTCAAGAAGAAACAGGAAAAGAGATTCAGGTTAATATGAAGGTCAACCTCTTTCTGTGTTTCAAATCTGCACTTTGCTGAGATCTTAAAGACAAGTAAAAAAAGCTTTAATCTTCAATGCTGTCATCTCATAGCTGGAGAAGAATTAAAATCCAAACAGAGATGTTTTGGCTGATGTTAGAATTGTAAATCGCTGTTAGATTTAAATTATCTGTTCCTGAAATACCAGACCTTGTATGTCACACATTTTGGTTTATATTAAATCAAGCTAATGCTTCATTAGGAGTATTAACAGACACCCAGACCATTTTTACTTTTCCCAAACCTCTTCCTGCACAGGAGGGCAGTGCACTAGCCTAGCCCAGGGAGCACTTGCAACACAGCCACAGATCTGGCCCAGGTTGGGCAAACGAGCCCATTTCAGTAGCTGCTTCCACATCATCTGTGAATTGAACCCCAAGAACCAGCTGCAGTTTGAAATGGTCCCACAGCTTAGGGATTTCAGTGCCGTTCCCCAGAGGTGACTTCGCACCTTCAAGAGTCTGGATTCAAGATCTCTCTGTGAGCTCAGAGAGTACAGCCCAGGCTTTATACGTGCAGGAGGGATGAGCAGGGCACCTCTGCCTCATCAACTCTTTGAAGACTAAGCAGGCTGCACTGTGAGGTACTCAGGTACCCCAGAGTGGGCATGGGCACCAAAGAGCAAAGCACCTCAGGAGGTTCTGTGTGAGTGGCAGGTCTGAAAAGTGTCCGTCTCAGGTCACTTGAAGAGGTCTGTCTGAGTACAGAGCTTTGAGTAGGGCCTGTAATGATAGGACAAGGGGTAATGGTTTCATCTAAAAGAGGGGAGAGTCAGAATAGATATAAAGAAGAAATTTTTTACGAGGAGGGTGGTGAAATGCTGACACAGGTGGCCCAGAGTGGTGGTGGATGCTCCATCCATGGTTGGATGGGGCTCTGAGCAACCCGATCGAACTGCAGATGTCCCTGCTTATTGCGGGGGAGTTCGACTAGATTACAACCCAACCCAACCCAACCCATTCTCTGATTCCAACAGCAGGACACTCCCACACTCTCCCCAAGCTCAGCTCTTTTTGTTTTGGGATGGGTTTTTTGCTTCTTAAAAAAATAAACAAACAAAAAAACAAAAAACAAGCAAAAGAGGTTACTACTTGGAGCATGAGCTGACAGGACTGCTATAGAAATAGCTCATCAGCTACTTTGAGATTTAACTTTAAATTGTTTTTTTAATACCAGTATTTTATTCACCTACTCAGTTACCTCTCCTTTGCAGGAGAACTGCTAGACAATGCCAATATCTTCTATTTACAACTTAGCAAAGCTGAAAATCAATTCTTTCAATCATATAATGTAAATATGTTTTATCAGTAGTGGTGGAAAGAGTGAAAATTGTCTCTTCTGCCTAGATGTATTCGTTTCCACCTTAAAATTGAAAAATTAATATATAAAAGGGAGTGGCCAATTAAAAAAAAACAAAACAAACACCCAAATCTGCCTTCCAATGTTGTACTACATTAGACAAAAAAAGCAGGCAAGAATCTGTAGGATAAAGGAAAAGGTTTTCACATAGACCTACGAATTTCTCTATTATTTAAAAGTGTGAACACAAAACTTGGAGCTGATAACTGGAAGTATGGGGAAAAATAATAAAAGTTACCTGTGATCCTGTTTAATGGCTAAATTTAATAAATGTGATGTATCAGAGAAAGCTTTTTGTTTGGCAGTTTTTAAGAGAGGTGACAATGAAACCAGCAAGTTTTTCTATTGTCTTTGCATATTTACTTTAAGTAGTGTTCCCTAGGAATAGATTACTGAACTGGGAAGCTGAGGTTCCCAGTTTCCCCTCTGCGCTGAGTCCACAGTTGTTATTTCTCTTCTCCCTTTTCATACAGTCAACTTGGAGAAAGTTTCTATTTAAAAAATTTAAAAGCTTCCAGTTTTGGTCTTGTATCTTTCTTTCCTGCACTACTGCCTTCAATTATAGTTCACCAGAGGACAATACAGTCTATTTTTCAATTTTTTTTACTGAGGGGGGGTCCAAATTAACAAAATGTTTGAAATTCAACTACAAGTGAAAGCGTAGGGTAGGACATGCCCAAGAAGAAAGAAAAGAGATAGATGCTTCTATTTTCTGGCTCTCAGCAATAGGTGCTTCAGCTCTTAGTTATGGAGTAGGAACCACTTTAAATGGATATGGAAAGGTGGCAAGAACACCTGTATCTGCTTCTACCCCATAACCGGTTGTGCCCCAAACAGCCCATCAGTAGTTAATGAAAAAGATGATAGTGAATATCACCATCTGAATAAGAGTGAGAAAACACAGCCATTATTTTATTTATGCAATCTCTGTTATAGCAATAGTGGCTGCTATAGTCTTTGTCACGTGTTTAGGGAAAATAATCCCAAGAAATGATAGCACTATTAAGTATTCTGACTCTGATCCAGATGTAAAACAGGTTTCATTTAGCGTGGCTAAAGCCAACAGCTCTCTGTGTGAGTACAGAGCTCAGTGCTGTGTTATGTTAGCCTTGGGCCTCTTTGATATTTAGTTTTGTTCCCTTTGATTTTTTCATTGTGTTAATCTTCCTCGCTCGAAATGGTGGTGTTTAACTGGGGGAATTCACCAGTTCCAGCATTTGACGGGAAGATCTCTTTGGCATCATCTAGGAAAGAGGCTGATTAAATGCACCACTAGCTGCAATGATTTTCAAAAAAGAAGAAGAAATAAGCCAAGACACAGGTTGAGATAAACAGCAGCATGAGATTACAGCATCAGGAAGAAATTTGTTTGGAAAGATAACAAGGAATAAATATTTTTCTTTCCACTGTGGACAAACTTTGCATTTCAATCCTCTGGCTTAGTGCCTTTAGCTCTCATTTTCAGCTTCTTGTTCTACTGAATATTTTTGCATTAGAATTCTGCAGCCTAATGTCTTTTCAGTACCAATTTAAAGTTTCTCCTCACCCTTTCATCCTTTAGGAATAAGCGTAGACACAAACGTACCCGTTCTGTTTTGTGTTCCCCGGTAGCTCGAGTGCAATTTATAGTTTTGCTTGTTCAGTTCTCCAGCCCTTCAAGCATATTTAAATGATGTAGCTGACTGGATTCTTTATGAAGAATTTTGAATTTCTGAGCAGAATATTTACTCAATGAGCAGAGTAAACCTTTACAGTATTTGTATACAATATATTTGCCTGTGAAGGCGGCACATTTAAACTCTGAAGAGATCATATCCCTCTTGTTAAAAAATTCATGAGTGCTCCACAAAAATCCCAACTGCTATTTATCTGTAGCTGTGTTCCTTCTGGAATTCAGTGGGGGTGTGTAGGAGGCATGAAGAATTTGCCCTTTATAACACAGGCAGTACCCTGCAAACCGTGGGCACCAGAACTGGTGTGAATAATGGACTTATAAGTGGCTGCAGAATCTGCTGCCTCATCCTAGGAATTGCACCTTTATTGATTTCCTGCCCATGAACCCTTCTCCCTTGCCCTTCAACCCACCTCCACAGGGGCTGCACTCGTGAAGTATATCCAGTTGAGAGCAGCTAAAGATCAGACTGAAACTGCAGAGCAGCACTAATATGCAAATATCTCCTTTATTTTTCTTTTCCCAGAGAAAAATGCTTTTTAGGATATCTGTTTTCCATACCTTCACTTTCCTCTTTCTTTAGACTTTGCAGGAAAGGCACAGATGCATTAGGCATCCTGACAGGTTGTTATTCTACTGCAGAGGGAATGTTTCATGGACATTTTTGGCATTGATTCCTGGCCACGTTTTGATCAAGGTCACTGCAAACTACCCCTTTGCTATTACATCACCACAAACTATGCTGCCTTTGGGGTTGAGACCTACTTGTGGAAGGCAGCAGTGTGCCAAGTGTCAGAGAAAGTGTATTTATTTAGAGATGACACTTATCAACAGGATACTGAGTGCCAGAATTCTGTCTCTATAAAAATAATGAAGATACAAAAATAATGAAGATATCCTGCAAGTAACTGGCTACAGTTAACAATGCACAAGCAGCAACCACTGAAAAGAATCCCCAGAACATCCCAATTACAGTACATGGACATTGCTTTTGCAAAGCAGGTAATAACGTTTCTGCTACTTGTTAGGAAGAAAAATTGTCAAGAACCTAGATAACAGTTTCTAATACATAAGCTGTAATTCTACAAAGCTCTAATAATGTTGAAGAAAAATAGAGACACAATTGGCAGAGGAGAAAGAAAGAAAACCATCATCTTAAAAGTGAAATTGGTACAAAGCCAAAGAATAATATTATTTTAGTGATAATGCTGAGGTATATCACGCATTTAGAAATCTGTATAAATTATCTCCCAGACTGTTTAGGAATAGATGTTCTGTCTTAGCTAGAAATATGCATCCAGGGTAAAAAACAAACTAACCAGCTGCCAATCCCCTGACTTATTGTCAATCAAACTGTACTATAAATGAGAAAGAGATGATTGCCAGGCTGGTTACAAGGAGGAGTTCAAATTGCAGTCCCCTGACTTATTATCAGTCAAATTGTATTATAAACAAGAACGATATGACTGTCAAACCAGTTACAATAGGATGGCCTCTAATATATAGTACAAGACAAAGGAAAAAATTATACCTCAGCCATTATAAGAGAAATAGGAGAGTGTATGAAATGAGGAATATACTGAGTATCATAAACAGCTTGATTTTTCCAGTATTTTGCTTTTCATGTTTTCCCCCTATCCACCATTCAATACCCTCACATCTGTAGCAGGTATTTTGCTCATATGGAGCTCTGTGGTGAGGAGTTGCCCATATCTACTGCTGTGGTAAAGAACATCACTGACCTCTCTGCACACTAGGAATGCTTGAGTCGTGGTTCTTAGCCACCTGTGTTACTTTTCTCTGTTTTCACTTCTTCCCCCTTTGGTAGCACGCTGGCCAAATTCCCTCGTGTGTGTGCACAGGCTGTCTGGGGAGGAACAGAGCAGTGATGGGAGGTTACAGGATCACAGGATGGTAGTGGTTGGAAGGGACCTCTGGAGCTCATCCAGTCCAACCTCCTGCTAAAGCAGATTCTCCTACAGTGAATAGAAACACATCCAGGTGGGTTTTGAATATCTCCAGAGAAGGAGACTCCACACCCTCCCAGGGCAGCCTGTCCCAGTGCTCCATCACCCTCACAGTAAAGAAGTTTTTCCTCAATTCAAGTGGAACTTTCTGTGTTCCAGTTTGTGCCTGTTGCCCCTTATCCTGTCATTGGGCACCACTGAACAGAGCTTGGTCCCATCCTCTTGACACCCACCCTTTAGATACTCAAGGGAAGGAAAACAGATGAGAATCTCTCGCTTCAGTAACCACTCCTGATCTTTGCAATGCTAAGCAGAAATTTGGTGAGAAGGGGAGGGTAATGAGTGTGGACCCAGACTGATGAAATCTAATTCGTGACCAAAAGAGAAAGAAGCAGCAAAAGCAGGATCACAACCAATATATCCATTCACAATCCAGTCTGTTCAATCTCTTCGCTGCTGTCCTTTGTCCTATGCTTATATAGAGTCTAAATTCCTCTGTGCCACTAGGTACCTCAATCCTTCTTTCTTTCTAAGATGTTATTTGGCTTGAATTATATGACAGTAATGCTGTCTTTAAAACATTGGTGTAATTGAACAAAAATGCTACATCCTTTCACTCATACTTAACCTTTAAAGGACACATTTCTTTAAAAATACCCAGCAGGGCCCTCCTTTTGACTCTCTGCCTGAACGGACCTGTAGGACCCTCCAAATTTATCACCAGCATGATAACACAGGAATGAAAAGTACAATAACACTTAAGTTGTTTATTTGTAGCTGAAATTGTAATGTTCATTTGTGGAAAATGTCAGCATACTTTTTAGGGTTTCTATGCACAGTTTTCCCAGTTTCCTATGTATTATATATGCAAAAGATGCAGTTTAACCTGGCTTTCAAACAGAAAAAGAAAATGTTAGGGACCCACAGCTGGCCTGTGAAGCAAGTGGAGTGTTTGACTTATTGGGCAAGGAGACTGAGACTCATTTCATTTGGGCCTCTCAGTATCAGAAAAACACTGAGGTGCTGGAGCATGTGCAGAGGAGGGGAACGCAGCTGGAGAAGGGTCTGGAGCACCTGAGGGAACTGGGATTGTTTGGCCTGGAGGAGGTTGAGGGGAAACATCATTGCTCTCTACAACTACCTGAAAGGAGGGTGTAGGGAGGTGAGTGCTGGTCTCTTCTCCCAAAAAACAAGTGATAAGACGAGAGGGAATGGCCTCAAGTTGCACCAGGGGAGGTTTAGATTGGATATTAGAAACAATTTCTTTACAGAAAAAGTGGTCAAACATTAGAACAGGCTGCCCAGGGCAGTGGTGGAGTCACCATCTCTGGAGGTGTTCAAAAAGCGTGCAGATGTGGCACTTTGGGACACGGTTTAGCAGGCACGATGGGGTTGGGCTGATGGTTGGACTGGATGATCTTAAAGGTCTTTTCCAACCTTAATGATTCTATGATCCTGCACAGGGAATGTAGAAGTGCTATGGCTCTGGGAAGGGATGTTTTTAATTTAAAAAATTGAGTCATAGAGAGAAATTAATTTTGAGGCTGATGGGGCAAAAGGACTGGAATTTTAAAATTTCAATTATATTGATGTCATGGCTGCAGAGGCTTCAGAACTGTATTATCAGCAGGAAAGTAACTCATGAATTTTTGAGATTGCTGAGACTAAGGGAAAACTTTTTGTAGTTGTCTCGATGCTGAATATTCTCTCTCTAAGACAGTGTCAAGCACTATCCTGCAAGACCACCCAGTCAGAGGGACCGGGTGCTTTTTTTCCTACTAAAGGCAGACTGACTAATGTTTGTAAACTCTTTGCAATCTGCTGGTGTCATTGCTACATATCAGCAGTTAAAATATTCAATATTTTAAGTAAATAGAGGACTGCGGTGCTGCCAGCCTGATAAATATCAGAGGATTAAATTTGCTTAGAAAACTGAAGTAGCTGCAAATTAATTTAGTATATTTAATCTGCGTTTAGGAGAAGGAAAACCCATTCATTTTAATATAGAAGCTCAGTGTAATTTTTATGTTCATACTGTTCCACTTTGTTCCTAAGTACATAAGAGCAAATAATGCTGTTTCTAAGGGCAGATGGATACATTACTAGAAATGACAAGCCCATTAGATCAACAAGCACTATATAATTATCACAGGGAAATAAAGCCAATAAATCTATCTGGTATAAATTATAGGCTTATGAAGTCATACATAATGAAATAAATATTTAATTTTTCTAAAATCCAAAATCTCACTTTAGAAACAGGAATATTAAAAATTAATTTCCATTTCTTATGATGGATGCAGTGTGGTTGAGTGGTTTCATCATGAGCATGTACTCTCAAGCACTTCTTGATCCTATTCCTGGTGCCGACATCGATTCACACCGTGGTCCGAGACAAATCATTCAACCTCTCTGTACTCTTTTGGCCATCTGTAAAGCCAAGATAGTGCTCAACTGCTTCACAGAACCATTAGGAGAATAAGGAAACCTCTGTTCTGCACCTTGAAGATATAAAAAGCTCTAAAAAAATGAAATAGTATTATTCAAGGGATGGAAAAAATCTTCCACGGTTTGGAGATCTGCTCTTTGACACGAATTTCCTAACACCTGGCAGGAGTGATTTCTCCTTTCGTAATTTGGTCATCTCCTTCTTTCTACAGGATTTATTTTTTCAGTTTCCTAACTAAGTCTGCCCCCATTAAAAGAGAGATGTTTACTGTAAGTGGGCTCTTCCCTAAAGATAATTGGCAGCGTTCCTTGCGGAGGCTCAGCAGAGAGCTCATCCCCTGCAAACGATGCAGCCCCAGACAACGTGGGTCCTGCTCTAGGAACAAAGACTCAAACAGTGTCTGCTTCCTAATTAAGGAGAAAAGGTGAAGGAAAAGCTATTGAGGGACATACAATTATGCAATGGGAGCACAAACCAAGAGAAGCAAGGTTTAGCAATTAGAGCTTCTGCTATGTATCTGTAGAAAGAGCTTCTCTACAATGAATGGAGGAAATATTCCTTTTCATCAAGAGTTTTGCAAAACACAAGGAATAGCAGGTGGCAACACTGTGAATAAGTCTGCGAGGTTTGTACTTCAAAACAGAAGTACAATTGGCTTCATTTTTTAAACAATCATATTTTTCTGCTATCACATATTATATCTACCCATTCTTCGCAGCACACTTCCAAAATGATTTGATTTCTTTTTCTGTCTGCCTGGCTGCTCAGGCAGTGTTCATTTATCTCACTTCAGTATTTACTTACTTTTCTGAAGTAAAAGATAAATGAATTTAGTGATAACATTTCTTTTTCATTGATATAATTCCGAGTTAATTCCATTTTACACCTGAAATTCCAGTAAAATGTTTCAGATACGTAAGAATGGGCTTTGTATTCTAAAGCAGACTTTTAAAAAAATCCATACAGCTTACCAACCCCCCCATATATGTGTATATATATCTATAACAATTTAATTCACTAGGAAGAAAGATAAGATTTGCAACACGTTTTTGTCAGAGGTGGTTTAGAGGTGGTTTCACATGTATCTGCTGTGCTTGACTGGCATTAATAATGACCTTTCCATGATTAACTGAAAAACCTAAGCTGGCAAGATAGTCAGCTCTGCTTTAATTGCCATTATGATGGAATTCACTTTGGCCTTGAAGTCTTTAGGAGGCTGTAAAGTAGTGTCTATTCCAAATAAGCTCTGTTCTCTACTGCCTATCTGTCTCCCTAATATACAGTCACAGATTACAAGGGCAGAAAGAATTGCTGTCATCATACCTCCTCCTTCAGACTGATCTTTAGGATATCCTTGGTGGTGAATGCCCTTTAGCCCTGCTCAAGCTGTGGCTAAGCTAATTTCCTCCTTCTGGGAAGTCAATGGTCTCAATTTAAAGATTTGAAGGATCCATTCTGCTTTTGACCAGTTATCTCTGATTAGATATATAGTTTCTCATTGTTAAGCACTGAGTAGTTCGGCTGGATCTAGTTATGTTTTGTGCAAGAGAAAAAGGAGCTGTCACTAGGAACAGCAAAATAAATATTTGCAGGCTGGTCATATCACATCTTAATTTTCTTTTAAAGAAGAGTGAGCTAATTAAGCCTCTAAATATATGGCAGGTTTTCCAAACTTTGAATCATGTAGTGAACCCTCTCCGTTTTTCAGCTTCACTTGTTAAAAAATCCTATTTAAAAAAGAATTTAATCATTTCACTGTGGTCTCAGAACGTGAACTTTTCTAGAAATTGTAATTTTTCACTGCTCTTTCTGTAGCTATGTAAATCCATGCTCACAGGAGGAAGATAAAATGACAATACCTGAAATAATCAGTTCACTGCACAGCCACCAAACTAATTCCTTCCCACACGCGTCATACGCAGTACTATTTCCAGCAGCTGAAGTGAATCACTGAAAATACACAGGCTAAGCTTTGACCACCCATAACCACAACTGTCCTGAAGCTACATGGGCCAGAAAAAAGACCTCAAAAGTAGCTGCATCTGTTCCAGCAATATCCTTGCTTCCTGAGGCAACTCACATCATTTCAGAAGCACCACGTCTGGAGTCACGTACCTGGGGCGATTTAAATGACCGTTGTGCTTTGGATTTGGGTGAAGGATTGTGCTGACATGGCCTAAGGAGCTCAGAGTTGAGAATTACACTCGGTGGTGTTTGCAGAACAAGGTCACAGGGCAGCTGGAACCCAGCAGCATCTGTAAAGGAAGGGGGCAACCCACCAGAGCACAGGTGGGGGCTGTCAAAGGCAAGGATACAGAGCCCTACAACAGTGGTTTGCTTCGGTACCTTGAACATTTTGTTTGCTAACGTACATATCCATTCCTCTATAGCTGTTTATCCCTATGTTTTGCTCATCCACAATGCAAATATAGTGCCCTAAATATGTCATCATTTCTAAAATATAGAATTGCTCCAGCTGACCTCATGAATAGCTATAAAATTGTAATGTAAGGCTTTGAATTCATACGCAAAAATAACAGTTTCTGAGAAATCCTCCTTTTGCGGCTTGTTTCCACTTAAATTTGAACAAAACTAAAGAAGGTAAAACCTATTTTCTGAAAAAAAAAAAAAAAGAGAAAGGTATGTTCATTCTCCAGAACAAATTTCAGAACCCAGAGAAACTGGAGTTCACATGGTAGCCATTCCTCAAATGCACCGTGACTGCTGCCTACAAAATATGCTTTAGATAAATTCTGCAATTTCCTTTCGCTACATTCTCTGGGAGCATTTTACATTCTGCCTTGGGGATAGATCTTGACACAAAGGACTGGATAATGCAGCCCCAATTCATGTCAGAGTGTACCTATGCCATGGAAAAAAAGCTCACTGCCTTCAATGAGATGTGGGTATATCCAAGGCATACTAATATGAGCAAGAGTTGATGACTAACATGAGCATCTGCTTCAAAAGCACCACGGCTAGAGCTGAGATATTATTATAGACAGTCTATTGTACTTGCAAAAGACAAGTAAAGAGTTCTTCGTTGAGAATACATGTCAGAAAAATGACATGTTTTCATCACTTCCAGCCATAGTTAAAAGATTCAGAATACATTAACCAGCTGAAGGAAAAACACTTTCAGCTTTTGTATCACAGTGGGAATCTGTAAATGCAAGTTACAGTGTAACAGACAATTAGTGTGAATCCAACCGTTCATCATTTCTAAAAAAGTTAATAATTATTTTTTTTAATGCACACAGAGAAATGCAGTGTTTTTCATCGAGTTCACAATGCTGCAGTTTTGGGGATCTGATCTTGTGAAAGGCTTTTAGGGTGGGCAGAACTGACTCAGTAGCTGTAGCTGAGTAGTTATTTAATACAAAGCTTTAGATGATCAGCTATTTCAACCCGAGCATACGTGCCTGCATCCCACTACAAAATGATCCAAATCTGTTTGATGACAATCTGCTTGATAATTCAGCATGCCAGCTGGCAGGGGATCCTGGGCTTTGCTGTCAATAACTTCTGATCAGTGGCAGCTATTTCTTCTGGTTTCTTTCCTAAAGCAGACTTGGTATTTCCTTTATGCAGAAAGCTTCAGGGACCGAATTGCCAGCATTTCTATGGACAGCTAAAGGAATGCATGGCATTGTTTCCAAAACATGCTTGTGCTGGCACTGGAAAGTGTCTGAGGATGGCAATTTTGGCTAAAGTTTTCCTCTAGTAACCAGGTAACTTGTCCTTCTCACTCCCTGACTCTGTGTTTCTGAAGCTGACTTGGACATCTCTGAATCCAGACTAACAGTGCCTGTTATGCTCTTTGACAGGAGTACACTACCATGTCACTAGCTGAGAGCAGAGAATTTAGGGTCCAGTCAGTAGTCAAATTAGAATTTTAAGGAAAATCATGCTAGATGTAAGAACTAAGTGCAAAAATAACAGGGTAGTTGTCAATAACAGTTAAAAAATAACAAAAAAGGGAAAATTACTTTTTGATTATTTGTACGAAGCACAGCAGGAAAGAGGAGAGAAGGTGTTAGGAAAAATGTGCCCACAAAGCAAAGGGTGTGTGCACCCCTCAGGCTTCTGTCAGAGACAGAGAGCGAGTGACACGGCTGAAAGGAGGCACAAGGGCATCTGAATACAAAAAGTCTGGGGAAAAAAGTGCGTATGATGTCACACAGAAAGAAAAGTAGTGATTTTTGAATAGAAAAAGAGAGAGAAATTAAATTGAAGCCTTTACACGGCAAGGTTTGTCAGTTCCATTTAAAATACATGGCTTTAAAAATGGGGAAACAGATCCCTGAAAGTGTTTCCTTACCAGCACAGATTATTACCCAGCCCATCTGTGTTGGTGCAGCCCTCTCCTGAGCTTTACCTTCCTGTCACAAAGCTCACTTTTCTCATGCATTTAAAGTAACCCAATTTCACTACGACATACAAGAAGAAGATAGTGACTATGAAGAAAGGGACCTGGTTGTTCCACTCTGCTCCTCTGGTGCTCCAGGGATGCTGCACTCTTTGGAGTGAAATCTTCAGACAGTGACTCACTGAAAGAAAATAAAAGACAAGAATTATCACAGAATCATAGAATCTTCTGGTTGGAAAAGGCCTTTGAGACCATCGAGTCCAACCGCACCCATCATCCGCTAAACCATGTCCCTCAAAAACTCATCTACCTGTTTTTTAAACACCTCCAGGGATGGTGACAGGGATGGAATGGTTTGGGTTGGAAGGGACCTTAAAGCCCATTCACTTCCAAAGCCTCCCATTGGATCAGGGGGCTCAAAGCCCCATCCAGCCTGGCCTTCGACACCTCCAGGGATGGGGCAGCCACCACTTCCCTGGGCAACCTGGGCCAGGGCCTCACCAGCCTCACAGGAAAATATTTCTTCCTAAGATCTAATATAAATCTCTCCTCTTTCAGCTTAAAAATATTCCCCCTCATCCTATCTCTGCAGCCCTTGATCAGGAGCCCCTCCCCAGCCTTCCTGGAGCCCCCTTCAGGTACTGGAAGGCTGCTCTAAGGTCTCCCCAAAGCCTTCCCTTCTCCAGGCTGAACAAACTAAACAATTAGTACTGTCACCAATCACCTTCAGCATATTTTATCACTGTATTTAGTTAGATTTTTTCCTTGCTTTAATTATCTTAAATAGACTTTTCCTCTATTGTTGAGCCTTTCCTTCTCTTTTACTTTATCCCTGCAACTCCCTTTAAAAGGAGACAAAATTTAGTATAAATTTTTTCATGGCCAAATTAATTGGCATTTCCAGGCTGCCTCAGCTGTCAATGTCTGTGATGGCAGGAGAGATTTTGCCAGCACCACTTTTATTAAAAGCTATATATACACATACATATAGCCAAGAACAGTGTGGGAGCTGTTTCCCAAAAGAATGTTGAAAGTCACTGGTGACATGCAAGTTATTTGTGTGTATCTTTTCTACAGTGTCGTAAGCGCTTGTGGCAGACAAATGAAAAGAAAAGATGCTTTCCCAGAAAGTAAATGTTACAAAGCAGTTTAATTAATAAAATGGCTTAGTAGTTGCCATTAAGCACCTCTTTAGGTTAATTGTAATCTCGGAAGGGATGTGGATAAAGAGGAAGCAATTTTACACCTTCTTCCAGATAAAGCATCGTTTTTATTAGATTAGAAGGAACTAGGCTTTTCCAGCCCTGGCATTCATCTTACTGCACTATGTGGTGACAAATTCTCTCTCTGTTTCAAGCCTTACAATAGTATTAAGCCCATTATTTCATAGAATCATAGAATCCTTTGGGTTGGAAGGGACATCAAAGCCCAACCAGTTCCACCCCCATGGGCAGGGACACCTCCCACTGGATCAGGGGGCTCAAAGCCCCATCAGACCTGGCCTTGGACACCTCCAGGGATGGAGCAGCCACCACTGCTCTGGGCAGCCTGGGTCAGGGCCTCCCCACCCTCTCAGGAAAACATTTCTTCCTAATATTTAGTCTAAATCTAAAATACAAAAGCGACTCCAATAAATAATAGCTTACATCTACACTGCTCTCTTACTCACCCACTAAGAATTCTGAGAATTTGAGGCCAAACTTGAAGCTGAAGCACACTGTCCATTTCTACAGTGGAATTATGTTTTTGACCACTCTTCTACTCTTAGCCCAACCCAGATCAGATCATTTTTATTTAAGCCCGTAAGATGGAAGAAAAGACACAAGAAAAAACAATAATTCACCCAAACATTGTGTTTCCAGTGAAGAGCTCTCTCATAGCTAGTTTTCTCCAGACAACTGTCTCTATATGAATCACAAAGCCACATCTATGGCAATACTTCTATAATTATGCTCTCAGCATTTCCTAAGCATGCCTGCTCTTTCATAGTTAAAACCATATCTTTTAATAAATCCTACAGACTTTTTTAAGCATTTCTTAAACACGCAGAAACTAAGAGCACACTTGCTTTTCTTACAGACTGCCTTTCTAGTGAGGAGACCTATTTTATATGACTTTGAAACAGCAACTGAGACAATCAAATAAACACATTAAACACCTCAGCAATTGATTTTGACAGAAGTAAAGTAATGCCCTGGAAGTTCAGAGGAAATGCTGTGCTATAACTTAGTTACCTTACCTCACACGCTGGCTGACAAACAGATTTCCAAGGCTTCAGATTTACACATTAATGTTCAGATACTTAAATATTTAGAATATTTAAATCTGGATTTGCTTGTTATCCTAAGCAGCCTCCTGCAGCTTTACAGGCCTAAGTTCTTCAGATTTGTCTAATTCTAGGCTATTTCTGCATGACACATTGGAGCAGGTTTAGCAACCACACTTGTTCCTGAGCTGTTGCAGCAACCTCAGCCAGTTCTGAAATCAAGTGTGTAGCTTGGACACTGCTCATCCTGGGCAATGCTGAGTGACTTGTAGAGTCCAAACCTCAGTTGCCCTCAGGCTCTTTGATATGCAAGATAAAACATGAATTGAGAAATACCTCCTGTAGCACCTATGGCTCTCAACCCCAGCACCACGAAGAACTAAAAGAGAAAAGCAGGAGTAAGAAAAACAAACACATACAAAAAAAAACAAACAAAACCCCCACCACCATCAACAAAACCCCTTCATTTAAAGAGGAATTAATTTTTTATACCTTCAACATCTCAAAATTGGAATGTAACAGTATGCCAAGCCATCTTAATACATCAGAGAGAATAAAGTGTACACAAGACTGGTTTAATAAGCCATTCGCTGTAAGGCACAATGAAGTGACAGGAATTTGTTTATAACAATCAAAATGAAAAGAGGACAGAGATGAGAGCACAACCTAATACACATTATTTGCATTATCTACAGTCCATGCCAGGCTTAGTTCCACTGAATAGTTTCTCTGCTCCCTTATTATCATGCATTTTTGTGGTATGCCAGTGTTGAAACTGCAGATAACTTGTATTCCTTTCCCCCCTGAGTGGGAGAGTTTAATATAGAAGATAATATCAGTGTTTAAAGTCCTGCACCTGCTGTGACAGGATGCAGGTTTCTGATTCTAAGAGAAGACCCTTTTTCAGACCCTTTTCCACAATCTCTTTAGTTATTTACTTATTCTTTTTATAAATAGTGCACATTGACAAGCAGTGCATAGTCCAAAGAGCCAGACCCAGGCAAGATTTTCTTGCTCAGGCTCAGTCACTACTTTATCTGTTTGAAGGTGTTTATATTCAAAAACTTTGAGGTGTCTCATGACATGACAAAATTTGGGGGAAGAAGTGAGGTAATTCCACACCCTATCCTTAAGTATCTTATAATTGTCTCCTTCCAAACACAATCACTTAGTTTGGAAAAGACTTTTAATAGCATCCAGTCCAACCCTTAACCCAACACTGCCAAGCTACGACTAAATCATGTCCCTAAGCACCACATCTATGAGTCTTTTAAATCCCTCTAGGGATGGTGACTCAACCACTTATTTTTGATCCTGAAGCCACGATTGCCTGCAAGCCAATGCAACCGGTACAGCAGCCAAAGATGCTATTATTAAAGCCACCCCTTCAGTGCAACTTCATTCTCCAAACTCTTGAGCACTATTAAAGGAAACACTGAACTTAAACCCAAACGTGTTATCATTTAAATGTCTCTCTCTTCTTAAACTTAAATCTATTTTCATTCCACATGACCATAGTGCTGGTTCCCAGCAGGGTTACTGAGGACAGATGATTTGCACTGGAGGGCTGTGGCAGCTGAGGAAATGAAGGTGCAGTGCTGAAAGTGATAAATGGTTTAAGCATCATTTTAAGCTTCTTGCACTGACACTTTTGAAAAAAACAAGCCTTCTTTTCCTTCTTTCTCCCTCTGTTCTGCAGGGCAGCAGAGAGGTCAGAAGGTGACCCCTGTAAATACCACATTACTGAAAGGCAGGATCTGCCTCCTCCAGCACACAGCTTTGCTTCTGAAAATTGCATGAGACCCAAAGGCTCGAGGCTTCTGGAAACCTCGGACTGAACGAGGGGCTTTTGGGTCCCTCCCTGACACAAGCTGCCTACTATTGAAAAAGAAAGGTCATAACATTCCCAGGGTAAATTCATCTTCAGCCCTTTTTGGGTAGTTTGCTCTTCCTACTGCTCTTATAAAAATGTTTGCTAAGCTGAAGTCTTTTAATCATTAAAAATTACTAATTTCCAACTTATATGTACTTGGGTCAAGAAGCTATTTATCTGCTTTCAACTCAGTGTTCCAGTCTGTTCTACCTCAAATACTCTTTGACATTCTCTGGCTTTATTCCTGTCCTCCACAATTTCTTCAGGGCTATCAATACTAATATTTCTCTGACTTGACTTCACAAAGACAGACAATCCAAGCTCTCAGGTTTTTTATTTTCTGGGTTCAGGTATTATAAGCTGAAGATAGATATCTGTGTCATGAATTTTTGAGGTGGAATCAATTCCAGCTTTTCAACCTGAAGTCTTCCAGGCCAATTTGCTCAAGTGCAACACTATCTGGATGTCTCCTTGAGGCACCCAAGTTCAATAAAATTGAAGAAAAGCAGTATCTCCTCAAAAAAATTAACGTTAAGTAAATATTCCTAACAACTTACTCAAATAAGTCCTTGAAAATTAGCTTTAACCCTAAGGGAAACCCAGAACCTCAGGGAGTTACTTCAAAAATATTAATGAAGTAAACCACTGAATTTTAATGAATATATGCTAAATATCATATGACTTGGAGCACTTAGGATGCAATCGATCTCACCACAGTGGTGACAAGCTAGGGAGCAGTGAGCACAGAGACTTATCATCAGATAAAAAGCTCAAAACAGAATTACATTCTTTGCTTGTCACCAAAGCACTAATCCTGAGAGGGTGTGGGAAGGCAATTTACATACAAAATTGGAGCCATGTAGCTAATGCAGTCTGATTTTTCACTCAAACTCCATTTCACTGACAGAAAAGCCTTTTTTTCTGTAGCCACACACATAGAAAAAAATGGGTGATCGTATTCCTCATCCACTATCACTTTTTCTACAGCATTGGAGAATTATTTTGTGTTCTGCTGAAAATTGTAAGGCAGCCTAATGAAAATTGGCCATCCCCTGTCTTTTCATCATTTCAAAACCCCTAAAAATACTATTTACAAAGTATGCAACTGGAAAGCTGCATTGAATTATGTATAAAGAACACATTTCTTTGAATTTCACAGCTTTTTGATGGCAAGAAGCTGACAGACTGAAGGATGTTATCCTGCCATGTAGCAAGTCAGATGAAGAGCTCTTAAAGTTTTCTTTCTTTCGAGTGCATCCATCTCCTGGAAGCTGATCCCTAGGAGGGCAATTATGCTACCTTTTTGCTTTTTTTCATACTTACATCTGGTGGTAACGTGTTTTTTTCCAGAAACCTTCTCCCAAATGTTAAACTGAGTGCCTAGAATCAGCCCTCTCTTCTTTATCACGTGCAATCATTTCCTTGATGACTCTTTACACCCATTCACACCCAACAGGACAACTGGGTGATCTTCTAAATTCAAAGGCACTCAGCTGGCTTTAAGCTGGTGGAGGGTCTGGAGCTCAAGTCTTGTGAGGATCAGCTGAGGGAACTGAGGTTGTTTAGCATGTGGAAGAGGAGGCTGAGGGGAGGCCTTATCACTCTCTACAGCTCCCTGAAAGGAGGTTGTAGTGAGATGGGTACTGGCCTCTTCTACCAAGTAACAAGTGACAGGATGAGAGAAAGTGGCTGCAAGTTGCTCCAGGGGAGGTTTAGATTGGATATTAGGAAAAATTTCTTTACTGAAAGAGTGGTCAAACCGCGCTGCCCAGGGGAGTGGTGGAGTCACCGTGCCTGGAGATGTTCAAAAAACGTGTATACATGGCATTTAAGGTGGTGGTTTAGTGGGCACAGTGGTGTTGGGCTGGTGGTTGGACTGGATGATCTTACAGGTCTTTTCCAACCTTAATGATTCTATGACTTCCCCTCTGTGGCTGCAATGCTCCATTGCACCAACTCATCTGCGCCTCCTGGGTCCTGGTCCCCTCAGCAAAGGGATTTCCCGCTGCTGAGGGCAAGGTCATGCCCAGGACCACACATGTGGAGTTGATGTGCTGGATCCACCCTGCCTCTGAAAAGAGCAAGCAACCAGCAGACACACCCAGGGGCAGGGAGTGCTTGTTCCAGTGCCACACCTGCACTAGTTGAACAACTACGGTTTCTCATTGATTAGATTGCCTTCCTCCCTTTCCCTCTCCTCCCAGCCATAGGGCAGGAGAGGCAGTTCAGGATGAGGCTCTATTACTGCACATTTCATTCCACAATTTCAGGAAATTCCTCAACAGTCCTCTCTGTTAACAGGCATATCATTACCTGTCTTTTATTCCCACTGAAAAAATTAGTCATAATATACCATCTGTTTTCCCCCTTAGTCAGTAGCCAGAACATAGCTTTATGTGCAAGAGCATCACTGGGTTCTAGGTGCAGACATATTTCTAGTGATTGTGTTGACTTTTTCATTTGTAGAATAGTAGAATTCTTCCTTTTCAAGGATGATTGTTATGTTGTGCTTTTTCTGAGAAAGCAGAATTACGAATTTAACCCCTGCAGCAGTCTCAGTTACAAAATGCACATTGCACATGAGATATTTGGTGTGCACAGCTGGTGTGACCATTTAAAAAAATTAAAGAGAAAATAGCTTCTTGGTTTTCAATTTCCTCCCTAAAAGGAGAAAAAAAAAAGGCACATTTTGTTCTGCTCTAATTAGTATGTGTGACAGTGCATGACTTCCAAAGCAGGCAGATGCTTTGAATGAAGTGTAATGTAGATTTTCATTAATCTTCTTTGGCACAAGACTTTTCTTCTGCTGTGTGTGTGCAAGAAGTAATGACTAGAAAAGATGAGCAATCACAGGCAGTTCTAACTAACTTAAGCTGGCTTTAGTAAAGGGCAAGACAGGGTCATAAAAGAGCGTGGTTACCTCAGTGTCTGACACCTCTCGGGTTTTGCTTTTTCATTATAATGAAGGGTTTGGGGTAATTCTTTTTTAATATAAAACACCAAAATCAAAAATGGGAACTCTAAAGAAATTAAATACCATTGCACTGAAAAATGCATGCATTCAATCAGTTACAGGACTGTTCCAAGAGAAAACCTTGCAGCAGGCAGAGAATTGGAAATTGTACTTCCTGAAACCACTTTCCTGTTTAAAAGGGAATGAGGAGAGTTTTCCCATCTTGTTGGAACTATCCCTGACAGCCTTTCAATGAGCAGTTTCAGAGTGAATTTGGAACTACTTTCAGCTTTTCCCACCTCAATTTAGAGATATTCTGGTTGCTTTAGCTATAGTTAAAGAAAATAAAAAGCTTGGGGATAGTCTGTGTATGTTGTGAAACAGCCCAGCTGGGTAATTCTACTAAAACCCCACATTCTGTGTGTGGTGAAGTCCCTGTGCCACGATAAGAACTGCAGATGCTGCAGGCTCATTTGCCAGTGCTCTCTTATCACAGAAAGACTGACACAAAAGTGAAAGTCAAATAAAACCCATCCTTCAGAGATACTCTCTTAATTACGAGCACATCCCAAGGAGGTGATTTTTTCCAATGTTGGGTTCTTGCAATCAGCACAATTCAATTTTTTCAAATACCTGCTCCTTTTTGAGATCACAGGTACTGTTACCTTTTGCTTTTCTCTAGTCTTTTCCTTGTCTTTTCCTTTTCTGCTGATTCCCTCTGCACTCCTTCATTTGTGAACTTTGCACCTTACACTTTCCTATGCTTGTAGGAAGAGAATTAAGAGATTACTGCTCCATACATTAGATTTGGAGATTAACTCCTAAATAGGAGCAATGGGAATGGGAAGCTCATACTCCCGTAGAGACCCTGCTTGGGCAAACACAGTTGCTCAGCTGTTTGATTTCCACTTTCAGAAGAATCTTTCTCACAAGTATGAGGTTGAAAACATAGCTTTTTACCTGAAAGCCTCAACTTTGCCTTGAATAAACAGCAGACCACTAAACACATTATGTGGGATAGTTCCAGACTATGGATGACATCTGTGTATAAGAGAAATTAAATTAAAGAAAAAAAAAGTTCCTGTAATAACAAAATCATTAATTATACAAATGGATTTCTATTTACAGTGCAAGAGAAATGATGACTTAAGAAGATTACAGAGCAACATGCAGTACAGAACATTGCTTTCAGGAAGAGCACAAGCCAAAACCAAAATAAGAAGCGTATGCCATCATTTGAGATCATACACAAGAGATACAAAAATAAGGTCTAAAATTGAGCGGAGGGAAAGACATTTCTTTCTGATCTCTTCAAAAACAGACAAATCCATTAAGCAATGGTACAGGAGCATTAATGTGCCCTCACCAAGCACTGAAATTAAAAAAAATAGGAGGAAAAGGTGGGTATAATCTACAGTATTACCTTTTCCAAAAGCCATGCAGAATAAAGCACTTTTTTAAATCACAAAAAACGTGTATTTTCAATGGTGAACATTTCCAGGGGGAAAAAAAACACCAAAAGCTATTGCATTTGAAAAATGCACCTGCTTCAGGATACAGCTGTGATGGTGGTGGGACCAAGCTAAACATTAGGTTTCCTAGACATAGCAGAATTCAGGGAGTTATAACATGCCTTTCATTTTCACTTTGCAGAACAGAATCAGTACAGCTTCATCTTCAGGCATTAGTTAAGAGGTACAACTATAATAACTTACTGAAGACACAGGGTCCCTTTCTGCTCTCAGCTTTCCAGCCTTCTGCATAGGAACACCCTCCTTATGGCTGATAAAACTCTCAGAGCTTCCTGTGAACACTGGTCTCTGGGCACACATTTCTTAACCATAAAACCTAGCAGGGCTCTTCAGCTTTTGCTTTTTCTTCAACGTGAAGCTTTGGGCTGGGCGAGCTGATAAAGGGAAGAAAACTGGCAAGCTATAAGGCCTCACATTTCACATCTACATTGGCCTAAAATCTTAAAAAGATGCTATCTCTCCACTGCTTTGCTTTTTGGGGGTTTTTTTTGGTACCTTTAAAAGAACAGAGCTGCCACAGCAATGCTGCTACAGGAGCTGAACATCACTTACTGCCCAGACTTTGTAAACAAGGTGGAACCTGCCTTTTGGGTTAACTCCACTGCCTTGTCAAACACTTCCTCTAGTGCTTGCTGAAGTGGCCATGATACCTGTGTGCCTTATCAAATAAAGGATTTAAATTCTAAAAAAAAAAAGTATCCACAAGTTAAAACAAAGTCCATTGAAACTGGTGTTTCTCTTGTTCATTCAAAGAGTACAAAGGATCACGTTGCACCTCGTATTGATTTGTAGTGGTGCTGTTGTATTAGTTACTGTAAATCTGGCCTTGTTGGCATCAGGACACTGTGGCAGGGCAGAAAATGGTTTTAAACTCTGCCCTTAAATGTTTTGTTAAGGGGCTTCCAGGGTTTTCTTTATAATTTTTCAGTGTGTGTCATTGCATTAATCTACTGGTGGTACATTTTCATGTGTATCTCTGTATCTATTCATCTGTGTGCATAAAGGCAAATTCATCAGTTCCATGGAGACAAAGTTTACATTACATTTAAATACATAAATCATCATAAACTCACCCAGTTCTAACAAAATAAATAGAATAGTCAAGATCAGGGAATTTATTTAATGCTTTAAAGAAAAAAACAAACCCAAAAGAATTCTCTCACAGCTCACAATTTTCCTGTAGGCACCTTCTCCAAGATCAGTTGCCCTACTCAAAAAGTCACAGTAAGTGACACCCACCTCTTCATTCAGGCATTGAAAACCACTGGCTAATGACAACAGCTGAATGTGTACTTTAGCTTTAAAACTATTTATAGAAACTATTGATTCAGTAGATTAGGCTGAAACAGAACACACTGAGACCGATTTCCTCTATAATGCATCTTACCACACTGAAAATGATCTGACAAAGTGCTCAAAACAACAACTGATTCGGTTAATTTAGAGGTTTGAGCCTCTTGAGCTGTTACATTTCACAAATAAATACAAAGGTGGATGGACATACACTATTGTGTATCTGAGAGAAAGCAAAAAACTTGCTTTTACTGCTAACACTGTAACAGTGGAGTGCTTCAGTGGCTCAGATAAATCATAATTCTTTACCTGCAGCAACAAGAACACCGTACAAATAACCTTTGTTTCATATATATATAAAAAGCCCTACAGGCAGGAGGGAGAATCATACGAGTTAAAAGCTTCAAGGCATATAAATCAAGAAAGAAGCAGGGGGATGGGCAGCTGAAGGAGAAGGCGATACTCGAAAGCAGATCGTCAGTCTGACAGCTTACCTCTTGCAGGAATATTTTGAATTATTTCAGTTGTCATTACCTTAAGGAAGTTTTCACTACGATAGCATAAATATTAAATATTTTTAAAGATGAAAGTGCCAAAGAACCTGTCTTGGAATGTTTTGTCTTCCATACAAAAGCAGCAGTCATTAAATAGATTGCTCGTGGGCTACACGGAGATAACTAAACCTGCCCCGGTGTGACCTTAGAAGTGACTGACTATGGATGTCATTAATGTAACTCTAAACCAAGGTTTTAGAATGGCAGCTTTGACCCTTTGTGACTTCAAATATTTTGGCTATGAAGCCTCCTTAGGGTGCTCCATATATAAATATTGTTAATGTGCCAAGAAAAGAACAGTCCTAGCTATGCAAACAATTAAGATCAACCAAACCTCAACATAAATAAAGAAGATTTACCATGTCCTAGGTTCATCTATCTATTTTTAAAATTCCATTCAACACCAGCTTCAGTGTTGAAAGTGGTGTAATAACATTCTGAGAAGCAAAGGGTGCACACTTAAGGGTGATATTGTAAGAATAATGCATGGTATTAATAAATAGTCTTCACTGAAGAGTTCAACATTTCAGCATCTCAGGGCTTTTTGCAAACAAGTGGGACATTTAGAACCTGTATGCTATCTGAGGATGATTTTTCATCAGGAAGCTGAAGAAAAGGAAGAGGTATTACTATTTCTGAGGCTCCTAAAGTGAAGCTGGGGCAGAACTTAAAATAAGAAGCAGATAAAATAACTCTCCTAAGAAGGAGAAATGTGTGATTCATTTGTTGAGCCCAAACCCTTCTGGACAAGAAGATTCTTCTCTGCATACTTTGTGCAAGGCTTAGCTCCTTTTTGCTGGGCTAAACTGATGTTATAGTTCTAAGCTGACAAAAAAAGAGAGTTCCTGAGGAGGGCTATCCCTGTAAAAAGTAAAGAGGAGGGTGTGGAAAGCACAGGACAGCAAAGCAAAGCTGCCAGCATCCTGACTCATGGTAGGGCAGGTGTAAGGAAGTAGCTTGGAAGAAAATCCATGTCCTGTGGGGGTAAAAAAGCCCAGACAGCATATGGGAAGACCTTAAATAAAACTTTGATAGGATAAGCTGCTACAGTCTCAATCTACCCTCCCTAACAAATGCTGAGCACTGCCTTAAAATCTGTTATTCTTCATGGTGGAGAGGACTGTGTCTGGTGCAGAATTCAACCCAGCACAGAGGAGACGTTCCCCAGAAATATCCCATGGATGGATGAGGTGGGAAATGGACATTGGTGCTGGCATCAGAGCACAGAAAAGCCAAGGCTGCTTCGTGCCCACAGGAGAATGGTCCTACACTGAGTACTGCAACAAGAGCTCAGAAAACACCCCCACCAGAAACTTGATCTTAGAAAAGAAAGAAAGAGAGGAGCAGTAACAAATCACATCCGTTCCACGGATCTATAGTCTTGATTCTGCAGCCAGATTAACTTGTAGAAACCCACTGATTTCAACAAAATCTTGATTTTGCAAACACTGAAAACGAACAGAAATTTCTGCTGTAAAGATGTACAAAAAAAATGCAAACTGACAGGTTTTTATTACTCAGAGGTAATAAGGTTACGTTTCGAGCATACAAAATGACAGTTTATCAAAGCTTCAGCCCCAGCTGGAGCATTCATGACTTCTGGAATACAAACAGTAAAATCCTTAATGAGACAAGTAGCACAGATAAAACTGCTGCTCAGAAATACCCCAAGCAGCCGCAGTTACCCAATTAGTGATCTGGCAGGAACGTGAGCACATTTCCCTCTTCAGCTCTACAGAAGAAAAATAAATATTTAATGTATGTAAACTCAGTCACTGACTGATCATTAAACATTACCCTAAAGAAACAGGAATGTCTTATAATATACTTACCCTCATTTTCTCAGTCTTTCTCCACATCTTTGTGAAGATTAAGGAACAAAAGTAGGATTTAAATTAAGAGCTCTGATTTTTCATAAAATAGCTTTGTGTATTTATTGTCTGCACTGCAAATAACTGTGCCTAAAATATAGTTTGTGACTGAGGGAAAAAACCACACGTGATGCTCAACACCCCTACATCTCCTGCAGGGTTTTCTAGGGAGCTAGGGAAAAACATTCTTTGCTTGTCTCTCTCTAAAGTGCAATTTTGCTTCTCAGAGGAAAAGGACCCTTTCGCTTGCGTTGTCTTTGTCGCACAAGCAAGATGATACCATGAGCCATGGTGGGTCAAGAAATTGTGGAGTCAGGTCGTGCACTGCTGGGCAGCTCTGCCTGCTCCCACTCAGGAAACCACTGCATGCAAGTGGAGAGCCAAAAAGGGCTGGTTGACCTGCCCCTTCCCCGTGAGCTGTCAGCGTGGCACGCTGCGCTGGCGTCAGCCGAAGGACTCGCTGCTGTACATCTCATTAAATGTTCCCACAGCTTCCCAGAACTGCTGATCTGTGTGTCAGCTCTGCTCCTCAGGCAGGGAGCTGCTGTATCATTAATAGCTTTCTGCTACTGAATAAACTAAAAAAGATGGTAACACCTCTTCAGCGCGAACGTGACTCCAAATGCTGAAGTTTTCAGGACGCTGGTTCCTCGTGTCAAGTATAAAATCTGGTGAAACAATAGGAAGCACAAGGAGAAGGTGTCAGGAGGTTGCTACATACTTCTGAAGTTGCCCCTACAACCACAAGCTACTTTCCCCATATGTCACCATTCAGCCTCAGAGCCTTCCTCCTGCCAGCTCGGCAGGACTGGACTTGCCCGAACGCTCTCTGTCAGCAGATCCTGTCATACTGAGGCCTCAAGAAGCAAAATCTCATGCAGGTGAAATTAAAACTTGAAATTAAAGCTTCATCTTTTATTGATATGGATATTATCCTCAAAGATCACTAAGTTTTAAAAGAAAAGTCACTCTCCTATATCAGGGCATCCACATTAGGCAAAACACCACCTGCTCCTGCTCCTACAGCAGCTTTGTGAGCAGAGCAGCCGTCCAACACCACTGTCGTGGCAGCCAGAATAACTTCCTTACAACCCCAAAGGAATTTGCTGCTGAAGGCACTTTTTTGATTCATGCACAACATCCAGAGCACGATGAGCTTTTGATTAATCATAGGGTGATTAATTCCTTGCACTGGTTAGGGTCTGAGTTCAGCAATCAGCTCCTCACGGCGGCCTCGTTCTGAAGTTGGCCGATCATCTGTCGCTCCGTGTGTCCTGTGGACATTGCTCTTACCTTTAGATTACATTCTTAAAGCACTTGTGTGGAAGGGGCAGAAGTTAACCTGTTATTACATCAACACACTGCAATGAGCACCAGGCAAGAAGAGATATTTTTAACATATATTAAAATGTAACTGTACTTTCCCCAAATGTCACTGAAGGGGCTGATCCAACAACACTTGTTATCAGATAATAAATATATGTAAATAATAAATATCTGATATATATAAATATATATCAGATAAAAAATATATGATAATAAATATATAATAAATATATTGGCCAGACAGTATATTCTTTAAGCAAAGTTGCCTTAGGTACACAAACATCTATTTTAGTTAATAATGTGAAATATTCACCGCTCTACTTACTATAGCTCGTACTTTGAAGCAGGCACTTGCATGAGTGAAGACAATAATAAAATATGCTCAATTAAGACAGGAAATATATGGGAAATACTATTTGTACCTCAACTCTAGCCATGGACAAATTCCCCCTAGGATGGTATCTACAGAAGCACAAATAACAGCCCAGTCCTTCCAAGGAACAGCGGACAGTCAGCTCCAGGAAGGACAGGTCTGAGTCCCTAGATAAGCCTGGCTGTGTCAGGTCAGATGCAAGACCATCAAACCTGATAAATGACTTTTGACAGCAGTGAACAGCCAAAAGAGAGAGCCAGGATAAGGAGAAAACCTATTCATTAAAATATTTCCACAATCTGCTGTAGCTTGTGACTCAGAGCTACTCAGCCAGAGAAGGTACTGCAGTATTTGGGTAAAGAGCCCATTCAAGTGCATTGGAACTCTTCCTTCTACAGGTTTCTGACATTTGGTTTGATCCCAAATCTTCTTTCTGATTAGCATGCATTTAAATATGCATGAATACCTTTTTACCTTTTTTAGGGGGTGGCAGAGTGCAGGGTCTCCTCTCCCATTAGTTTCTAGTAACAAGTTCCACTCGCTGTGAATTACCTGTTAGAAACAACTCTTCTTTTCTTAGCATCGAAAAACAAAACCTAAAATGGAGGTTAACAAACACAATCCTGTTAAAGCTGTTGTTTCTATGAAATTTTAACAGAACTACTGCTTTTTACTTCATTCACAACATTTTCCTGGTTCAGAATTGCAGAGTTAAAGACCCTGTATCATCCTAAAGCTTTAAGGATTTTTATTTTACTTGTACGTAAAGCACTCCGAGCCTTACACGGTGCCATTTCCCCAGTCTATGCCTGTTCATTTGGTGCCATTTCCCAAAGATCTGATACAGTATTTGAGTGGAGACAGTGCAAGTGTAATTTTAGAAGTTTCCCTGGTAACCACTGCTGACATCTCTAACTCAAAATCTAAGACTACAGCTCTCTGTAACAGCCTTACATGGCAAACGGCCTTGTGTCCGGGGAGCTAAGGAACGTCACAAATTGCAATTCAACTTCTTCTGCTTTCAGAGTTAAGGTACACACTCACAGACATTTCCTTCACTTAAAGCTGCCCCCACCTTCCCCAGTCTGCAAGTAAGGAACAGGCACAGATAAAACCCTTGGAAAATGATTCAAAGAAGGAAAAGTGAGACTGGAAAGAGGTAGATGCTGGAGAGAGAGCAGGTAAGAGGCACAAGGAAAGGGAAGAGCTAGAAGTGACAGCATTTAGAAGGCAACAGGAACCCCTGGAAGTAGTAGTCACTTGGCAAGGAAGAACTGAAAACAATTTGATTTAAAGCAATGAAGAAAACAAAGAGAAAGGGGGAAATAATATTCCTTTAATATTTACTCACTCCTTCAGTACATGTTTTGAAGGATGCTCATCTTCTTCTTCAGGGCTAGAAGGGAGATAAGGTGACAAGAGGGTCACTGTGAGATGTATTATTGGTCCCTTGTGTCCCTCAGTTCTTTATCTCTGGGTAATCTTTTCTCTGCAAAACCCACAAGTTCTTCAGCCTCTGCTGTTGATGACTCAGATCTAAACTAGAGAAGCAAATCTATCTCCCTTACTGAAGCAAAGTCACAGCCCAACAGTGCATCACAGACATCTAGCAAGCCCTTCTAACTAAAACAGAGCTCAGCAATTCCCACTCACAACCCCTTCCCACAAGGAAGCAACAACAATGACAAAAAACCTGACAGAGATAAAAGAAGGTGCCAAGCAAAGGCAATAAAAGAAGACGACTGTGTATAGTAACAGTATAGAGAAGGGTGAAGGAGAGAACCAGTGACCTAGAAACCATTATAACCAGAAAGGGCTTTGAGGAGGAAGTACTGAGGTAGGGGAATAACATTGGCACAGCAGAGGTCACAAGGAAATCTGCTCTGGTGGGAATCTCTGGTGCAGAATTCGCCCTGGAGAGGTTAAAAAATAGTTACTGCCCAAACAGGGTCCTTGTAATTAGTGCATGGGACCAATTAGTAAAAGGGTTGTGATGGCTGATGTTTGGGATTTTCAAAAGTATTCAGAAAGCTTTTTCTTCTCAACCACTTGGAGCCCTTCACGGTCTTTACATCCCAAGTTTTTGAAGGTTTCAACTGTAATTCTTCATTCAGAAGGAGCACAGAACTGATTATGCTTTGCTGCTGTAGCTGAGCTCACACCACTTCTCTGCCTGAGGAGCAGGCAATGTCTTCGTGGACAAACATTCCCCCTCTCAAATTTCCAAGCCATGTACTCCAGCAGCAATCTTTCAGCACTCTTTCAAAATCTTTTAACACGTTTTTTCCTTAGATGACTAGAAGGAAAAAAAAATGTGCTTTCCACTATTATTATTATTACATTACTGTGCCTTCTTTCCATTGGCTTCTTTATTTTCTAACTGCTTTAACGTGTTTGAGAACAAGCAGTGCATAGGAGTGCAACTCATGCTTTAACAGACATCCATAAATTTAGATTTGAATTACACTGCTGGTTCATGCTGTGCAGCTGCTGGGAGGAAACTAGGCCAGCACAGAGCAGTTACTGACAGAAAACAAGAGATTTTTCCTGTAACAGTAGTGTCAGGTACAGTTGACAAGTCAGCATTTCCACTTTCTGAGGTTCTATGGAGAAACACAAAACCCCTCAGAATAGCTGCATCCCAATATTGCATAAAATGAAACCCAAACAATTCCTCTCTTCCAGAGAATCTAGTCTCATCCCCTCATCTTTATGTGATATAACTCGCATGGCTGCAAAATCAGAATAACACTTGAGAGCATATGAAAAACCCAAGTCTGACATTCTGCAATTCATACACGATTGGATTTCCCTCTCTTTCCTCCTGCACTGGCACAAAAGCAGCCCCAGGCATCCAACAGCAGGCTAAGGGAGCTGCAGGTTAGGACCTGAACTAAAAGAGATCTAAGCTAGACGAGCCTTTGAACTCTGTTTGCAGATCTCATTTGTAGAGTCTAAGTTTAGTCTTCCTAACACAAGACACAAACCTGCAACCTGGCAGTGAGTCTTGGAAGAACTTTGACTTCCCCCCAGGATAATGTATAAATTTGTCACAGACCTTAAATCTCTGTCTATGGTAGGGAGAGGGCAGGAGAAGGTCCTCAGGGCATCCAGGTGAGACCCCATCAGAAAACATCCACGAGAATGTTAAGAACCCAATGACAAGTTTCCAGCCATGACGTGTCTGCTCCATATTCTGCTGGGTGAAAGCTGTAGCTGCTGATGGGACAGCTCTGAAGTTTATCCTTCATCACCTGCACATTTCCAAGGTTTTTCAGTCTTTCCTTACCGAGTCTGATGCTCCAGAGCATCACAACTCCTATGGGTTGTGTGTCTTCTTCCACAATGCAGCTGACCACAGGGACAGTCTGACAGGACAGCGAAGGCACAAGCAAGGGCTCGGCCATGGAGCTCTTCTCTGTTTCCTCTTCACAGCTGGGAACTGCTCAGTGTCTTCCCATCCTAGGAGCCTGATGTCCCAGGAATGTGTAGCTTTGAGTTTCTCCTGCCTTTGGCCTCTGCTTAGTAGCCCACCCTGTGGTGGTGTCACTGCAGAGCTGTTACAGGGAGGTACAAGAACCCTTTGTTTTCAGTAACACAGTCCCTCCTGTTCTCCCTCACTGCTCAGCAAAACTCACTACCTGCTAATCACAAGCTGATTACAAGCTTTTCCTTAGACTACTGATGAACAGAGCAGTGTAAATGGGCCATTTCTCAGTGCTTGTTAGGTGTGATAACAACTGAGCACCATGCCAGAAGAAAACCAGAGTCAGTACTGCAGGCACTGAGTTTGCAGCCAGCTGAAAGCTCTTCCCAGCTGTAGAGTTCATAAAATGGTTTGGGTTGGAAGGGACGATAAAACCCATCCAGTTCCATCCCCCTGCCATGGGTAGGGACACCTCCCACTGGATCAGAGGGCTCAAAGCACCATCCAACCTGGCCTTGAACACCTCCAGGGATGGGGCAGCCACCACTGCTCTGGGCAACCTGTGCCAGGGCCTCACCCCAGCTGCTCACAGCAGCAGGCACGGGATGTAAAGGCACTCTCAGCCCTGCCTGAGACGCTGCCCACCTTCACAGGCAGAGAAGCAGGCTGTGCAGGCACCTAAGAGCTGAGCATGGCAAACCTCACCGCTGCAGAGAGGCCGTTACGGTGCAGCACCACCTCGCCCTGCCATCTGGCCTGCCTTCCAGTTTGCCCAGCAAACACTGCACAAAGCTCAACCTCAGCTTTGCTGGCCCAAGAGCTGCTCCTCCACAGAACCATAGAATCGATAAGGTTGGACTTTTCCAACCTCAAAGATCATCAAGCCCAACCACCAACACACCACCATCTCCCAACTCATTTTTCACCAGGGAAAGATCTGTTAATGTCTTACCACGTGACTGGGGTGGAATCCTTAATTAACATTTGCAAATTATTTTCATGCCCCCAAGCAATACAAATATGCAGCGTTGTGAAAGAACAGCTCTTATGGCTGAACTCCTTTAGTAGTGCAGAGAAAAATGAATTGCTTTTGGAATAATTTGCTCCTTAGCAAGTTTCTTCTTTAAAGAAAATAATAAAAGACAGAATTTAAATTTCACCTGCATTTTTTTACCACAGAAACATTAAAGGATATTTACCTGGACCATTTTAAAGAATGTCAGAACCTTTGCATTTTAGCTTTACCTTTACTGCGAGCAGGACAGAGGTCAGTGTTTGCTGCAGCTTGTTAAAGTGGAAATCCCTTCTCAGCACTGGAGCTTCAGAAAGCACCATGCTTTGAAATAATATCCTCAATTAGGTTTTAAAGTTGCAAGTTAAACGGGATTGCAGATACCAGGTACTTCTAACCAGCAAAGTCAAAGGACAGGCTGATTTAAAATAACTCTGAAGAGTAACCTGCAGAGATCAGACTGCTGCTAGGAAGACATTCCTGGAGGCACCAGGTTTTCTTTTTGAAGTACTTTTGAATTATCAGCTAATGGGAAAGCTTTCTGGCATTCCTCCTTTATAACAAGATACAAGCAAATGGGAGACAATGACAAATGACATTCAGGTTTGACATCTATTTTTTATTATTAAAAAAAATGAGCTTAATGAATGCCTTTGGGGTTCCACGTTCCACGGGGCAGATTTCTGCTCTACATCACATCAGTGGAATACTGGAATAATGTCAGTGAAGGCCATGGAAATATTTGGGCATTACACAAACAATTTTGAGCATAAGGGTTCAAAACTGATGTCGCTACAAGAAGAGGCAAGGAATATTTTGCAGTTCATTAATAGATGAGGGGAGCATAACCATATGCATGCTCTGAAAAGGTGGTGTCTGAACAAGTTTGGCTTCATCACCTGGCAAGCTGCAGTCTTTTTAAGGCACATAATACAGAACTATAAACTACACCCAAATATATTTTACAACTATCTTTATAAAAAAAAGATAATATTTTATATTTCCAGTAACCATATGTATATGAATCCTAAATTATATTATAAGTAACAGTTCATCTTAGTGACAAAAGCCATAATCCAGGCAATTTGCTGCTAATCCCAGGTCAACTAAGCAATCTGTTGAGTTTAGTTGCTATGAGAGTTCATGTCCATAAACATTATTGTGTGATTTACTTCCTCTTCTCATGATATGGCTTGGATTTTTATTTATACTGGAAAACTTATGGAGAGGTAAAAACTATTGTCTGCTGTGGATACCTAATTTGGAAAGGAACACTAATGTTTTACATTAATGCTGTCTCACATCAACACACCAGGTCCTGTTCTAAGTGAACTAAAAGCCTCCATAACTGCCTTAAAGCCCTCCTTGACACTCTTGTAACCAGGAGCCAACAGTCCTGACTCTACTGTTTGCTTCTAAAATTAAAGTATAATAGAATATCTTCATTTCCAGGGCTCACCCTTGTGATATCCACCTGGGCAGATGAAGAACTTCCAGATCTGGAAGAAGATGAGCAAATGAATAGGAAGTGCCTTTATATAACACACACTTATGGAATTAAGCATCAGTGACTCAACAGGACTCCAAAAAGGAACAGACGTGTAGTGGTCAGTCAGGCCCCCAGAGCAGTGGTTCATTGAACCAAGTGACCAGAATATTCAACAGCTTGACTAATAATCCTCCTCTCTTACAGAGGAAAAGGTCCCTTATAACCCTGGGAGATTACCAACAGGTTGATTCCCTTTTGCTCTCCGCAGCTCCTGAGAGGAGGTTGTAGTGAGGTGGGTGCTGCTCTCTTCTCCCAAGTAACAAGCAATAGGACAAGAGGAAAGTTGTGCCAGAGGAGGTTTAGATTGAATATTAGGAAAAAGTTCTTTACTGAAAGAGTGGTGAAGCATTGACAGAGACTGCCCAAGGATGCAGTGGAGTCTCCATCCCTGGATGTATATAAAAGACATGTAGACAAGGCCCTTTGTGACATGGTTTAGCAGGCACAGTGGTGTTGGGCTGATGGTTGGACTGGATGATCTTTGAGGACTTTTCCAACCTCAATGATTCTATGATTCTATAAAGCAAAAGTTTCAAAACACAAATATTTTTTTCTTCCTTCAAATCATTCTTTGAGATTCACTTTCCTCTCGAGGCATTTCATACTCATCAAAATAAAAGAGCAGCTGTGGTTGGGTGAAGCTCACCACTCAGCTCACCACTCAGACCCTGGTGCTGCAGTCAGGACAGATCATACATTTTAGAGGCAAGAACTGAACCTCTCTCTCTACACTCCAACACTGTGATGCACACAGCAATGGAGTTAAATCTTAATTATTTCAGTGAAGCAACCCCCTTTCATAAGAAAACATTCTGAGAAATGAAACAAGCTGAGACATCAGAAAGTTTCTTATTCCTCATTTCAACTAATTCAGGTAAATGTGAATGTAGCTCAAAATCTCTTTCACAATAGGCACACCTTCAGCATTTTATCAGTTTTGTGCAACACAGAGTGTTTTCTTCCCTTGACAACAGCTCCTCACTCGTCTCTCTGGGTCACATAAATCTCCATAAATGAAGATGAAGCATACTGCTTGGCTTATATATAATTAAAAAGTCACTGGATTGACCTTACTTCAAAATGAACACTGAAAAATCATTTTCCTCACTGAAGGATTAAACTGGAGTCTGAAGATTTCTTTTTCCTTGCAGTCACCTCCTTCCTTAAAATGCCCAGGCCATCCTGAACATCTGCACCCCATAAAGAGGAGCTGCAGGGGACCCACGGGGCTCTCGCTCCTCTTGGAGCTGAGGTCCTAGGGAAGTGCACCAGAAAAGGTGGACGTGCAAAGCTGGAATTTCAGCTTTGCTGACTACCCACTGTGTTCTATTTACGGATTTATAAATACATAAGTTTGCCAGAAAATGAACAAATCCTGTATCAAGTCAGCTTCCCAAAACTGGAACTGGATTGGACTTGATACCAAGTGTGCTGTAACCTTGTTAAGAAAGAACAAAGCAAAGTGCTATAAAAACACCTCAGCAAGCCCTAGCACACTGTTTTCCAGCCTTGCACCACACCAGTGTTTTCAGACCCTAGTCATTTTTCTTGATTTACCAAGAATCCCCAGTTGCTTCTGCCACTCCACAATTACTTGCTCCTGGCCAATTTTTCCCTCTCTTCTGGACCACAATCTGCAACATCCCCAGACTGTAACTTTGCTGCATAGCCTTGGGCCAGTTACGAAACCGTTCGATTGTTGCGCTGAGAGATAAATGACTCTTGGGTAGGAAGGAGCTGAAGGGCTTGGGAAAGGCTGCCCAGCTAAAGAAAAACAAGTATTCACAGCTTCCAGAAGTGACAAAAGAAAGGCTGTGGTTTTCTTACCCAGGGCAATTAGAAAGGCACTCCAGGAAAGGTTCAGCTCTGGAGTGCCCTCTCCCATTGCTGGCTTCATCTTACACAAGTGCAGGCACAAAGCAGGAATTCTGTCCCTGGACCAAAAGAGATGCTGCCAGCCATTCCTTCTTATACTTTTTTTCTCCAAATTAAATGAGCTAAAATAGCCTTGCAATGAAAGAGGGAAACAGAACCAGTGAGCTCTCAGGAGAGGTGGAAAGTTTATTCAATTATTTTGACACACAGAAAAATCATAGAATCAATCATAGAATCATAGAATGGTTTGGGTTGGAAGGAAACTTAAAGCCCTCCAAGTCCCCTGCCATGGGCAGGGAGGGACACCTCCCACTGGACCAGGCTGCTTAACACCTCATCCAACGTGGCCGTGAACACCTCCAGGGATGGGGCAGCCACAGCCTCTCTGGGCAACCTGTGCCAGGGCCTCACCACTCTCACAATGAAAAATTTTTTAACATCTCATCTCAATCTCCCCTCTTTCAACTTAAAACCGTTCCCCTTGCCCTATCCCTGCACTCCCTGACAAAGAGCCCCTCCTCAGCTTTCCTGGAGCCCCTTAGAGTACTGGAAGGTTGCTATAAGATATCCCTGGAGCCTTCTCTTCTCTGGGCTGAACAACCCCAACTCTAGGAGCTTTATTCCTGTGACCCAAGAGCTGAACACTCTTCTAAAAGATGTATTCTCTTGGAAAAGCTGTTTGGGTTTGTGTGTTCAGGATCGGATTCCACGTGCATGGAAAGGCCACCCTGATGGGCATTTCTTTGATTTCTTTGTCTTTGCAGCCATAAATCACGCTCTGCCTTTAGATAAACTTCCATCTCCTCAAATCTTAATCGTATAGTGCCTTCTCTGCACCACAATGGTTGATTTCTGGGTCATTCCTATCCAATTTGGAAGGCCCAGCCTAGACTCATTAATGCCAGGTGGCACCGTGGGGATGAGTACTCTCTATTTCCACCAATAGAAAGGAAAGGCTGAGCACCAGCTCGGTTTGTATCCAGTAACAAATAGCTACAGCACAGCAGAGAAGAACAGATAAAACTGATGCAGGATATTAAATTGCACAACATTTCAAGTTCCACTTTTCTAACTCTAACAACAGCTCACCAACACGCTCAATAAATGGGTTTATCCATTCTGCACAGCCTTTAATAGCACTCTCTAGAGAAAAGCACTTCCTAGATAAACACATTCTTAAAAAACATCACTGGTTCTATTCTGACAACTTTTGAGTGTTTGTTTTTAAGTAGAAACTAGAACTGTTACATATTCAGTAGGGCTGGAACAACTCTCAGGGTTGTGCCACACCGTTAATATTTATTTTCCTCTTCTTTTTTTCTCCTGTAAAAAGAAACAAAATTTTTCAATCCATCAGTTTGAATTACTAAAATAAAATTACAAAAAAAAGATAAGTGAAAATGAAATACATAAGGCCTTAATCTAGTGAGCAATAATTTATGTAATTTAGTAAAACAGAGCAGGAGTCAAGAGAAACAGTTACATTTTAACTTAGGTATGTACCCATATCCCTTGTGGACATCTTCCACCAACTCCTGCTCGCAGGGCGAAGTACTAGAACATTACTAACTCCTGGAGGTTAGCTGAGAAACACAATGAAACATATGGTGTTCTCCTAACACAGTCTAGTTCATTCTATTTATATCCTTTTCCAAAGTAATAAGCAATAGGACAAGAGGAAATGGCCTCAAGTTGCACCAGGGGAGGTTAAGATTCGATATTAGGAAAGCTTTCACTATTAAAAGAGTGGTGAAGCTTTGGAAGAGGCTGCCCAGGGAATTGGGGGAGTCTCCATCCCTGGATGGGTACAAAAAAAATGTGTAGATGTGGCACTTTGGGACATGGTTTAGCAGGCACGGTGGGGTTGGGCTGAGAGTTGGACTGGATGATCTTGGAGGTCTTTTCCAATCTTACCAATTCTACGATTCCAATTGCCCAACACCTCCCCACCAACACCTCAGTGCTGGTTTCTGAGGGGCACAGGTGAGTGCACACACACCTCTCTCTCCGAGCTGCTGGGGTCCTCTCTGGTTGAGATGCTGAACACAGCACTAGGAACTCATAAGGAGGAAATACAGAAGTTAAAGCCAGTAAGCTCTGTGTATATGGAGCAGCTGAGTGAAATTAATCACCTGGACAAGGAATCAACAGCATCTGCCAGTGCCCTGTGTCAAATTAGGGTATAATATAAAAATGTTCAAAACAAGGCAGCAGAGCAGCAGCCTGGTTTAATGCAATCTGGGTAACATTTTACTGAAAGAGCAATCTGCATAGCAAAGATTACAGAGAATTAATCTTGTTCTCTAAATATATTTAGTGTTTGTACACAATGTTCCATTTAGACCAGGAATGTGTACTATGTACCTGCAGAGCTTGAAATGGTTCTGCTGACCCTCAGGAAAGGCAGCTGCAGGGAATGATTTCATATGAACATACCACTCACAAAAGAATAAATGATGCTAAGGGTTTACAGAAATTCCATGTAAGCAAAACAAAACAGTGCCTTTTAAGGGCAGCATAGAAGACTGTCTTTTCAGCTGCTGGAATGAAATGTCTTTTTTCACATCAGTACACAGCACACTAACAACCATATAAAAGCTCCTTCAGCTTTGGAATGGTGTATTTAAGCTAATTGTTTTATGTGCTAAAAGAAACAGAAAAGGTAGTAAAAATTGTGTCCTTTCTCCTTACCTTTTCTCCACCAGAATACTTAATGTCTTTTCTTCCATGATTACCTAAAATGAGCTCATCTCTTTAAAAAAATTCACTGAAATATGCATTTACCTTTCGCCATTTCTTTTCTATCCCCCTCCTTTTAAGCTGTAAAATCATATTCTAAAGCCACTAAGAGTAGTGTGACATCTGTGAAATGATGTATTTTATTTTTAATGCATGCACTCAGCTGCAGATCTGACTTGAAGTACTTAATTCTGAAACATCTAAAATAATCCCATGTCCCAGAGAAATGGCACTAAAGCATCCAGGACTATGTCTTCCTTTATGAAAAAGGCAGGGTAAGAAATGGACCGGACAATCCTTTTCCCTTCTACTTTATCACCAGCTTTCTCGTCCCCTCTCCAAAACCACATAGTAATTTTGCTCCATGCTTTCCCAAGGCTCACGTGTACCTGGAAAGGAATCCAAAAGAGAGGAGGAGAGGTTTAGGATGAGCTGTCTCAAACACCAGGTAAGTTAAAGAGATGTGAAGTGGAAAAGTCAGAGCCGGAGCTGTAACCTAAGATGAATACCGTGGTAAGAGGAAGGCTATTTTGTAGGCTATAAAGACAATTCTGTATTTATCCAACTAATTTCATTGCCTCATTTCTCATCCCACTCATTCCCAGTTACTGTTAATTTCTGGGACAAGCTACATAAGCCCTTTTACAGCCCACAGTTTGAGCCTAGGGCTGTTGCAGCATCTGCACCACACACAGCAATGTCACATGGAAAAGTCCAGGAGAGGCTGCTGCTTTGATCTAACCCCTTCTTTGAGCTCTAGAGGTGAGGAGGGAAGAGGAATGAAGCCCCAGACACTCCCATAATAAAAACGTTAGGCTTGTGGGGTGCCTGTTCCTTTTTTTTGGGGTCTCCATTCTTGTTTTGGGGCCCAAAAGCCCTTTCTCTGAGCCGTGGCAGTGTCTCCAACACCTCCTCAAAAACAGAACTGGAAAAAAAATCTGGCTTTCTTCTTGCAATATAGTCCAGTTTCGTCCTGAGCACTGAAACCACCCACTCACCATTACCAGCTTCTTGCTCTGCCTGTTCAACACCTGCACCACCTTAGCAGCAGAGACTGTAGGAAAAGATGTGCCCTCTCACAACCCAGAGTGGAGACAGAACCATCCAGATGAGCACCCAGCTGGTTTGACAGGCTCTTACGTATTGGTGATTCACTTCATCAGGTCTCACAAAGCAGCAAATTAAACCCATGGCTATTAGCAACAATGACTGCTTTTTAATAGGGACTGTAATTTTGCCCAGGCTGGCTGAATCCATTCACAGTCCCTACGACTCCCCTCTGGCTGTATATTATAGTCACACCCTCACGTACAAACACATGCACTCTGGCTTTGTCTCTCTAAGGCTTTTTAAATAAAATTAACACTGTTGCCAACCAATTCCTTGACTCTGCCAAGCAAACAGAATGACTCCAGCCATTAAAGTCTCTAAGCCATTGATGCTCAGAATAGCAACTTCACCATCTATTACACTGAAAACCAAAACCCTAAGGTATCCCCAAAATTGGGGAGTTATTCAAAGTTTGACTTTATTTTCTTCTAATAAGCATATAAATCAAAACAGAACTGCAGGGTCGGATGCTAAAAGTGTAGTTATTGATGAAGGCACTTTAGAATATTTTGCTAATGGCTCAGACTTAATATAAAAAACAGATCATATTGATTTTGCTTAAAAAACATTTTAGAAGTGCTCAACACGCTGGCAGCAGAAATATACACTGACATGCACAGAAAAACTGCCATTTAAATAAGGAATAAAAAGAGCCAGCCAGGTAGAGACATTGGAAGGAGATAAATTATAAAGCCCTCATCAATCTCATGGAAACAGAACCAGAATGGAGGCAGAGTCAGGGCCAGACTATGGCAGCACAATACCAGGGACTACAGATCACAAGTCCAAATGCAAGACAGACAATACTCACCTTAAAAAGCAAGGACACACTTTTCTACCAGCACTTTCGCCATGAACAATGTTCACTAAAATGAGACAAATCTTTCAGTCTGCATCAAAGATATTTTTTAAATAGTAAATCACAGAGACATGCACATTTTCTGGCCAGAGTAGCATAAAATTGCTATTAACTACTGCTCGTCTCAGCTGGGTGCTCGGTACCAACTCTTCTACTGGTCTCTTTAGTGCTGTATGCACACTTTTCCTCTCATTCTACACAGTCCTAAATTTTGAGAGATCATGACTTCAGTCATCAAGATTCAGGATCACAGGATATTTTGGTCTGGATACAGCACAATTCTGAAGTCTGGTATCTCCAGGACATGCATGTTAATAGGAATAAAGAAGTTAAACTGAGTATTTCCCTAGGTTCCCATGGGAACACAACATTTGCTTCCAGATCTGGATAGTTTCAAGATACTGTGTTAAAGACCTATTAAAATATAACTAAAAATGGTATTCCTAGATTTTTCAGTGACTTCCTGGTTAGTGTTCACTGGGACTAATGGGTGAAGGGGCAGAGACCCATTAAACCCGGGGGTACCTAGAAAAGAGGGTGCAAGTGAGGCTGAGCACCTAGGAAAGACATGGGAAGTAGCCAGAGGTGCTGAATGTTTGAAAAGATAACTCAGTTGTTCAGGGCTGGAATGGGGCTGACACTCATCAGTCAAGATACACAAGACAAGCTTTTATAGTGTAATTTGTTCATAAACTGATGCATTCTTTGCACTGTGTCTTCTCTGTGTGCTACCTGGCCACTTCCAGTACAGCTAAAGCTACCTGCTACCTCACATGTGAAATAGCTTCTGTAGTTCAGTACAAGTTCTGCAGGGAGAAGTTCATCACTAATTTGAGATAAAGAGGTTCTGCTTTTATCTCCAGAGGTGACAGAATCCAGCCTTTAGGGAAGACAAGAGGAATCCTGGGAAAAAAAGTCTAGCTAGAGCTCATGGAAGTTTTCCGCTTGCTACAAAAGAACAAAATCATTGAGGGAAGTGGCATTTATAAAGCAAAAGACACCTCCAGCCTTTAGAAACACTATCCACACATCTTATGCAGATTTCTGAACGTATACAACCACGTTCCTTCATTTCTTCTCTCCTTATGCTTTCTTTTTTGAGTGGTGAAGCCCTGGCAGAGGCTGCCCAGGGCAGTGGTGGAGTCTCCATCCCTGGAGACTCAAAAAGCACGGAGACAGGGCACCTTGGGACGTGGTTCAGTAGGGACAGTGGTGTTGGGCTGATGGTTGGACTGGATGATCTTAGAGGTCCTTTCCAAACTCAATGATTCTATGATTTATGATTCTTTCCATAGGCATTAGGACTTGCAGCCTAACCCAAACCTTGCTGATGCCAACAGGATGCTTTATTTCAATTGCCATTTCATTTCTCTCGAGTGACAAGATTACAGAACAGATCTTGTCTTCTCAGGAACACAGATCTGTTGGCAGTAATTACAACAGCCCAGTTGCAAGCTAACCTAAAAGCTGATGAAAATATAATTCTCCTTTTGAAATTAAACATATCAGGAGGTCTTACATGGAATAGCAAGAAAGCCATGGTGAGCATTAAACAAACAGATGAGATAAAAAATGTGCTAGACACTTATAACACTGTATACAAATGTACTCTATTAATAGAAAGATTTCTCAATTGCACTAATTTTTAAAGAAACAAATCCCTGTAGATGAAACAAGCAGACTAACAGAATTATATCTATTGGGCTATTCTTAAAAGATAGATAGGTAGATAGATAGATAGATAGATAGATAGATAGATAGCAGAAAGATAAATAAAATTAGAACTTTATCTAGAAGACTACTGGGATAACATAAATTAGGTTCTTGGAAAAAATACAGATTTAAACAAAAAGACAGGCTGTTTTTCAATCAGAGTCTTTGATCATTCAAGATAAGTATACTGGAAAATGAAATTTTCTGCTTTATTTGATTCTTTAGGAAATAATCTCTTTTTGCTCTGTTTCTACCTAAAGTAGAAAAAAAACCCCAAAAACCCAGCCCAAAAAAGAAACTAAACCCTCCTCACTGTTCTCTTACTGAACACCACTCTCTTCTCCCATTTCTGAAATCAATTTTGCTACAATTATCACATTATACACTAAACATGCTGCCACTACAGTGATACCAATTTGCTTGTGATATTTTCAATGTTTCCCTTAAAGTTCTTTATAAGAATATTCAAAAGAAGAAAACTGTCTGTTTACTGAATAATAAAACATAAACCCTATCCTCCCTCTAAACAAAAGCTCCATTGATCTTGCACAGACTTCAGTTTCTAATTGTACAGAAAACAAAACCCCCTACAGATGTCTGGAAAGGTATCCCGTGACGAGGAACTTCAGAATATTTATCTCATTTCTTAGATTGAAAGTGAGGTTGGAACTTGATCGTTTCACATAATACCAGCACACAGAGAAACTGCCTTTTTGTAAGGTGCAGACAAAGACATAAAATGCAGCATGTGGAGATGCAAGTCAAGCTGGGAATAAAACACAACTTCTTTTAAGCAACAGATGCAATTAGCTGTAACTTACTGTAGAAAGTAGCATGTTCATTAACACAGTAATTAAATTAAATGTTCATGTCTCTCTATAAAAGACAGAGCCTAACCCTTGGCTTTACAGCCTTCATGTCACTCAGAGAGAGACAGTCCCTGTACTCCAGAACCAAAAGGTGTAAGAGTTGTAAGAAGCCCCAGGAGGGCCCCTGACCAGCAGCTGCATCAAACTGTACCAGCAGCCAGTCCGTTCCCCTCTGGTGCCACTGCAGTGACAACTTCAAAAGGAGGGCTTTCCCTCAGCCATTACTCTCATGTTTAAACTACTCCTCATGTTCCTCATTGTGACAAGTGCTAACTTGTATGGGGCCACAGAGGGAAGAGCCCTTTTAGGATAGTTCTTCACACACACGGCAACAAACTGGTGCTTTTCAGCATCCTCAAACCACTGCGTTGTGGTCATTTTGAAAATCCCAGGGGAAGCAGTGATGAGATACAACTAGTGCAATCAAATTGTCTTGACTACATGAACTGTGGACCAGGCCCTCACTGCCCTAGTGAATTAAAACAGTTTTAGCAAGGATCCCTGATGGGGGGCCCTTTATGGGTTGCCATAAAACTTGTAGTTAGGACCAAGCCAGTCAAAGCCCAGAAGAACATCAGCCTTCTACCAATCCATGGCAGACAGCTCAAGAAAGACACAGATGTCACAAGTAAACACCACAAACCCTGTGAAGGGTGTTAACTATAGTTAACTATAAATTATGGACTGCCACCAATTGGGATGCTGTACCAGACTAAGATACGTACACCAGCAATGATGACTGCACTGTTCAGAGCACTTGCTATCAAACAGTTATCTTCCAGGATTGTTTGTACTAAAAACTATTCTCTTATACTGATTTTTCAGACTTTACATAGAATATTCTGCACTGGGAGCATGGTTGATGACTCGGAACAGGCTCCCCAGGGACATGGTCAGGGCACCAAGCCTATCTGAGTTCAAGGAACGTCTGGACAAGCCTTAATCATAAGATTCAGTTTTAGGTAGTCCTGCGAGGGGCAGGGAGTTGGACTTGATGATTCTTATGGGTCCTTTCTAACTCAAGATATTCTATGACCATATTAGCATTGACATTTAATGTGTTCTGGATAACATTTGACTCAAAGAACAATCTGTGCACGAAAAACTACAGTAAAATGGAGATTTTCTGAAATGGATTTCAAGAAAGCAACCTGCCACACCACATTCTTGTATCCTTCAGGCTATGGCAGTCTTGTCACCACGGTATTTTTGGGTTTGATTGGCAGCTATAATGAAAAAAAAAAGTATTTTTGGAGCACATTTATCAAACAGAGTTTTATAAATTTTATTGACGAATTAGCAACAACAACTGTATTTTGCCCTTTAAGTTCTTTAAAAATGTATGAAGATCTGGCATTACTGGCAGCCCCATTTACAGTGTGTGAAAAGGAAGAAAATAAAGAGATCAGGGAACAGCCAGCACTGGATATTTTCAGTGCATGTTATAACCCGAGAACACAAAAGAACCATTTTTCTTGCACTGCGGTTTGTCACCCTCTGAGTAGAGACTTGTAAATTTACACAGGAGGCAAGACAATCCCAATCCAATCTGAAAATATCTCAATCATTCAGTCTTTTTCCTTGACCCAACTTATCACTTATCTTCACAGCTCACAGCAGTTTCACCAGGATGCTCTGTCTTCAATTTTTTATGAGATGGCTCTCCCGGGAGAAGAGATGTGCAATGCTCTAAGGATCGTGCAATTTCATCAATTGTCCATTTGTCTTCATAAAGGACGTGCTCCTCCAGCGTAAACGGCCCCTGTTTGGTCCGGGTCAGCTCCTGCATCGTGGCACAGGTGGAGAGTTCTACAGTAAAGGAGAAAAGAGCATTCAGAAAAAGTGCATGGTCAATTTTAACTATTTCCTGCTCACTTAGAATGTATTTTTTCATGTAGCGTTTCCATTATTCCGCTTTGTTTGAAAAGGAAGTTAATGAAGATTTATCACTCATTTATATCTTTTTAAATTTGAGCAAAGGAATTCCTTGGATTCCAACAGATCTCCAGTGTAGTAAAGAGTTCAAAATCTGAAAGTTGTCAACAGGCTTTCCAGATTAAAAAGGAATGAAAACACACTAAACAATGACATGACACAAGCAGAACATACTGTATTCACAAGTGACTTAGAAAACCATACACTATGTTTCCACAGCCTTTGAGGCTTTAGCACAACTTGCACTCAAGAAAGATTTTTGACATTTGTATCCTGTGTCACCAATCAGGATAATATAAACTAAGAGAAGGAAAAATAAAAAATATAACCAAATGCTCTGATATGTTAAAGAAATACAAGAAGGACAGAACTACAGACTACAAAACATAACTGCAACCAGAGATAGCTTGAAAGCGCACAGGTACACTAGAATGTTCTCTCCTGTCCTTTCTGATGCAGGAAGATTTTTACTGCATTTTAAATCTTTTCAAAGAAAACAGCTGAAAACAGACTTTATCTTGGTTTGTCATTAAAGGGCTAAATACAGAATCATAGAACCACTTGGTAGGAAAAGACCTTTGAGATCACTGAGTCCAACCGTACCTGTTCACGACTAAACCAGACCCCTGAGCACCTCATCTATCCCTTTTAAACCCCTTCAGGGATGGTGACTCCACCAACTCCCTGAGCAGCCTCTGCCAGCACATGAGTACCCTGTTGATGATGATGAAATTTTTTCTGATGTCTAATTTGAACTTCTCTTGGTGCAACTTGAAGCCATTTCCTCTCATCCTGGGAGAAGAGACCAGCATGTTCCTCACTACAACCTCCTTTCAGGTCACTGTAGACAGTGATGAGGTCTCTCCTCAGCTTCCTTTTCTCCAGGCTAAACAACCCTCAGCTGTTCCTCATAAGACTTGTTCTCCAGACCCTTCACCAGCTTTGCTGCCCTCCTCTGGCAATGCTCCAACACCTCAATGTCTTTCTTGTAGTGAGGGGGCCAAAACTGAACACAGGATTCAAGGTGTGGCCTCACCAGTGCCGAGTACAGGGGCACAATCACTTCCCTGGTCCTGCAGGCCACGCTGTTTCATTACAGGCTAAGATGTCATTGGCCTTCCTGGCCACCTGGGCCACTGCTGGCTCATATTCAGCCAGCTGTCAACCAACACTCCCAGGTCCTTCTCTGCCAAGCAGCTTTCCAGCCTCTCTTACCCAAGCCTGTGGTGCTGCATGGGGTTGTTGTGTCCAAGTGCAGGACCTGGCACCTGGCCTTGTTGAACCTCATCCCATTGGTCTCAGCCCATCCACCCAGCCTGTCCAGATCCCTCTGCAGAGCCTCCCTGCCCTCAGGCAGATTGACACTTCCTCTCAGTTTAGTGTCACCCAGAACTTATTAAGGGTACATTCAATCTCTTCATCCAGATCACTGATAAAGATATTGAACAGAACTGAACATAAGCCAGCATGCCCAGACAGCAGTAACAGAAAGAGAATATTTGGCTTGCCTAAGCACAAATAACAACATTGAAATTCATAGGGTTGGTTCACATCATTTGCCTTCCTGATCTTCAAATTTATCATTAAAAAAAAAATTTAATGGATTATCTATTCTCCATCATGCAGTTTGATAAATACAGAGCACAAGACAAATAACCCTGTGGGAAAGCAAAACCACTCTTTTAGTTCAGGTAAAGGAGGAAGAAAACACTAGAAACACCATCACAAATGTAGAAGTCTCTCCAGCAGACAGGGTTTATTATGTGCATGGTAATGTTCTGTGCAATCTGTTTTCAAAATGTGATGAATAACGTTTAAAAAGACAGTATCTTTCTTCTTCTCACCCTTAATCTGAGTTAGCTTTAACATATGGAGGAGAGGAAAAAAAATAATCCCCTCTTGCCTCGTATTATCTTGTTCAGTGCTATTACTTGCTCCGTTTTTATCCCCCAGCACCCAAGGTCCTCTGGCAATTATTGAGCCTTTATTCACCCATGGCTCCCAAGGAAAATACCTTAGTATATAAAAATAAGTGATAGCACTACAATTCTGCAAAGTAACACACAGTAGATACACAAAATGACTTTTTTTTCCCCATAAACAGACACATTCATTCCTTAAACTGTCAGGGTTTTTTTTTCATGCCTACCTTTGCCAATGTCACTGACCAGGCTCCTGACATAAAAGCCACCGCCACATTCAACATCTGGAATGTTAACAGTGACAAGGTAAACTGTCAGTGCAATGTGAAATGTACTTTACATAGAAACATGCCCCCACACAAATGTAAAAATGCGCTAAGCAAACAAGCCAGTGATGAAATATTTATAGGATGCAACATCAATTATTCATCCTGTAACATATGTGTGGGTGAGATTGCTACGCCAGACAGGAGGGAAAGCAAATACAATGGCAACTGAACTAACTCACTAGAAATTAAGTACTTGCTGTGGTATGTTAACAAATGTTTTAGTCCTGTTCACTTTAAAGGTTTCAGAAGGTTGTTTCCTATTTCTAAAGATGAAAACAAGTACAGTTTAAACTGACTATCAATGCTTTTAAGATACTGCACACAGACAACTCCAATGAAATTTTTAAAATTCACCTTTAACTTTCTCTGCTCTCCCAGCCCTTCCCTTCCCCTCTGCCAAAGATCAGCTGCTCATCACCCAACCATAAAGCAAGGGCTGAATTCACACAGCACTGAGCTCTGTCACTCATATTTGCTCATCTTAGAACATCTGGTCCATCTTGTAGACAATCAACACAAGACATTATCTTGACCTTACAGTAGCACCAAATATTTACAACAGTCTTTTTGGTTTATTTATTAATGTGCTTCTTAATGTACTACCCAAGTTTCTTCATATGTGACAGAAGGATAAGATCTTCCTCCTCAATCAAGAAAGGGGCCTGACAGAAACATACTGGTCCTTGGTGCAAGCCAGGAGAGATGCCAGCAGGTCTGGGCATCCAGAGAAAGAATGGGCAAAGGGAAGCAAGCAGACGTGAGAAAGGAGGAGTGAGCTGGAAGCTGCAAAAATATGGACAGATGCAAATAATCCCCTGACCAGCCTCTCAGAATTCTCCCTCACAGAAGGATTACATATAATCAGCTTAACTTAAAACCAAAACACAATGCTTATACTGCGAAGCGAAAGTCTCTGCACATGGGCTCACACCAAAATAAGTAGCTGAGGGAAATGAAACCCATTTTACTCTCTTAGTCCCATTCTGAGTGTAAATAAACACTAACAAGCTGGGCATATCACTCTTTAGCCTTTACCCAGTGTGAACAGTGGTGGCTGGAACTGCTGGAGAGAGAGGCTGTACACTTTTACTGGCCGAGCAGGCTTTGCTTCAACTGCTTCTCCTCTCTTCATCAGAGTTGACAGCCTTTCTCCATCCTTCTTCAAAGCAGAATAGCTGATCAGATAAAGCATAAAAACGTGTGTCATAAGGTTGTAATAGAACAAGCTTTCCATCCTTCAGACCCTGTTAATATTGTACTACAGTAGTGTACATTTTACCCTTCTAATCCTCTCCAAGTGCTTATAAAAAAAATCCCAACTAGTAAGTGCTTCTGAAACCTCTTGGACACAGAATCATCCCATTTGCCAGTAGCTATGTAAACTGGAAAACAAGAGAAGGTCCTGCATTTATTTCTTGCTCTACAGATTTAGAAGTGTTTCAACAATCAACTTATAGATTGTGAAAACAAGGGTTTCTACGAGGGCTACAACCCTTGCAGCTGCCTCTAACATCCCATCTCTCAGAAGTCTGCAGGGCATACTCTGTTTCAGTGTTAGGTTGAACTGAGCAAGGGGAGCTTTTCAGGCAACTCCTGTAATTCTGCCTTGCAAAGGGTCTTCCCGGGACAGCAATTGTCAATTTATGTGGCCTTGTTCAGGTGTTTAGGGGACCACTATAGAATCAAAAAATAATTTCACTGATAACATAAAACTTTACCCAAAGCTCTGGTCTTGACAGAAAGATGCCCATAGAAAAATCAGAAAGAAATCTTGCTTAAATTAGCAGAGGATAATTTAAAACAGGTCATGTGAAGCAGAACACCTGCTGAATTACTGACCTTACAGGGCTCACACTGGACCCGCAGTAACCGACCCATCGCAAATGCGAAGGAAAGCATGTTAGTTCAAATCACCATAAAAGCCATCTGTCACAAGCTAAGTGCTTCCACGTTGCCAGTTACTACAGCTCACCTGACTGGAAGAAATGTGCTAAGCTACGGAAGCTCAGTCACTAATCGCTCATGCATACTCTAAGTTTACACAAAACTAATTTGAAGTCATTTAAGGCACTTCCACACAGATGTAAGCAAGTCTCCTCTTAGCCCACAACTAAAATGAAAGACTTGGAGCTTTGATTTCTAATTGAAAGACAGGAGAGCAAACACCAAGCCGTGCAAAGCTGTTTCAGAGTGCTTTGCTACTTTGAATTTACCCCAAAATCCACAGGCTCCAGATCACCATTTGTGTTCAAATTAGCATGACCTGCAGTTGCAAACGTTAAACTCCCGAGAGTGCCCTCCTTCTATTCTCTTGCCAAAGTACATCTTTTATTTCTGAGAGAACTGACTTCCGCTGACAAGTCCCAACAGCTGAATCTTTTGGTTGAGAAAAGACCTTTGAGATCACCGAGTCCAACCGTACCCGTCCACTACTAAAACAGATCCCTAAGCACTTCATCTACCCATCTTTCAAACACCTCCAGGGATGGTGACTCCACCACCTCCTTGGGCAGCCTCTGCCAGGGCCTGATAAACCTTTTGGTGAAGAAATTTTTCCTGATGTCTAATTTGAACCTCACCTGGCACAACTTGAAGCCGTTTCCTCTCGTCCTACCGCCTGTCACTTGGGAGAAGAAACCAACACCCACCTCACTACAACCTCCTTTTAGGTAATTCAGCCTCCTCTTCTCCAGGCTAAACAACCCCAGCTCCCCCAGCCATTCCTCTTAACTCTTGTTCTCCAGCCCCTACACCAGGTTTGTTGCCCTTCTCTGGATGTGCTCCAGCATCTCAATGTCCTTGTAGTGAGGGTCCCAAAACTGAACACAGGATTTGAGGTGTTCAAGGTGCGGTGGAACACAACTGCCAAGAGTGTCTGAATGTTGCGGAACTTACAGTGGAGGAACCTGCATGATGTCCCCTGTGAACTTCTGCAGCACATTTTCAAGATCTCCTCTTGTTATTTGGTCTATAGAAAGAAAACAGTAAGTACGTTAGCACTGATTACTCACATGAGACTAAGAGCATCAATCACATTCTGCAAACAGATACAAAGAAGAGTTCCCTCTCGTCTGAATTTAGATTGGGTGAAAAACATCAAAGAAAAGAGATAAAAAACAGAATGTAAGTAGGAGTGTGGATTAACACAAAAAGAGTGGAACAAACTGTCCAAGGTGATTAAGACAATCTGGACTCTTTCAGAAGGGCAGAAATCCCAATACACACTCTTTTCTTTTGCAATTTCTCTCTCTTCTTAATATAAAATTAATTTTTCTTGGGAACTATGCAAAAACTACAAAATTTGTCCTACTCTAAATTTTGTTAAAGGACCAAAAGAATGAAATGCTCATCTAACCTTGGCAAATTCTCTTTTGAGAGTACCTAACTGCAGGGAAAAATATAACAGATGATTAGAGAACAAAAGCACTGTGGCTTTTTTTTTCTAGTGAAGAAAAAAACTGCATCTGGAAGAACACATGAAATTTCCATATCAAACAACTAACCTGCAAAATGCCTACCAGGGTATTGTTATATATTAAGTATCGCAATTTTAGTGAAGAAATCCTGTAAAGAAAAAGATAGCTGCTTTAGGCAACCTACTCTTTTTAAGAGTACACATCCACATCTTTTATTAGAAGGCTATAACCTAAATAGCTGATTGCACTGGTCCTTTGAAATACTATTCAACAGAGATGAAATTCATCCCTAATTTGTTTAGAGAGAATAAACATAAGATGTGTAATCACAATACACTTCAGTGCCTTTCTTCTGTCTAGGACTTGACTAATCACGTTCCTTGTACGTTATATTCAATTAGTGTCATTCTGCTAAGTCAACACCATCCCGGAATATAAACCAACCAAATTTATTTATTGAGCCTTCATTATGTTTTGGAACAGATCTTTTCTTGCAAACCATACAAAACAGATGTACTTAGTGCTGTAAAGAAAAATGAGGAGGTTTCTTTCCACAGCAGCTTTGGAAGATGGCAATGTGGTACCGCACGCTTTGCAGCCTCAAGAGCAGATCTCTAGGCCCCAGGAGTGCCATTAACAGCAAGTTTGCAAGGCACAAAGTCAGCCAGGGATGCTGAAAGACCAATGTGCATCAGAATACAAAGTAGGAACAACAAAATCAGTTGCATGGTAAGACTGGGTCTTCTTCTGAAGAGCTTCTTACATGGTTATTGCAGTCTTCGATTTGCATCACCCTGGTTTAGCAACACACCACAACAAAGCTACATGGCAGAAAGTTAGCAGGATCCAGCTCTATGCCAGTGATCCTGTCAGCCTTCTTGTCAATCCCACATTGCTTCAGGCTATAATTCAGTATTTAAGATCTTAGCACGTGTCACTTTGGGTTATCTTTCAATTTTCACCTTATGAACTGCATTTGTGACTGGGGGCACTTAATCATACAATGGGTTGGGTTGGAAGGGATCATGAAGGTGATCCAGTCCAATCCTCTGTAGTAAGCAGGGACATTTTCAACTTTATCACGTTGCTCAGAGCCTCATCCAACTTGACCTTGAGTATTTCCAGGGATGGAGCATCTACCACCTCTCTGGGCAACCTGTGCCAGTGTTCCACGACTCACAGCATGAAAAATTTCTTCCTAATATCTAGTCTAAACTTCTTTTAGTTTAAAACCATTACCCTTTGTCCTATTTCTATAGGCCCTCCTAAAAAGTTTTTCCCCATCTTTTTTATAAACCCTCTTTAAGTATTGAAAGTCTTCAATAAGAGCCTTGTCTTCTCAAAGTTGAACAATCCCAATCTCTCAGCCTCTCTTCGTAGGGGAGGTGTTCCAGGCCTTTAATCATTTCTGTGGCCTCCTCTGGATCCCCTCCAACAGGTACAGACAACGGAGATGATTACAATTGAGTTCAGTTCCTGCTTTTATCTCTTATTCCCCAGATGGAGAGGCTACATCCAGCCTCTGAGGAAATCACTCACACTATAGGTAATCTCTATCTCAGGAAAAGAAAAAAAATCCCCACATGAGGAATGATGTATTAAGCCATTAACAAACAAACTTGTGTGGTGTGTTATCAAGGTAAATATTTACAGATGAGTTTGCTATGATCCAGAATAAATCATATTTGTCTTCTGCAAATCGTGGCACGAGCTGGCTGGTATTATATTCTGAAAAGATAAAACTACGTGCTTTGCTTTTAGTATTTTTTTCAGCAGTTAATGGACTGCATTGGACTCTTGCCCTCTCCCTCTCGAACAACACACAAGCTGGCAGAACTTTCACCCAGCTCTCAGTCATAAAGAATGGTTTATTAGTCTCGTCCCAATCAAACAGTTTCACTGTGTCTGAACTGTTTATTTGTCCCAGGTGTCTGTTTGGACTCGTGGCTCTGCAGGGCACACAGCCCACACTGTGAACCAGCTCCTTCACCCCCTTTCAGCTCCCACAGGGCAAGTATGGGGGTTATGCAGCCCTGCTGCCCAGGAGAACTGTTTTCCTTCAAGCCCTGTGGCCCACCCGTCTCCCTTACCAAGTGGTGGCGTTAACAGCTTGTCTGGTCAGCAAGTTCAGGGCCCTCCATAAAGCACAGTAAAGGAACACAGCCACAAAGGCTAATTAGCATCAACAGCCCCTAAAGCTTCTGACTGTTTCTCCGCTCCTGAGAGCCAAGGGTTGAGAGATGTTTCTGCAGTACACATTATGACTGCCCTTGCTGCAGAGAATTAGCTTGTTCCTCCCAATAGCTTCACAGCAAATACCCAATAGCCCCGTCTGCGATATGGCACGATGAGTTTTTCCCAGAAACAGGACTTAAACTGCAGCTCTGTGTCCTTCCAGAGAGGGGTGTGGAGGCTGACGCCCTGTTTCACAATGATTTCAGTGAAGATTGTCCAGGTTTGGCCCACGGGATAATTGCATCCAGTCCCCAAGAATAACAACAGCCTTAGCTGAGAACATAACGATTGTACCTGCTCTGTGAGGGCACTGTGTGGAACACATTCAATCCAACACTGTTTTCTAAAGCTCTTCCTCAGCTTGTAGACTGACGTTGTGGTTATGAGATTTCTGCACAACCTATGTGTCTTCCAGTGGACCTACAATTCTACGAGTATCCCACAGCACCCAAACGTTCTGTCCTCCAGTGCTTCTAAAAACATTGAGAATAAGCCTATTTAGCTTCTAACATGGTAACTTTAAAGAGCAGTTGTGCTTCTAAACACTAGTGATCTGCCAAAGAAAGGAGATGGGGGGGCAAAGGATGGAATCCAGGCTAGCTGTTTTATCATGCTAATAAAAATGATAACTTACTTCAGGTACCAATTACCAGATACCACAAACAGTGTGGGAACCTGTAAGAGCTGCTAAGAAACCAGTTCCCTATTATTTTTTGTTCTTTTCTTTCCAGGTTGTGAAAGAATAATGGCAAACACATTTGGTGCATCGCTGGTTAGTCCTACATTGTCTCTAAGATGTCCTGGGTATTATGGAATGTCCATTCCAATAAAGTCACAGTGTAGATAAGTTCTGAAGCCTTAAGCTCTTGCACTGTGCTCTGTGGGTCAGAAAAGTTCATTTATTCAAGTTGCTAGGACACAGACTGCGACCAAGAGCAAGATTTGGTAGATGAACATATGTAGAAAGCAGTTTATGCCATCCTCATTTGATGTTGAGCAATCTGTAGTTAAAGGGGCATCCTAGAGGGAAGATCCAAGTAACTTATTGCTCTACTGGCCTTGAAGGGTGTTACTAAAGGAGCACTGATGGGACTACACTCTGAAAGAGGAAAATTCTACTGGACACAGCACATCATTTGTCAGCCTGTCAAAGATTTAAAATGACACAGTCCTGCCCAATTCTATTTTCGCCCTCCTAATCTAATGCCTGGTTTGTTTTTTCCCAACAGATATGCACACTTGCACTGGACATAATTGCTTGAAGCTGGTTCAATTATATGAGCACTGAAGTTGAAGATGAAATAATCTTAGTTTGATTTCACATTTAAATTTACTTCATAGAGACTCAAACATCTCTTCCGCTTTTCTCTGACAGAGACCATTTACGCCTTCAAATTAGATCAAGTATATGGATATGATTATGCTTACCATAAGGCTTTTCTTCAGTTACTTTTCCTGTAGCATCTAATGTGTCAGTAGCTTTGCCCAGGAGTCCGATGGCAGTGTACTTCTGAGAAGGAAACAGAGAGACACTACTGAATCAGGTCTTCAAGGCTGTTTCTCTTTTCTATTTTACATAAGGACTGCGAGTACCAAGTACTTCAATTCAGGACAGGAAAAATACTACCTGAATAATCAATCCAGCAACTTCGGGTAAGCAAAAGTAAAGATGAAAAGACATGGAACTAAACAAAAATTAAATCTTGCATTACATGTGCCTATGATTTCAGTTTTAGAAACCCCAGGAAGAAGCAACATGGTGTCTGATTTTTGCTATAAATACACCAATACCATAAAGAAAATAACAGGGTGGTAAAATCAAAGTCTCTGTGGGGTGTCATAAGTCACTGCTGAAGCAAGGCACACAAAGTACCTTTCACACACGATTTTTCTGCTCCCTTACAACTTATAAAAGACACGAAGACCTTTACTTCTGAAAGCAAAACACCCACTTCCAAGGCAAGTCATTACAGCAGTTCTGCCATGAAATGTATTGATGTGTAATAGCCTAAAGCTGGAGTTTTGAACACGCAGAATCCAGTAAGGACCTTGTGACCAGCACAAGGAGTGCAAGGCCACCGAGTAACGTCTCTGCTCGTCACACGTTCTCCAAATATTTCCATTTCAGGGTTTTTCCTTACACAGTTCTTCTCTACAGAATTCTTCCATCTATCTGTTTGTAGCTTGCAAGAAGGAATTAACCTGTTTCCCAGGCCTTGTCTTTCCCAGCTCTTGTCTTCCTTGCATGTCACCGGATGTCTTTCTTTCTACGCTTCCACTCTAAGTACTGACAGCCTGTGGGCAAACGGCGGAACCTGCTGAAGCTGAGAAAAGGCCTCCCACGACTCAGCTGCCCAATGCCTTTTCACAAGGCCACCAACACACGGAGACTCAGTCTGTAACACGAGTTTGGGTCAAGTCTGGAGATACCTCCAGGTATTAAAATCCACGGTTTGACCCACTGCCTACCCCATCCCGTTCCATTTACCTCAGCCCCGTGTTAAGTCCAGAGGCCTTCAAAGTAAACCATTTACATAGCCTGGGAGAGAAAAATCCAGGTGTTCCACAGGCCTAATTCCCAGTAACGTTTCAGTGAACTTACTCCCAAGGATGTATCTTCTAGAAGCTGTCTGACTGAATGCTACTGGAACACATCCAAGCAGGCATAAGCACTAACGTTTTACTCTTTGATGCAATGCATTCCTTCTCATGGACTTGCAAAATACAAACAGGCTTAAGTAATAATTGTGTAGGCATCTAAATGACACCTACACAATGGGACTACTAAGACAAGCCTTGATTTTGTTTCTTGTGACAACCTGCCACTTGCATGTATTTCTTCAAGCAAATGCCACGGAATGGAACCAGCAGGAACAGTCAGGCAACTGCAGAGGAGTGCAGACTTCAACATAAAAATAACTGTATTCTTTGCTTACCACATTAGGGCTACTTTTTTCCCTAAACAGTGCAGAAGTCTGAATCTCCTGACAACTCTTCAAACTCAGGCATTTTAAAATCAAATACTTTAGAATACACGGAAAAGAAATGAAAGAGAGAATGTATCAAGGCGGCTCCACAACAAATATTATTTAAATAAACTTTCAAGTATATTATCTGCTTATAGGACCAAAAAATTGCCTGCTTTCTGAGATATTTAATGATCTAGTTCTTAACATTTAATGGCATAGCTAGAGGCATTATTCGGCAACTATTCTCGAGGTTAATAAAAACGTGAGCAGGTCTTCATAATCCTAGCACGATTTTAGCAGTTCAGTAAAACTCTAAATATGAAGGTTTGAAACCTCACATAACATCTTCAGGTGTTTCCAAAGTGAAGTACTGATACTACTTCAGTTTGAATTACTTTCTTCATCTTAATTCTGGCTTTGGCTATCTTACTTCAGGCTGTCTGTTACAATAGCATGCTGTATTTGAACTCCCAGCAGAGACGTAATAGCGTCTGCGTGAACAATACAACCCAAATCTCAAAACATGACTTCCCCTTTAACTTCTGCAAAAAGCCATCCTATTTGTAAAAAGACCATCTTTAAAAATTAGTCACAAAAAGACTCAAGCCAGCAATGCAATAATCTACAAAGAAGGCTATAACAGGTCAGGAAATTACGAATTGCAGTTGGTTTATGATCAGTCTCTGGAATGCCCTTGGCTATCTACAATTATATATCATAATTCTTACTGGCCACTTAATAGGGTTTCCCTCCCCTTTGTTAGTATGCAGGACCTGGAGACTGTAGAAGATAACAAAGTCCAGACAATCTTTTGTTCCTTTTATTTTGTGTCAAAATTCAACACTAACTCTCTTTAGACTGTAACTCACACTGCCCTCAGAAGCTCCCAATGGATTCTGAATCACTTAATAAGTCTTTGGTGACCCTTTCTCACCTGTGCTGGCAATCATTTAATTCTTCCAGTTTTATAAAATACATCTAGGGGCATTCTTCCTGTACTCTTACATTACAAATCACTGCAGGAACACAGACAGCAACTGCTTACAACCATGCTGCCTTCAAACCACTCAACCTGAAACAAAAAAAAAAGCAAGGTAGGGGGTGTTGCAAGCAGTGGAAAAGCCTAGAGAATGCAGACTGTGACAGGAAATGCATTAATTCCAACTTCTGATGGCGGCCTGCATGGTCCAAAGCAGAGCCACACAATTGTAGAACAACCCTGAGGGAATACAGACCTTCCCAAACCTGTCCTGCATTAGGGAATGGCTACATCTCTTAGCTGCCTAGAAATTACTTTCTTGACCTTATGGCAACTGAAACAAAAGGCAAAGTGATCAGAAGCCCTCAAGTACAAGCAACTCCTTCATTCACACTAATGAGGAAACAGCCTTAAGAAGATGCTTTACAGTGACAAACCATTGCATTCTATCAATGATAACGTGAAAACTCCATCACACAGATCAGGGGATGTGGGGGATGCAACCTGAACAAGACCAGAAAGATAGTGAAGTGCTTTGGCAATCAGACATTTGCTACCAGACTTGTGGCTAGAAAGAAACGACATAAAAGCCAGGACTGGAGAAAGAATGGGATGACAGGAGCCCCTTAAGAAACAAATTGCAAATCTGACAGACTGTAGGAAGAGGAATTTTGTTTGAGTCACAACCACAGGGCACCACAAAATTCTCACAAATAATAAACGATATTAAAATAATGTTTTAATAAAAGAATAGCTACCATTTGGATTTTATTTCCTATCCAATTTCAGAGAAATCCTTATACTAACATGGAAAGTATATCCATAAAAAGAGAGAGAAAAGGCAAAACCTTATCAGAATAAATATTTAAGTGTGAAAGGAGGAAGAGGAGGAGAAGGAAGAATCTCCTCCTGTTAGAGGAGATAGTTGTTCACTGCACAACCCACCCCAGGGAGGCTCCAGGAGGCTGAAGCCCCTGGGCTGACCGCCAGGCACGTCTGCCCCACTTACTTGTGCAAATGCCAGACAGACCATGGCATCGAGTTCCTCAATTCTCACTGTTAATACATCAAAGGGTTTTTTTTGGAAAGAAGCCAGGGACTTGGAATCTTAAATTATAACATGTTTTAAAAGCTTTTTCAAATACGGAGAAGCAACACTTCAGAAGAGCTAGACAGAAACACCAGTAATTACGAAATAAGGTCACCAGTAGCTGTCAGGAAGATTTTAAGATGGCTCCCACTGCAAGGATTTCCCAGGCAAGCAATCTCTCTGGAAGAGGCAGTTCATGAGAGTTCATCCAAGGATGACCCATTTTCTAATCACAGCAGCAACAGAACACAGAAGTGTAAAAGGAAAATTAATAAATAAAGGTTACAGTCCTCAAGCAGGGAAAGAGAAGCCATATCCAATAGAAACAGAAAGTCAAATCTATGCAAAGTGATGTCTGTGTGGGGCTGATGAGTTTGAGGGAACACAAAATCAAATAAAAACAAACTAACAAAGAAGCAAACCCCAAGTGCTCTGGAGAACCTGAAGGAAACCAGAGTGAGCACGCAGCAGGCAAGCACTGACTGGAGTTAGCGCTCCTGTGCCCAGCCCATCCAGTCCCTAGCTTGGTGCAAGAACTTAGGCCACAGAGACAGTGAAGAGGCCTTAAACTCTCAGTTTTAGAGTAACATTCAGTTTGTGTGTAATCATTTCCAAAGCACAACTAAGGTGCTCTGGATTTAATGTTTACATAACTTTTATTTGCTGTTTGCAGCTCCCAGGGGGTTCCAGTATGCTGATCATCCACCAAACCAGTGCATGAAGTAGACAAATAAGCTGGGAAAAAAATAAGGGTTGCCATAGTTTCAATTATTTTCCAAAACAAAGCACTCTCACTAAGCAGATTCCAATATATTAAAAGCACAGAGCCCTAATCTCTTAAAAGCAGGTTGCACAGAGGCAAAGAGAAGACTGCAGGATGAGAGAAGAGTTCCATATTTCACGAGAGAGCAAATCCAAAATTATCAAACACCAAACATGTCCTCTTAATATACACAACATGACAACTTCTCTTCTCTACCATTCATTTCTTTCTCCTAAAAGAAAAAGCTGACTTTGTGCTAAGCCTGCACTAAATTTTATTTACTGCTAGATGCTGTAATTGTGCTGTCATTGCTGAAGAACTATCTGATCTTTACTCTTGGACTAACAGGGTTTTTCTGACCTCTTATTTAAAAAGTTCAAAAATACAGGGTGAATAGATTTTCAATGTGAAGGACTAGAATCACTTGTACCAGAAATCCACAGAAGATACTTCAGGTGAAATTCAGTGAAGCTTTAAGGTGGTAGCTGAAAACTGTAGCAAGTTTAGATTTTAGTGCTAGAGAGAGGGCGGGAAAGGGGATGGGAGGGGGAACAAGCCCGACAGGAACACAAGGTCACCCAAGATAGCACCATGGCCACGCACCACTGACAAACACAAAACAAGCTCACACCATCCAAGAAGGGTGCAGCCTTATGTGCAAAAGCGGAGGCTTGAAACCCTCAGTCTCTTCATGCAAACCTTTTCTGACACTTGGTGGGAACCTATCACGCTCACCAATATGTCTCAGGTTGGCTCTTAAATTTCATCTGCAGCTTCACAACCTGCTCTTCACCTGTTTCCTCATTCTATTTCCTAGCATCTACACCACAGATTAGCAAAAATAAAGACGACCTTCAGCTCCTATCTGAGCATCAGTTTTAAAGAAATTCATAATTCTCTGCCCAGAAACACAAGACAGCCCCTCCAGAGGGTAAGACTTTATGGGTACATACAAATTCACAGATAAAATTGAATGCATGAAAGCCTTTAGGTGAATTCAAAGTCACTGCTAATGCTAAATTCTAAAAGGCACTGCTAAGAGCACATCCAAGTTACTAGAAAGGAAGGATACAGAAAACAATGCAGAATGGTGAGTTTAAACCTATTAACATAGTTTCTTCTTTTTTATTAAGGGGGGGAAAAAAGCCATGCCATGTTGCAGCCTTGACTTATTCTTTTTTTTTAATTAATGCAAGCCAAAATTGTACATGCACACATAGCACAGACATACACACAATTACAGAAAGGTCAAGAGGAAAGAGGGCAGCACTGACCTGGTGAATGGAAGAACAGAAAAAAATAAAAATCCCACTAGAGCGTGTTCTTAAAATATCCTGAGTTTTTGGAGGAAAGAGCTTCAGCAGCACAATAGGTGCAAGTCTTTTCAAAATTTTCAACAGTTTAAAGAAAGTGTGAATATTAATAGAGCATGAAGCTGAGCTATTAATAGATGAGGCCACTGGGGTTAGCATAAGAGAGACTCGAGTGACAGACAGCATGTTAAGCCAGCTGACTAATGGTACCACTGCAGGACAGTGGGTATCTGTACTATTGAGCAACTGTGTCTCCTACACTCTGTTTGGGGGATAACAGGCAGGGCAGGGAAGAGAAAATATTCAAATCAGCCTCTTCTTATGATTTGTCACCCAAAAAATTAGGTTAAAAATTTGACATATGTTTTAAAGTAACAGATAACTACAGATGCCAATACTGCATAACTTGTAAGGGGCACACTTAAAACTATTTTATCCAGCTAACACTTCAGCCCATCTTGACTCCTGCATCCTCTGCTGTGCAGGCTTAACGTTCTCACAGAGCATCTTGTTTTGTACAGACAAACTGCAGGTTTTGATAACACCTTCTACACATTCTCAAAACACATCAACCCTAACATCACTCATGTCTTTTCTCAGCCACCCTTTTACATAAGCATTTTCCTTGTGACAAAATAGAGGCGATGACCATACTTTCATAAACTGGTGAGGCACTGGCACAGGTTGCCCAAAGTAGTGGATGCTCCATCCCTGGAGGTGTCCAAGGCCCGGCTGAATGAGGCTTTGAGCAACCTGGTCTAGTGGGAGATGTCCCTGCCCACGGCATGGGCGTTGGAACTGGACGATCTCTAAGGTTCTCTCCACCTCAAACCATTCTATGGTTCTATGGAACTGACACAGATCTCTAGTTAATACCTTAAGACTTTCAGGGAACAAGGAATTCATAGTTAGCAATATAAACCAACACACAGAGCACAGAAATCAATGCTAAGATTACATAAACGATGGTAGGCTTTGAAACAACCTCCTCTGCTCTGGAAAGAGGTCACGGAATTACAACAGGAAGTTCTGGTTTTGCAAAAACTTTTTCAGCTGTCAGTAGTGGCTAAAAAAAAAGCCAACTATTATAAAAGCACTTGGATATAGCTGTTACAGAGTAGGGGCATAAGTAGGACAAGTTTTATTAATAGAGATGACATCTTTGCACTCTATTGTGCAAACACAAAGGAAGTATTCCCTGAACGTTTGCACGATACTGTAACATATACCATGTAATAGAAATGTCAAGACTTCTTTGTCCTATGCCTGTATTTCAGGAATGTAATATACTTCATCTAACACACAAAACGGTAACTAAATGGGTGAAATTAAGCAACTACTACATGTCAGGAAGAATTCACCCAGTCAGTCCAGAATGGCTGAAACACATCCATCCACCCGTAGGTTAACATCTCTCATAAAATATTCACTCCATCCCCCATCTGCCAGTCCTGTTTCTCAAGGGAAACCTATAAAACACCTTTCAAAACAAGCCTGGGAACTAAAATTCATAACTCCACTGGGTTCAAAAAAACCCATGGACTCAACAGATACATTGGATTTATGGCACACTGTAACATTACCTCACACTAACCCCTTCACATGCCACAATGTATAATCTACCAGGCTCTCTCCTTCCCCTAGGAGATAACCTTATCATCTCTTTCTTTCCTCTCCTACCTCCCCTTGTAAGGAAAGAATAATTTCTTTGGGCTGGAACAGAGGCAAAGTAATGACATTTTGTGTAGCTACAATCCATTTTGCTTAAATGAGCAGGTCACGTACTGCACTCTTTTTTGTTACCTCTCCCATCTCAATACAAACGGAAACTCAATTATAACCCTTGGTTACTGTGGGTGGGATACCATAAACTGAGAGGTGTGAGAATGTAAAAAGGCATGAACTGCAGAGTGAAAAATGAGGAGGCGTTGCAGGTGAAAAATTTTCAAGGGAAAGAGCTAAAATGCAAATAAATCACTTTTGCTTGGATCCCTCCAGGACAAATGTAGGCAGCTGGATATGACAATACTGCAATTCAGAAGCAAAAGCCCAACTAAAACCACATAAGCAAGATGGGATCTGAAGAATCATCCAGCGAGCAATAACAGACCCTCTTGTCTTGTGACTAGAAGACTGGCTGACCTGTTCTAAACAAACCTTGCTACTCTACATAGGAGATAAAATCATTTTCTAATTCTATTTTATTAAAACTGGAAGTAAAAGGTAGTCCACCCGTATGGAACAGTTCTGAGGTCTTACCCATACTGCTTGCTCACCCAGAACTGTTGGCACACCACACTCAGAAGCATTACCTAGTTTTTCTTTCATAGAATCACTGAATGGTTTGGGTTGGAAGGGACCTCAAAGCCCATCCAGCTCCAACCCCTGCCATGGGCAGGGACAACTCCCACCAGACCAGGTTGCTCAAGACCCCATCCAACCTGGCCTTGAACACCTCCAGGGAGAGGGCATCCACAACATCCCTGGGCAACCTGTGGCAGTGCCTCACCACCCTCAGCATGAAGAATTTCTTCCTAATGTCTAATCTGAATCCTTCCCTTTCCAGTTCAAAGCCGTTCCACCTCACCCTATCACTACTTTCAGAAATGGTCTAGAAGATATCTGCCTCACTGAACGCTAAACAAATCTGGAACACACTTAGTTTCAAAATCCATAGCTTCTATTTTAGACCTGAGAAAGGCCTTGTGTATCCAGACACCTGGTTTTCTGTACTATGCCAATTAGTCTAATAATAAGTATTACCCATACCCACAAATTTTGCCCTTCCAAGAGAATGTTAAAAATATCAGAATATGAAAGAGAAAGCAGAACACATCATTGTGCACTGTATGAATAAGCAGTTACTGCTTTAAAAGAAAGCAAGACGAAGGCAAGAATCAGCAGCTGATACTGCAGAGAAATTTTTAAGATTAAAAGTATGAGCACACATCGCCAAGAGGATCCTTCAAAAGGAAAGTCAACTCAGTTTTCTTGTACTCATAGATCAAATATACGAACTGGAGCATAAATCGCTTCTGAAATATATTTAAAAGAAAAAAAACACAGTGAGGCTCTTTAAAAAGAAAATTAGGATTTCCAAAGGAATAGCACTTACACTGTCATGGTGTGCATGTTAATGTACAAACACACACACGTTGGCAGAGGAACAGAGGTCTCAGAGATGCTGATTACTTATAAGCCTCCTGTAAACAGGCAGATAGAGGAAATAAATGTATTGCAGCTTCCACTAAGAAAAAGGCTCCAGAGGGAGCCCCACTGTATTGCCGGATACTGGAGTCCACATGGGGCTTTGGTGTCTAACGAGCTGTAAACAAACAAAGTCACAAGGAAGGACTTCATTAGTCCTGCTCCTTATAGAACTACTAGATGTGCTTTTTAATGCATTATTAATTCATTGAACTCACTGCCAAAAGATGGAAGCTAAGGACTTAATTCAAAAAAAGAGTTCACAGAGAGAGCTAGCAACCTTTATGTTTGAGCAGTTAAGGGATACAAATTAAAGCCTAATTTTTAGGACAGTAAGATAATCACAGGAAGTAAAGAAAAAACCTTCTTTATGGTCCTCTTGTTCTGCAGCATCTGGCGTGAACCCTCTAGAGAAACAATTCTGCAATACACAAGCGCTAATCCTGGAATCACGCTGCAAGAAGTGACTTACATGTCTCAAATTCTCTTAGGTGATTTGGACCAATTCCTGCTTAGGCAAGCCCTCTCTCACAGGATACAAGCGTGACTGGCAAGTTTTGAGACCTGATCATCAAACTAGCACAGCATTCAGAAGATATCAAATCTTTCCAGTTATAATAAATCAAAGGTGCCACATCATCAAGACACAGATGTATCTTTATTCTCTCCATAATCTCTTTCTCCTCCTAGTCCTTGTGATCATTTGGAGTTTGGGTTTTACTCTATCTGGTGATTTGGGAGATTTTTAGTGGACAGTGCTTCATTCTTGAGAAGCCATAACTTTTGAGACTAGATTTTATATCTTAACTAGTCCCTGCCCCGGCTTGTGCAACCAACACAAAGTACTTGGGCAACCACCCTCATGCCACTGAGCACTTGGGGGTTCAGAATACGTGTGGACCATGACAAGTGCATCCTCAGATAAAGACAATCCCTCCATGCTTCCTGCTCATCAAGAAGCAGCAATTTCCAGCACAGTTTGATGGGCAGCCAAGTCCTGGCTTCACTCACATCAATATGACTCAAAGTCTCTTAGGGTGAAACCAGATGTTATCTCACTGAAAAACAGGCAAATTAAGCATGGAACTGTAGTCTGAAAATGTCAATTATCCTGGTTTATCCCGTCTAAAAATAAAGGTTGTGTGTTTTGGGAGACATCTCCTCCAATGGAAAGTATTAGAATAATGAAGAATTTAGTTCGTTGCTCTTCCTTTTTTCCTTCCCTGACGAGTCCCAGATGATTTCCCTTATTGCCTCTACGTAACAACACATTCTGGTAGATTAGAGGTTTTAAAACAGGATTACTGTTTTAGAAACTGTGCTGCTAGCTCACATTTTCTAACCCATTTCCCCTCAAAAAAAATCACTTCTACATTGTTTGAGACAGACTAGTCACCCGTAAGACTGAGAAACAGAAACAATTTACCATAATAAAAATCAGTCCAGGCCCATCATGTTCATTTTACTGGTGAAGCAGGAAATATTTTCTCATTTTATCATCTTTATTTTGCAAATACAATAAAGCAATTTCTCCCAAAATAATGCAGTGCAAAAAGCCTAAGCAGGAACGAGTCTGTGTCCCAGAATGCCAAAAGGAAAAGAGATGCTCTGACGGATCATGTATTAAGTGCTCAGTACTTAAATTCCAGATCCAACAGGATTCAGCTTCTCTCGTCTACTTGGAATATTTGAAACAAAATAAAGCAAACAAACAAACCTAAGCCAGCTTGCATATATTTTTTAATTTCTGGATAAATATTAAGAATTCAATGAGAAACCTGGAACACAAAGCATGTATTGCCCTTGGCTGCATATTTCTATTTGTTTTGAGTTAATTCATAAGGAGGTCAAAGCAATGGAGAATGAGATTTGCATTCAGAGAGTGACACTCTTTGTATAATGTGCACAAGTTGCAAATCAAGTGATGGTGTTCAGAGCTGCCACACAGAGTCAGGAAAGTTTCACACAACGTTTGGGAAGAAATCAGACACAGTCCAATCTCTGGCAGAGCCACCATATGGAGTTTACTGCAGTAACATACGTTCTGGCCACTCAGCATTGCTGTGCTGCCAACAATGATAGACTGAACTATTTCTTTACAAGACACATTCCTAAAACCAAACAGTAAATCCTAACCCGAGAGGCTCAGACAGTTCATCTGAATCTTTGTAGAAATAAAAGGAACAAAAGGAAAACATCACACTTCAACATGCACTTTAGCATCCACAATGGTAAAAAGATGAAATATGAGTGTAAAATCCTAGCACACGGCATGGGATGCAAAAAAATACTCAAGCATATTTAGACAGTCATGGATTTATCAGTATTGGATCTTACACTATATTATGAGCCTTTGTTGTCAGTGTGGTAAAAAAGAAGAAATAGGCAGATATCTGTGAGAGATCCTTCAACTTCCTTAAGCCTCTGAAGTTACTGTGTGCCTAATTTATTGAAGTATAAATAGAAAATAGGAAAGCAGGGACAAGACAAGCTCCAAACAAAGGTTCACGACCTGCAGGACATTAGCTACCTCACACTCTCCATCACACTGGAACACACAAACATCTGCAGTGCAAGAGCTGATCTACTTTAAGGATGTAACTTTGCTTGCCTCACTGAATGATGTGCCTCCAGCCTACACGGACCTGCAGCCAGGTGAGAGCTGATGGATCTAGCTGGGGTACCTTGCCAGACTGCCCTCATTGGCTATTTCTCCTCTGTGTCCCCCTTCCTTGTCCCTCAGCAGCAGCTATGAGTCATCTTGAGCTATCTGGGCACAAGGTTTGGCTCAATAACACTCCTAATGGCTACACGACTTCACTGCGAAGTCGCCAAGGAACACACGTATGCTTTCTTCTGCCTAAAAGGTTGAAACTACCTCATCCCTCACAGCTGTTTGTACTGTGAACATCAGCTTAAGAGATACTTCAATTGCTTTACGTTCTTTTATTTTTTTAAATCAACAATTTTCAGATATTCAGCTATGACGGCTTAATTTAGCTGAAGTATCTCAATGCTTTTTGTAAGTTGAAAGTTCTTCAAAAGGAGATGTCAGGTGGTAACTGTTCATGCTTCCATTGTAAATCCAGCTCCAGTCCAGCTGCTTCCTGCATGTTTCAAACACAGATGCCTCTGAAATCTGGTCCTATAAATCAAACGCAAACCCACTGCTGCCAGTGCGAGAGACTGACACCAACTATGGTCAGATTTGGACTAGACTCTACAGCCACATCTTTTTATCCTGGTTGCACTCTCTTTCCTTTGAATTGAACTGCAGATTGCCTATCAAATTCTAACTCAAGTTACCAGTTCAGCACCTGTAAAGAGCTTAAGTGTTCAGATCAAAAGAGAATGGGAAAAATAGGAGAATAAAATGCATTAGAAAGGCTATCAATTTGCTGAGTTGATTATTGATTTTCCCTGAGTATAAGATGAAATCTGGAGAGCTTAATTGATTTCTGCATCTATCATTCTTACCTAAATTTCTCATCTAAAAATAACGGCTGGAACCACAGAATTTTACTTGCAAAGACGGAATCAACACTGGTAGATTATTCCTGGGAGTACACGCGCTTGTTTGTGCATGTAACACTTACAAACCAGAGTGCAGCACCAAAGACACAGCACCACTAATCATAAGTAGCAATGAACACGATCGCTACCTGTCTCGGCTCAAGTTTGGATCAGCTGAGGCAGCCACAGGGATTTGTTATCTCTGTCATTTTACATGTGCCTATCCATGTGTTTGTAGAGCATCCATGTACAGGAGCTGCAATCTGGAATGATGGCTATTATCACAAACAACAAAACTCCTACTTCCAGAAGGTGCCTCTTAAGCACCGTGGTATGCAAGAAGAGAGAAAGGAAACAAAGACCATCTGTTAGTTACTGCAAGCTAAATAGCAATTATATATTATCTATACATAAGGAAAACGACCAAAAACTGAACCTACATACACAATCACATCCCAAAGACATAATTTACAGTGCCATCCTCATTACAGTTTTTCTTTTATTCTGTTGAAAACACTAAATATTATAGAAATCTTCCTGTAAAATACGAATTTGGTCTTTGCAGTAAACACAAGACAAACAAAGGTTTTAAAATAACCATTTTGGACATGAAAGTCTTCATATCAACTCTCTGACTAAATGGAAAAAGAAAGCAAAGCACATATTTAAACTAAATGTGCAGGATGGTTGAGATACTGTGTGTTGATGCAGCTATTAACGAAAGACAAAAAGCAAGCAAACAAACAAACAAAAAACCTTTAAGACATGTCATTTAGCACTCCTTACCTTGGAACCTGCCAACATAGTTTTCAGCATTTTTGTTCCTTTTCCAATACCAACCACTGCAAAGACAGAAGGAGAAATGCCACTTCAAAACCAGCTCCACAGTTCCCTTATTCAACACCATTCATCACTAAATATTACACTAGTCAGAAACACAGCCTTTTATGCTCTGTTAGCATGTAAAGTCAATGCTTATGAGAAAGTACCTCTGATGTTCAAACAATACAAGACTAGTGAAAGGAAAACAATCTAAAGCAGATGATGAAAAGCTTCATCTACTATTAAAATGCTTTAATTTAACCCCTAGATTTATTCCTCTTTTAATCACCAAAGAAACATATAGTGCAATTAATGCTGCTTCTGGTTTGATGAAGGCCATGGTTCACTAATAATGAATGTAGCCTTCATTGTAACTAAATAGCCCTTTTAAAGGTTCATAGTGACCAAGAGTAATACAGCCAAGATAGCATAATGAAACTGTTTATCAGCCTTACAGCAGGAAAGTAAAACAATCAAAAAGTCCAACTGCCTCTGTCAAAAATATTTTATAATCCTACCCTCCTATTATTGTGGATGTACAGAGCACTGCCTTTCCCATCTTAAGCTGGTATTCTGCAAAACAACACGCAGCTTTTCCTAAAAGCAGCAGGTAGAAGAAGAGCTCTATTTTATATTTTATTTTAAAGCTTTTTACAGCAAGGTGCTTCTCTTGAATGTGATTTTCTATTGATTTTCTCAACATAGAGCAATCCACAGAAAAAATGACAGAAGAAGGAAGATGGGAAACAACAAAAATTTTAGAATGAAGTTAATTTTGGGTGCAACTCATGGAGTACCTAACAGCTTATGTCCTTCATTTTAATAAAACTACAGGAGTTAAGGGAGCTTGCAGCAAATCAGCTTTCTGTTAAGCGGGAGCCAGTACCAAAAGCATCAAATTGGACAACAAACTACTTATTCTTTGAAACACACACTTGAGCACTACTGCTGCTCAATCTTTACATTCTGAGACTCATTAGATTACTTCTTATTCTGGATTACTTCTCCTCTTGTTCCTGAGGGTTTTCAGTCACACATGCCCTTGTGCTTGCACTTTTGTGTACGTTCAGTTCAGCCTCTTCCTGTCGTATTCACCACACAGCAAAGAGCTGTAACACAGCTGAGAAAAGGAGATACACACACAGATAAAATTTTACAACCAAGCACTTCTCTTGCAATGTGATGACATCACTGACACTTCAACATAACTGCTGAGCTGAAATTTGCTGAAGAGTGTCAAGAGATTCAATAGAATCATTTTAAAGAAACAGTGAATGCTTTTGTGAAGAATATAGTAACAATTTTCCCAATCAATCACCAGCTCGGGTAGCATGTGTATTACTGAACCTCAACACAGAGAATAATAAGGGTTAACTGAATTTTTTTACTTTTAATTTGTCAGCCTCTAAAGCACTTACTGAATGGCATTTGCTACTTGGTATAAATAATACCCACTTCGGTTTCAAAAGAATTAGCATCACTTGCTTATGTCTGCATTTTTATAAATGGCTTAGATTTTCCTAGGACACAGGACCTTCCATCTTCCTTATGCAGGGTACAGCACATATTACAGAGATATGCTTGTTCTTAAAAGATGTAATCATAGCTCTCCTCTGAAACTTTATCATTAGGCTTTAGTTTTGATACGTTTTCATCTTTGCATCTACTCTGGAAGCACAGTTCACAACTGCCATATAGAAACAAGCCAAATGTTTACAATTCCCACGCACAGCAAGAAAAACACTAAACTGGAACCAAAGCTCCAAACAGATACAAAAAGAAGACAGTTACTAAGACTTGACCTACAATTCCTTGCTCCTTGTATCTAAAATATGAGAGCTCACAGTGAGAAGTAGAAGCTGAGTCCCAGCTTCCATCACCTTCCAAATGCAACGGAAGCTACAGATGGGAACAAACAAAAGATTTTGCCTCGTGGACAACAGTTACCCAAGCTCCTACCAGCGTGGGGCCATCACATGCCATCTCATCTCTACGGTGCCTTTCACTCACTAATTAGACCACTAACCTCTTCTCCAAGGTCCTTCTGCATCTACATTTGGTGTCAGTGGGAAAAGAAACACAAAAAGTGCATTTTCTGATGAAAATCACTGCCCAGTTATTTGCAGTACACTTGGCACACTAAGCAAGACTGTGCTCCAACTACTGGCCATGAACAAAGTTGGAGAGATACAGTATATAAAATCTGGGAAACAGCAGTATAGATCAAGAAAGAAAGGCTAGGGGTTTCAGAAACTAAATACTTCTGTTATGCTACTGTCCACGAGGAAAGAAAGCTTCCTGACCCACCAACCTATGCCAAAAAGTAGCACACACTTTCCAAATAATTTGTTTCTGTTGTGTCCTCCCCTCTCTCCTCGTTATCATAGAATCACAGAATCTTCAGGTTGTAAAAGACCTTTGAGATCATCGAGTCCAATCGCACCCATCATCTGCTAAACTCTGTCCCTCAGAAACTCATCCACCTGTTTTTTAAACCTCTCCAGGGATGATGACTCAACCACCTCCCTGGGCAGCCTCTGCCAGGGCCAGACCACCCTTTTGGTAAAGAAATTCTTCCTAATATCCAGTCTGTACCTCCCCTGGCGCAACTTATGGCCATTTTCTTTTGTGCTATCACCTGTCACTTGAGAGAAGAGATCAACATTCACTCTGCCACAGCCTCCTTTCAGTACCTGAGCACACAAGAAATCTGGGCACATTCTCTTTCCCACTCGTCTCCAGTTTAGTTCTTCCCAAATTAGCTACCACTGATTTTTCTCTGTGTTTTGTATGGCAGTGGAATGAAACATCCTATGTCTTTTTTTAATCGATCCATAGCATATTAAGGTGATGCATGTCTTTACCTAGCATATAAAGCCCAAGCACCTTTTCTCATGCCACAGGATATCAGAGAACAGCAGGAGAAGCAATTAAGAAGCATGAGCGATTTTTCTTTTCCTATGGATCAATGCTCTCGACTTCCCACAACGAGCAGCAGCATGCTCAAAGGGAATATCTGTGTAAAAGGAAAGTGTCAGCTTCAGCAGTACACACAGTACTCTCAGGTGAGCAGCCACACAGTATAGGAAACTGGAACAAGTTTACTTCTAGCCCAAAAATGCTGCATTTTGCAATGTTCACAGGTGACAGGGAAAGACAATTATCAGCCTATAGGCCTCTACCAGTCTCAGTAAACAACATCCCTTGAAGCGTAGCTCTCCCTGAGAAGACATCAAATCTCAGTGGATTCTCATAGTGGCACCTGTTGATTTTCAAAACCAAAAGAGTATTGCTGTTTTTTGTTCCAGCCCAGCAGAGCTGCAGGGCTACCACATAAGCGAGCTGTAGTTTGCCTGATGCTCATCAATAAAACTATTGCTGACAATGTATAACACAGGTGTGAACCAGCCCAGTGATCACACCCACGGCTAGTTTTCAACACCAGCAACTGACACATCCTGTTCCATAATAAGCAAAGGAATTGGATAAATGCATTGCTATTAAAATTAAAAGACAAAATCTTTCTATGAAGCAAAATAGGACAGGAAGCAAGAACTGTTTCTGTTCTGAGCCTCAAAAAAAGCCATAGCTGAATTGCTCTTATACATCTTTCATTTGGTGAGTACTACAACACAAAGGCTCCCTCAAAATCCCAGAAATGCATTAGTTGAAGAACAAATGCTCTAGAAAATTACGATGATTATAAATCCCCAGCTTAAGGGGAAAAAAGCCATCAGTTTCTGAGGTAATTTAGAATTCATTACACAGGAGTCTGTATTTTCATGTAATAACTAACAAGTTATTTCAGGAGTTTAGGGATGGGGAATACAGCCTTCTGTAAGAAACTCATTATATGCAGAGGAAATTGAACCCACACCACTCTTCCACAGTAACCTGTCCTTCCTGCAAAACCACAAAGCCTGTCATGTTTATCCCAAATTGTTTCTCCATCTCTGATTTCATGCAGGCAAGAAAATGTTTCCTAAAATTATCTTTTGATAACTCTATTTATATTTTTCATTACCCAGAACTCCTGCCGCTGCACTGTCCAAAGTTCCACCATGTCCAATTTTCAAAACCTTGTTTCTTTTGTTTTCATTTGTTTGCACGCCAGCTTCTGCAAATAGAAATTGAAAGGAATTATAGGATAAGCTTAGAACATAGTAAAAATAGTACATATTTCCAGACTGCTAAAGAAGATAAAAATAAATTTAAACTATTAATTAGTAGTGCAGAAATTGCTGTACTGAATAAGACCAATGATTCACCTAGATGTACTCCCAACCCCGAACAATTTGCGAGCAGTTTTCACTAATCAAGTCCCAGGTACCATTATAAACAAATGTTCAGAAAACACTGCTACAAAACCTGGTGGACAGTTCACCAGTGAAGTGTTATCAGCAAAGCCTGCAAGAATTAGCAGCAGCAACCCTGAACTCATCTATCACCCACAACTTTACGCTATCTAATCTGAGCAATTCTTGTTGCATTTACATCCATGTAATGGTTCATCTTTATTTGCAGGTACAGAGCCCTGTGGAAACTGCAGTGAACTGAACTTGCTCACTGCTGCTTTCAAGCTGTCGCAGCATCCCAACCCACCATACTTCCTACACAGCTGGTGACTCCAGGAATTTGGCAGAGTCCAATGCCTCTTATTTATTAGCATTACATATGACAAATGCTCTAAGCTCCCTTACCTATCTCCATGACCTCTTCATTGTGCCTTTCACATTATGGAATCAGCCATGATCTGGCAAAATCTCTTCCACACAAAGCTGAATTGAAGCCTGTGCCTACACTACAGCTCTCTAGAGTAAATAAGCCTATAAAAGCACCCACCAGTCTGGAAATATGCTCTGACCTTTTTAGCAAGTGATCAAAAGCACAGATTAGATGATCAAGTCTCCATGGCCATTATAGAATCATCTGGTTGGAAAAGACCTCTGAGATCTTCAGGTCCAAAGAATCAAGGCTACAGTCCCCCACACCTTAGCAACAACCACACTTTCTTCCCTAATATCCTTCCTATAGGTCCCCTTTAAGTACTGGAACTGCATCGAGGGCTCCAGAGCTGGACGCAACACTCCAGGTGGGGTCTCAGCAGAGCAGAGTAGAGGGGCAGAATCCCTTCCCTCAGCATCTTCTGATGGTTGGCCTCCTGAGCTGCGAGCTCACATTGCCAGCTCACGTTCAGCTTTTCACCCAAGTTCTTCTCAGCAGGGCTGCTCTCAGTCACATCATCTCCTGGCCTGTACTGATACTGGGAGTTGTCGCAACGCAGGTGTAGGACCTTGCACTTGGCCTTGTTGAAGCTCATGAGCTTCACGTGGGTCCACTTCTCCAGCTTGTCCAGGTCCCTCTGGACAACACTGCAGGGCTGGAGCTTTCTGCTGGAGCAAATCTCATCCCTATTGAAAACCAAGGCTCACATTGTGCTGTACCTTAGGCAGTAACAGATACCTGCCTCAAATAGGCAAGTGGTGAATACAGCCTTGCAGCTTACCATGTAGCGTGACCAACACACTGCGTCTTGCAGGGACACAGCAGCTCCTCATGGTGAGCCAAAATGTATCCAGGAATGGCTCCATTCCCCAACCTGGGCCACAACATGGCTGTGAACTACCACAAGAAAAATCAAACACCCGTTCTCCTCTAGTTTTCTGAAGGCTGAAGAACAGGGGGTTGACAGGGGCTGTGGTTCTGCATCGTGAGGAGCGCAGAGGTTTCCACAAATACCCAGCCATGGAAGGAAAGGCATCCCTGGCCAATACACTTGAGGGTTGGCAGTGCATTCACTTTGGGCCAGGCTGTTTCTGCCCTGGACCATGGGCAGGGCCAACAACTGCCTCCCTGTCACAATTTCCTTGATCCAACAACACAGAATCACTGGATGGTTTGGGTTGGAAGGGACCTTAAGGCCCACCCAGTTCCAGCCCCCCTGCCATAGACAGGGACTCCTTCCACTGGATCAGGTTGCTCAAAGTCTCAATCAGCCTGGACTCGAACACCATCAGAGTCAGGGCATCCATGACTCTCAGGGCAACCTGTGCCAGGGCCTCACCATTTGTGATCCACCAGAGATCAGGAAAAGTTACTGTTGTCTTGTTTAGCTAACTAAAAAACTGAATTTCACAAACAAAGAACAGCTAAGAACATTTGAATACTACTATATTCTGTCCTGTCCAATTCAAACGGACCCTATAAATCTGCATAAAACCAGCTAACCCAAAACCTTCCTGTCTAAAGTATTCTTTATTAAAAAACAAATCCCTCTAACACAAGATCACAGAATGTTTTTTTCTAGGAGTGCTTCTATTTTCTTTTTCTCTTTCTTTTTCCAGTGGTTTGTGTTGGAAGGAACCTTAAAGCCCACCCAGTTCCACCTCCCCAGCCATGGGCAGGGACACCTCCCACTGGATCAGGAGCGTCAAAGCCTCATCCAACCTAGACTTGAACACCGCCAGGGATAGGATATCCAAGACTTCTGTGGACATCATAGAATGGCTTACTCTGAAGTGATCTTAAAGATTATCCAGTTCCAACCCCCATGCCATGTGCAGCAACACCTCCAGGGATGGGGCACCCACAACTTCTCTGGGCAAGCTTTGCCAGGGCCTCACCATTCGTGACCAGCTAACCCAACCCCTCCCTGTCTAAACAATTCTTAATTAATTTCTCTTCCTTTTTCTTTTGTTTTGGGTTGGAACGGCCCTTAATGCACACCCGACTCCACTCCCCCTGCCACGGGCAGGGACACCTCCCACTGGATCAGGGCGCTCACAGCCCCATCCAGCCTGGCCTTGAACACCTCCAGGGATGGAGTATCCACGATTTCTCAGGACATCCCATCGCCATCCCACCTGGATGTGACCAAATCCCACTCCAACCCCACACACACCCCACCCCCCTACCTGCCAGCAGCCTCTCCCTCAGCATGTTGAGCACTGCGGCCGAGGTGGGCCCCTTGGGCTTGTACACGGCGAAGAGCCCGCTGAGGGAGAAGAGCCTCTCGGCCGCCGGTGCCAGCGCCGCCCCCCGCGCCGCCATGGCCATGGCCCCTCCCGGCAGCCGGGACCGACGGGAAATGGAGTGCGGGGCGGGGGGAAGGCGGGCGGGGCTGGCCCGAGGGAGGCACCGAAATCACCGGCAAAGAGGCTTCCTGAGACTCGTTTGGGGGGGTTTAGAAAGCTGCATCCTTTATATCAGCGCTGGATGAGTGAGGCAGTGATGTTCATCAGTCCTCCGTAGGGAGACAAGAGCTGGGACAGGGTGTGTTTCCCACTTACATCTGTATGTGTAATTTTTCCCAGGAGTCTTATGCATATTCCAGTTCTGGAATCCCCAACATAAGAAGGATATGGAACTGTTAGAACGGGCCCAGAGGGGGCCACGAAGATGATCCGAGGGAGTTGGGGATGTTCAACTGGAGAAGGCTCTGGGGAGACCTTAGAGCAGATTCCCAGTACTGAAAGGGGCCCCAGGAAAGCTGGGGAGGGGCTCTGGATCGGGGAGTGCAGGGACAGGATGAGGGGGAATGTTTTTAAGCTGAAGAGGGGAGCTTGAGATGAGAATTTAGGAAGAAATGTTTTCCTGTGAGGGTGGGGAAGCCCTGGCCCAGGTTGCCCAGAGCAGTGGTGGCTGCCCCATCCCTGGAGGTGTTCAAGGCCAGGCTGGATGGGGCTTTGAGCCCCCTGATCCAGTGGGAGGTGTCCCTGCACATGGCAGGGGGATGGAACTGGATGGGCTTTAAGGTCCCGTCCAACGCAAACCATTCTATAACATGGTGATGATTGCTCTGTAAGCAATCTCAAGCAAAACTATTTAAACATTACTGTTAAGAAGTGGTGTTAAGCATCTGAGCAAGGTGATTGCAGCCTAAGGACTGAAATGCAAAGCTTTCACAAAGTCACGGCCAACAATATTGTTGGATCAACAGACAGTTCTAAAAACAAAGGATCAGAAATGAGAACTCCACTGTTGGCCTAAGGATGTCATAGATTAGAATCATAGAATCATTGAGGTTGGAAAAGGCCTCCAAGATCATCCAGTCCAACCATCAGCCCAACATCACCGTATCTAATAAACCATATTTCAAAGTACCGTGTCTACGTGCTTTTTGAACACCAGTAATGGTTACTCCAGCACTTCCCTGGGCAGCTTGTTCTATTTCTTCCCCACTCTTTCTGTAAAGAAATTGTTCCTAATATCCAATCTAAACCTCCCCTGGCACAACTTGAGACCATTTCGTCTAGTCCTATCTCTTGTTACCTGGGAGAAGAGACCAACAACTTGACGTCCTTAAGACAAAAGTCACCTCAGCTTTCCAATAGTGCAATGGCAAATGGGGCCTGTGAAAAAAACCAAACCTGTACTACCTTCTCAGGACTGATCTAAACAGAGAATTGTCTAAAATGATGTCACTAACCTGACAGAGGCAAAGGGCATGAGCCGAAGGCCAGTGTCTTACCCCCAGTATTGTTTCCACAAGGTTTGAGGTGTCTAAAGAAGCTAATCCTACTCTCAATTTTAAGTATTGAGCAGGAAGTTCTTTAGTTCTCCCAAACTTCTGCATCAGCAGTTAAAACACAACACTTCATTATAGCAGCAGATGCAGTCTTTGAAGGCTTAAAAAGAAGAGGTTTGCTTTGACTTCAGTGGGCATCGGATAGGAGTCTGAAATAAGAATTGTGAAAAACTGTTATTGACTGTCAGAATTTAAGTGAAGTGAAAATATGCATGTAAATAAATCATACACGGCTCTCTTCATGGGGCAGTTATTCAGCATTCAAAATCGTTGAAAATCATGTACCAAACTGTTCATCTCAAGAGCATTATTTCAGATTTGCCTCCTGTTGCTTGTGATTAAAAGTCATTACCATCTGCTCAGTAGCCTATTTGAAATGAGATGTTTATCTCCAACAGTTCATAGCCAAGCCGGGATCCACAACAACCCAAAGCATGATTAGAGTTACAGACTTTATTTGCAACCTTAATAAAGGAGCTCAGTAAATGGCTGAAAGGACAATGTTGCTTTATGCATGGAATATGGTAGTTCTAGTAGAGGCAGGCCAAATCCTCCACTTGGGTCACTGGAATTGCACTAAGTAATGCCTTGAGGATCTGGTGCAATAATGCTTTATAGAGGAGAGATAATAGGCAGTAGCTGTAACATGTGCAAACAGCAGTCAAGTGCTATTGCAAAAGAGGAGAAATCCATTACTTGTTCAGAAAGAGATGCAACATTTCCTTCTCCAGAAAGATGCTCACCTCTCTGTGTGCTTTCAGACTGGCTTTTTCTGGGGTAGCACTCACAGACCACAATGCACAAGTAAATGATGCTGCATTACAGGTTTTGAAGTGGATTCAGTAACAATAGGCCATTTCTGTATTTGTGTTCACTTTATGACTCCAGCTTTATCGTCTGTATCTAAATCTGAGCAAATAATTGCAGGGCGGTCAATCATGGCTCATGTTCTTGCCATAAAAACAAGTAGTTGCAGCTATTTGAAAGTTTGGGTCCTAGATGTGTAAATTGCTCCCTTGTCAGCCGGTGGGATTTTGTTCATAATAGGAACTATCAAACTCTGAAATATATGGAATTTTTTTCCTTTAACTGTTCCATCTGTTTGGATAATAAGACATAAATGAACAACTATTAGACATGTTAGTTCAACCAGTCCCAATCAGTTGGGCAGAAAGCACATAATTAATTGTGTTGGAGTGGTTCTTCTGTACAAAAGTGGGTTCTTCAGTGTCTTGTTGAACTGCAAAGATTTTGAAATAAGAACATCAATTACTGTATGCAATTAATACACTTATCTTAGGTTTGGTGATTTTTGTAGTTATCCTCCCCATGGGAAAAGATTCCTAAACTGCAAGTATTTTATGAACAGATTTTTGTATTTTGTTCAGAACAAGATTGGTAGTTAAGCTTTGCACCAATTTGGATTTTAACTCTAGGCTTTGTTTGGTTTTAGGAATATTTTCTTTCCACCTTTATTCTGGCTTCTCTGATATTGGTATAGTCTGAAATATTCTCTGTAAGCTGGGGAGGGGCTCTTTATCAAGGAGTGCAGGGACAGGATAAGGGGGAATGTTTTTAAGCTGAAAGATGGGAGAGTGAAATGAGATCTTAGGAAGAAATGTTTTCCTGTGAGGGTGGTGAGGCCCTGGCACAGGTTGCCCAGGGAAGTCGTGGGTGCTCCCTCCCCAGAGATGTTCAAGGCCAGGCTGGATGGGGCTTTGAGCCCCCTGATCCAGTGGGAGGTGTCCCTGCCCATGGCAGGGGGGTGGAACTGGATAGGCCTTATAAGGTCCCTTCCAACTCAATCCATTCTATAAGTCTGTGATTCTGTATCAGAGGGATTATTTTTAATTAAGAGTAGTTTACACAAGAAGAGGTTTTGGTTGGCTGATTTAATGCAGATTTATAGTGTCAATTTGAGTTGAGCTGGACAGAATATAGCAGGATCCAAATGTTCCTTCTGTATATGAAATGCAGTTCTGACAGTCAGATAAACAAGAGAACAGCAGTTTTTCCTGACTACTGGTAGGACACAAATGGTGCAGCACTATGGATAAATATGATCCAGATATTATTTCAGTTACTTCTTATGGACCCTTTCTAAACATAATGCATTAGTAAGTCAGCACAGATATATTAGGGACTGATAATGTACCCAGGTGTGTCTATCATGACAGAGGACTAAGCATGGTCTGGAATCAGAATATTCAAAGATGCTGAGGGGAAGAAAAAAATTTTGCAGTTCTTTGATTTTATTGCTAATAAAAGTCTCAGTGGGATTCTCATTTCTTGTTTAAATTTGCGGTTTCTTGTTACAGTTGATGTCAAAGATCTAATTTTCCAAGAAGCTGCATCCTAATTAAGAACAAGGGAGAATTCACCAGATGTGCATACAGAAGAAGGCATGATGTGAGGGATTGTTTATATGGAGAATTCACGTCCAGCCTGCCCCTCTGTAAATTCAGAACATAAGGTTAAAATAACCTAGACACTGCTAAAGCTGCTAAATGCCACAGCTAGCAAATAAATTAAAAATTATGAGCTAAATTGGAGTGTGTTTTCTTGAACAACATTTAATCTTGATTTGGAGACAGGAAATAAAATAGATCTGTAGCTTCACTGGCAATTCAAATTTATCCTTGTTTTCTGAACTGGCTTTGTACAATTTCAGCATTCAGATAAACATGTTAATATTTAGCCCTTTGGTGACTCATTTGCATCTTGTGAGACTATAATTAATGGTTTATGATGGATGTGCAGAAAAGAGAATACCTGAGCTCCTCAAATGACGTCCTTTCCTCATTTATTCATCCGAGTGAAGGAAGAGATTGGGGACAACGTGATTGAGAGCAGGAGAGGAGAAGGACTCGGGCTGCAGATGGATGAGAAGCTCGACATGAGCCAACAATGGGCGTTTGCAGCCCAGAAGGCCAAACCCTGTCCTGGGCTGAATCAGAAGAGGTGTGGCCAGCAGGGCAAGGGAGGGGATTCTCCCCCTCTACTCCACTCTCATGAAACCCCTCCTGGAGTCCTGTGACCAGTTCTGGAATCCCCAACATAAGAACGATACGGAACTGTTGGAACATGTCCGGAGGAGGCTACAAAGATGATCCAAGGGCTGGAGCACCTATGCTATGAGGACAGGCTGAGAGAGTTGGGGTTGTTCAGCCTGGAGAAGAGAAGGCTTCGGGGAGACATTAGAGCAGCCTCCCAGTACTGAAAGGGGCTCCAGGAAAGCTGGGGAGGGGCTTTTTACAAGGACAAGTAGTGATAGGATGAGGGGGAATGGCTTTAAATTGGAAGGGGAAGATTTAGGTTAGACATTAGGAAGAAATTCTTCACAATGAGGATGGGGAGGCCCTGGCACAGGTTGCCCAGGGAAGTGGTGGATGTCCCCTCCCTGGAGGTGTTCAAGGCCAGGCTGGATGGGGCTTTGAGCAACCTGATCCAGTGGGAGGTGTCCCTGCCCATGGCAGGGGAGTGGAACTGGATGGGCTTTAAAATCCCTTCCAACCCAAACCATTCTATGATTCTATCATTCTGTGATTCTATGCCTCAGTCCTTCTGGCTTTAACCCTCAAAGGCACATTCTCCAAAGTGATCTTCCTGATTGTTCACCCTGTGCAACTGCTCCTGAATATCTACTGAGCTTAACACCTCCTTTGCTATGAGAGGCTTGTATACATTACCAGCCCAAGCAAATACCTATGACAAGACAGTCAAAACTGTGGGTTTGCTCTCTGTTGTCCTAGAAATGAAGTTAAGAGCTGAGGAGGTGTTTGCTGTGGTGCTTGGACAAAGCAGTCAGTGGTCGTGCTGGCAGGTTTTTCCTGGAAGTTAACCTGCTGGCAGGAGGACAACCATAGCACAACTCTATTATTGGCAGAATCTCACCCTAAATAAGCACGAGTAACCATGGATTAGTTCCAATTAATTCAGAAGTGCAGACAAACACAAGTAGCCGTTTCCCACGGGCAGGGGCTGCCAATTGCATCACTAATGAGGACTCCAGAATCAATAATCAGGCAGCTCCAGGCAATGGAGTATATTTCCAATGCATGTTATGATACTGTTGACAGAAATTGTTCCATTTGCCATAAATTATTCAGCTTTTAATTGTTTAGGCTTTGGAGTCTCTAAAGATGCTAATTGCCAGCTATAAGATTAAATTGATAATGTCTGCTCTTTGTTTCGTGAAGTTGGACTTAAAATCACAGAGAGAATTTGATTTTACAGATATCTTGTTAAAAATAAGGAGATCAAAAGATGACACGTGTTCTGCTTTTTTGTTCTGTGTTGCAATCATTAAAATTTACCATGTCTGTGTGAACAAAGTACTAAATATTTTGACCAGTGCACATACCTACATCAATATCACACTCTGGATTGTCCCATCCCATATCTTGATCATGGTCAAAGAGAAATTCGAAGATGAGACTATATTTTTGCCTGTACCATCTTTTCTTTGAGATAAGAAAGTAAAGTGGAGTTGAGTATTTGTCCGTTTTCTGACATTTCTTCCAGGTTTTCATGTATTTGTATCATTCTTGCAGTGGCTGTTTTGTCTTGCAGGGTTTTGTAAGGATATTGTCTAGACAGATGGACAAAAAGGTTGCTTTTTGTAGTAATCACTAAGGGGAAAAGATAATGAGAAGTTTATTAAGAAATATTTCTGTTTAGAAATAAGACTCTATTTGCTAGAACTGTAGCTCTGATATGACCTTGAAAGTGAGTCTGGATCCTTTTAGTTTAAACTGATTTTGTTTAATTCGAAACTAAACTGTTCGATAAGGAAAGGAATTTTTATTCATGATATCCTGATTCACATTTCACTTCTGAAAGAAACATCAGTGCATCTAAACTTAAATGTAAAAAATTAAATACACTAAGATTTTGAAAATTCCTTCCTGGAAAGCTGAAAATAGGCCAATGTGGTTTTTTTCTTTCACTTTGAAGCTGTATTCACTTACACAGCTGAAGAGCTGAATCCCAGGAGTGCTATCGGTTAAAGTCAGTGAGAGGTAAAGGATGCCTAAAATCATGCCCTAATTGCTAACTTGGCTTGAAGGTGCACTCTGTGTCCTACTAAGAAGCCAGCCCTACACTTCACAGCAATCATCCTGCGCTGTAATAAAGACATGGTAAGCTGTGGAGGCTGGGACTACCGCTGTATAACTGTACCATTGAAAAGAGGCACTGGAAGGATGCATCCTGGCAATGATATTTTGGCAAACAAGAATCAAGAGGTGACCAGGGATGTGCAAAAGATGATCTACTTTACTTACTGCTTCAACAGGAATACTCTGCTTGAGTATTCTTTTGCTTCAAGCCTTTTTGTTCACAGGAAAGTCAGGAAGTTACTTTGTTTCTGGAGTATATTTATTACGTTTAAATCCAGTGCAGTCTATTTAGTCTTTCTTGATGCTTCTTTGTGAAACATTAATGAGAAGCTCACGCACACAGCCGTAGAATTTGTCTGATTGCCCCATTCATATTTAATAGGCTTGCTGCTTACACCACAGAGTAACAGCAGAAATTAGATAATGCAATACTTTAGTCCTGGAGTGCCCCTAAATTTAACTCTAAATTATTCATTTTACTGGCTGAGGGCAAGAGAGTTGTCATAACCCTAAATTTATTTAAATCTTACATTGTCTAATTTGTGCTGCTTTGTTGTTTTTCCCACTTTAAAAAATCACTAATTTTTATTGAACCTGAAAACATCCAGTTTTTATCTGTTGCAGATTTATCATCATTCTCTGCAGAAGTACTGCAGTCAGCTAAAAACAAAGATAATTTAGTTGGACTTCAGCAGCACATACAAAATGTGAGCCCTGCAATTAAGTAAGACTGGGAAGATGTGTTTTGTTGAAGTAGCAATTGTATTTTCTAGCTGAGAGTATTTTGAAAGCTGTCAATTAGACAAGAACACAGATATTAACCAGCTGCACTCCCACATTTTTAGATTTTTATGATTCCTAAATGTCTCTTTCATATGGGTTTTATCCAGAAACACACTGTCAATGTAATATTTTTATGGCCTCTAAAGTAAATAAACTTTGTGAGGTAAAAGATCTGATCTAAGCCTAGGTGGCCCATTAAGCAGAGTCTAAAATCACATCTTAAATGTTGGTAGGCTCATAATCTATTTACCAAAACAGATAGAATTTGCCATACCTTTAGATTCATTGCTGGGAATGCCCCATTCTTAAAAAGAGGGCCACAACATACAGCTCAGTTCAGAGGTATCCCAAGTCTCCCCAAAGCAGGAATTACCTTTGATGGACTACGTACCTATGTCCAGCATCAAACTGGATCAGGGACCTCGGGCACTGGCTCTGAGGCTCATCCCTAAGTGTTATTTAGGGTAACTGGCTGTCTCACAGCATGGGGCAAAGCCAGGCTCCTGGGGAGGGCTACCAGAGCATTCTTCCAAAACAGTTTATGGGAAAATAAATATGAAGAATAAAGTGGGGTGTGAATACGTTACACAAAAGCAAGAGGAACCCAGAAGCAGTGTAGCTTACTTTTTTTTCAGTACCTGATTGCTGAGTGAAACTGCCCCACCGTGGAAAGCCCCAGTCCAGCTGAGTGTCAGCACAAAAAGCAGTCACTCATTCCCACACCTCTGCTTGACAAAACAACCTGGTCTAAAAGGCCAAAATGAGAAAACAGCATAAAAATGTTGTTCCTAAGAAACTGTAAGTCCCCATTAAAAGTTTGGAACCTCTTTGTACTCACTGCCTGTCAGGTGCCACGCGTGGTAGGCATCATTATCATCACCTGTTATTGAGAAGTGAAGTAGCACATGTAAGAGTTGGAGGCATCTCGAGCGCTGTCTCACTAGAACAGTCACAGAGACAGATTGCATATCCTGACAGCAGTCCAAGGGGGGGAAAAAAACAACTTTGGGAAAGCAACACAATCTAAATTTCTTAGAGTTGAGCCAACAGACAGATGGCAGGAACTAAACGTCCTTAAAAAAAAACCCCTGGCCACGGCTGTCCTGGTGTCAGTCTGATACTCGGCCAAACTGAGAGCCCCAGTGAATGAACTGCAAGGAGCTTATAGTTGTGTCAGTCCAAAAGAGCTTAAGGGGGTGAGAGCTGGAAGAGATGAACTACTGCAAATGATGGTAGCTCAGAAAGTTAGAATGGGAACCTGCCCATTCCACTCTGGCAGCGGGAGAGGGGGACTCTGAGAGAAATGTATGATTTGATAGTCAAATTAATAAGCTATTTTTCAGCAATAGCAAAACAGTTACTGTAACTGCTCCATAGCTGGCAGATCCAGCTGCTGAAAACTGAACTCTTGTGCAGAAAACAAGGGCAAGGCTTTTCCCCACTTAAATCCTCAAAAATAAAGCTTGAATTAGATTTGTCTAGGACATGGCAAAGGCAGATCCATGGAACAACAGCTCCTCTGCAGCACACACTTCTGGGCAGGTACCAGTTGTGCAGCTCCCCCAGCCACCCACACTTCTCATGCCATAGCAGAATTTAAGGATTCTTCTTTCAGATAAATCCCATTAAATAACAGCTTAGCTTTTCCCTGCATTTTGGAGTGCAGGAAATACCAAGTGGGGAAGGAATGGAACCTAGAATAGCAGCTTGTATCAAACAAGACTTGTGAGACATTTTGCTCATTCTTTAAGGTACAGCTTAATGGTTTAGGCAACTAAAAGAAGGTCTGCTTTCCTCTTTGGAAGCATTCATCCAGATTTAGCTTCAAAGTCCAACCTCCAAAAACTGTGGATTTCATGAGATTCAGCAACATGGTACGCTTACTTTTCCCCAGAAAGCTTTTCTTTATCTGACCAGCACAGTGGAGCCAAACCAGATGCTCACAGGATGCTTGTGTGTCAGAGAATTGTCATCATGTCTCCAAAATCTGCTGTGCTTTGTGCCTGGGGGTCAGCAGCCAAAGCAACAGCCTTGTATGGTGTCGGTCGGTTGAGCTTCAGCTCATAGGCACGCGCTCTTAAATGTTCCTGAATAATTTCTGAGCTCGTTTTAGAGGTTTCATGGGGAAGGCAACAGATAGAAAGGATGACCTTCCCTCAGAAACCCTTCCCTCAATGGGTAGAGTTGGCAACATCTCCCACTCCTAATTCATATTTCCATCTGTCCTCCTGTTGAAAGATGAGGGTGAAAACATGCCGGGGGGTAGACTGGTCACAGAGCTGGTATTGGTTTTCCCTGCATCATCGCTGTCCAAAGTGAAGGAGACATCCGGGCCGGTTATGGGCAGCCAAGAGGGGCTGCAGACACTTGCAAACCACTGAGCTTATTAAACTTGCTTTGATCATCACAGTAATTCTGCATCAAAGATGCTGCAGCAAATCACTACATCATACAAATCACTGCGCTGGAGCCATTCCTGGGTGAATATTTTTCTCCCCAAAGCCTGCAAGGGGAGTCTTTATTCCACAGTAAAAAGGGAGAGATTGAAGCAAACTATCAGAGCAGCGAGAGGCTGCAGGGCCTTCACGTTTCTACTGGGGCCTGCCTTAGCCAGTCCGGGCTCAGGGGGCAAAGAGGATGCTTAAAGCCACTTTTCTACGTTCTGGTTTTGATTGCTCTGTGCTTCTTGCCTGCAGAACCAGTCCTTTGCTGTTTTATTTACCCTTCCCAGAAGTGCACTTAGCGATAAATGGAAGATTTGAATTCAGGCATTCACTCTGGGGAAAAAGTAGGTTACAATAAATAATGGTCACAGGTTAAGTCATCCAGGTATTGTGTGTGCTCTTAATGGATATCAAAGAAAAAAAGTGCCATAATGCTTGCAAATAACTTTCCCCCCCGCAACAACATCCATTTCAAATTACATCTCGTGAGAGATTTCAGCTATTTGCTTTCAAACACAGCTTCCCTCTGCGTCTCAGACTCTGAAGGAGCGAGCTGAATTCAAACTGCAGAGAAATCTGTTAGAAGATGCCTGGAGGTAAATGTGGCACAAAGACATAGGAACTTTATCTTCTTTTCTGCCTGCTCTGAACTGATTGTGGGGATTAATGATTTATCTCTCTTTAAAGAACTCCTTGGAGCTACATAGTCCCAACTCAGATAAAGTCTATACCATTCCCTGACCAGGCACCTGCCAATTAAGGTTTAGCCTTTAATCTGGGCACTTCTAGTTTTACAAAGATTTGTCTTAAAGAAAAGTTTCTTGAGAGATATCATCTGTGTCCATCAGTTTTCCTAAACCTGTATGACGTTTCTTCTGAGGGCCCTGCTACCCTGGAAATTTTTTGGAGAAGGAAGGAGAAATAGTAGAAATTCACCTTTCTGCTTTGAACAATCCAATACCACACCTCTGTTGTGGGTAAATCCCTGAAATGGTGTGTAGGGCTTGAGCTGGCTTCTGGCAGAAGGTCAGAGTTTGCCTTGGAGAGCATCACAGTTGTATTTCATCCTACGCTCAGGACCACTGTAGGTTCTCAGGAGACACGGAGAAGGCAGGCAGCTCCTTCATCGAACTAAGATCTGTTCAAGTTTGCTGCAAACTTACATATTTGTGCAAAAAGGACATAAGTGATCACTCAGAAGCACAAATATGCAACAATTGACAAGTCTTCAAGAGGTCAATAATGATGATTCTGGAAATACACCAGAGACAATGTTGCTCAGTGACATAAGGTCTGGTTATTGATTCCCTTGTAGCAAAGTCAATGGTGAAAGCATGTTTGGACTAGACTTCTCTGATTCATGTCCTTATTTATATGAATCCAAAGTGGGATTTCTTATTTGGGGTAAAAAGGGAACCAAACAATTCGCTCACATATACAATGAAAAGGAATTCACACATAGCCAAAAGTCTGCCCACTTCATAGCTTAAAAGAAAATGAGCTGGGCGTGCAACAAGGTAGGAACCATCTGCTTGGCTTCAGTGGGACTTTCCCCAGAGTAATCATTGCAGGGGTGGAAAGATCATGAAATAGGGGAAATTTTTTCCTCCTTTAATAATCAAATTTCCTGGGTTTCTGCAGAACAGTTCCTGGCATAGAGCAAGACATGTATGTGTAATACCTTATCATTGTAAAGCTACATAATTACAGTGTTAAACAAGCCCATTTAGCTTAGCAGAGTCTGACATTTCATCTGATTGACAGACCTCAATTTGCTACAGAACATAAGTCCATTTTTTGTAGTCATGTCAGATTTCCCATTTAGCCACTTCTCCATGCACCAAAATGCCTTTCCCTTCCTGCAGCATCCAAGATAAATATCTGTTTGATGTAGTACCAGGCTTCTCTGAGAAGCTAAAATTTGAAGGGATGACCGTATATGTTTCATTCTTCTTCATGACATTCAGGCAGCACCGTTGGCCTTTACACAGGTCTTCTGTAAAGCTGGAAGCAGAGAACATGAATCAGGGAGGTAGAGGTCTGAATGACCTTGGAATAAAATAATACTGTCCTCTGACTCAATGCTTTTGGACCTACGCCATAAATTCTTGATCAGGATGTCAACTCAGACCTACTCTGAGTTTGCTTCTGATCTGATATCTGTAATTAATATTGCAGGTAGTGATTCAGCTCTAATGAAATTGGAGTTAAATATTGCTGTCAATCTAAATGCATTTAATTAAGTGATATTTACAGAGCGATTGGATGTTCTGAGAACTACAGTGTAGTGACCTGGAATTTTTCAAGACTTCCTTTGCTTATTTCAGGACTTTCTTTTGTGTTTCAGATCCTTTTGCACTGGTAAATTAACAGTGTGTCACATCCTCACAGCTGACCTTTACAGGACAAGAAGCTGGGACCACCCTGTGTTGGTTCTGTGCTTTTTCCCTTAAAGTTTCAAATAATACATAGTAAATTTGCTTTTATTTTCTATGTGAAATGAAACCAACCTTGATAGTTACATAATTTCAGAAGGAATTCTTTTTCCTATTTAATTTTCTTGAATTTTTTGAATATGCTAAGCTTTATTATTTCAGTTCCCATGCTAAGAGGAAAAGGCCAAAAGAAAAAATATTAACTGTCCAGTATTTTCTGTACTATTAATTAAAAATTAATAAATTCCATGAAAAACCAAAGATGAATAATTTATCTCCAAGCAGTGGGCCTGACAAGGGTAATCCATGTTCTGCCTGTATTTTCTCAAGATACACCAAGTAAATAAACTGACTCCCACAAAGGACTTTAAAATTATGTTGCTTGTATATCCTGACAGTAAATACAGCCAGGTGAGTTTACAGAGAGAGGCAGGAAAAAAAAGAAAGATTTTTAGAATAGGCTTTTATTGTAACCTTTGTAATGTTTGGTTGACTTTCTAATGTCTTCTTGAGCAGTTTAATTCTGCCTAATTGGAACCTGAAGGAAAAATTATCAATGAGCAAGATTATCTCCTCAGTGTTTCCCTTCATACTGTGGTTAAGAAAAGAGACAATGGTCAATGAAACCAGGCTCTTTAAGGGAAGGGCAGTGCCTTGTTTAGTTGATTGTGTAGGGACACATATTTTGGTCATAATGTCAGCTGGATACTTCCCCATCTCTAAAATCTTACCCTAAATATGCTACTATGCCTTTCTAAAATGCTCCACCAGCAAAGTCGCTGAAAACATGAATAGTAGGTGAAGTTAACTTGGAGTGTGAACAACCTTCTTATCTACAGAGCACTCCCAGTGCTTGACTCCTCCTGCGGAAAGAGTTCCCAAGCTGGCACGTACCCTCACTCACACAGCTCGAGGGGTTTAGAGATACTTCTCTGTGCATACACTTTGGCTCAATGTAACTTTCAGGGTGTGTGTAGCTGCCTGGTACAGCCCAGAGGCTTCAGAAATTTCACAAGTTCTTTGCAAACTCAATATTTTGCACTAAGGGACTGCTTACAGGGACTCAGATTGCAGTTCCCATTAAAATTAAGTAAAGCAAAGATGTTCCCATCTTCTCAGCAAGGCTGAAATCTCGGGCTGTCCATCCTAAATACATGCTGGATGTATTCAGGGCAGTAGATGGAAGCAGAGTAGCTGAGGAGCAGATCATAGAATCATAGAGTCATAGAATTATCTGGGTTGGAAGAGACCTCCAAGATCATCAACCCTTAATCCAACACTATCATGATTACTAGATCATGGCACTAAGTGCCACATCCAGTCCTATTTTAAAACCCTCCAGGGATGGTGAATCCACCCCCTCTCTGGGCAGGCCATTCCAAAGCCTGATTATTCGCTCTGTGAAGAACTTTTTTTCTGATATCCAGCCTAAACCTTCCCTGGCAGAGTCTCAGCTCGTGCCCTCTTGTTCTGTTGCTGGTTGCCTGGGAGAAGAGTCCGACCCCCACCTGTCTACAACCTCCTTTCAGACAGTTGTAGAGAGCGATGAGGTCACTCTGAGCCTCCTCTTCTCCAGGCTAAACAACCCCAGCTCCCTCAGCCTCTCTTCATAGGACTTGTGCTCAAGTCCCTTCACCAGTTTTGTTGCTCTTCTCTGGACCCTCTCCAGCACCTCAGTATCTTTCTTGAGCTGAGGGGCCCAGAACTGAACACAATACTCAAGGTGTGGCCTCACCAACGCCGAGTACAGGGGAAGGATCACTTCCCTCGTCCTGCTGGCCACACTATTCCTGATCCAGGCCAGGATGCCATTGGCCTTCTTGGCCACCTGGGCACACTGCTGGCTCATGTTTAGCCTCCTGTCAATCAGCACCCCCAGGTCCCTTTCCACCTGAGTGCTCTCCAGCCACTCTGTCCCCAGCCTTAGCGCTGCAGGGGGTTGTTGTGGCCAAAGTGCAGGACCCAGCACTTGGCCCAGCCGAACCTCATCCTGTTGGAAATGGATGCATCATCCCTTCTGCTGCCTCTGCTCTGGGGACAGATAAGCTGGGGCAGGCTGGGGGAGAGCAGCCTCTTGAACTCCCCGGAGCACACTCAATCAGTGGATTGCATCGTTAGGGTAAAGTGTTACGGGTTTTTTTTCTATAACACATATTTTGAGATAAATACCTGTTGCAGTGAAGCGTCCTCTATGAAATAGAATGTTAGAAAAGGGTCAAACTGCTGATGCACCAATTACCATCATAAACCAGTGCTGGTGAGTGTCCACGCAGCCATGCGGAACGTGGCTCGCACGAACCGGCTCAGTTATGATAGAACAGTGAGATGTCCACCGGGCTGGGTTTAACAGCCTGGCCATTAACGAGCAGGGTTTGCAGCCTGTGACTGATGATGAACTGGCTGTGTAGGTTTTAAATAACCAGTGACAAGGCAGAATTATAAGAACTGTTTTAGTGATGCAAAGTAAATACTTGCTCTCTTGATTCCTCCACCCCTGAGATTTCTTACGCACCTGGATGTGTCCACATCTGAGAGCCAGCGAGGCAGGCAGTGTGGGAGTGAGGAAGAGGCTTTTGCAACCTGACCCCTCGGGAGGAAGAGCTGCAGCTCAGCCTTTTGCATTGACACATTTTGCTGAAATATTTATGCCTGAACTTCCACTGTTGTTTACCTCCTGCTCTCCTCTCCTTGCTCACCCTGAGCTACCGTACCAGCCAGACCTCAGTATTCAGGAAGCACAGAAAGTCAGGAGTCTGAAATTGGAGAAAAAAAGCATTTTTGCCATGTGTTGAAGCACCCACTAAGAGAGCTGTGGAGAATTAACTGGGCAGGCAGAAAGGGCTGGAGTGGAGACTGTGGGTCGTGCAGTGTCATGCAAGCATGTGAAGGGCAGAGTTCCCCTCTCCCCATAAAGCCTGATCACTGTCAGTTTTATGTGGAAACTGCTTTTCAGGCCCAGTTATTAACCACCCAGTGGTCTGGTCTGTTGTTTCACCCAATCCATGCTGGATGCTTTCTCCTTGCCTGCTTGCAGAAGGGCAGCTGCAGCCTCGGGAGCAGCTACAGCAGCCGCCTGCAGCAGGGACAAAGGGAAAAGCCTCAGAGCAAGCAGCAGAAAGTAGGTTAGCACTGAAAGGTCTGAGTAGATGCAGTGCTCATAGGCAGCTTTCTTACAGGCTTCTGTATGTTCACTTTTCAGAAGCAGATGACATTCCTTTGCATAGTTTTAAGCGAGGAGGGAGCTGAATTCCCTCCCTTCGTGCTCTCCTGTCTGACCCCTCTAATTACTGTAGGAGAAGGGGAGCCCAAAGAAAGTCAATATGGAAAAAAACCTGTAGGATCCTGATATTGGTCAAACTGCTGGTGGGAGGGTACAGCCTCCCTGGGCTCATGGAGTTAGCTGAGAACAGCAGATTTGGACTTTTCAACAGTTTTGCAAGATGAGATGCTTTTGCTGTGGGATTTTTGGTTTGCTATGCTCAAGTGCTGTGGGGTTTTTATTGTGTCTGGATCCAAGCTGCCTGAAGATAACCATGGCTTTGCCAGTGATTTGAGTGTAGTAGGAATTTGATCATGAGCTATGCTGAGTTCACAGGCCATATAAACTATAGACTTTACCTCCCCTATAAAGAGAGGCTGAGAGAGATGGGGTTGTTCAAATTGGAGAAAACTCTGGAGACCTTGTGGCCTTTCAATACTTAAAGGGAGTTATAAGAAAGATAGGAAAAAGCCTTTTAGCAGGATCAGTAGCAATAGACAAGGGATGATGGTATTAAATTAAAAGAGGAGACATTTAGAATAGCTATTAGGAAGAAATTTTTTATGCTGAGGGTGGTGAAACACTGGCACAGGTTGCCCAGAGAGGTGTTAGATGTCCCATCCCAGGAAATATTCAAGATCAGGTTGGATGGGGCTCTGAGCAACCTGAATGAGTTGAAGATGGCCCTGCTCACTGCAAGGGGGTTGGACTGGATCACCTTCATGATCTCTTCCAACCCAACCCGTTCTATGATTCTGTTTTGTTCATCTGATCTAAATCCAGCCAGCCAGAGGGCTGAGGGTACATTTCCCCACTGCAAACAGATCTGCTAAAAAGCATGAAGTAGATCTTGATTTGTAGGAGAGCCACCATTGCTGGTAGAGTGCAGAACCTTAGATGGGGAACAGAAAGAGGATCACGATCAAACACGCTTTATTGACTTTATTCCCTCCTTAACTAACAGGCGAACTTCTGAAAATGTGCACAGTAGCCACTTTATGAAATATGAAAGCAAGCACTAAATTACAATCCTCAAATCACCAATTCAGGGCCCTCAGAATTTTTTTTTTTCCTTATTTCTTCAGCTATAATTTCCGGGCTGGAGCTCTCGCCATTAATAGCAGCTACATCATTACACTGCTGTGACACTTCAGCAGCACCCTCATCCATTTCAGTCATTGATCCACTAATGTGTACCGGATGAAAAAGGAAAAGGTCCAGCTCATACATCCTCCCCCTCCTTTCTCCTCCTCTCACCAGGTGGTAACCACTCACCCTTGGCTTTAAATCCCTATCAGATTTCAGATGCTCAGTGTTAATTGTCTCAGTACAAGGACTGACCCCAGACAGCAAAGCTAAAATTAAAGTAACAGGGCCACAGGAGTGGGTGAAATGCTACCAAAGTGAATGGAGCTGCAGCTGCTTCCCTTCACCCACAGTCTGCTGACAGCACTGGAAATGATGAGTTAGAGCTGGAGCCGTAAAGCGCCCTTGTCCACGCTGGATTCTTCCTGGAATATGAAGCCAAAGCAGGAAAAGAGTAGGAGAAAGGCTAAAAAAATTAGGCAATAAGTAGATCAAAGGCACAGCGATGCGCTGCTGCAGAAATGGTACTACTTTAACAGCATCAGCTGCACAAGTAATTCTGTAATTCCACTTGCATATGGAGCAAAAAAAATATCCTTCCTGTGGACATGTGCAGTTAATCCGTGTTGCAACTCGGTGAGTTACAAAGATACTGAACTGGGAGGTCCACTGCTTGTGTTTGCAGCTTGTTGAGGGCTGAAACTGAAATTTGATAATTTGCACCACCATGAGCCAAGGGTTTCTAACCCAGTAACCTGTTTTCATTTGGTTTGGGTTGTTTAGGTCTGTTCCACTAACCTTTAGGCACATTCTTGTTTTCCCTTTTCACTCCTTGCTTAGTACATCTTGGGTTTTTTGTTCTGTTTTTCCTTATCTTTCTATTGCTCATATTGGGGATCGAAGGATAAAGGAAATAAAAATGCTGTTACTTTTCAAAGGTCCACACAGCAGTAGATAATTGGTTTCCAATCAGGCCCAGACTGACTTTGATCTCCAAAGCCCTTGCAAAGAACATTTTGCTAAGACACAAGTGTATGTGTTGGGTAGCTCTACCAGGAGATCTCATTTTGAATGTCTGCAATTACCCGTTCAGTGGCACTTATGAAGATGAGAGGGAGTGATAACAATGCTGTGTTTTTATGCCATCTTCCATTAAACTTGCATTAATGAGACATAACTACACCTTTCTGAAGAGGTGCTTTCAGTAATATCCCTCTCGTGTTACAGTAACAAGGACGCTGGGTCGTGCAGCAGGGTCAGGGACAGAACTGAGCATCTTCCCGTTCCCCAGATCACGGTTCAGCCACACAACTGTCCTTCCCTGCTGGAGATTGCTGCTCACTGTCACCCTGGTTCATCCTTCCACCTCCATACAGCAGTTCATAACCTTTGGCTGTGCCAGTCAAACTTTTTGGGCTGCGTTGCAACAATCAATGAAATGTTCTTGTTTATAATCTCTTTCTACAAGAACAAAACACAATGCCTGGCAGTCAAGAAGAGGAAATTTTATAAAGCAGCTTTGCCACTCGAAGAGCCATAATGGGAAACTACACCCTTGTTCATCTTTGTAAGCAATTAGTCTGTTCTGTTGTTTGGAACCTTAATGACCTTCACTTTACCTTCCCTTATTCTCTGCACGTCCTTCTCTCTCCACTCATGCTTAAACTCACCGAAACATATAAAAAGCAGAGTGCGTTCACACTAGAGAAACATGAGATACTCAGGGTGAAAGGACTGATCTTGAGTTTGTAGTTCTTTCTCTCTCTCTTTCTCTCACTTTCTCTCTCTTTTTCTCTTTCTCTCTCTCTTTCTCTTTCTCTTTCTCTTTCTCTTTCTCTTTCTCTTTCTCTTTCTCTTTCTCTTTCTCTTTCTCTTTCTCTTTCTCTTTCTCTTTCTCTTTCTCTTTCTCTTTCTCTTTCTCTTTCTCTTTCTTTCTCTCTCTTTCTCTTTCTTTCTCTCTTTCTCTTTCTCTTTTTCTCTTTCTCTTTCTCTTTTTTCTTTTTCTTATTCTTTGCCTTTTTCTTTGTCTTTTCCTTTATCTTTCTTTTCCTTTTCCATTTTATTTTCCTTTTCCTTTTCCTTTTTATTTTTGTTTACCTTTTTCTTTTCCCCTTTCATTTTCTCTATTTTTCTCCTTTCCTTTCTTTTTCTCTACTTCTTTCTTTTCCTCTTCCTCTTTCTTTTCCTCTTCCTCTTTCTTTTCCTCTTCCTCTTTCTTTTCCTCTCCCTCTTTCTTTTTCTCTTTCTATTTTTCTCTTTCATTTTTTCTTTCTTTTTTCTCTTTTATCTTTTTGCTAGAGCTGGCCACAAAAAATAGATATTATCATATGTCAAGGCAGGATTATTTTGTAACCTAGAGAGGCAAGGTACACAAGACACACAGGTATATACTTACCTACGCACACCAAAATATGTAACTGACTCTGCTTCTTTAAATAAACAGTATACATCCACTTAGCTTAAAATAGGACTCCTGTCAAGCTCCTACCCTAGAGCAACTACCAATTGCACTGTCAAAATCACTCTCTGTGGTTCTGAATAGGTTTCTTAATGAAAGAGCAACATTAGCTCTTCAGAACATTTTGTCCCTGAAGGATGCAGCAGCAACAGGCACTGAATGATTTCTGGCTCCAATGTGCTTATAAATGGTATGAAACATAATGGTTTAAAACACGAGTGTCAGCTCCCGGAAATGCTTGGAAACAGCAATTCAGGAAAACAAGAGACAAATGGATATGGAGAACAGTACCCACTGATGAGCCTTTTGTTTCCCACATGCACACTGACCCCCTTAAGGATAATTATGATGTGGGCAAGTTGTCACTGAAACAAGGTAATGGCCAGGGAATTAAATTATTCGGGACCCAATCCAAAGAAAAATATGTTCTGGTAAAATGAAATTTTAATGTCTGCTGGTTGCTGGATTAAATAATGATGAGCATCCGAATGGAATTGTGTGTTTCTATTTTTGCAGTCTGGTCATACCGACTGTCATAGAGGTCATTTTTCATTCTGGTTAAACCTGGAGGCAGTAGCAGAGGAGAATTTGACTTGAGTAGAGAAGTCTAGATTCAAACCAAAGAAAAAGATCTGTTGTTATAAACAGATTGGAAGCCGGACTCAGGTGTTCTCTTGTGTCTTTAATAGGGATGATGTGGCTGCTCTTGGCTAAAGTCTCCAAACTGGGGCTTCAGCACCATTTAAATGTTGAAGAATGAGCTTTACCCAGCCTCATGCATATCCCCAGTCTTGGTTCCAGACAGATTTCAGATCAGATGGCACTGTTCCTAGGCAGGAAAAACCCACAAACAGCTTTTGCACAGCATGGAGAGTGGATGAAGAACAACAGCAGAACGCATGACGTTTCTCATCAGAAGATTAAAGTACCTGTCCCTGGTTTGTCAAAATCTTCTCCCTGGCAGTAGGAGAGTGAACTTTTCCTGCTCTGTTTGATTTTCTTACTTGCCATTGAGTTTTGGGGTAGTTCTAAAATGTATTTGTCACTATTATGCCCCAAAATTTGTTTATAGGCCAAGAGGAAACACACCTTATATATGAAGCCGAGAATTTATAGTAAGTGTAGCTGAAATCCTTGGAGTCTCTTCCAAGCACCACTGTCAGCCCAGATCTAATTATTACAGTAAGAAGCACCTTTGTCTAGACAAAAGAAAGTATCAGTGCTCATGATAAAACAGTTAAAATTGCTCTTCCTCTGTTCTGGGCTGTTTCCTGATGTCCTGGCTCCTTCCCCTGCTCCTGGAGGCTCCGTGGTCAGTGATGTTCTGCTGCTGGTGCTGGGTCTGCTGCAGCAGATCAGCATCTCGAGTCTTTTGCCAGGAGGACCATGGTTTCCAGGTTTTGTCTAAGATCCACCTGGGTTCATTTTAATGTTTGCTGACCTGTTTTACACCTTTTACCTCTTTCTGCATTGTTCTGCAGCTCTTCATGGGTTTGCTATGCGTGTGCCAGGTATTATTTCTTTTTAGGTGTGCCAGGTATTATTTCTTTGTTGTCTTTGCTATATCTAAACCCAGATTTGTCCAGGGTGACGCCTCTTTAACAGACTGTGGGTGAGTCTGTCACTGTGGGATCTCCAGTGGGAAGCCTGTGGCCCAGGTCTTTTCTCCCCATGTATTTTCTCCTCTGCTCTGATGCTCTCAAGGGCTCAGCCATCAGAGCAGTCCCACATTTCCCCACACTGCACCATCGCAATGATAAGCAAAGTGAAAGAAATTAGCCACAGCCACCTGGTCAGAAGAAAAATTGCTGTTACAGCTAAATCAAATTAAACCAAAGCTGCAGGCGGGTCAATTAGTGTTCAGAGAAAATGAGTCTGATGCACTTCAGCCCTGAGGCCTCACAAACTCAGCACAAAACCTGTGTCCTGTTACTGGCAATGCCAATACGACAGAAGAGAGTTACACAGCTGAATTATTCCGCAATTCTTATGCTTCTCTTTTGTTTCCCATCCAACTCAGGCCCTGCTAACACCCAGCTTTATCCCCCAAGGTAGGGAGCTGCAGACACAGGGAGCAGCCCAACATCAGGAGTTCGCTGTTCACCTGCCTTAATGAAAAACAACTCGTTAAATCCTGCATGGGGATTGGTGCCTGCTTGGCTATGTTTATAAAATTTCATGGAGCCTCTGGAATAAGTGGTACTGAATTAATATAAAGCTATAAATAGCTTAATCAGGTGGAATCTTCAGCTACTAAAAGAGTTTCATCATTATACTGACCTTGGCTTATGATGGTGCAAGTTTTCTTTATCAAACTTCAGTTTCAGCCTGGAGAAGATCTTTACCTGGCATCTGAATTGGCTCATTCTTGAAGTCCATGCATTTCCACTGAAATAACAAACCATGGGGCCAATGTTGCAGCAATTTCCTAGGGGCTTCTGAGAATTGTTCATACCACTGCTGAGCATAACAAGTTTCTGTACGAAACTGAGTCAAGACTAAGAAGTCAAGTCCCTTCTGCCACACAGTTTAATACTTGCAGAGCTGAAAAGATGGATTGCCCCTATACAGCTTGTACTTCAAAAGGTTAAATGAAGCCTGTATATGTAATTCCTCTGTGGTAACTTTCCCTATTAACAGACCAAGTCACCGAGCTGTCACATGGAGAAAAAGCATATTTGTCACTCAAAACCACAAACCCAACAAAATTGCTCAGATTCTTCAGCATCCCCTCGGTGTTTGGACAGTAAGTGAGGTGGGTGCTGGTCTCTTCTCCCAATTAAAACTGATAGGATGAGAGGAAATGGTCTCAAGTTGTGCCAGGGGAGGATTAGATTGGATATTAGGAAAAATTTCTTTACTGAAAGAGTGAAGCACTGGCTGAGGCTTCATCTCTGGAGGGGTTCAAAAAGCAGGTACAGGTTGCACTTTGGGACGTGGTTTAGTAGCATGGTGGGGTTGGGCTGATGGTTGGACTGGATGATCTTAGAGGTCTTTTCCAACCTCAGTGATTTAATGATTGTACATGCTGGCTGGAATTATTAGCATCACATTATTTACAGTTCCCACGTCTTTGCTTCTTCCCTAATTAAAATGAAATGAATGAATAATGACTTACAGGGTGAGTACATATACCAGGACTATGTGTGCTCACATGGTATATAGGCATATACCAAACCATTCCTCATAATGCTTCCACTTTCTACCTCAGAAACTTTCTGTGTTGCAGCTTTCCCCCTCTAGACAAAACCAGCCAGAGTGCTCCTTGTCAGCATTGCACTTGAGAGATATAAACTGGAGAGAGTGGGTTTGAGGCTGTGGTCGTCTCCCGCTGGTTGAACAGGTCAGATATAATCCTGTCAAGGCATTTAGCTTCTCATTATTCTGTTTGGTTGATGTTTAGAAACAAAAAAGGCAATGCTGTTTTAGAAATTTGGCAATTAGAATGATATTAGTAGATCAAATTGACTTTTTAAATTAATCATAAAAGAGGGGTAAAGGGTTTGTGCTCAGTTCTGATCGTTTAGAATATAAAAATAAGGTCTGATAAATCCAGTTTGCTGCATTTTTGCCATTTTAGAAACATGAAGATTTGTTGTGATTTGTCCATTGATATTAAACCAACTGCTTATTCAATGATCCAAGCTGAGATTGTGGCTCCAGAGAAGCAGTGTGAAGCTTCTTGCATAATTTTGATGCATGATTTACCCAGCATTACTATTATTTTTACTGAATTTCAGTAAAAAGTTAGGGAATAGCAGAATTCCAAGCTCAGAACTGCTGCCAGGTCCCTGCATGTGCAGACGTGTTCTTTATATCAGTAGAAGAAATCTGCTTAAGTGTCTTCCTTTTAATCATGACCAAGATATCCAGCTTCCTTCAGGCATTGCAAGAAACTTATGAACCCAATTTTGTCTTCTCTGATAATTTAAATTCCTGTTTTCCTTCTGAAAAACTGAAACCATTGGGGTTGTTCAGCCTGGAGAAGAGAAGGCTCTGGGGAGACCCTAAAGTAGCCTTCCAGTGCTGAAAGGGGCTCCAGGAAAGCTGGGGAGGGGCTCTGGATCAGGGAGTGCAGGGATAGGCTGAGGGGGGATGTGTTTAAGCTGAAAGAGGGGAGATTGAGATGAGATCTTGGGAAGAAATGTTTTCCTGTGAGGGTGGGGAGGCCCTGGCACAGTTGCCCAGAGAAGCTGCGGCTGCCCCATCCCTGGAGGTGCTCAAGGCCAGGTTGGATGGGGCTTTGAGCACCCTGATCCAGTGGGAGGTGTCTCTGCTGGTGGAACTGGATGGGCTTTGAGGTCCCTTCCAACCCAAACCATTCTGTGGCCACAGAGTGAAGGCTTCGTGTAATTTCTGTGACAAAAATTCCATGAATTCAGTGTGTTCAGGATCTCCTTCTCACCACCCCACCACGTTTGCTATGTAGACAGGAATTCCCATACAGATCCCGAAGCTGGACCTGGGTGGACAGAAACAACTCTGCTTTTATCTGTATTGTCCTCACCCTTCTCTGCCTGCCGAGCTGCACAAACTGCTGACAGCTGAATCCCCAAGGTGAAGGATAAGACAAACACATTTTCAGGGGTTTGAAAGGGTGGAATTAACAAGGCAGGAGAACATGAGTCTCAAAAGACAGGATAAACAATACAAAGATTTCTTCCCTTTACAGGAAGCTCTAAAGAATATTGTCTGGAAATACACGGAGTCTTGAATGGACATCCTAGTAAGAGTAAAAATAGATGTCCCCAAAAACCTTAAGAAATTAAAATTCATGACCCAAATTAAGAAATCCAAACTTGACAGGTGCTTCCTGTGGATGCAGAGATGAGGGAAGCAGAAGAGGGCTGCTCAAGTCAAGGATAATGAGGGTTCAGAGCACAGGTAATTTGTTTCTCCTCTCCAAGCAGCTCCGCACCGGGAGGGATCCTGGCCCTGCTAATCAAGCTGTACTCCTGCTGCGTGTGATGGGTGCTGCTTCTGCAAAGAGGTTGCTGGGTAAGTGAGCCCTTTGGGGAGGCTGAAAATTGCTTTTCTCAGATTGCAGTAACTTTGCTCGTTTACAGGAGATGCTCGAGTGGATCAGCCCGTCTCACTGCTTTCCAGCAGAACAAACGCAAGTTCTTCAGGAGCCGTTAATTAGCCGGGGGGCTGAAGTTGTAAATTGTTTCCCTCATCTCCTCCCTGACACGGGCTGGTTTCCTCCTGGAACAGTCTGGGTTTTGTTCAGTCTGGGTTTAAAAGTGTGAGGTTACAGGCTCCTTCCATTTCTCCTGCTCAAGCAGCGTTCATGGTCAGGAAGTTTTCTTTGACAAGGAGTATCAGTTTTCCTCAATGACATTACATCATTCTTAATTGCATCCTGATAAATTAGACTCCATAATTCCTTCAGTCTTGGTGCTTAAGGCTTTCAAATCTTTTATTGGGCAGTAATATTCCTCTAACCCTAAGCCATAATTTAACTATGCTAAACTTAGTTACCTCTGTTGCCTTTCTCTCCTAAATCAGTTTAATTCCTTTTGCAGAACCTCCTGTAGCCTTGTTATTTGTTATTACCCAGCACAACTTACATTTTTGACTGTTTCATCTCTCCAAACTGGAAATGGAACACTGAACACTTTCCCCAGGGAAGCAGTCACAGCACCAAGCCTAACAATATTCCAGAAGCATTTGGCAAACACCCTCAGACACATGGTGTGAATGTTGGGCGTGTCCTACACAGGGACAGGAGCTGGACTTGATGATCCTTGTGGGTCCCTTCCAACTCAGGTCATTCTACAATTCCATGACTCTACACCTTGATCCCATATTTCTCCAGCATGTGAAATGTTTTCCCAGGGGGAAGGGACACCCTACAAACCCCTACTGAATTATGATGCTGTAGAGCAGAAAGGCAAAGCCAGCAAGGTGTATCTACTTCATCAAAGCTACAAGACACGGACAAAGCTGTGAGTTCCAAAGCGCTGTTCTAGGAGATTTTATACCTCCAGCAGCATTTATTGCAACAGCTGGCAGGGATTGAATGAAACCAGGTTCAGAATATATCCACCATCCTAGCAAGGGCAATTTAATTAGCCTGGTGAAATACCGCATTCCACGATGCATCTTTTTATCCTCACGGCTCCGACTCCAAAGGCAATGCCAGCAACCGGTTCAAACTTGTAAAATTTAACTTTTCACACCTTCTTTCGTTTTTGGCATTCCCAAGAAGCTTATGACACCTGAAGACTTTAATCCACCATATGCTTCACTCGATTCCCAAATCGCTCTTCATTTCTTTCTCACATCCTCCAAAGGAAACCTTGGCTGATAAAGGATGCACCGGGAACACGTGGGTTTAGGCTGAAAGGGCTCATACAAGTTGTGACAGGTTCACTTCTCTGAGCATTAATCCACTTTAATCCAATTGCATCACATACCAAACTATCAAAATCCTTGAGGATTTGACAGCATCAGTTCTAATAGCTAAAGGTTAACAAATTCAGTAGATCCTGTGCTACTTGTACCTATACTGAGAGCTTTGAGTGAGAATCTGTAAAATGAGTTAATGAATATGAAGTAGAGACCGCACACTGATAATACTGGTTTTTATCCCAATAGGATGTAAAGCCCCAAAATCTTGCAATGGAATGCAAGTGCCGTAAGATTATTATGCTTCAATAATCCAATCATTTCAAGGATATCAGAGAAAAATACAAGAAGATATAAAATGTATAATTTTGAAACAACTTCCTCACTGCTTGTGGAAGCAAACTGCTCCCAAATCTCTAAATGCTTCAGGCAGGCACAGCAAATAAATTATCTGGGGTGGGAGATGAGAATCTCTGAGACCCAAGAGGATGGGGAAAAGATGCTGAAAGCTATAAACCCTCTCAAGTGCATCATCTCGGTGTAGCTGTCTTCTTGCTAAAGATGCAAGAGCACTTGCAGCTCTTAAATACTGAGAAGGAGAAGCAACTTAACATCCAAGGGTAGCCCTCAGAGGGGATCCTACAGAGCAATGGGATTCTTAAAAGGCTTGAAGGACTCCAAAACTACATGAGATACTAAGAAAAAACACCAACAAATACAGCTTTGAACTACGTAAGAATGTATATAAAACCCTAAGTGTAGAAACCCTCTCAAAGGCTCTGAAGAAAGCACTGATCTCACTCATGTACACAGAGTTTGTACCCAATGCAATAAATGAATGCTGTGACTGATGCACTCGGCACTCAAATCCAATAGAAAACCAAGGTCTTGACCAGCTGCAGCCTTGCAGGTCTCTCGGGAAGAGGAGACATTCCTGTCTGTGCAGGATGACACCATCCTAGCTATTTCCTTTGGCTTCAAGTTTTCATGGGCAAGAGTGAACAGAGAAGGCCTCGTGGGTGAGATGACTGCTGGAGGACGCCTGGGGCACAGTGATCACAAGATGATAGAATTCTCAGTTCTTAGAGGAGTAAGGAGGGGGGTCAGCGGAGCTGCCACTCTGGACTTCCAGAGGGCAGACTTTGGACTGTTTAGAAGGCTGCTTGATAAAGTTCATTGGGAGGTAGTCCTAAACAAAGGAGCACCAGTGTTGGTCTCTTCTCCCAGGTGACAGGTGATAGGACTACAGGAAATGGCCTCAAGTTGCACCAGGGGAGGTTCAGACTAGACAGCAGGAAAAATTTCTTCACTGAAAGGGTTCTCAGGCCCTGGCAGAGGCTGCCCAGGAGATGGTTAAGTCACCATCCCTGGAGGTGTTTGAAAGATGAGTAGATGAGTTTCTTAGGAATATAGGTTAGTAAGGGGACAGGTACGGTGTACCTGATGATTTCAGAGGTCTTTTCCAACCAGATCATTCTATGATTCTATGAGCACACAGCACAGCACAGCACAGGACATGGGTTAATTCCAGAAGATGCTGCAGCGATAGACTCAAAATAAATAAGGGACTTAAGGATATAATAAAAACAAATGAAAGGACTTCAGGATCAAAGGCACGATGTAAAATGTTAAAACATTTTCTGTCTCAAGGTCATCCATACAAAACCGGTTATGGGTTCTGTAATAACAGAAGCAGTTGCTTCATTGAAATTAATTTATTTTAAGAATATCCCTTTTAATCCTCCATGCATTTTTTAGCACAAAAAGTTGGAATTTATCACAATCTCCTTTCATAAAACTTAATATAGTGTGTCTGCTCATGTGGCTCTTGCAGCAATTCCTCATTGGAAATCCCACACCCTGGGTGTCAGTAAGTGACCTACACAAAGTTTAATAGAAAAAGTTTACTGAATATCCTCTGTTTAATGTAAACAAGGCAGGAGGCAATACAAGGAGATATATTTTATATAGTTACACTGTTTTACAGGGCACAAAGCACTGAGGATCACGGCTTGAAAACCCTCCATCGTATGCAATATCAGATAGGGATCTTCCATGTAGCCCCAATCCTTCGCTCTTACCTAGCGCTTCGGATTAGTATTTCTTTTAGCAAGAGAAATAGCAATAATAAAAAGTCATCTGTGAAATCACCATGCATTTTGGAAGCCATTCCAGGATTACTTGTGCCCTGTAAAATCAAGTGTGACAATCGTTACACTAATCTTAGTGTAAGCAAGCCCGGGACTCTGGTCCTTATATATATATATATGTATATATATACATCAGTGATGTACAACCAGACTCAAGCTGTGTCCCAAATCACAGCTCTTATATTGCACAGACAAATACATAGTAAGAACATTACACAGACAGGATGTGAATACCAGGAATATTACAGTCATATGAGAAACTAAGGACAAACTCATTCTACCAGAGCCAGCACGTGGCTTATTACAAAACCTTCTATAGTGGAGTCTAAATCAATATACATACTATAAATGGGAAAACAGGTAAAAACTGTGTCTATTTCTACACATGTGCATCAGGGTTAAAATATGGTTTGGATCTGCTTTTTGAAATAAAAATTATTCTAGCATTACCTCTCAAGTATTCCAGTCTAGTGCTAGAGCCTGGATCACTTGCATTTCCCACTGACATCTGGAGGATCTGCATATGCTGTGAACTTCGTGCCACGGATATTCCTCAGGTGTCCATCTCTGGGTAATAAATAACCACAAACAAACACACGTACACAGAAACAAAAAGGGCACCTCAGTGACGTGCATAGATTGGAAAGGTGAAAACGTGGACCTGAACTAACTTCTAACCTTGTCTTTTTCTAAAAAACAAAGTGCATGAAAAATATCACCACAAAAAAATAATGAAACGAGTTCCATCTCTTCAGGAAGATTCAATCACTTCTACAAAAATAAAGGTCGCTGTCAACACGTACGGAAATTAAAGGTCTGTAGGCAGCACTCACAGAAGCAGTTTAGGCCAAAGCAACTTTCAGGATTGCTTCATTTCTATCAGGATGGATCCACACCTTATAAATTTATCAAGTAAATAACATTTTGTTTGCAAGAACATGACCGATGCTGCTGGGGAGCAGACAATTACATCCTGAATTTAAGAGTGCTCATAGTTATATCTACTTGTTTTTCTCATGGACAAGCATGAAGGAATCACATTCGCAGCTCGGTCGGCTGCTCTGCATTAAAAAGCCACCGAGGCTGCAGCAGTCCTTGCAGAAGCTGACTGATACAATTCCTCCCAGAGAAATGAGCTCAGCTATCAGTGAAACAACAACAGCACAAAGAGGTGATGCTTTCAGCTGAGATCAGGCATCTCTTGAATGGCTTTATAAATTGTTATATTACTTGGAATGCTCTTTCAAGTTTCATTTAACATTTCTCTCATGTTAATTTATGGTAGTATTATCACTTCCAGTTTCTACTGATATTGGGATGCTCCAAGTATCCTGGAACATACATTTTAGCAATAATAAATAATGAAAATACAATAATTGAGGAAAAAGTAATTAAGCTCAAGCAAAACCAACAAAGACCCAAATTCAGCAAAGCAGCAGCATCTGTGCTCAACAGCTTAACTTTGTTCATGTGAAGGACTGTGAATTAGGAATAAAACTCTTAAAATTAAGCTTACTTTTAACTGCTTTGCTGAACTGGGACCTTATTTATAACAAATACATGTATTAAAAACCCTGCATAGAGATTTACATGTTCTAAACTGTGTCTAGTATGTTACACTAACAAAGCTTCTGCTATGGACTGGCTGCAATACCTACCACTAGAAATTATTTGCTGTTTTCAAGGCATGTTTCTAAAGAACAAAAATGAAAAAGTGTCCTTTTTTAAATGTTATCCTACTGTGCTAATTTGATCTGAAAACACTTTGGGACTAAATTCAGCAAAAAAAGGGAGGTGAGGAAGTCAGACATGATTTTGTTTGCCAGATAAATGCACGCTCTGTACAGCAGCCTCCCAGTATAGGGAGCCACTGCATATAGATTTTACCTGCCAAAATGCTTCTGAGTTCCAGAACTGCTCTCTCCAGCTGAACCTGTACTGGGAGCTTTTCCAGCAAGACCTTCTTTGCTGTGGTGACAAGAATAAATTTAGCCCATCAACTGTGACACTGTTCTAATTAACCTGCTAACTTAAAAGGCCTCTCAGGTTCCATACATATTAAACACCAAGACCTCAAAGGCATGGATTCTGAGCAGAGTCTGATTCTAGGTACAGTCACGTAAATCCAGAAGAAATCTGAGTAAATTAGTCTAAATCTGCATATGAGTGATCTGAAATGGGCATGAGCTGTGCAAATGGGATAGCAGGAAGGACAAACGTGGAGATACACCCTGAAGACAAGGAGCTAATCCCTCCCTTGGCTGCCTATGCTATTCCATCCAGGGGAGAGGAAGGAGGTAATGCACGTCCTGTGCGGAGAGCGGGAAAGACCTCTCACCACAGCTACCTCCCTGCAATGCAAACATCTGCCCTGCCTGAGAGAGTGCATATTGAAAAAGATCTGCTGGGAGACACTGCTGCATCCCAGCACTAGGAAAAGCAGGTGTCAATTTTGGTCCTGTATATGGTATCAACACCTTAACTGAATCGACATCAGTCGATCTTTCTCCGGGCACTACTGCTACGGTTAGAGAAGCAATAAAAACATTTCTAAAACTGACAGAATGTCTGTGCTGCCAATTTTCAAGGCACAAAAGATTCTTAAACCAACTCTGGCTAAATACCAACTTAAAAGAAATTAAAAATACTGTTTCAGCATCATCTGCTGATGAACTATAATTAACTTCCCTGTAAAGGTGACATAAGTCCAGCAGCTAGAACTCAAAGCAAAAACCTAAAGCAAACCTAGTTATGCAGGTGACCTGAACAGCAATCACTTGGAATGACAGAGACAAACATGCTAGAAACATGTACACTTCAGATATATTTGTCAAGGATGTGATGCTGAATCAGGATTAATTCCATAAGTATTGATTTGATACTAATATATCTGTTAACGAAATCCACTGGGGGAATCAAGCTCAGGGTTGTCTTTAAGATTCACCAAAACAAAGAAGATCCCTCATTAATATATCCCACTGGATATGGATTCGTGGATCTTTTGAACCTCTTCATTTCTAATAATACACATTGCAACTATAATGTGATTTCCTTTCATATATCCAACTGAAAAGAAAAATAATTAAGACATTAAAATGTTATAAAAATTAATTTGCTTTTTAAAAGTACTATGGTCATAAAACACGAACTGGTGCATGTGAGCCCCAGAACATACAGAAAACCCAGCTCTCTAAACACTGTCATCACAACAGAATAACCAAGGTCTGATGTCTGTGGTTCTTCACGCAGCTTTTGCAGCTCTTCACACAGTGGTGAGAAACGCAACATCTTGGTTTCACCCAAAAAGCTTTCAGCCTTATTCTCAGTCCATCTGAATCCCTCTCTCTTGCAATGTCAACACGTCGTGAAAGTAACTTCTCTTCCAATTCTGCCAAATGTCAACAGACGCTTTGCCAGGAGGCACCACCCCTTCCCTTCTCATCTTGGTGTTACCAATAGTCCTTTTGACTGGAACAGGCAGGTGGCTTTGGAGCCTGGCTGCTCATCAAGGCTGCTTATGGTGTAGACGAGGCGTGATACTTCACAAACGCGATTGCTGCCAGCTCCTTGCAGAACTCTTCCAGCACAATCACGCCCTCTAGTAACGTCATGTGGTCAATGCTGAGGAAGAGGAAAAACATCAGCAGAGAACCAGGACTGGCACACACACAAAATCCAGCTGCGGGCCTTGGAGAACATGTGGTATATTTACTTACATGGGCCCTTCTGGCTCCAAGCCCAGCAAGCGTTTTCTGACCAGCAGAAGTTTGGGAGTGAAATCTGGGATGCGCTGGATTCTAACCATGAGGTCCCCTACGACCTGTAAAGCACAATGCCATCAGCACACAAAGGTTAACACCTTTGCAGAGTTCCTGGCAGCAAGGTTAAATGACAGCCTTCAGCACCCAGACCCGCTTCAGCATCCTCACAGGTTCACAAAACAACTTCTGCTCTGCCCCAAAAAAAGGGGAGTGGGTGCAGAAAGTCGAAACACAAAGGGACAGGAATTCCTGAGCCTTGTGAGCTGTTGTCACAAATGGCAGCACTTATTTTAATTATGCCAACAATTAATCTGTCTTAATAAATGTAGATGCAGGCAATTGACCAGGAAATTCCTAGGTTTAGGGAAAGCACTAGGGGAGAGTGAAGATTATATTTTAAAATGAGGAGGGCTGCTGGGAAAGAGAGAGCTAAGCCCCCCGTTAGCACTGGGTAAGCACGATTAATAGGCTCCTGACCAGCTTAATGACAGCTGGTGCGTGGGGTAGGCGAGGACCGCTGACGGAGAAGACTGCAGTGTGACAGGCACCCAGCCAGCACTTCTAGGATGCAGGTCTGGCAGGAAGAGATGGAATTGGAGAGAGAAAGGGACCTTTGAAAGATCCAGGACTTCCTTGTCAATAACAGCCTTCATCACAAAAAGAAGAGGATGAACAGAGATATTCATCCAGGCACAGATTCAGGAGTGCCCTTTGCTTGTGTGTGAACCACACATCTCTCTCCCACTCGGGGGCAAAGCTGTGCTTGGCCTGTTCTTACAGCACTACCTGGCCTTGCCTGCGAGGGACAACAACGTGACCTGGTCCTGTTTGAAGCAACGTGGTGCCAGAGGGGAAATCTTTCATCTGCACCATGAAACTAAGCAAACAAACGATTTACGAGACATGCAGAATGAAAATAAACGCTGGGAATACATTTTCCAAAGTTTTTGGTAAAATATTCATAATTCTGATTTTCAAATCAAGAGCATCAGCATCTATTTTCAGTGAGAAGCCCTTTGACAACTTAAACCAGCCAGCAACTACTACCACCAACTACAAAGTTACTAAATATATCATTGCTGTGAATATTAGCAGCGTGTTTACTCACCCTCACAATCACAGAGAAGAGAGACCTGCAGCCAGAAGCCAGGTTTACATAAGGATCCAAAAGGTACTCGTGTATATGAGGATGGGGAAACAAGGACAGTTTGGACAACACTGACGTAACTTGTAAATTTACATCATAGGGCTGCAAAAAAAGGAAAACACAATGCTCAGATAGTTTCATGCTGTCTTTTTTTTCATCCAGCCAGTGTTTATTTAACTATTGGAACCTTATATAAAGGGTTATGAATATATAAAGATAAAAATTTAGATTAGAAGACAGGCCCCAAACCTCTGCTGTCCACCACAGGAGTGATGTGAATGTGACAGTTCAGTGTTAGGTGTTATTATCTGTGTAACTCCTGCAACTACTTGAAGCTTTTGCACACTTGTTTATTGTAAGGTAATTCCTCTTCCTGTAAAACATTCCTTCAGCTCAGTAGCTCAACAAATAGCACAGAATCAGCCTCAATTAAACATCTGTTTGCTGCTCCTGGGTAAGTGTAAAATATATGAGCTCAGGAAACTGAGAGAGACAAATCCATGTTTGTGGCTAATATGGTATTTCTCTTCTACTTTCTTTTTTCTTGGAAAGCACCATGCAGAAGGCCTGCAGATGAGACGGTCCTAGGCTGGGAAAGCAGCATGAAATTCTGAGCTGCTTCTCTGCTTCCTTTCCCCAAATCAACCAAATGGGAGAGGCAACTGGAAGACGCTAAAAACCAGTATCTAACTTATCAGGAAAAAACCAGTACCTAATTTAAAGTATTTTACCATTCCCGTGAGAAACTCATTTCCATAAAAGCAAGTATTTTTTCCATAGCTTCTTTATGTTCAAGTACTTCTTCCATCTTTGATTTTCCCATCACAGTAAAGACAAGCTGACATTTTAATTTAGCCCACATTTGCAAACCAGTGGCACTTCCTTCCATGTATTCAGTGGTGGAACAGATTACGTTGATGAGAGATGGACATTCCCTCGGTACCTATGCCAGCCTGAAGACGGTACCAACACCCACATGGTTTAACTTGTTGATTTTACCTGAAGTGGATTACAGAGCCCTCATTCAATTCCTTCAGTGAATACTGCCATATTGGCAGTAACATCCTCAGTGGCATAATCACATATGGAAAAGGATGATTTCATGGCCTCAAATTATCACCTTTATGCTCTCAAGTTAGCAATCTAATGAAGGATCAGAGAACAGACTCTTCCTTTTTCCATACTGTGAGATTTGGAAGAATTCAGCTTCAGGTTAAGACAGATATATTTAGATGTGTTTGCATGTCTAAGCTCATGTCAGCCTACCCAGCAGAGGTCTGACACTCGATATACTTGCCTACACAAACATCTCATGCCACCTCAGATGCTCAAGAGTATCTGTTGGTCTTTTGAAAGCTCCACAGAGGGTCAAATCCTGCAAGATCCGTTTTAACTGCAAGGGGATATCCTGAGCAACCCAAAAATGGCAACAGATACCTCAGTTCAGGTTACAGAGCCGAGCTTTCAGTCAATACAGTCAAGGAAGCTGAGATGGGGATTCACTTCATGCTAAAAGAGACACTGACTTGCTTTTCAGTCTAACAGCTCCAGACACTACATTTCCACTGACTGATGTAGACAGCTAACTAATAGTTCAGTACCTCACTCCTGAATTCATTACCACACACCGTTGCACTGCAGAGGGAATTGTCTTACAGATCTTTCGAAGTGAAAGCACTTATTTCTCCCAGTCAGCAGCAGTTATTTCTGTACTTGATATTCTAGCAATGGATTCATCCCAATCTTCTAACGAATAAAGCTTTCAACTCCTGGACTAGAGATTTTATAGGTAAAAGAGACAACTACATTTTGAGTTATTGTGGAAAAATTGCTCTGCACACAGACACACAAATTCTTTCCATAAATCCATTCTGCTGAACTGTAGGAGAAGGTCTTTAGAGTTGTCTGAGTCGGTCAATTCATTAGGAAGCTTTGAAGCCATGAGTGTTATCTGATGTTCACAAGGAGAGAAGGGAACAAAGCAGTAAGGGTGCTGCATTGTTCAGACAGATTGCTGTTGAAATTTAAACTAATTGAGAGCATTAAGGAAAGCTCCTTCTTCACACAGAGCTTGTATTCCTGTCCATATGTCAGCGGAGTCAATAAGACTGTCTTACATCAGAGAACATCCTAAAAATACTGTCTACAACTAAAAAGGTTAAAACCAGAAAAATTTGAAGTTCAGGAAATTCTTACAAAAGGAAACGGAGCCCAGAGAGTGCCAGTGAATGCAGCTGGTGGCCGGTCACCAGTGGTGTCCCCCAGGGGTCAGGGTTGGGCCTGGTCCTGTTTAACATCTTTGTTGTTGATCTGGATGAGGGGATTGAGTCCATCATTAGCAAGTTCACAGACGATACCAAGCTGGGAGGAAGTGTCGATCTGCTGGAGGGTAGGAGGGCCCTACAGAGGGACCTTGACAGGATGGATCCATGGGCTCATTCCAATGGGATGGAGTTTAACAAGTCCAAGTGCCAGGTTCTACGCTTTGGACACAACAACCCCGTGCAGAGCTATTGGCTGGGGTCAGAGTGGCTGGAGAGCAGTCAAGTGGAAAGAGACTTGGAAGTGCTGGTGGACAGGAAACTCAACATGAGCCAGCAGAGTGCCCAAGTGGCCAAGAGGGCCAATGGTGTCCTGGCCTGTATCAGGAATGGTGTGGTCAGCAGGACTGGAGAAGTTATCATCCCCTTATACTCGGCACTGGTCAGGCTGCACCTTGAGTACTGTGTCCAGTTCTGGGCCCCTCAGTTCAAGAGAGATGTTGAGATGCTGGAGAGTGTCCAGAGGAGAGCAACGAAGATGGTGAAGGGGCTGGAGCACAAGCCCTGTGAAGAGCGACTGAGGGAGCTGGGGTTGTTTAGCCTGGAGAGAAGGAGGCTCAGGGGAGACCTTATTGCTCTCTACAACTACCTAAAAGGAGGTTGTAGGCAGGCAGGGGATGGTCTCTTCTCTCAGGTGACCGGTGACAGAACAAGAGGACATGGTCTCAAGCTTCATCAGGGGAGGTTTAGGCTTGATATTAGGGAAAAATTTTTCACTGAAAGGGTGATTGGCCATTGGAATGAGCTGCCCAGGGAGGTGGTGGAGTCATTGTCCCTGGAGGTGTTTAAAACCAGATTGGATGAGGCACTTAGTGCCATGGTTTAAATGATGAGTGGGTGCTGGTGTTGGGTCATAGGTTGGACTGGATGATCTCAAGAGGTCTTTTCCAACCGTGTGATACTGTGAATATTAACAGGAGGTAGGAGGCACTGCGTAGCAGAGGTGGCACTGGATTTGAATAGACTTGAAACAACTTCACTTCACTTTTGTGGCTCAGCTGTCTTGCATCAAAACCACAGTAATGACACCGACCACCTCTGCAAAGTTCTCTATTATCCACTAATAAAATCTGACAACTACCTATAGCATTGTGATAAAGCAAAACCAGCCACTGAACACTGCCTGTGAGCAGCACTGTCCTCACTGAAGACTTTTCAACACTTTTCATTTTGTAAACTGGACATTAGCACCCATTATTGGGGGTTACAGGAAAGCTGGGGAAGGGCTCTTTATCAGGCAGTGCAGGGCTAGGATGAGGGGGAACGGTTTTAAGCTGAAAGATGGAAGATTAAGATGAGGTATTAGCAAAGAATTTGGTAACTGTGAGGATGGCGAGGCCCTGGCACAGTTGCCCAGAGAAGCTGTGGGTGCCCCATCCCTGGAGATGTTCAAGGACAGGCTGGATGGGGCTATGAGCCCCCTGATCCAGTGGGAGGTGTCTCTGCCCATGGCACAGGGGATAGAACTGGATGGGCTTTAGGGTCCCTTCCAACCCAAACCATTCTATGATTATGTCAAACTTGTCATTGATGGGACCCAGGTATTGTTTTGTTTTTTTTCCCCTATGTGATTTATGTGTTTCACTGTGAATAACTCCTAGGAAATTCAGTTTGGGTTTTAGTACAATATAATATCAATTTACCCTTTCTGTCTGATTCAGGCAGTTCATTTTAATTCTTCTGAAGTCAAGAACCATTTCTGACACCAGAGATTGTAACCCTTTGCCTCAATAACCCAAATGTGTGTCATGCTGACAGGTAGGATATCAAAACAGGTATTGCACTTCCATGCCAGATGCTAATCATGTTGGAACTGTATTTATCTGACACTCAAGTGTTTCTCAGGGGTTTTATCTTTGGTTATTTACTTGTTATAATTTACATGCCATTGCTCAAACAAGGTTTTCATATCCACAAATCTTATTTTTTTCCTAACAGCTGATGATGCTCAGATTTCTTCATGACTCCAATCTAAAACCATTTCAATTACTGAAGTGTGCAGAACACGTTCACTGGAAGCAAAACCCCGAGAATACACAACATAGTGATGGAAGTGTTTGGCTTTTCTGACTTCTGAATTATAGAAGTTGGTAATCTCAAATACCTTTCTCCCCTAAACATGCTCAGAGCTGACCTACAGGCTGCTACTGGCTTCCTGCCATGTTTCCTATGCATTTATGTTTTCAAATGGCTCTTGTCCTGCTTATGACCAGGAAAACTGGCACTACCATAGCCAATTGTTTATTCTGTCGATAGTTCCACATGCAAAACACAAGAGAATTGTACAAACTTCTGAAACCAGTGCGATTGCATTTGTAGCAGCTCTGGCTGGTATTAAGGGAGGGTAATCCAGACTTTCAGGACTTGTTTTCACTGGCAAGAAACGTTATCTCCTTGACCTAAAGCAGCCACATTCACTTAACTAACTTAAAGACAAAGAAACATTGTGTTCACAAAGGGCAACCTCCTTTTCACCTCCCTGAACCTTCAGATCACTTCTCCCCAAAAAGACGAGGTCAGGCAGGCTGGTTAAGCACAGAAACAGATGCACATTGGGAAAATTCCCTTTTTTTAAATTCCTTTCTATTGATCTGGGTCTGACAGGTCACACCTTTTTAGAACAAGGAGGCAGTCAGGTCATATCTCATTTGTTTGCCCTTGGCAGCTATACTTTTGTTATCTGAAGATAAGCAAACAGGTTAAAAAAGCTACTTTACATTGCAGATGGAAAAGGGTATCTTCTAGAAATTTTCCATGCACTGACAACAGTTTATTCTAACTGTGAAAAAATGGGGAAAATGTTAGCAGTGATACAGTTCATTCTTTTCACCCTACAGAGTGACATAAACTGCTCCTTGAACAAGACTTCAGATTGCAGTTCACTGAAACATGGCAGAAAGGAGCAGTGCAGTATTTTACTTAATGTACATGCTTTTTAAGAGTAAATGCTAGAAAATGAAAACAGAAACAGTGACGCTAGTACTGAAGTATCCTTAAGATACTGTTTTACCCTCATCCTTTATCTTAAGGATATTCTTTTCTTACTTACCAATTTAAACGGTATTTCTGGTCAAGAAAACATTTGCCACACAACAAAGTGGCCAACAAAGATAAGTTTTTGCTCTCTGCTTTTGTTAAACTGATAATACTGATCACTACAACATCCTGCAACCTACACAGCCCTGCACCAAGGATATGGGATGTTGCACAATAATATGATGCTATAATAGACACCAGAGCGATGAGAAGACACAGGGCCTTATGGAGATTGGCCCTTTAGTAGTGATGAAAACCTCAGAAATGGAATTCATCACCTGTTTTTTCTTACCTGATCAAGAATCCTGCCCATTCTTTCAAACAAGACTTTTAAGAAGTGTCCTTCAAAAAATGTTGCTTCTAAATTGCACTTTTCCAAAGATCTGGGAGATCCAGGCCACTCCCACCGTAAGCAGATGACACAATAATCCCGGAACTAGAAGAAAGTAGTGAGGAAAACACACTCAAACCTCAATGGAAACCATTTAATTTGCTTTTAATAGTTCATACACCTTTAGACCATAATCAATAGCTAAAAAACAAACCTAAGCTCAAAAAGAACAGCCATTCTAAAGCAAACACTATCAGCTTCTACGCAGGCACCACATTTTCTTCTCAACATTCATGCTTTTAGGGTAGTTTCAGAAACAATGAGTGGAAAACAGAGCTCCCAAGAAGCATCTGGGGCCAAAACACAAAGCAAAGCAAACAAAGCACATCCTGATCAGGGTTCTTTGAAAGCAGGAATAGTGTCTGTATACGTTCTTGTTGTGAGATCGTTACTACACTGCATTATGTGTAGCTTATCTTACTATCCAATCTATAATAACACTCCCTAATTCCCAGGACAGGAAAGGCAAGTGTACATGCAGGAGATACAAATGAAAAGTACTGCAGGGCTGCTTCTTCCCTCTCCATGTTTCCTATCAGCCTTTCCCAAGCCCTGATTTGCTGTGGGCTGCCTGATGTCTCACTTGAGAGGAATTATACCTTGAAAGGAGCACAGGTTATAGCAGTGAAAATACGGAGCATGGGAATAAACAGTAGCAAAAGAGAGACAAGACCAGCTCATGAACTAGTGCATGTACCTTACCTACTTGTGCAGGCTTCCAGGAACAGAAATATGGAAGCAGAACAGCTATTTGGATGTAATAATAGCAATAGGCAGGGCTATTCTTAGGGGGGATATATTTTAACAGTAGCCATATCATTGCCAGGAAGTGACAGAAACCAATTCTGCTCTCTAATAACTCCCAGAATACTCTTTTTCCCAAGGCAGGAAAAAAATACAAAGATGATATGTGTTTTCTGGCATCCAAGAATAGAACATAGGGAATTTTACAACAACCTTTGTTCCCTTATTCTGGTTTCTATTCCCTTTCTTTTCAGGAGAGAGTACAGATAAAACAACATAACAAACAGAGAAATCCAAGCTTCCCGTCTTAAGCCGCTGATATTATAATTCAGAGGTTATGGAATTTTTTAAGTACCTACTAAATACAGCTCTCTCAGGTACTCTACTCCTGTGTATAAATTTTTCTATCCTGGAAGATTCACAGAAAGCTGTAAATAAACAGTGATGGTCCTCTGACCGAGGAAACTTTAGATTATGTTTGTAAAAACAGAACCTGTATTTATTTCAAAACAGTAAATCATAAGCCTTTCCCTACCCACCAAAACTCCCAACTTCAAACCTGAATGCCTTAGGCTGCTCATTCCATGCAATAAGCTTTTATTTTTAAAATCCCAGATTGCATAACTCCTATGCAGCATTTTAATTTCCCTTTAGTCCTTTCGAACAGCTCGGCAGGCAATTCTCCAAGAGAATGCAGATAAATGCAAAAGCAAATTAACAATCCATCAGCAGCTCAGATTTTTCTCTCAGTGTATTTGTTATATGAATATTAATGCATTAAATGTCATCCATTATTCCCACTAGAGAAATACGAGGTGGATTCACCATCAAAAGGTCTCCAAAGGTAACTTTTCATTAGAAAATATAAATTGAATTTTCCCATCTTCCACTACCAAAAGATGCATTTAGCAGCACTATTTATAGAACCACTTGTACATTCTCATAAGCATTTCAGATTCTCAAGGACTAACTGACTTACTTGTCTGTGGGCATCTCTGAGGTAAGTATCGTAACCGGAACCCTCCACGTGGTACGACGACTTCGCTTCATCGGGTACAAGGCAGAGAAAACTAAAGAGAAGCACACTGATGAGTATCTATAAACCACAGAGCACCAGATCAAAACTTTCTCATCATCACAGCATGCACAGCAGTAAACTGTCTGGCCAATTAACCCCTAGATTCTACCTTAACATGATGTGAAGAGCAGAGAATACAAAATCTATTCAAGCACATCTATTGTAGATACCGTTTGTAATAACAAGATACCTACTTCAGAAATTTTGCATCTAGCACTACAGATAAAGAGTTCTGAGAATTAGCAGACAGAATGGAGATGAAAAGAAATATTCATAACCAGGTCAAATATTTGCTAAAGGTCAGGCTTCATCTTACTAGAGCATACGGAAAATTTACTGGGGAATAACTGAGCCATAAGAGAATTACAGTTAAAAATCTTCCTAACCTACTGCACTGGCAATTCTGTTTACCATAGTTTTGTTGTGGTAAAAAATGAGTATCTAAGAACATACAGGAATATGTGCATATAAATTTGCCAGTTGCAAATATCATTGACATTGCCAGGTATGTAGTGCAAATAGAGTATGTCCTTATTGCTTCACCAATATCTGAACTAAAAAACATCACGTGATTCTAAATCTTATTACAGAATCACAGAATGGTTTTGGTTGGGAAAGACCTTTAAGATCGAGTCCCACCATTGATCCAGCCTAACTAAGTCCACCACTAGATCACAGTACGAGGGAAAGTTATTAGAGGGGAACTGTCTTTAAAAAATAAATATAAAACCCATAAAATTTCTGGACAGCAAAATAAAACTCAGTCTTTGGACAGTGCTTCCAAATTTCAGCTTTCTCCACACCCCAAGGAGGCTGGAGGTTCCTGTAAGATTTATCTGCAGAAATATGTAGTATCTGACTTTTTGTACCGAGTTCATCTTGTCTGAAAAAACACAAATTTGCAAAACACTGCAAATCCTGAAAACATTTCTATTCACTGATGGAGATTGCAAGAGGTGAACTAAGGAGAGTGTTCTTTGTGTCTTTGCTCCAAACCGTATCCACCACAAACTACAAAGAGCAGTGCCAGAGGAAAGAGGGCAAGAACTGCCGTTGCTGTTCCACACTGACTGCCCTCGGGTCGTTTGCTTCCTTTGCACCTTGGATTATTTCTGGCTAAGCAGACAGGTCAGCACTGAAATGCCACTGCTGCTCTGCTGCCACGTGTTAACAGAGCAAACAGCATTTGTCCTAATATTAGTTACTAAGAGAATTACCATCACTAAGTTGCTTAGAGCAGAGCCTGTCCTCTTCGTGATATCCAATTTACAGTACATCTACCAGGCACAGGTGCCAGAAGTGCCCCTTGATTTTCAGGGAACAGAAGGTCATCTCTGTCATGGCAATTATTTACTTTTATATACGTGTTTAAGGAACTTTAGCAAGTTTAAGGGCTTTTTCCCCAAAAAATGTTTAGGGCAAGACTCCCCAGACTTCTTCAGAAAGGTCAGATCCTGTAAAAGCAGTTTAAGCATAGCAAATATTTTTGAGAAAATGAAGTTTTATAATCAATAAGGCTTTCATCATGAATTCTGAGTATTCAACTGGACCATTAGCCAGAACGTTCCTCTATTTATGTTGAATTATTTGTACTTATTATAAGTTCTAATCTTTCAGAAGCAGCTTTCAGATAAAATGCCACATAATTTCCTTCTGTGGAGTCATTTTACCAGCTGGTACAGAACAACATCCATTACAGAGAATATTTAACTTGCACAGCGCGTGCAGCCACCCACACATCAGAGATTTCTATAAGTGTTTGTCTCAATTTACCTATTTACAACTTTATGAACTTCAGTCTTCCCATCATTTTTTGGATGTTCCGGACTGACAGGCGGAGAAGCACTGAGCCACTCTTGAGCTGACAACGTGTTATCTGGAGACAGATCAGTAAACAACGGATCTTCCTCTAAGTCTCTGCAAGATTGTATTAGACAAAAACAATCATTCACAGGATGTTATGGAAGGCAGGAAAACCTCAGGGTCAAAAAAAAAAAAAGGAGTGCTTCATAGTTTTCTTCCCTGAACAACTAGGATGCTTTCCAGAATGGTATCATATAAACATCTTTTTACCTCATTAATACAGAATCATAGAATGGTTTGAGTTGGAAGGGACATTAAAGCCCATCCAGTACCACCCCCCTGTCACAAGCAGGGACACTTCCCATTGGATCAAGTTGCTCAAAGCCCCATCCAACCTGGCCTTGAACACCCCCAGGGATGGGGCAGCCACCACTGCTCTGGGCAACCTGGGCCAGGGCCTGCCCACCCTCACTGTGAAAAATTTCTTCCTAACGTCTAATCTAAGTCTTTCCCCTTCCAATCCAAAGCCATTCCCCCTCGTCCTACCACGACAGGCCCTTGTAAAAAAACCCCTCTCCAGCATTCTTGGTGTCCCCTTCAGGTACTGGAAGGCTGCTGTAAGGTCTGATAGCACATTTTTACCTAATTAATATACTGAAATATTATAATAAATACATATATTACTATATATAATAACCTTTACCAATACCCAACAAACTTTGTTTTAAAGAAAAATCATGACTTCTTGATCTGAACAACAGATTACACATCTTGACTAGTACAAAATCATTGCATTAAATCACTTGAACTCTTTAGCCACATTTTTTATGTAAGACAGAGTTATACTCCAAGCAATCATTACATTCATTTAGATGACTTGGGAATATCTCAATTAAGGTACCCATAGTAGTTGATGCTACAAGTCCTTACCTCTCCATTGGTAAAAAAAAGGATTTACAAGAGTTATGTAGGGTTTTTCAAAGGATTTCATGTCACTTGTCCCAAACAAGTTTTTCCATCAAACAATGATTCAAGAACATAAACATAATCAAGACACCCAAGTGACTGACTTCAAGGATAATCTCACTGAAAACAATAGAAATATGCATAGATTTCAGCTAAATAAATTGATACATGAAGACTTCTGAGTGCCTGTTATTCAGGAAAGAGGCTCTTGGTAATATTAGCTTTTCTGTTACTGTTCTAAATTTCCATAAGCTGCTGATACAATAATTTCAGTGTAACTCCATGGACACAGATTATTACACAGACCACTCAAAGCACTACCTATGCTCACTTTTCTTTCAGTATCTGAAAAAGAGCCCTGCTTTGTTCTAAAACTAAGAATCCAAGTCAGCTGTTGTGAACACTTTCCATAAAAAAGAAACTTACACTGCTCCTGCGATCTGTCCATTCTCTACCACATCTTTATCTTCTTGACAGAAAGGCTTGTATTCTATGTAGTTTCTTTCTTCTAAATTCCTCAGAACCAAATTATAAAGAATGTGCTCGTTGGGTTTTTGCAAAAGGTGCTCAAACATTCGTAAAGTCATTATGCTGATCTGCAACACAAAAAGCAGAGCTTCAATAAAGGGATGCACAGCTGCCTTCGGCTTTTTGCCTTGTATCTGGTTTGTACTCCTTAGAACGCTGCGATTTACTTCTCTACATTATGGAAGGAAGTAAAAAATGAGGGAATTGTTAGGCTGAATGTGATGTAAACATGGATGAAGAGTTCACACACATTTGAAAAATCAACATATGGATGTATTTTTTTTCCAATAAAACACTGTTCTAAAATGTGCCAAAATAACAATAAAAAGATCACCTAGAGAACTTCCAACTTATCTTTCCATATTACAATCAGGTCCATGATGGAAGATGGCCATCATTGTGCAAGTGAGACACAGAACAGGACTGAAAGGTAGTAATAAATACTCAGAATAAAACAAATACTGGGATATTGTGAGTAGAATGATAGGCTAAGATCACTACAAGAGGAACAGCAAGATGCTGGAGCGTGTCCAGAGAAAGGCAACAAAGCTGGTGAAGGGCTTTGAGCACAAGCCTTGAGGAGTGGCTGAGGCAACTGGGGTTGTTTAGTCTGGAGAAAAGGAGACTGAAAGGAGATCTCATTGCTCTCCAAAATTACCCAAGAGGAGGCTGTAGCAAGGTGGGTGTTGGTCTTTTCTCCCTGGCAGCCAGTGACAGGCCAAGGGCAAAATCGCTTCAAGTTACGCCAGGGGAGATTTAGGTTGGATATTAGGAGGAATTTCTTACTGATTTTGAGGGGCTGAGCAGACAAGCATACTGAAAAAAAATGGTTCTGTGAAAGCAAACATCTGTATTCCAGGGAAGCCTGGGTTTTAGCAGAGGGTGCAGCTTGTTTCATGGAAAAAATGAAACAAGTAGCTCCTAAGGAGAGACTACTGAAGCCAATTATTTTAACCATGTTTACTCTATGTAAAGTACTTGAAGTTATTAAATTGTCTTTTAATTAGCATTGTGTATGTTCTCAGACCACACTTACTTTACAGAAAAAATGGTAAGTTTTCAACTGTACCTCCTGTGACAGTGTGACAGAATTGACACAACGTGGAGAGTAACAGTGATGCAACATACAACAAAGCATAAACTAAAATGCAAAGCCTGATTTTGTCCTATCTTACAGGTGAGCAAGCCTAAGTAGATGTGCACAGGGGGCAAGCACATTTAGCAAAGCATCTCTATTAATGGGAACAATGTGTTAGCTGTACAAAACAGCTTGACTTTCATTTTCTGAAGGAACTTGTGAGGCTGGCAGTCAGTAATTTTTTCCTTGGCAAAAAAAATTAGGTGACAGAAATATGAAAAGACCTCAAGATGGTGTTTTTAGAGACTCTATGCAAGACAGAACTGGGCAGACATTATTATATCATTACCACTTCTCACCTCATCAGAAATATGATCACAGTGCTCAATTAATCTGTGTCGCAATGGATGCCTGTTGATATCTGTCAAAGTTTCAGGCTCTCTGTGTTCTCCAAGTATAAAATAAACTATTTCCTGCAGCAGGACATCTGAAGTCACCTGACGAACAATGCGATGTAACAGTGCAGTTGATGTGAGGATTCCGATCTCTGAACTGAACAAAAAAATTTCATGTCAGATATGTAGTGGATTTCAGCTGAGAAAAACCCAGCCTGATTCAGGTCCTGTTCTGCTGTGCCTTGTAGGATTCTACTCACGTTTGCATCAGCTGGGGTTCCATAACTTCAATGAAAAACTGTTCCCGCACAGCTTTTGCCATAGCAACAGCAGTAGTCTGAAACAAAACAGAAAATGGTACATCTCAAACTCAAAAGCCAAGAAACAACAGGAACTGCTTATTTGCTGGATGTATTTGTATCATCTGTAAACATTTCAAACCTTTTGTGCTTCTTTGATGAGTTGATCACAGTAGTCAAACCATGAAAGAAACGAAATCAACGCTCTTTTCCCTGGAAAAGCAGATGCATCTTCTTTGTGGCTATAGGAATCCAAACTAGAGAACACAGGAAATGATACTTATTTAGTCTACAAGTAACTGAAGAATCTTGGACTTTATTCTTATCGAACTTAGAATAATTTATGATCTACTTGCAATGAAGTGAACATTACAACAGCTTTTCTCCTGGTCTCTACTCATCTGGTAGTGCTATCCTCACACAGGTTTGTAGTGGAATGCTCAAGGATACCTAGCGTGTACAGCAGAACTACTCTGCTGGGTAAGTTTCTTGACTCAGAAGGGAAAATCGTTCACCTGGTCTGTTCTTCCAGGAAACACAGACCACAGAAACTTAATCAATAACTCTTATAGACAGAGAACCATAAAATGAAGGCAATTATTCTCTCCTCTGTAAGCAACCTCAATCAAGTCCGTCAAAACCATGCAATGCATACCTGAACTAGACTCTATCTTTCAGAAAAAAATATGTATCTCAATTTAAATGTTCTATGGAATAACCAATTCACCATTTTCATTGGTAAAGCAGTCCAATAACTATTTATCCCACTACTCCAAGTTGTTTTTTCCCCCTTCTAACTTCAAACTTCAGTCTCTAGGAATTTTGGTAGTTATTTTGCACACACCTACATTTTGCCTCCTCAGTACTAGCAGATCACAAACAACTCATAATAAAGGCAGAGTGAGGAACAGAATTGTTTTGAGAATCCAGCATGCAAGCAGTTAAGATAACTGGCATCTATCTTTTGCTTCATGCTGATGAGTTATGCAGTAACTCTTTCCTTCTTTTTTAGGGCAAGGATTTTGCAACAACAGCCTATTATCAAATGTACCCTTCCTGCCTCTGGCAGCAGCTCACAGGGCTCACTGTGTACAGTGAGAAGTTCATGTTCCTAAATACTTAACATTTGAACAAGACAGTAATTTGTAAATGATCCTGCAGCTACACCCCCACAATTCAGTGGAAAAACCTGCCCCCCTGAGGAATTTCTGCAAACCTGGCCCTGTGTCATAAATCACACATACACTGAACACCCAAAGTCATACAGCTACGTTGCAGCTGGGATCTCAGCTCTGTGCTTGAGACTTCAGCTTGGGGTGTGAACATTCTACACAAATACATCTTATCTACCCACAGAGAATTAGTTTCAGGGAGGGGTGCAAAGTCACCTTGGGTATTAAGTACAAAAATAAAAGTCTTACCCCCAGTTAATTGCCTCCACTGTTTCAATGTCTAAGGGATCCAGTGACTGAGGCAGGGCTTTGTAGAGGGTGGCCAGCCTGTCTGTCAACAATTCACACAAACAAGTGCTTTGAGTCAGGCACTTGGCAGCTGCTGGTTCTGGCAAACTCACCAAAAGCATGAGGCCTTCACAGGCCTTCACCGCTATCCGGCCGTCCTGGCAGAAGGGCATGGAAGAATCAATCAGAAGGTGAATGAAGTTCACTTGAAAACAAGAAGCAAATGTCTCCCAAATAAAACCTCTCCCTTCCCCCATAGCGAGTGAATGTGTTTATTTTTGTTGCCTTTTCAGTCATTAAAACTGAATTCTAGTGAATCTGGGTGGTACAAAATAAAGAATCTCGCTTGAATCCATGTCGAACACTAACAACTCAACTGCAACCTTCAGGCTGACGGAACCAGTGCTGTAGGGAGACTTTGGACAAAGACATTAGACAGTGTAAACTGTCATTTAACAACAGCAAGCCACACTGCTAACTTGGTTTGCTGCTCTCAGCACTGTTGTCGCAATTACAGGCTTGCCCAACCCTCCTCTACATTTTCTGAAAGAATCTGAGCATGAAATTGAGGACAGAGCCAGGCAAGAACCACAGCAGTTGTTTTTAGAAGAAATAAAATCCCTAGAGATAGTCCAGTGCCTTTACAAAAAAAAGCAGGTTTGGGTAAATCAGTTCAATTGAAAGGAGTTTTTAAAATAGTCTCTCTGGCATATTTAACCTAATGATCATCTTACCTAGCTTGCAACATTCTATAGAAATTGCTCAAAACCCACTTACTTTACAACCACAAACTTAATTTTCAAAAAAAGTATTTTCACTTTAATCTGAATTGGCAAAGACAATTGCCAAGGCACAAAAGCCACCTGCAAAACAACAACCTCGTTTTACCTTTTGTAATAAAAATATGGTGTGCACATACACATATATTCGCTCCCTCTGCCCACGTCACACAGCATCCAAAATACCTCCTTCAATCACGTTAAACAGAACAACAAAAAAGAAACAACTCACCGGACTTTTAGTGAGGTTTAGTAGAGAATTCACTAAATTATAGTCCTGATTTGGACAAATAGTGGAGGACTCGGGTGATGACGTGACATTTAGTTCATCCAGACTGAAAGAAAGATCATCTGCCTGTTGCAGGAGGTCATCTTCCTTCTCCATTTGCTCCACTCCAGCAGCACTAGGCATTTCTTCTGGCTGAACGGGCTGTCCCGTGTCTGTTTTCAAAGAGTCTTGGCCTTTAAGCATGTCTTCTGTGATTACACTTGCTGATCCTTTGGAAGCCATTGCTTTTAACTTACTCTGCAAAGCAAAGCATTTTGTTGGAATGACATCATTGAAAATACTGATCATCCTGAACCAGAAATTTACAACAGATTTTTTTACATCGGCATTTGAAGTAGTTCCCTACAAGGCTGGACACAGCAACCACGTAGAATGAAATGGGTTGTGGAAGAGTGGGAGTTTTTAAACCTAGAACATTTTTAATCTGCTTAAATTTCTCCTAAGCCCTGTACCATTTTGGTTCAAGGCTGAATATTTCTCTCCACCACTGAGGACACATATTCCCCTGTTTTGTCCACTAGTTGATATAAGTTTTTAATTTACCTTCTGAGTGCACCTTCAGACCTTACCACACACTATAAAACATCCCTTTCCAGGCCAAGATATCAAATTCATATAATGTCTGAAACACTGTTTCCAGTTGGAAACTGAACCACAATTATCACAGAATCATAGAATTGCTTGGTTGGAAAAGAACTGTGAGATCATCGAGTCCAACCGTACCTGTCCACTACTAAACCACATCCCTGAGCACCTCATCTACCTGTCTTTTGAACCTCTCCAGGGATGGTGACTCCACCACCTCCCTGGGCAGCCTCTGCCAGTGCCTGACAATCCCTTCAGTGAAGAAATTTTTCCTGATGTCTAACCTGAACCTCCCCTGGTGCAGCTTGAGGCCATTTCCTCTCGTCCTATCTCCTGTCACTTGGGAGAAGAGACCAACACCCACCTCACTACACCCTCCTTTCAGGGACTTGTAGACAGTGATGAGGTCTCCCCTGAGCCTTCTGTTCTCCAGGCTAAACAACCTCAGTTCCCTCAGCCACTCCTCATCAGTCTTGTTATGCAGCCCCTTCACCAGCAGAATTAAACTCATTATAAACTTCTGGAAATTTTTATCTTCAACAAGAAAGGAAAAAATTGTCTTTTATGACAGCAGAGTACTCTCAAGATGTGTTTCTGATGAAGAAAAAATTCAGCAGACTGAATGGGCAGAATACACTAGAAGTTAGCACAGGATGCTATGACAGATCACAGAGAACCCTCTCAGAAGCTGCAAAGCATTTCTTCTCAGCCTGAAAGCAAGCAACCCATCTCTATTCCAATAAATTTGTCTCCAGCTCATAAAATGACATTTAGATTTGTGCTCTGTAATACCAAAAAGAAACTCGCAGCAAGGCAAGAATTCATAGTCCTTCTGGCACAAGCACAGGTGAATAACACTTTATTAGACTCATAAATTAGACTTCTGCACAAGACATTTTTTGAAGTGATTACAGTAGTGAGATTATAAATCTGAAGGGTTTCCCCTCTCTATGATGTCAAAATTATTACAAATATCTGTCAAGCATTAATAACTGAATTGTAACCGTTTGGGGTTAATGGCATTTAGTACAGACAAACCAGCAGGGACTTGACTACATGACCATCTCAGGCAGCAAACTGGAGAGCTGCTGTGAACACTGGCTTGATGGATGTGCACTCTTTGTGGAGAATTCCTACTGAATGTTGTGATACACTCATATAACCAGGTCCCTAGAGAGGCAACTCAGTGGTAAAAGCAGCATGCTGCATGCATAAAACAAGTACGATTTCTGACTACAGTGGAAAAATTACTCCAACATATATTTTTCTTACAGTGGGAAATGCACAAGGCTGCAAAGCAACCAAAAAGTGTGTCTGATCCATGCCTGCCTATCCCTAAATCTGCTAAAGTTATCCAGTAGCCTCCCATACATTTTATCAGGACCCAGGAATATCTCAACCACAACAATGAGGCTTGCACATAAAACAAAACTAAAGCCTGGAACTGCATTTCAGTCCTAGATTATGCACTGTTGCTGGTATTTTTCACAGTATCACAGTATCACAGTATGACAAGGTTGGAAAGGACCTCTGAGATCATCAAGTCCAACCTATAACCCAACACTAACACCAACCATCATCTAAACCATGGCACTCAGTGCCACATCCAATCTCCCCTTAAACACCTTTTTTCAAGCAGTAAGCAGGGCTGCCAAAGAGAGAAGCTACTTTTTTAAAAAATGAGATAATATTTTGTAAAATACTTATTTTCTCTTACATTATAGAGTGATAGAACAGTCTGGGTTGGAAGGGACCTTAAAGATCATCCAGTTACAACCCGCACTGGATCAGGAGGAGGCTCAAAGCCCCATCCAACTTGGCCTTGAACACCTCCAGGGAGCGGACATCCACAGCTTCCCAGGGCAACCTGTGCCAGGGCCTCACCACTCTCATGGTGAAGAATTTCTTCCTAATGTCTATTCTAAACCTTCCCCCTTCCAATTCAAAGCCGTTCTCCCTCACCCTATCACTACCTGTCCTTGTAAAAAGTCCTTCCCCAGCTTTCCTGGAGCCCCTTTCAGCACTGGAGGCTGCTCTAATGTCTCCTCGGAGCCTTCTCTTCTCCAGGCTGAACAACCCCAACTCTCTCAGCCTGTCCTCACAGCAGAGGTGCTCCAGCCCTTGGATGATCTTTGTGATCTCTTCTGGACCGGTTCCAAGAATTCTATGTCCTTCTTATGCTGGGGATTCCAGAACTGGAGACAGTACTCCAGGAGGGATCTCAGGAGAGAGAAGTAGAGAGGGAGAATCCTCACCCCTTAACCTGCTGGCCACGCTTCTTTTGATATAGCCCCGGATACGACTGGCCTTCTGGTTGGCCTATTACCTGATGCCTGGACTCTTCTGAAGTCATTTGAAAAGCCAGAGTTTATTTAGTTAATGCATTGATGAGAAGACCTAACATATATAAATGTACGAATGCCCCTAGAATTTGTCCACAGCTCATTACTTGCACGTTGGCAGGCGACATAAAGCAAATCTGCACATTGAACAACACACAGGCAGAGGGTTTGAGTGTGTTTAAGCTTCCATTCTCTAATCATGCAATCCAGCAGCTTAGCTGCTCACCTGCCTCCTGTAAAGGTGCAAAACAGGATCCTGAAGGACCTAATAGAAAAGGTTACATAAAACACACATTCAATGCTTCCTCAACAAATTACTCTTCTAACTGGATTCAGCATCAAAAGAGAGAGCAGATAACAGAAAAATATATTTGTATATTTTCATGATATATAACAACCAGGGGTTGACAATCTGCAATGGATGATGCCATGTGTAAGCTCAAATAGATTTAAAAAGAATTCTGTGGAAAAAAACAAGTGATAGCAGAGCTAACGAGAATCTCTACTTAATTCATGGTGAGAAATATCCAGCTGGTAATTTGCAGTAATGGAGAAGTGAATAGTGAAACTACTGTTCATTCTATAAAATGTAGCTAAAATAGTTTAATGGACACTATATTAGAAATTGTTTAAGGTCTCAAGAGCAGAAATTGAAACACAGAGAATCAAGTTCCCATGGAATAATGAGTTGCAAGGAGGATCTCACGTAAGATGGGATGAGAAGAGATGAGAAGGGACAACAAAGAAGTAAAAACACGAGGTAACAAGTTTAACATAAAATAACGACTCAGAGATGATAAATCAAACATTCCTATGTCTATTCCTCCCCTCTACAAGAGAACAAGGAAAACTCAGTTTAAATAGAAGAATAAATTAAAGGTAAAATAAAATTAGTATATGAATTTTAAAGGTTTAAAAAAGTAGAGTGCAGTTCTTCCAGCTCCTGTTTTCACAACAAAGTTAACTTGACCAAGAGACACATTTATTCCCTACAGCCCTACCAGGTAAGAAATACAAGTGCATGATCTATGAAAATATAAACAGCATTCTATTAACAAACTATCTGATATGGAATCATACAAAAAAACCCCAGGTTTTGTACATACTTTGTTTTTTATGTTCATAAATAGTGTGGAAACTGATTAAGCAAAGTCAAAGAAGGAAGCAAAACTAACAGATACGAACAGGCTGCTTTAGAGAGATAGATCTGTACATCTACCCTCTCATGAATCCAAAGGTCAGAAACAGCTACCAAGTCACAACAGCACCCCTAAGAGGCACAGATGTAAATAACCAGAACATTCAATCCTATTAAAGACGATTCTGAACCCCAAACACCTTACCTGGAAATACCTATCAGGAGTTGTGAAGACATACGCCTGAGGCTATGACATTTAGAATAACGTGAAGGGAACAGGAGATACAAAAAATGATTTTCACCTTGGCAGCACTTTGTGAAACCAGAGATCTCTGAAATTTGGAATCACTTGGGATTCTGTCTGATTTCTAATATTGTAATCTTGCTATTTTGGGGAGAACACTAAAGTCTGATAAAGCACTTGCCCTTGTGATTGGGGTTCCCAAGTATGATTTCAAGAACACTATTCGAATACAAGAGTCATTCAGAGGGTTTTTTCCAAACAATACAACTTACATAAATTACATTAAAAGTAATCCTGGTTTGGAATTCTACTATATTCTGCATGTAATATATATCTAGTAGCTTGCTCCTGAGTGCTTCTAATGTTTAAATGCTTAGCTTTTCAATTCTTACACCTTTTCTCCTGCTTGTACAACTACAGTGGATACAATGGCAATCAGGGTTGTATTTAATTAAGAAAAATAAACTCCACACAGATTCTTTCCTACTGACTTAAAGGGATATTCATTTACTCAATGGAAATGACACAACTTTGCAGTTTAACAGCCTCTGCTGTTACAGATCTTGTTTGCACAGAGCTAATAAAATATTCCTGGAGGACACTACATCCACACCTCTTCACCTACGTATCACGTGCGTAATGAACATTGTGTCACCAGAGGAAACACCAAAGTGGGAGCAGGAGGCATTTCTAAATGGACTTCTATAAATTAAACTTTCATACGATCCTTCTAAATGGGAACAGAAAGTCAGCCTAGAAACCCTTCCTCCTCCCACTCTGATTTCATCAATGCCACTTGTTAAGTCTGAAGAGGGAGTGAAGATACTTGGCTTTCTTACGGACAGAAAATAATGTCATATTGTAGATGGTGAGCTGGCGCTGCAGCCAGACCATATGTGCCACTACCAAACAGGGGCCTGGTCCTACAGAACACTTAGAAACCTGCAAGGTTTCCACACCCCTGACAATCTGTCCCTTAGTCTTCATTGGGCAAAGACAGAAGAACACAAGAAAACCAAGATCTCCCTCATATAGTGTTTTATGTTACAACTCATATCCCTGCTCTAAAGCAGTTCCACTACAGAGGATAAAGACCTCTATTTGTGAGCCCTGAATGACATTCTAGTGAAAATAATCACATGTATCAAGTCTCTGGAAGCAGGAAGTAAGAATACTTCTAATATTACAGAAAGAAACCACAGACTGAATGAAGACTGAGCTATGAAGCACAATGCAATACCTCCAGTTCTTTGTTAGGTTACATATGTGACACAGTAAATACACCTTGAAAATTCTGATTTGATTTACTCACCTCAAGGAAGAAGTTGACCAGGTACGGATCCTGTTTCAGCTTTGCACATACTATACAGAGAAACTGAATTTCTTCATTTTCAGTCGGTGTTGCCAGAACTTCACCACACAGCCTGATCAATTTCTGTCACATACAGTGAACAATTAAGACACAGAGTGAGCTATAGCTTTCGCTAGGAAAGATGAATTCTTTTTCTACACACATACTGCAATGATGTATGGTTATTGACTTGAACATTTGCTCAAGATTTAGATTGCTGTGAACAAGATTTCTTTATTAATTATGACTTGCACTGCAGTGGCAGTTCAAGGCTCTCATCACCAATGCATAAAGACCTTATTGCAGCCTTCCAATACCTGAAGAAGGCCTATAAGGAAGCTAGAGAGAGACTTTTTACAGGACATGTAGTGATAGGATGAGGGGGAATGGCTTTAAATTGGAAGGGGGACGACTTAGATTAGATGTTAGGAAGAAATTCTTCACGATGAGGGTGCGGAGGCCCTGGCACAGGTTGCCCAGGGAAACTGTGGCTGCCCCATCCCTGGAGGTGTTCAGTGTCAGGCTGGGTGGGGCTTTGAGCCTCTTGATCCAGTGGGAGGTGTCCCTGCCCATGGCAGGGAGTGGAACTGGATGGGCTTTAAGGTCCCTCCCAACCCAAAGCATTCTGCTGATAACTGCACTCGAGCAGTTTCTTTAACTTACTTGACAATGGAAGAATTAAAGATACCATTTGCTGCAGCAGAATAAGAGAAACTCGTCATGCAAAAATATAGTTTACCTAAAATCTGAGCAGTACCTGCACTGGCCTATGCACATTTATGTGGGGAAGAAGAGGCTGTCGTATCCTTCCAAGAAGTTTTGTATAAAAAGCCAAAACTTGCTGTTTCATTCCTGGAGGGCACTAAAAGAAAATCAAATAAACAATACCAAGAATGTAACAAATGCAGAGAAAAACATAGATGCAAATTTGTCCCTCAAAATGGCTAATTAAACCAATAATTCATCCAAATCTATTATTAAAAAGATCATCATCATCTGCTAACACATTACTTTATCAATATGAACAGAAATCAACAAAAAAAGTTGCATCTCTTTACTGTTTTCTTTTTCAAATTATTCATACTTTCAGTTAATTGCTCTAGTGCAGACTTCTACCAATTTTGCCAGGAAACAGTCCCTGTCAATACAGTGATAAGGGGAAATTAACTCTGAATTAATTTGCTACAGGTCAGCTGTCTTTTTTGGTACTGTTCTACAAAATCCAGTCATCCAGTGAGTCAGAACGTACAAGCACACGACAAACTACAAACATCTTAAAAGTCTACAAAAGGTTTTTTACATTCATGAGCAATTAACCCTGGGCAGATGAAGTGTTTTTAAAGGCACATGTTCCAGGACAAGAGAAAGCTGTTGTTTTCCCTGAAATTGAGCACAATATAAATCGTAAATACCCGTGGGACACCCAGATTCTTATTCTACTGTCCTACATGCACCATGTCACACAACAGTACTGTCCTATCTCCACGAGAGCTGATGTCTCGTGGTCCTTTTATGTACCTTTGCTTCTAGCTAATTCCCCTCCTGACTCTAACATGTTCTACCACATTAATAAATGCTGTTACTCCATAGGATGAAGGGGAACAGTTTTAAGCTGAAAAAGAGGAGATTTAGATGTTAGGCAAAAATTCCTTACTGTGAGTGTGGTGAGGCACTGGCACAGGTTGCCCACAGAAGTCGTGGATGCCCCACTATCCTTGGAGGTGTTTGAGGCCAGGTTGGATGGGGCTTTGAGCAACCTGATCCAGTGGGAAGTGTCCCTGCCCATGGCAGAGGGTGGAACTGGATGGGCTCTAAGGTCCCTTCCAACCCAAACCACTCTATATTATTCTTTTTGTAACAGATCTTTGCAACATCTTGCAAGCTCTGTACTGTCTGATAACTTCAGATGTATCAGTATAAAGACAGGCTGTACAGGAATTGCTTGTACAGGCATATTTGTGTGAGTGTGAAATGCCTTCTCTCAACTCTTAGAAACATATTACTAATTACCCCCTTCACATATGTCTCCATTTCATCTTGATTTCTTGACAAAGTTTATAGATGGCTGAATGAGCTGAACTTCTGATTAAGGTTTTTCAATATATCAGGTATCTTAGCCTGATCACAGGACAGCTGCTACAGTAACATGAATTGCAGAGCTCTGCTCCTTCCAGAGCAAGGCATACCCCAGTCTCTGATAGATTGTACCCTACAGACTTAAAATCAAGCAGATTAAAAACTCATGACAATGTGTAGAAGGCTGAATGAGATTGAAACCATGGAAAACTCCATTTGTCCATGGAACAGTACACACCATGCTTTCCTAACTGCATCTCTACCATGATATAAAAAGCCTCAGCACAAGGGCTGCCAAGTTAATTCACCCCATGATCCATTCAGCCCCATACATTGCAGTTCATAAGTATGCCAAGAAAAATATCAAGAAGAATGCACCAGGATGATGAAGTTAATTTCCTATGAGCCACAAAGCAGACATGAGGAGAACCAGACAACATTGCCAAGGGAACCATTCATATCAAAGACTCAGATGTGAAAGTTGTCTAGGGGTCAGCTTAAACTAATGCATCCTGACACAGAAGTCTGTCTGAGCAAGAACTCATCACATTCAGAAAAATGAAATAAAAATTTGCATTTAATCCAGTACTTTTCACCCAAGAATCCCCAACACTTAACAAAGGACAAAGAGGGATAATGCTTGTCTTGGAGAAAGCAGAAAAATTCTAGATTGAACAAAAGTGTTTCTCCTGTCTTAACAGTCAATATTACTAGAGTTGTGAAATACAAACCTCAGGGCTCTGCCTTAGTCAGCATCTCACAGGTTGTCTCACTTTGATCACACTTGTGAAGGGCTGTTATCTGTAACACACTGGTAACATAGGCCAACAGCTCTTGCCTAGAGTCCTGCACTACCATCCACTGTAGAACTTCAGTCCCTTGCAGTCTGGTTGACAGTAAGCTGAACACAAGCCAACAGAGCGCCGTGGCAGCCAAGAACCCCACCCGTGTCCTGGGGTGTATCAAGCTCGGCATTGCCAGCTGGTCAAGGGAGGGCACTGTCCCACTCTGCTCCACACTTGTGCAGCCCCACCTTGAGTACTGGGTGCAGTTCTGGGCACCACAGTATAAAAAGGATAGAAACCTACTGGAGAGTGTCTGCAGGAGGCCACAAAGTTAGTGAAGGGTTTAGAGGTGAAGTCATACAAGGAGCAGCTAAAGTCACTTGCTCTGTTCAGCCTGGAGAAGAGGAGACAGAAGGCAGACCTCATTGTGCTCTACAGCTTCCTCACAAGGGGAGGAAGACGAGCAGGTGCTGATCTCTTTCCTCTGGTGACCAGTGACAGGACCCGAGGGAATGGCAGCAAGATGGGCCAAGGGAGGGTTAGGTTGGATAACAGCAAAAGGTTCTTCACCCAGAGGGTGGTGGAGCACTGGAACAGCTCCCCAGGGAAGCAGTCACAGCACCAAGCCTGACAATATTCCAGATGCATTTGGCCAACACCCTAAGACACACGGTGTGAAGTCTGGGGCTGTCCTAGGCAGGGACAGGAATTAGACTCAACGATTCTTGTGGGTACTTTCCACTAGAGTCATTCCATGATTCTATCATTCTAAGTAGGAGCTCACACAAAAGACAATCTGCTCTGCTGAGAAGTACATACATCAGCTTTTCCCAGTGTGTAGAGTGTCTCCAAAATCTTGTGGTGTAGCAAATATTCCATACACGGTCCTGTTTCGCCTGATTCCCTCTCATTTTCTTCTTGAACTAGAATATCCAACATCTGTTCCAGGTGAGAAGGAATGTTGGTATCAGTCACAGGGGCTTTATCATCTAAAAAGAAGAGGTGCAATTAAGAATGAGTAAAATATTGTCCTCACTTTTCTTAAGTTCAGCTCCAAATTTAAGACTTACAAACATGACCACTCATTTAAAAGATCTTACATATAGCATGTAAGTTTTTTAATATTTCTTAGATGGACTTTTACAGATAAACCAAGCTTAGGCTAAGAAAAGTCCAATCTTTTGGTCAACATCCACCCTGTCTCAATAAATTCCTCTTTGGCTTCTCACATAGTACTTCACAAAGAGAAAGGCAAGACTCTAATTTCGTTACACTAAAGTCAAGAAACTGTTGTGGATTTATGGCACTGGCAGTGGGCGATGGCATTATCACGTCGTAGAGCACGTTCACACGTGTTTCCTTTTTGGGTTTCTTTTTTAAGTTAAGTTCTACTTGAATAACTTCCCCGCTAGGGAAATGGTTACCAGTTCTTATGCAATTATCTAAAAATAACTGTCACTTGCATGCAAGTGGCAACAAGATCACAAAGGAAAACTGCCATGTCAGAGGGATTTTGGTCTCTGCCACAACCTCCAGTTAGCCGAGAGTGTTTTGCTTGAATTTCTTTGGCATAATCCCGCTCCTGCTGCAGATGACAGAAATATATTCACTGAGGGAAAACTTGTTTTTCACAAGCCTTGGAGAGACGTCAGCTTTCATTTTGCACCACATAATCACAGCTATCAGTTTTCCCCTACCACCCTGTCCTTTCTACCTTAGGAAACATCACATAGTGTTCCAAAAGATGGGTATTCAGAACCAAGGGTCGGGTTTCGGTTTGGAAAAGTAAATATTGATATAAACAAGATCACCAGTCATGTCCACACACACAGATTCAACAGCTACTCTAGCACAAATGCAGAGGCAATAAGCTTGAGGAAAGCATGGTAACAATCACTTTTAAAACTTAATAGTTAAATAACCAGGACTAAAAATTAAAAACTACGTAGGAAACAAAGGAAAAGTCTAAGAAGAAGCATCTAAAGCCATATTTCACCAGAACACCTATTTTTAAGAAGAGCAGAATAAGGTCTGGTTAAGTTTTACACCGTGTTCTAAATCTGCTCACAAATTCACTTTTTAGAGCTATGCTATCAAAACACCTAAAACAAAACAAGACACTAAAGAAAAAAAATACCTAATACTGAACATACAGAATTCAGCTATGTCTGATAAGATTCATGGCATTTTTATATGTATTTTATATATATTTTCATTTTATTTAAAAATCACTTCTGTTAAAATCTTGGAAAGAAAATCCCTGACGCAAAATAAGGAAAAGGTTAACTGCAGGGACCACATTTCTGCAGTTGTCTGTTCAGATTAAATAGAATATGTGAAGATAGAAACTGGGTCAGATGTGAAAAGGTACGATTCTCTATGTGGTACTCTGGAAAGATGACCTTCCCTTAAATGTTTTTCATATCTACTCGTTAAGGGTTGGCTGGAGGTACACAATGTTTTAATTTTGATAAAAGACACAACTCACTTTACTATTTCTTAATCTTTACTTTTTAACAACACTAAAACTGGCGATTCTAGTTTTCACAATAAAGAGATAAAATCAGAATGTTTTCCTCCTTTACCCGATGTCTCTATGTAGTAATGGGTGATGGCCTTCCAGTGGTAAACAAAATCTTCTTGTAATGGAAGGGATGGTGCAAGCTATGGGGGAAAAAAACAAACAAAACAAAAAAAAACAGTTAGAAAGAGATAAACATATTTCCTCAGAGATTAAACAGAATTTTATCTCATACTTGGAAGTAAACTGCTGCAGACCAGTGCTACAATCCTTACTCTGTGCTCTTTTACCTTTAAGAAGGGCTACATACATTATTCATGGCCTGAGCCCCATGTCATGCTGCCGAGCTTGTGAGCTTCAGTAATCATCTCTGTGATGTCTCTGCGACCAGACAATGTATTTGAAGAAACAAAAGCAACTACTCCTACAGCAAAGCAGCACTAGAAATGTAGGTTTGAATTGTTCAGATCTCAGGGTTTTATCCTGTAGCAAACAATCATGTTCTTTTACATCTGCTCTTGCTGCCACCTTCCCCTTCTGTATGCTTTGTTCTCCTCTCTCCCTCTGCTCCCTTAGAAGTACGGATTAGCTACTTCGTACTTATTTTTTGCCATGTCTTTTCTTCCTGTTAACCACAAATTTTAAAAAATATTTGTGGGTTTTTGTTGTTGTTTTTTTCTGTTGTTTTTGGGGGGTATTTTTGCGCATCAGGCCCATCTCCAGAGCTTTACAGATTGTTCTTTTTTTTTTAAGAAAGCTTCTTCATTTCTGGAGGAATATGGGATGGCCATATTGGGTGTGACTGGCACGCAGGAATACCATGCTGAAAGAATGAAACACAGTCTCCCACCCAGTCAACAATATCAGCCCTTTACAGCAGAAGCAGCATGTGTAAAAGAAAGACTGTGATCATTTTACCACTCTGCTCTCCAAAGGGAGAGAGGAGGCAGACACTGAATTTGTGACCACGATACAAAATGCTCAGAGCTGGTAAAATACGAGTCCTACAGTGCAAACCCCCATCACTTGTTTGTTCATACGAGGGTCTGTTGTTATTGAGGCGTTTTTGATTTGGTTTGGTTTTGACAAATCAAATCTCCAAGTCATTCTGTTATAGACAATCCTGAAATAAAGGATTCTCACTTGATACGACAGTAGCAATGAGACCTGTTGGCAAACAAAGACTCCCATGTATATACTGCTGTGTCCAGTTTGGAAGGATAAGGAGTTGAACCATCCCCATGAGCTACGCAGTCCAGTCCCCCACAGAATCACAGAGTGGCTGAGGTTGGAAGAGACCTCAGGAGATCATCTGGTCCAACCTCCCTGCGTAAGCACGGCCACCGAGAGCTGGTTGCCCAAGACCTTCTGAATATCTCAATGGATGGAGATCCTACAACCCCTCTAGGAACCTGTGCCAGGGCTCAGTCAGCCTCACAGTGAAAATGTTTCCCTTCCCCTAGAAGCTACAGATACCACATTTGAGATTAGTAACTCTGAACTCTCCTATCTCCTTTTAGGGCCTAGGAGGTGCTGAGTTGCCTCAGCTCTTGGACAAAGAGAAGCACAGGGATCAAACATCTGTATGCTCTTCACTGGGTGGTGCTGGCCTCTGAAAAGGCCTTGGAAGTTTTCCACATTAGTTTTTCACTATCCTTGAAATCAATGACTCTTGGATTTATCTTGGTATAAATAAACACCATGCCCTGCCACGATAAGAAAGAGGAATGCTAATTGTTATCAATCCTTTGCACACAGGACATTGAAATGCAGGACTTTAAAAAAAAGTCATGGTACTTGGTAACTATCTACAGCTCCATTCTCTGTGGAAAAGTGCCCTCTCAAATGGCAACTAGGAAATCCAGCTTACATTGCTCACCCATTCCCTGATAGTCTATGGACTCATTAAGTCTTCTGTATTTCCATGGTTGGACAGAGAGAGCAGCACTTTGTACACCAGCTACCACGGAACAAACATCAGGACACCTCACACTCAATGAAACCAGTTTATTTTACTATGAAGTCCACTAGGTTATTGAAATTCAGAAGAATAATTGAACAAACTGAAGCCTGAGCACACAATATTTTGTATCATGCTTTGTGTGTGACACTTGCTGCTGCAGATGTGAATTACAAGCAATATAATGATTGGTTTACATCTTTCCATAATAAAAGCAAACCGGAAACTCAACTCTGGTTGATGAATGGCACAGAGACCACTTTTGAAGAATACCAGGCCTTTCAGCCCACTCTACCTCCAAAGTAACATGACAGATAACATGAAAGATTTATCCTTGCTTTTCCTCTCCACTTCTAGCCTCATATGCCTCAAGATGAATTTAGCACTGCTGAGCAGTGCCAGGAAAAGGATTCCACTTCTCAGCACTGTCAATAATTCATCCACTGCAGGACAGAACTGTGGATACATTCTCCCTCCCAACAAATGCCTCCAGGGACTCCTCTCAGAGGTGAAAAGGTAATTCAGGAGCAGGTCTTGCCCTTGTGAATTAAAATACTCGGTGATTTCACAGAGCCTTCTCTGCTCAAGGCCTACAAGTCAGAGATAGCAAACAGAGATACCATTACCGTGTGTGCACCTACGCATGTGCATCTGCATGCCCACAGGGAATACACATCAACCTTGCCACACACTGCATTTGGTGACACAGAGCTGTGGAAGCCCCACCTGCATCGGGCTACCAGACTCAGCAAATTCTAGCTGTACAGAAAAACTGTATTTATTTACTTGTACAGTTAAAGTATCCCCATCCCCAAATTCCTCTTCTCATCGCAGATTGACTTGGTATGATCTGCTGTTTACAGCACAGCTATTCACAGCCAATATTTAACAGCGATGCAAGCCCAGCAATGCTATGTGCTATTCTGAAAGAGGTGTTTTACTGACCAAGAAAAAAAAAGAAAAACCCCAACACTCTTAACTTATGTTATTCAGGCACAAAATCAACATAAAGACCAAGTCTAAGACATCAGCTTATACACAAACAAATCACTGGAATGCATTAGAAAAAAGTAAGCTCCCAACGCGTGGCTGACATGCTTTAACCCTACGTGGTTAACATGTTTTAACCCTACTAGGACAGGTATTCCTAGGATGAAGTTGTAGTTTCTATTTTCAGATGAATTATCAGCTATCAGCTGAGATGAATTACATGTTACAGTTGCCAATCTGAATAACCACTCTTTTGTAAAAGCACATATACTTGTATAAAGATTCCAAAGCAAAACAAAATTCACTGTGAAGGCCATTAATTCCTGCTATTTGTCTAATTCAAGGAACTACCTTAAAAGTGCAGTTATTTCTTGCAGTTTAATTCATTTTGATGTAATTACATATATTCTTACTAATTTTGGGCTATTGACTCCTAATGTCGAAGTGAAGTCCTCCTTTGGGGAAAAAAAAACCCCAACAACAAAGATTGCAGTGTGGATGTTGGTGTGTCAAACAGCCCAAACACACCAATCACTACAAAAAAACAGCCCCTTTCAGCAGATACTGATGAGCTCTTCTATCTGGTCTTCAGCCCCAGCAGTTGAGCTTCCTGGGAGTAAGGGGATAAGTGTTCTCACTTCAAAGCTACACTTAACACATGCTGTCTTATCATTCCAGTGACAACACACAATGACTGAACCCCACTCCTCCCAGAAAAGTGCTGTTCTCAGGAGAACTACAGATCTTTGACCAGAACTACAGTTTGCTCCTTACAAAACAAATTCCATGTAGTTTTCAAAAGCATGTAGATTTTGTGTTTAGACAGGGAAAAAATACTGTCAAGAGCGAAGAAATCTCTATGTATTTGACAGCAATTCTCTATGCATGTAAAAATAATTGCCATGTTTTCATGCACGCTTTTCAGAAGCGCAACTCAATACCAAACAAAGTTGGGGATATCCCCCAATGTCTTTTGGACAAGCTCACAAAGTAAAGAAAATGCTGTGTAAAAGAACAACAGGTACTGATGGGTCAGACATGAGACTGAAAAATAAAGCGGAAACTGAGTCAAAGAGAAGCGAAGGGAAAGTGCCCAAACACTGCCCTGACTGAAACAGGGAAAACTACAGCGTACAGCACTCACCCCATGTTTTTCTTTGAACTCAGTGCTTTACTAGAGTGAAGGTTTGCCAGAGGGAAAATCTTAAAAAGGACTAATGCTTGAAGGTTTTGCTTTATTTCTTCAGCTGATGCGTGCACAGAGTTCATAATGGTCACTGCTTTCATGTATAAAATTAGGACTCCACGCACTTGGAATCCATGCATTTAATTTCATCATCTTATTAATAGCATCATTTCATCATTTCATAACTCATTAATAGCAGCACAATGTTGAAACAACCAGTAATGTGAGGTCATTACATCAAATCAAGTGGGTTCAAGATGAATAAATCTTGTTCTGAGTAGTTAAGCAGTTAACGGGTTTGGAGCTGTTCCTGTAGCAAGTGACTCCGTTTGTTTCAAAGTTCAGCTTTGCTTCTAAACATGAACAAAAAAGAACCTTCTCAAGAGCACATGAAATACCAGTGTAAGAGATACAAAAGAATAAAACGTTGGCAGAGACAGGTCTCAAAAATACGTAGACTCCAAACTCTAAATCCACTCCCAGACACCAAGAGACTGATGCAAATAATGTTGTTTGATGGCAAACTGGAAATTTGAAATAACCGAAATCCTAATTTTCCTGCTCTAGGTTCACAGCTCAAAAGTGTCCTTTTGAGTTCACAATTAAGATGAAACACCTCATGAAAGCCCAAATCAAATACAAACAAAAGTCCTTTGAAGCCAAGTGACTACTTCACAGACAAGCTATTTTATCTAGGGAAACACTAGAGAAGAACAAACAATGAGAGAAGAACTAAGCCTCACGTGCAGCTTTGTTCTTGTACACTTGCTGCATTTTCTATGTTCCTGAGAATGTAGCACTCTTGCAATATGCTTGGGATAAAAGTATATCAGAAATACATATGGGAGACAAGCCATATCTGAACCATCACAGATTCATTAATATTAACCCTCGTTAACCCGTTCTCACCAACCCAGCCAATCCAATTTAAGGATACTCCATCAGGACAATACCACAGCAGTGCTTGAGCATCTGGATGCTGCTCAGAAATCCAGAAAGGGCAAAAATACCTAAGGTACTGGTAAGACTTATGTATGATAGGAGGTGGCAAAAAGTAGGATTTGGTTCTAATGAAAATCAGGAATAAAATTTCACACACTCAGACAACGTAGGCTGAAAAGACTGCGGGGTTTGGTTTATTGAAGGTAAGAAAAATCCTTAGTAAAACACAATTTGTCCCTTACTTTTTCCTCATCACAGTCCTGCCACAAAGGCAGTCAATTAAAGAGCAGTACGCTCACACCAAGTGAAAGGTAAATACTCTTGTATTTAGACTGCCAACCTTTGAAATTCCTCATCACAGTTCAGAGAGATGGCATATCAAGGGTAAGAGAACAACGATTATCCAGCAACATGGGAACTCCTAGTATTTAAACACATCTCTCTAAAGTCTGCAGGCAGGACAGGAGCATTACATAAGTGATGTGCAAGAGAAATGACAGGGGAGAAGGGCAATCCAAACAATTAAAGTAGTCCCAAGGATGAAAGCTAAGCCCAGGCACCACTTCATGTGTATTTAAGTATCCAGCTTAGCTGAAAACTGTTCAGCTGTAACTAAATTCCTCTGAGAGGCAGGCAACCAAAACCTTTGAGAGTTTCCATGTTAGTTACCAGATCTGTTGCTGATATTCAGGGCTGAAATAGAGTCCACTTGAGGCTGCATGAGCTATACTCGCTCAACAGCAGTAACAGCAAGTAAAAATGATACTCTGAACTCTCCAGGTTCTGAAAACAGCAAACAGCATCAAGGTGGACTTGCCTCATACATGGGATTTACCTCAGTTTTCATTCTCAGAGTAGCAAAGCAAAATATGACATATGCTTTTATTAAAGACATACCAAAGTAACGAGTTGAAGCCACGTACAGACCCCAAATGGGTTAAAAATTTCTATTTTTAAGTTCTGCCTTTCAGATACTGGGTCAAACTTCCCAGATAAAGTAAGAAACATCCTCTTGCTTTTGCAATTCCACATTTCATTCCTCACTTGTGGTGCTCACTATTTGTCACATACCCTGTAAATGCAATTTAGTGCGGCATTTATTACCAGGAGGTCCATCCAGTGGTGTCAGCAGAAGGAGGCAGTTCTAAAAGGGACACTACTGTTGGGCAAGGACATGTATCCTGTTGTTTGACAGTAGTCACTTGCAAAATGATGTTATCACTCTGTCGGTGGCTTTATTTTTTAATCAAAAAAGATTGTCTACTTCCTGCTATCTCTACTTTTCCCCTTTTCCATTCAACTAATTTTTCCTATTTTTTATGGACCTCAAATGCAGGGTCTTTATTTATTTTTTGTACACGTCAATAATGCAAACATTCTTCTAGGAATAACTTTTATTCACTATCTTGACTCAGTAGGCCTGAAAGAATAACTTCCTCCACTCCTATATCAGTCACCTACTCTTACTCAAAATGTGGCACAGCTTACCATAACACTAATTTCTGTTTCCTGTCCCATGAAAGCGCTGTCTGCTGAAGGCATTCAAGTGTGCTCATAGAGAGCTTTGAAATAAGTTGTCTCATCACTGTTTAAAGGATTGCTTCCCAATTGTCACTATACCATTAAAAGAGCCAAGTAAGAACCTTCAACTAATTAATATATGGTTAACTTTAAAGCTCGAATAGCCCTGCTAAATTCAGCAGAACCACAGGCACACACAAAGTTAAGCATATGCCTAAGTACTCACAGTGCCAAAGCACACATTAACACACAAAGGGTGCCCCTCACAGGAATGGAATGGACATACAGGCTCTTTTTTCAGCCGTTTGAACTGTTCTCCTCTCACATTTCCCACCTCCACTTCCAGCAGCGTCTTGCTGCCAATTTTTAGCACCTAACTGAAGATGCGTTTCTCCAAACGCTGTTTCACAGGTGCCTTGCTGAGACAGCAGGGGCTGAAAAAAGGAGCCATTGCTACATCGAGAAGTAAACAGGAACACAATGTGCCAACAGTCATCAAGTTCCGATGAGGAACACTTTCTGTCAACAGTCCTGATGAGCGGGCAGCGAGCGCAGCCTGCGGAGATGGCAGCTCCAGGAACGGGCCCTGCTGCTTTCCTCTCCCCGGGGTGGCGATGGGCACAGCTGGGAAAGGCTCCATGAGGAAATCCAACTGTACATTCACAACATTAGGTCCCTCTGGCAGAAGCTCTATGAGGAAATCCAACCGTACACTGACAACACTAGGTTCCCCTGGCTTCCCTTTTGGTAACGCTCCATGAGGAAAACCAACTGAACATAGACTCATAGAATGGTTTGGGCCAGAAGGAACCCTAAAGCCCATCCAGTTCCACCCTCAGGCATGGGCAGGGACACCTCCCACTGGATCAGGTTGCTCAAAGCCCCATCCAACCTGGCCTTGAACACATCCAGGGATGGGGCAGCCATGACTTCTCCGGGAAACCTGTGCCAGGGCCTCTTGGGAATTGGGAATTTCTTCCCAATGAATAATCTAAACCTTCCCCTTTCCAGTTCAAAGCCACCAACACGCACAACCCCAGCTCACCTCCGCTCCCCTTCCCACTCTGCTCAATCAGAAATGGAACGAGGGATGAAACCCCGGCTTTGGGAAGGCACAGCGCCGCCCGGAACCGCTGGGGACGGCGCTGCTGCCTGCGGGCCGCGGCCAGGCCCGGAGCCCGGCTGGATCCACCTTGGGGCCGGGGCTGCTCGGTGCCGGCCTGGGGGGGAACGTGGGGCTCCCCTTCTCCCGGTTCCGCCCCCATGCCCGGCTGCTCGGCCTCCGCTTCCCCCCCGGTGGCTGCGCCGGCCCGGCGGGGACCCCTCGCCCCCAGCCTTGCCCCGGGAAGCGGCACCCGCAGCCCCCGCAGCCCCCCCCGCTGCCCCGCGCGCCGCGAGCCCTGCCCCGGCCGTAGCCCCGAGCTCCCCGCCGCGGCCCCGCGGGTCCCGCCCGGCGGAGCCGCAGGCCTCACCGCCTCCACGGCGTGCTGCAGGATGGAGGTGAGCTTGGAGAACATCTTGTCCCGCGAGCGCTGCAGCCGCTGCCGCGAGGCCCGCGAGAGCTCCTCGAGCCGCCGCCGCCGCTCCAGCGCGGGGGCTGCATGCGGGGCGCGGCCCGCCGCCCCGCCGCTCGGACACCGTGGCGCTCGCTCCGCCGTCGCCGCCGCCGCCAGGGGGCGCCGCCGCGGCCGTTCTGCCTCGCTCCGCCCCGCCCGGGGCCGCCGGGAGCGCCGGGGCGGGGTACGGGGCAGCTCCCCGTCCCGTTGGGTGACGGGTGGGCGAGTGGGAAGGGGCGCCCCGTGGCTCTGAGGCGGGGACAGACGGCTCGGGGGATGGTAGTGAAAATGACAGAATGGTTTGGGTTGGAAGGGACCTTAACGACCATCCAGTTCCACCCCCCTGCCGTGGGCAGGGACACCCCCCACTGTCTGCCCCTCCAAAATGTCTTTATCAATGATTCGGACCAGGGGATGGAGCGCTCCCTCGGTCAGTTTGCAGGTGGCACCGAATTGGGCAGGAGTGTCGAGGAGGGCAGGGAGGCTCTGCAGAGGGATCTGCACAGGCTGGATCGATGGGCTGAGGCCAACTGGACAAGGTTCAACAAGGCCAAGTGGCATGTCCTGCACTTGGGTCACAACAACCCCGTGCAGCGCTCAACACCTGGGGAAGAGAGGTTGGAAAGCTGCCTGGGGGAAAAGGACCTGGGAGTGTTGGTTGACAGCAGCTGAACATGAGTCAGCAGTGACCCTGGGCAAGAAGGCCAACAGCATCCTGGCTTGCATCGAAAATGGTGTGACCAGCAGGAGCAGGGAAGGGATTGTGGCCCTGCACTCAGTGCTGGTGAGGATGCACCTCGAATCCTCAGTGCAGTTTTGGGCCCCTCAGTACAAAAAGGACATTGAGCGTGTCCCGAGGTGGGCAATCAATCAATGGAGCTGGGGAAGGGTCTGGAGCACACGGGTTATGGGAGCAGCTGAGGGAACTGGGCTTGATTGGTGGAGGAAAGGAGGGTGATGGGAGACCTCATCGCTCTCTGCAGCTCCTGGAAAGAAGGTTGTAGCAGGGTGGATGCTGGTCTTTCCCAAGTAACAAGCGATAGGACAAGAGGAAATGGCCTCAAGTTGCAGCAGGGGAGGATTAGGTAGGATATTAGGAAAAATATCTTTACTGAAAGTGGTGAAGCATTGGCACAGGCTGCCCAGTGAAGTGGTAGAGCCACCATTCCTGGAGGTTTTAAAAAAATGTGTAGATGTGGCACTTCAGGAAATGTTTTACTAAGCACGGTGGTGTCAGGCCAACGGTTGGACTTGATCTTAGAGGTCTCTTCCAACCTTAATGATTCTATGACTCTATCTTCTTGTTGCTGGGTGAGAGGTCGGTGGGACAGGTGGCAGGATCCTGGTGGGCTGCATCCTTCTGGGGCACAAGAGTGATTGTGACAGAGTATGTTACCTGTTTCACTGCTGGTTTTCCCCTAGAGCTTTGAAGGAGACGGAGAGGGCTTTACTTCACCTCTAAACCAAATACTTCAGAGAGAAAGATCATCCCTGTCACTTTCCTCTGCTGCAAGAAAAGCAGAGGTTAGGTGGAGTGAGCAGAGGTTATTGATGTGGTTGGTGGGTGGTCTGATGTTTTGGGAACAGCTACAGTTCCTGGGATAGTGTTTGGGTGCTGGACCAATGGGAGTAGGAGAATGGGAATGATTTGGCACTGGGGAAGCAGAGGGAAGGTAACAAACCAGTATGGGAAAGGGAAGAGAACAAACAGACAAAACCTTTCTCATTAATTTTTGGAGATGAAGAAAAAACGATTTCCTGGTATACTGGGAGCAAGCAGAGAGAGACATGAATCAAAAGACAGGACAAAACTACTGTTTAACTGCTGTGTGTTTAATTGTGTCATCTGGGAAGTCTGACACTGACTGTTGATCTTGTGATGAAGTCTAACTAATGATTCTGCTGTACTGGTTGCCGTTACTACCTCCACGCCTTGCAGGCACAAAGAGCTACAGCCCAGGTACCGTATGGAAGTTAATATTGGTTGTATGTGGACACCTTTGCTGGAGTGGCTAAGGAGCAGAGATACCTATTTCCTTCCCAAAATCCAGACATATCAAATAACATAAATTCAAGAAGTAATTATGTTTTTTTTTAAAAAAAAATCTGCTTATTGTGGTTTCCTCAAGTTACATTCTATAGATGTTCTTAGTAAATATCAGCTTTCCATGTCGGTAGCCATATGATGAAACATATGTTCCATCTCTGTGTTTAGGTAAGTATTAACTGGAGGGATGCTGCATTTAGAAGGTACCTATCTTCTATGATTTAACATAAAAAGTTCTATTAGATTTTTAAAGTGTTCTCTGGGAGGCAATTCTATCTTCAGATGAATTTAAGTGGTATCTGCTATAGTTTTGCAATACACCCAGATTATTATTTTATGTGTATTTTTATATAAATACTTCTATTTCTTTTTATTTATAAGTACAGTTTAGGGGCTTCATCCAGCCTGCTCATGTGGTTTGCATTGCAGGTTTGTATTGCTTTCATTTAAAAAAGAAAAACAAATGATGAGCTTTAAGTTTGAATGCAAACATGTCAGCAAGTGGGTTGAGTAGTGGTAGAGCTTTTCTCCCATCAATATGAGGGTGCTCTCCACTTCAATGGGGACCTTCCCATTCTCTTGCCATAGACACCATTTTGGAGCCTGCATAATTTCTGTAGAAAATATGGATTTAAGGCAGACGTGCTTGATTAAGGTGTCTAAGAGAACGTGGTAAATTAAAATGCAATCCATTTGTTTTTGCAAAAATGTCTTTTTGGATGTGCAGGGCCTTCCCGTCTCTGAGCAGCAGAAGGAATTAAAGAAACAGTAAGGTAACATGAAATATAAAAGTAGACAGTTTTACAACAGTGAAAATATTCCTAAGCGTACTTCACAATTTATGAAATCGTAAGTCACCTCCTCACAGATGGTGAGGTAAAGCTTTTCTAATGCTTGAGGGCCTCTCATTATCCTAAGACTGCCTCATGTATATAAAGATATTGTTTTTAGAACAGAACATGTCATTGTGGTTAGAACGCAGGTTTTGGTTGTAAAAGTGACTTCTTATTAGTGACTTCTCAATATCAAATGCCTTGCAGCAAAGGAAATAAAGAGAATATAGCAATTATATGATTATCCCTAAGCCTATTAAACAAACTGAGTCTCTCTGCAAATAACCTTGCATTTGCTTACCAATACACGGAGCTTCAATTCGTAGCCATGCAGCAGAATTCAGTCTGTGGTGCATAACTGAGTCTGCATATAACCCTGCATTTGCTTACCAATTTATTGAGCTTGAATTTGTAGCCATACAGCAAAATCCAGTCTGTGGCTCATATATGTGTTGCAAACTGTAGATATGGGGGGTTTAATGCTCTTTTGAATAGTCTCAAATTTCTCAGGTATTTCTATTGGATAAACAGTGGCAGAGCAGCAATAGTGCAGATGACCAGAAAATAATGTGTCAGTACAAAAGACTTGACCTCAGCTGAGGTTGCATTCTGTCTGGATACTTCTTGTCCTCACTGGAGATGGTTCAACTGGAGATGACTCAGTTCTGGACAGGCTACCAATGCCATGTCTTATGCAACAATGCATCTTCACCTGCTCATGCTTGATCTTATTTCCACTGAAGTAAACACTAGTATTAGTATTTATTTTAATACTCTTGAGAGCAGAGCTCTGCTGGTTTAGGGTTCTTTTTTGGCAAGGTAGTTCTTTTTTTGAGGTGGCACATGCAGTGTTTTCCTTGAATGTGAGTTAAGGCACAGCTTGAAAATGAGGCTGTTTTAATTAATAGAGCTTTTGGGAACCAACTTTTCTCCTTCTGACAAATTAATGAAATTGTCTAGATTAAATCAATTCAAATGGAGTGAGACAGTGAGATAATACGCTAGCCTTTCTATCTGAAAATATCTCTGCTCTTTAGATTGATGGCACCAGGCCAGTCTCTAATGGATGTATTTGTCTGCATTACAGAAGAGCTTCCTGCAGTCTGGACTTCTGCTTCAGAGGGGTTTAGGATTTGGAAGGTAAAATTTTGTACCCCAGAGTGAAAACATGCTAGCAGAGCTATGCATAATACCTGTTTATATAGGAATATGGATTTATTGTGTTTATAATAACTAGACATGTATGTTTTCACTGACTACTGGGATCAAATCAAGAATGCAGTGTTAGTGGCTCAGCATGATCTCTGCTTTCGAGGAGGGGCTAAAGAGGTGTTTAAATTCATCCTCATGCCTTTCTGATTCTAGACTTTATTATAGAAAGCAAGCACTCTGTGCATTGGACACCAAACTGCACATAGTGGGGCTGAAGCCCGAACTAGGCTTCTCCCAAGTTTAATCAGTTCAAGAGGAGGTCAGAAGTGCATGTTTTCAGTGAAATGAGACGTGTTTTCCAAACACATCACGTTTTCCTCAAATGTTTCTATCCCACTGTTAGTGTTACAATCCAGCCTTTCCTCTCTAAATAAATATATGAATGTTCTGCCATACAGTGTCTGCAAGTGTTGGCATATAACAGATTACTGAAACCAGATAAAATACTCTCAAATATTAAACTTAGCTGATTCCACTGAAGTCTGCAAGTCAGCAGGACAACAAGTTTAGTTGTTCATGTGGTAGTGGAAGCTTGAAGCAAAGAGATAAACTTCTGGGTTTATACTATATTGCAACTGTAATGACTGCAAGAGTCTGAATGTGGTATAAGCAGATATAAAACTGGATTTTGCCCAAAAATATTGGAAAAAAAATAATTGAGTGGTTCAGCTGCTATAAATTAGGTCCCTCAATCATTTGTGTGTGTACTTGCAGAGAGGGAAATCTGGCAACCAGAATCTGCATCTATCTCTGGTCTTGACACTACTAAGTGATTCTGAGTAATTTTCAGATCATCTCTGACTGCATTGTTTGTTTTCTGATGCCTAATAAGATTTCTTTGTTGCTTGTATCTTTGGATTTAGGGCCATAATCTGTTAATCCCTAAAATGTCATCAGATAATCTGTTTAATCATAAGCAAAAGCTGATCTTGATAGTATGTGTTATGCAAAATAGTTCAGGCATGCTACTACTGTGCAATATAGAAACATTCTGATCTCTCTTTTGCATTAGTCCTCGATTAAAAGTAGTTTTTTGTCAGAGTTTCAGCTCAGATATGTTTGTCTTGAGGCATAATTAAAATCTTTCATGGAGTCTGATATTACATTTTGGCACTGTAAAATATCTTTAATTTTGAAGCAAGTGTATAAAATATTGATCACGAGAGGTACTCAGTAGTGTCCTCATGATTAATTTTAGATTATTGATAGCACAATTATCTAAATACTGGTGTCGCGATGCTCTCCGTGTTCACTGTCCATAGAGTTCCATGACGGAAGTCCAGTCGTGTTCCTCCGTGTTCTGTTGTGGCAGGAGGAAGGTGGTAGTGACTCCTAGGAGCTCCCTTCATGGCTGATTGATGAGATTCTGCTTTCACCAGCAGAGGGCCGAGATGTCCTGGTTCCGTCTGCAGGACAATGAAGCAGCAAGTTTCACAGAGAATCCCTCCTATCATTTTTTTTCCTGGGAAAAAGATAACCGTATTTATTCTGTGTAGGATGAATTACTGTATCAACTGGCAGTGTTACCTCTGGGATTCACAGCTGCGTGTTACTTGGGTTGTGAAAGCTTTGGTTGCTCCACAGGACAAGCATCATTGTAGCAGTTCACTTGGTTCTGAAATGATGTGATTTGAAGCTACAGGACTGGTTTGAGTTTATGAAGGCATTGACTTACCCCCGTGGCTATCCCATCTCACAGGGTGTTTATATCTTTGCAACAACTAACCCCCAGTGAATTTAGGAAGGGGTTTGTATGCAAAGACTGGTCCTTCTTGATGACTAAATTAATTCTTCTGTGGTTCCCAAAGAGGACAGAGCAACCATGTACATCATCATTGGATTATTTCACTGATAGGTAAGGGTAAAGGGAGCCATCTGAACACTTCCAGTTAGAATTCCATACTCAGGAACTGAGCCAAACTGCATTTCCAGAAAAAGTCTGTACAATTTGGTTCTTTGTAATTCTTTCTGAGTCATCATCCCTGTAGGAGCCAGGGTCTGCACTTGGATGAAGCCTTTAAGGAACTGAGCTGGAGGCACTACTGACAACAAGCACAGAAAATGAAGTCTGTAGTACACTGAGGGTCATCCAGAAACGCTTCTGTTGCTCATCCCTCCTCTGTTACCTCAGGCTACTTTGGACTAGTTTGACCTTCTGTGAGAAATGCTGACGTAAGCAGACCTGTGTTTGTAATATGCCTAATAATAATGGAGCCTGTTCCTGATTAGATCTTGGAGCAGTGCTGTAATGCACTGTCCTTGATTCCTGGCTGGCAGCTCCTGTGCCAAGTGAAGTCTTTCCATCCACTTGGTTTCTCAGTTTCATGTTCAGAACCTGTTATTCCCAGTCTCTGGGTTTCCTGGGAATTCCCAGGTGGTGTCATATTGAGCTATTGTTTGTACCTGGAGTGCTTGACTGCTGCAGTCAGACATGTGCAGTCTGCATTTGCTTCTCCCTCTCTGTCAGTAACAATAACATCAGAAAACCAATTGTTATATTTGGCATTACACCTACAGCACACATCAAAATTCTGTGTTCAGACGCAGAAATATTGTCCTAGCATTAATTCCCTGAGCTGTTGAAAAACGATTCATCCTAATGCTAGACCATCGCCCGCAGAGGGCAGCCTGAACTCGTGTTTCACTCCAGTGATGTGCTCGGATAGAGCATTCAGCCATCTGCTGGCATCTCTGGCTAACAGCGTGATTTGCTGTGGAGAGGCAGCATCAGCCCTAAACTCAAACAGATTCAAAAGTGGACCCAAAAAATCGTTTCACTAAATTAAACCTTCTGGTATTTTTATTTTTTTAAAAAACATATTGAAAGATAAAAGGTGCATGAGAAAACCCAGCAAGACCTGAGCTTTAAATATCTTACAAGTATGACAGATAAGTTTGTTGGTAGATGGCAATAGGCAAGAGAAAGAAAATATCCAGAATATGTGCAACTGAACGTACCGGACAAGACTAAAGGGAGAAGAACAGTGTTTTTTTCCACATCTCTTCACGAATTGTTTGAGATTCCCATTACTGCTACCATGACTGTAAGACTATGCCTTTGGCCATTTGGCCCATGTTCTTTCCCAAGCGTGCCCTGAATCTGTTTGAAACAGCCATCACAATTCCCAGGAGATTTTGTATGGGGGGTTGTGTCTACACCCAGGCACGTGCCATAGCTGTACAACTGCCGGTTCGGGACGAGGGGTGGCTATCTTGACTTCGCAGGGCAAGGAACAAGGCATTCAGTCCCTGAGAAAGAGCCAGTACTTTGTGTCTCTCAAATCAAGTTGCGCCTGCCAGCTCATTAAGGAATGTTCCTGGTACGCTCTGAAGGGAAGAATAAGGACAAAGAAAACTGTGTTTGAGGAATTAAGACAGCCTCAGCCATGTGTGAATTCCAGGAGGAAACATAAGTATCTCTTCTGTTCACATGTCAAATTACTTGCTGATGTACTTTCATGTTGATTTAGATAATTAATTTCTTTGGCCCCAAACGTGTCTAAGCATGTCTGTTCACAACAGAATGCATAGGTTCCTGGAGGTGTTTAAAAGACAGGTAGATGTTGTACTTGGGGACATGGTCTGGTGGCAGACTTAGCAGGGCTAGATCGATGGTTGGACTCCATGATCTTAAAGGTCTTTTCAAACTGAAACCATTCTATGATTCTAAGATGGTTCAGTGCCTGGCATTAGGTCCAAAAGCTACCGAAAAGCAAAGGGAGAGAGTCTCACTCACACTGCTGTGCAGATCATGAGTGGGGCAATGTATTGGCTGTAAGAGTTCAGTAATGATCAATACTTTCCCATTTCATAGTTAAGGGTTAGCTGGATGTTACCGTTCTTTTAAAAGTTTTCTCTTTGTCTAGACCCAGTTTGCTTGATGAAAGAAAAACTGAATTTTCTTTTATATATTCACACAGTGGCTAAGTGACAGCATGGGATGTTGCACAGAGAATATAGTCCAGTATTTCGGATACTTTTCTTCAAAGATGCAGGTTCTGTTCTTTGCTCTGCCATAGATTTTCTCTGTGACCTTGGACATCATACTTAGCTCCTCAAGGGCATCTGAAAATACCAACAGGGGATTTGAAAACACCTGTTGCTTGCTAAAATATATTAATCTGTTTGGGTATCTCTAAAAAAATCCAAGGTGCTTGTTTGCATCTCTTAAAGTCCAAATACCTTTAGGAAAATGTTGACCTTAGTGGATCTTATTGTGCTATCTGAGTTAGAAGCCTAGGCTGTCAGTACTGTCAATAGGAAAAGGTAGGAGGTGGGATCCTTCTTCCCAGTTGACTAATTCAGATGCCTCAGGTAAATGCCTGAAATAAAACAATGTCAATCACTGCTCCTTAATGGACTTCTAAAGTAGTCAGGAAATGGCTCAGTCAATCAAACTGCTCAACAGCTTGCTGCTGCTCAAATGGATCATCTCTTTTCCCTCTAATGGTTCCTCCTCACCCCTTCCTGGCTGCACAGTTCTGCTCTCGCCTTCTGTCAGCTTCAGTGTTTATCACAGGATCATAGAATCATAGAGTGGTTTGAGTTGGAACGGACCCTTAAAGATCGTTCAGTTCCAACCCCTGTGCCATGGGCAGGGACACCTCCCACTGGATCAGGTTGCTCAAAGCCCCATCCAGCCTGGCCTTGAACACCTCTAAGGATGAGGCAGCCACAACTTCTCTAGGCAACCTGTGCCAGAGCCTCCCCCACCCTCACAGGACAACATTTCTTCCTAAAATCTCATCTAAATCTCCCCTCTTTCAGCTTAAAAACATTCCCCTTTGTCCTATCCCTGCACTCCCTTATCAAGAGCCCCTCCCCACCTTTCCTGTAGGCCACTTTAGTACTGAAAGGGTGCTACAAGGTCTCCCTGGAGCCTTCTTTTCTCTAAGCTAAACAAGTCAAATTCTCTCAGCTTTTCCTCATATGGGAGGTGCTTCAGCCCTGAGCCTTTGGTTTCTTTCTCTGTTCTATTGTATCCTTATCTGGCAGGAAGCTAACTCAGTGCAAGAAAGTAAGCAATTGTTTGCTAATTAATGAGCTAAAGTATTTCCTTGAGGGTCAGACTAGAGGTGATGGTGCTGCAGTGAGAGGAGCAGGAGCAGAGGGGTTGGAGTAAGAGAAGAGAGAGCGCACAGGAGTACATGATCACCCCTGGCAGTAGCAGCAGTGAACTCTTGTATTGGCTTGTCAATCTTATCTGTCTCAACATCTAAGTGTCTGAGGTCTTCCTCCATAAAATAGTAATACTGGTGTCTCAGTTTTCTGTACCTCCCTTTTCCACCCTCTTCAGCTCCCTTCCACATGCCCTGGATATTGGCAGGATCTGAGACAGCAACTGCAGAGGCTGATTCAGCTGCATGCATGGCGGACTGGTACTTGTGGTTAATGAACACGTGCCCTCCACAACTGCCAGCAGTGGAGTTCCCACTGCAGCTTTTCTTTTTCTTTGTCATTACTCTTACTCTAATAGTTGTGTCAATTGCTACAAAACTTGGAGGGATGTAAAAATATTTCTGAATTATATCTTTCAGTCAACTTGAATTGAAATTTTCCATATCCAGATCTGAAGATTCTTGGAGGTGACTTGATGGACAGATAGAAAAATAGAACTCTCTCAGCCTTAATTCCTCCAGAAACCCAGCTAAAAACTCTTTTTTAATAAATGACTTCTTCATCTGATTAATTTTAGTATTCTGTAATGCTTGTTGTCTTCCTTAGAGACTTTACACAGTAAACGGAATAAACTCTTTGTGTTCTATAGAAACCCAAGTTACAAATGCCTTTCCCTTCCTACTTCCTACCAGTATAAAGAAAGGAAGTTCTTAATTAAAAAGCTGGTTTCTGCACGTTCCTGAATCTTCTTTTTAAAGCCATCTATTAAATATCACACAGGAGAACCCTTGATAGTGCTAGTTAGAAACTCACTGGAGGAAGCGCATAGGAAATGACTCAATTAAAAATACAAAATGCTGTCATACTGCATTGACTGAGGAAAACTTTGGCTCTTTTGGATGAGAAGGAAAACATGAGTTGTTTGCACGTGGAAAACTTTCCTCATGTCAGAAGAGAAGACAGGGAAACAAAACTGTTTTCAAATGGATGCTAGATCACCAACTAAAGATAATGCCACAGGAGCTGGGAGGAGAAGAAGAACTTGAGATTGATTTCATTGCTGCTGCAGGATTCAGGAACGTTTGTAATGGGCAAGAAAACAGAATGACATAATGAGCACAACTGAACTGAAGTGGGGAAGACACTGGGGTAATCCATGGCAAATAGAGCTGGATGTGACTGAAAGTCATTGCTGTGTGCCAGCATGACCACAATGTCAGAGAAAGAGATGTGCTGATTCGTTTTGTGCATGCACCACCTGAGGAGAAGGCAGGTCTGTGCTGTCCTTTCTGCTTCCATGCTTTCTTACACACACGCGCTCCCTCCTCGGTGTGATGGGGACGGTGAGCAGCACAGCAGCACTGCCAGAGGGCTGGCCTGATGGAGCAGATACATGGCTTGGCTGCTCTTGCCAGCATCAGTGGGAATGTATGGTGTGCCTGCGTCCATTTCTGCTCTGCGGACACACCGTGATGCAATCTTTGCCACCTCTCTTAGATATGAAGATTTTGGAAATTGTTTTCTTTTGATGGAAAAAACTGTGTAGGCTTCTTGCTAGTGTGAAGATTTAATTGTGTATGGCAGAGTGTAGTGGAGGAGGGTGATTCAGTCTCTCTTGTCATTTACTTTGCATGCTGACTTCTCACTGAACATCACAGACTGCTCTTTCTGTTCCTTAGTTCACAGTTGCCCATTCTGAAATTGATAAGAGGCTGCTCTCAGGTTTTAATTTCACTATTCTGATGTGGTCTTCTAACCCGTAATTCCTGACAAACTAGATTGTTGTTCTGCTTAACTCTCACCAGCATCTAATAAACTGGTGGCACAGGGCTTTTCTCTTCAGTGTGGCTGGGGAGGATTTGTCTGTATTAGATTGGAGGCAAGAGGAGGAGTGTCCCCTTGATACCAATCTTGTTCCTCAGCGTTTTGCAGCTGGTTGCTCGCTGCTTTTGTTGAGGTGCTGGGAGGCAGCTGAATCCTCTTTTCTGTATGCTAATGCCACGATTGTTTTGTAGGCAACATTGCTGTAATTTTTATGTGTAAATACTATTTACATACAGATCTGCAGGTGTAGAGTTGCTGTGCTCGGCTGTTGGTGGGTGGGGGGATTTCAGGTTGTGGCACAGACCTCAGAATCATAGACTCATAGGATCATTTGGTTGGAAAAGACCTTTGAGATCATTGAGTCCAACTGTACCTGTCCAATACTGAACCATAATAGAATCATAGAATCGTTCCGTTGGAAAATGTTAGGTCAGACATGAGCTGAATCTCTGTCATAGAATCATGCAATCATTAAGGTTGGAAAAGACCTCTAATGTGTTTAAAAGACGAGTAGATGTCATACTTTGGAACATAGTCTAGTGGTGGACTTAGCAGGGATGGATCAATAGTTGAACTCGATGATCTTAAAGGTCCTTTCCAACCAAAACCATTCTGTGACTCTGTGATCATCCAGTCCAACCGTCAGCCCAATCCCACCATGCCTACCAAACCGTGTCCCAAAGGGCCACATCTACATGCTTTTTGAACCCTTACAGGGATGGAGACCCCACAGCTTCCCTGGGCAGCCTCTGCCAATGCTTCATCACTTTTTCAGTAAAGACATTCTTCCTAATATCCAGTATTTGGGCCTCTCACTACAAGAAATACATTGAGGTGCTGGAGCGCATCCAGGGAAGGGCAACAAAGCTGATGATTGGGCTGGAGAACAAGTCCTATGAGGAGTGGCTGAGGGAACTGGGGCTGTTTAGCTTACAGAACAGGATGCTGAGGGGAGACCTTATTGCTCTCTACAGGTCCCTGAAAGGAGATGGTGGTGAGGTATGTCCAGTCTCTTCTCCCAAGTGACAGGAGATAGGATGAGAGGAAATTGCCTCAAATTGCAAATTTCTTCACCAAAATTCTTTCAGCTTGATCAGAAGGCAGTTCTTCACCAAAAGGGTTCTCAGGCCCTGACAGAGGCTGCCCAGGGAGGTGGTGCAGGTACCATCCCTGGAGGGATTTAAAAGATGGGTAGATGAGGTGCTCAGGGATCTGTTTTAGTAGTGGACAGGTATGGCTGGACTTGATGGTCTCAAAGGTCTTTTCCAACCAAGTGATTCCATGATTCTGTGATTCTATGATTCTGTGATTCTGTGATTTTGGAATTCTGTGATTCTATGAATCTGTGATTCTGCAAGTCCATGATTCTGTGATTCTGTGATTCTGTGATTCTGTGATTCTGTAATTCTGTAACTCTGTGATTCTATGATTCTGCGAGTCTATGATTCTGTGTCTGTTTGATTCTGTGATTTGATGATTCTATGATCTTGTGATTCTCTGTTTCTGTGATTCCGTGCTCTGCGATTCTCACCCTCCCCGGCACAACCCGAGGCCGTATCTGCCAGCACACCCAGCGGTTTCACAGGAGGACGCGCCCTCCGTGCCCTCCGAGCTGCCTTCCCCGGCGCTGCTCCCGCATCTCCATCCCCGCCGCTCCCCGCGGTGGGACCCTTCCCCCCGCCCCCCGCTGCCAGCGCAGCCCCGCCCCGCTCCCCGCTCCCCGCTCCCCGCTCCCCGCACCGCAGCGCAGGGCGGGCAGGGAGGGAGGGAGAGAGCGCGGCGCCGCGGAGCCGCGGGGACCCGCCCGGCCCTGCCCTGCCCAGCAGCGGGACGATCGCAGCGAGCCTGCCCGAGCCATGTCTGCCAGAGGTGGGTCTGCAGCGCCTTGACCTTGCTGGGGCGGGGGCTCCGCGGCCATCGCGGAGCAGGAGGTGGCGAGGAGGCTGCTCTCTCCGCCGGGAAGCGAGGGGGTTTCGCAGCTCGGCCGTGAGAGCGGCTCCGGAGCCGGGCTTGGCGCCGCGGAGCATCCTTCGCCCGCCGCACCTGCGGGAGGGGCGCGTGAAGCAAGGGCGGGGGGCGCCTCTTCCAGAGGGATGGGAGGGAGTGTGTGCAGAGAAGGGAATGTGGGGATGGGGGTCAGCGCTCGGTGGTCATCACTGCTCGGGAAGGGTGACCTGTGCGGTACCGGTGTGTCAGGATTCAGCGGTTATCACTGCTCGGGAAAGATGAACTGGTCGGTACTGGCGTGTCAGCATTCGGTGGTCATCGCTACTTGGGAAGATGAACTGGTTGGCACTGGTGTGTCAAAACACGGTGCTTATCACTGCTCAGGAAGAATGAACTGGTTGGTGCTGGTGTGTCAGTACTTAGTGGTCATGGCTGCTTGGGAAGGTAAACTGATCGGTACTCCCTCAGGAATGGGCGCCCAGCCACACCTGCCAGGAGAGGAATGGGGACCCCGCTTTGCTGCTTCCCGGGGCTCAAGGCGGGGGTAGGGGGTGGGCACCTCTCAAATGGTGATGAGTGTCTCCGCATAGAAAGGAATATGGTGGTAAGGGTCAGCGCTCGGTGGTCATTGCTGCTCAGGAGGGATGAACTGGTTGGTACTGGTGTGTCAGAATGCGATGGTCATTGCTGCTTGGGAAGATGAAATGGTTTGTACTGGTTTGTCAGAACAAGGTGGTCATCGTTGCTTGGGAAGGATGAACTGGTTGATACTGGTGTGTCAAAACGTGGTAGTTATCACTGCTCAGGAAGGATGAACTGGTTGGTGCTGGTGTTTCAGCACTTGGTGGTCCTCACTGCTTCAGAAGATGAACTGGTCGGTACTCCTTCAGTTATGAGCACCCAGCCACAACTGCCAGGAGAGGCACAGGGACCCTGCTTCGCTGTTTCCCGGGCTCGGGGAGCTTGGGGAGGGTGCGTGGGTGCCTCTCAAATGATGATGAGTGGGGGTGGCTGCAGAGAAAGGAATATGGTGGTGAGGGTCAGCACTCAGTGGTCGTCACTGCTTGGGAGTGATAAACTGGTTGATAGTGGTGTGTCAGAACACAGTTATCATGGCTCTGGAGGAATAAACTGGTTGGTCCTGGTGTGTCAGCACTTGATGGTCATTGCTATTTGGACGATGAACTGGTTGGTAGTGGTGTTCCTACTGAGCACTGGTGAGGCATCTGTCATTTGTGCCACTGTTGGGGTGTGATGGTACATCCAGCTGTCAGGTTATGCCTCCAGTGGACGTTTGCATCTGGCCTGGAATGAACACTGTGGAGCTTTACTTCAGGTTTGCATTTGTTTTAATAATGGCCTAAATGTGAACAGCCTTTGTCCTGTGCATGTTTGTCCGTAGGCTCTGCGTTCCGTAATTCTGGGCTGGAGATGAGCAGATCTGCCCTGGCTGACTGCAGATCCTGCCTCTTCCCAAACTTCTGTGACTGATTTGAGAAACTGATGCGGGTGTGGCCCAAAGGCTGGTGCTTTTAGGATTTTTATTGAAGCAAGTACCAATTAAAGGGCTGGAGGCATAAAGTTAAGCTATTTTTGAACGTTGTCAGAACAAAGCAGAAATACTTGTAAGCATCTCCCAAAGACAAAAAAATTACCTGCACAATAGTGACAAATAAAAACACTCCTTCCTTATCTCTGAATTAAAAAAATACTTTGTTAAAATGTTGTATTGCAAATTAAAAAACACCTGAATGCAAGGATACATCTTATTTTTTCGTCCTTTTATTTCTCTGTATCTTCACCTATTAAATAACTGCTCTCCATGGACCAGCCCTTTCATTTGCTTGGATTCTTGTTGATGTCCACATGAGCTTCATGCACACAGAAGGCATTGTGTGACTGCTGAAAGGTTGTCAGCATTTTGTGGTTAGGGCCATATTCCTAAAGCATCACACCCATTGTAGGTATAAATAATAAATGGTGTTAGAGCAGTGTAATTCTTCATGGCACAGTGAACTTCTTGCTTTAGGAAGAAATGGACTGTATCAGTCTCCAAAGAATCCATTTCTGGAAGAACACTGAGTATAGTAGCATCGGGGCTGTGCTCAGGCTGCATTAGTACTTGAGGGGAAAATTCAGCAAAGCTTTACAACATGGATCAGATTTGCTGTCTTCAAAGGGGCACCTGGATTTTAGGAAGCGACAGAAAAAATTTGCAATTTCAGCCTTGCAGATGACTCCCCAAACCTGAACTGTACAGAATGTGAAGCCAAGGAATGCTTCTACTGGCCATATTCCCTTTTCCTCCCCCTGCCATCCCTCTTTCCTATTCATCTGTGCAACACATGATGTTTGATGCCTGCTTGATTCTGCTGGAGAGCTGCCTGGAGAAGAAGGGTGAATTCTTTCTCAGCGTCTCCCATGCCATGTCATTTTTTTCAGAGTAATTAACTGGAGAGAGAGAGAGTCCAGAGGACTTTAGGGAAGTGGTGGATGAGATTCATAAAAGAGATTAAGATATTAATTTCTGTTGATATCTGCTTTTCAATTTTCACAGATGGCCTTAGTTAGAAAATAAGCGTATCTGTGCTAGTAGGTGGAGTTATTCTGTACTGACCAAAGGCTATTTGTGTATAAAGCAATAGAGATCATTGTTCTTATTAACCATTTTAAACACTACCGCTATAAAATCTTATATATGAACTTACTTTCACACACTTATGTGATATGATGGGTCTTAACAAGGTTACTCATGAGAATGTAGCTTGAATGAGAAGGATGTCTTTAAGGTGAGCTTTGTTCAGATGTCAGATAGGGACCCTTCATGAAGCCTGGGTGCATATGCAGTCTAATACTGGGTGCATATGCAGTTTAATTAAAACCACTGTATCATTAGGGTCTGCATGCTCAGCAAATATTGACTGTTAATAATTCATGTTGTGTTTGCTGTCCAAAAGGTGATCATTATTATTCTGAGTGCATCAGACACTTGGAGCTGCCCCTTACATACCAAGCATAACAGGAATAGCAAGAGAGTTAAACATTCACCTGTGCTGTTTTTATTACTAAACTGCAGAAGATACTCAAGGGATCATAAAAACCATCACAATACAGTCAGTGTTCAATCTGTGCAGCTCTCTATTCATCTCTTTTGCTCCAGGAGGCAGCATGGTCTAGTGAACTGACTGCAACAGACGACAGAAGAAGCTCCTGAAATCCATCCTTTTGGGCCGTTCCTTTTCACTCTTCTGCTCTAGTTCCCTGTTGTTATTTAACCCAAACTACCCATATAGTCAATGACATTGTAAGTAAATACATCAAGTAAAACTAATAATACAAATTAATGTAATTTTGCAGTGAATGGAACTCGGGATTAAGAGTTCCCTTCTTGTTCAATGGAAATAGTGGTAGCTAACTTTTTCCGAGGGTTGCTGAGAGGACTAATGGCTCACTTGTGCTCTCAGATGGATTTTCTGATATTTTCCTTTGTTTTCTTCCACCCTTCCTCCACATCCTTCACCTTGTGCTGTTATGGAACTGTAAAGTCTCTAATATTCTGCTGCTGCTTTCCTCATGGCACAGCTCTAGCTGATGATTTGACCAAATGCCAGATGAAGCAGCACAGACGAGTATTCCCAGAAGCTTGAACAAATAATAATTTTGGAAATCTGGCGGTTGAACTGAGAGCTGAAATGGACTTTGAAAATCCCTTTTCACTTCCCTGTCAAGCTGGAGTCCTTCCCAGGGTGCTCTCACGACTGGCTCTGCAGCCTGGCGGGATCAGTGGAGAGCGGCTGTTGACGTCAGCTGGGCTTTTCAGTCTTGCAATTTGCAAAAGGCTTCATATTCTCCTCTCAGCTGTTGTTAAGTAGTTGCTATTAGGACTCATACATGACTGGATTTGGGTGTTGGAGTAAAGCCTTATAGATTGTTGCTTACCTAAGGGCTTGTTTGCAAAGAGCTGTAAATTCTCTGGATGAAAGACATTTTTCTAAAGCCAAGTATAACTGTGACCTACTTGTGCATGTTATCTCAAACTGCTTAAAAACTGTCAAAACTACTTGTGATCATGAAGGTCTAAGTTAATGGAAAAATGGCTATTTTTAACTATTTTAATCTCCAGTTATGTTAGAGCAAACAGGCACAAGTCGTAGTGTTTGCGGTGGTCAAATACGAAGATCTTTGTTAAATTATTTGTTCTAAATGTTGAAAGAATTAGCATGAGCTGTATTTAGTCCAGGAGGCAGCTACTTTAGGAAAGCAAAGTAATGTAAAATAAGAGGTTTGTTAATAGTGGTGTCTTTTCAGCCTTTTTTTTTGTGCCATAACAAAAATCAATGAATTTTGACAGAAGCCAGTGTTAAAGAAATATTATTGCTGTCTAATATTAACAGGTTGTGCTGTACCACTCTGATGCTGCAAATGTGGGTATTGTCAAGAAGATAATTGCATTTTTTAGCCTACTCAATAGTCAAAGTAGTATGGTTGTTTAGCTTAAGAATTTATTTTAGACTACAATGCTTGTCTTTTCCTATTTGATATTCTAACAAATGCAGATCAAACACTTCTCATTTCAGTCAAGTAAATCGCTGTAACAATGGTGTGAGGGAGGTTTTGTCCTCATTTTACAGGTGAAGTAAGAACTGAAATTGTTTTTTTCTTTTCCCTGAGTCTCAGGGCCAGTCAGAGCAGGGGAGTTTCTGCTTTCTGGGCCTCTTCTCTGGCTCCTCATTTGTTCTTACACAAGCTGATAATAGATATCTAACAGAAGATGATGAACTTCAGCTCATTATGTTTTGCTCTGGTAACAGTTCTTTCTTCAACTGCACTGTGAAGAAACTGCTCAATTGATCTGCCTCACAGTTGTGAACTTTTGTGTGAAGAAATCCCCTATGAGGACGGGCTGAGAGAGCTGGGCTTGTTCAGCCTGGAGAAGAGAAGGCTCTGGGGAGACTTTAGAGCAGTCTCCCAGTACTGAAAGGGCCTACAACAAAGCCGGGGAGGGGTTTCTTATCAGGGAGTGCAGGGATAGGATGAGGGGTAATGGTTTTAAGCTGAAAGAGGGGAGATTTAGATGAGATAATAGGAAGAATTTTTTTCCTATGAGGGTGGGGGGCACTGGCACAGGTTGCCCAGAGAAGTGGTGGCTGCCCCATCCCTGGTGGTGTTCAAGGCCAGGTTGGCTGAGACTTTGAGCTTCCTGATCCAGTGGGAGGTGTCCCTGCCTGTGGCAGGGGGTGGAACTGGATTGGCTTTGAGATTCCTTTCAACCGAAAACACTCTGTGATTCTATGATTTTTCACTGAGAAATTCACCTACTACATTTTGAGCTCCCACATATTCTGCCAATAACCTTTGTTTTTCTTTTCCAGATCTTCTTTCCTCCTCAGATAGCTGTAGACATGGCTGCTGTTGCTGGCAGTGATGGTTTCGACTGAGGTCTGTGCTGACTGATTTAAAAGCTAGCTGCTGGGAGCTTTTGGTCAATGTTTTGTTGTGGTCTGTGATTTTCACAGTAATATAGCTCATATCTAAAGGAACCAGTGACTTAAGACATAGCAAAAGTCTGCTGTATCCTTTCTGAAATCTATTGTTGTGCTTTTCTACTTCTTGTCAGAGGTTTTTCTTTCAGACCTATAGTAATGTCCCTAATTTTGCAATGTGACAAGTACATGGCTATCACTGAACGCTCTCGGGTTGAGTGGGGCACTGTGAGCTGGCCAGGCATTTCCTTAATTTTAGAAGTAGACAATTTTAACATGTTTAGAGTAAATCACTGCAGCTTGAAACGTTTCCACTTGTAGTGATTTCCACCTTTTTCGTTGGTATAAAGCTCCGTAGCCCAAACGAGCAGGTTCTTGGCAGGGCTGGGTGCTCTGCAACATCACCTGAGACAGAGCGGTGTGTGCAATCATGCTGACACAGCTGTTTCCCAATTTGAATACCTGTGCAGAATTTGGAACTGGCTGTCAAGGTTTTTTTCTCCCCAGCTTTTGCCCTGAATTTCTCCTGTACTGATTTCATACTGTTATTTAATCATACCTGTACTTTCTGCTTAGTTCTTCCAAATACATGCAATGACTTATTTTTTCTCTAGTTACTAATTTTAGGGCTTGAACCTCAATTTAGTGGCTTAAGTAGCTCAGGATCTGCACCTGGACTGTCACTGCAAGCTGTACTTGTCTGTACATGAGAATCAGTAGCTGCAGTTGAATCTTTAGAACTGGTAGAGCTTTTGTTTTGATGGGGAAGAAGGATATTTTACTGAGGAACCCAACTTAAACAGTAGTATCTCTTTTAAGCTTCTGCTTTTCAACTTTTGCTTCTGCCCTGCCTTTTTTCCCCTTGAACAAAGCTTAGTCTGTGCTGTTTAACTTTTGTGATTAATGAAAATTAGTCCTGAATGCATGGAAAAAGTTGCATGGACTAATGACAGCAACAAGAGGAAACTGGAACATGACAATGAAGTAGAATGTATTTTAGATGTATGGCTTTGAAAGGAATGGCACAGAAGGAAAATAAGCATCAGCTTCTGAATGGAAAACCAGCAAAATTGCTTTTAGTGAAGAACACCAGAGCCTCATGTGTTTTGCAGTATCTGAAAACAATCTTTTGGGGATTTTGTTGCTGCTGTTTCCTTTAATAGGTTTGAATTGAATACTTTGAATTATTTTTAATCTAATCTGTTAGTAAAATGAAAACCACACGTGGTTGGTTCATGTGACTGGTGTAGCATTTCTTACTTTTGCAGTGCAAAGGCGGAAACACGCAGTGGAAAGCAGACTTTGGTCTGTGAGTTCTGAAACCAGCAAGTAGCCTTTTTCTATCAGATGTTTAGCCTACCATGGCAATATCTACATGGGTTTTGAACACGTCCAGGGTTAGAGACTCCACCACTTCCCTGGGCAGCCTGTTCTGACGCTTCACCACTCTTTCATTGAAGAAATTTTTCCTAATATTAGACCTAAACCTTCCTTGGTGCAACTTGATGTCATTTCCTCTCATCCTATCACTTATTACTTGTGAGAAGAGACCAACACCCACCTCCTTTCAGGTGGTTGTAGAGGGTGTTAAGGTCTCCCCTGAGCCTCCTCCTTGCCAGGTTGAACAGCCCTAGTCAGTTTGTTCCATGTAAACCATGACAAATGGCCACATCTACAATGCAGTGCCTGCTGTTTTCTTGCACACGTTGGAGTTAAACTCAGTGTGGTGCTGATTGTGTAGAACGTTACTGAGAGCTGAAGATGAGTTACCTGAGTACCTGCCCAATTCGTTGCGTGGATTTTGCAGCCTGTGTTGACTTCTGTGCTGTTTCTTGGGGCTGGTCTCAAAAAACTCAGTTGTGGTGATGACCATGGTGTAATTACATAGACTGGAGTTGCTTCTCCATGTCTAGAAAAGATTGCACACACTTTATGTTTGTTGGAAAGTATCTGTTCGTCTGAGTTCTACATTTTGAAGTGGAAGGAGGATGTGTTGACATCACTGTAAGAAAGACCAGTGTGGCAAAAGGTACGATGAGCCAGAGTGTGTTGTGGCAGCAGTGTGTTCTGTGCCTCTAGAGAAGAGGTGCTGGGCTTTTCCTCTCATGCTGGTAGGGTTACTGATAGAGATACCCTGGAGAGATGTCTGCTCTGGGCAGCTGTGGATGAAGGGCGCTCTGGAGAGAAGTGTGAAGCAGGAAACATCCAGAAGATGGTGTTCTCAAAGATGAGGCAGAAGGTTCTTTCCCCCAGTTGTGGTATATTTGCAGTTTCAAATTACTGAAGGGTGAAAGAAGTATATCCAAGTCAGTCAGCAGATGGTGAAGTGCTGAAGCCCTTAGACCTGTGCTTAGCTCTTTCTGGAGCACGTTGAAAAGTGCAGTATGTGTTGCTATTTGTTGATGAAGCCAATGATGTCATTTTCTATTTCATGGACAAAGACATTTTCTTGGTAACTTATTGGCACGGTGCTTAGTAGTGAGATAAGTCAGGGACATGAGGACATCATGGTAAGAAGTTTTGGTTTACTGTTGTCTTACTAATAAAAATGGTTTATTCTGTTTCTGGAACTGCACAAACAGGTCATGTATTGTCATAGAGATGGACGCATTTTAATCCAAAGTGTGAAGCTGAAACAGTGTTGGTAACATTTCTTAGTACTTACCATTCCCTTTGCTACACCTGGAACCTCAACTTAGTTGTTGCTAATGTGCTCTCCTTTTGACTGTTCTCTCCTACAATGTAAGTGTTGTATGAGTAAGGACTGTAGGATTTTACTCAGTGAAAGGATTCTGCTTTAATTACTGTTATAAACCTCATTTTGTATCTGTCGCATCAGGCACGCATGAGGCATCTTTGATCAACAGAGAAGTCAGCAAAACTGCTGTTCAAATTACAGTTTCCTTTTAACTAGGGATGAAAGCGTTCAGTTTATTTTTGGCATTAGAAAGTCTGGGATACAACCAGGTTAGATAAGAGCTGAAACCTAGTTAATGATAAAGAAACATAGCTAAAAGAGTATAATAACAGCTCTGAAAAAGATGTTTCAGCTCCAGCTCTCTGGGACTCTACATATCTAGAAAATACACAGGAGTTTATCCGAAAGTAGTGGCTTTCTGTGGTAGTCTAGGTGGCCGCTTCTGTTAATCAGCAATTGTAGAAGAGTTGGCTTCAAGGTGTAAGGCCAACCGTATCCTGGGCTGCATCAAAAGAAGTGTGACCAGCAGGGTGAGGGAGGTGATTCTGCCCCTCTACTTAGCTCTGGTGAGACCTCACCTGGAGTCCTGCATTCAGTTGTGGAGTTCTCAGCACAAGGAGGACATGGATCTGTTGGAGTGAGTCCAGAGGAGGCCACGAAAGTGATCTGAGGACTGGAGCACCTCCCTTATGAGAATAGGCTGAGAGAGTTGGGGTTGTTCAGCCTGGAGAAGAGAAGGCTCTGGGGAGACCTTAGAACAGCCTCCCAGTACTGAAAGGGGCTCCAGAAAAGCTGGGGAGGGGCTCTGGATCAGGGAGTGCAGGGGTAGGATGAGGGGGAATGTTTTTAAGCTGAAAGAGGGGAGATTGAGATGAGAATTTAGGAGGCAAAGTTTTCCTGTGAGGGTGATGAGGCCCTGGCACAGGTTGCCCAGAGAAGCTCTGGCTGCCCCATCTCTGGAGGTGTTCAAGGCCAGGCTGGATGGGGCTTTGAACAACCTGGCAAGGGGGTTTGGAACTGGATGATCTTTAATGTCCCTTCTAACCCAAACCGTTCTATGATTCTATATGAATGAATTTCACAGAATTATGGTGTGAAAGAAGAGATGGATTTAGGACTCACTCTTGCACTGAAGGTAATGGTAAATACTTAGTTCAGTGGAAGAGGAATATAGCTGAGCCTATGGTCAAAGGACAATGTGGAATCAATGGTTTTCTCGTAATGAAAATCAAAAGCAGAAAAACACTTTTTCTTGACTAAAAGAACACCTAAGTGAAGCACAAATCTAAGCACCTTTAAAATTAGTTGCAAAAGGAGTATTTACCCATGAAGTAATATCTTATTCCAATTAATACAAGGATACTAATTTTCTCTGCGGAGGGCTTCCTTGATTCCAGTCAGAATGGTGTGTTCGTGGATGAACAGGCTGTGCTAAGGTGTGTGTGTCTCTGTTCCACAAAAAGAAATGTCTTGCAGCTGTCTTGAGTGGTTTATAGTGAGAAGAGCTGTAAGATGTATTAACTTTCACTGGCTTGTGCCTACTTTTATTTTTTTGTTCTTAGTTTAACCTGTTCTCATGAAAATCTTCTGCATGTGAATGTAGACACACAGACAGGATTTGAATGTTTCTATGGCCTTATGTTGCTGTTTATAATTTTCTCTTTTATTGTCCTTGCCAGTAAAACAATTAAACGATAATCAGACAGTCCACTAAAAATTTGTGGCACATGTAAATAAGAAAGAAAAAATCACTTCAAGATGACAATATTGTTATATAATAATGTGGTTATCCAAAACTGTTTATTCTACTTTACGAGCTGGAGATAATCCCAAAATTATCCAGTCCAGACTTTGATCTAAGGAAGAGTAATAGAACTTTGATCATTGTGGAATTGGCAGCTGCTATAAAAAGTCTATGTCATATTTTTCTCTTAATACCACTAGCTAAATCCAAAATAACTGATAAAAGAACTTGGTGATTGCAGCTTAGGGATGCTTTCTGACTTGACCTGAAGTAATCTCTGTCCAAAAATGTCTATAAATATTTTCTTCTATTTTCTGTTGCCAGATGTTTTGATATCTGAGATGAATGACAAAAATGTTTTGTGTACTGAGATGTGTCATGCACATTTGATGTCCAGTATAAAGAGGTTCTGGTTAACTGGTTATATTCATTCATAATATGTTTAATTTACAATAAAATTCTGGTACCATCATCTTGCTTTCTGTCTTTCTGAAAATGTAATTTAAAATTAAAAAAAATGAATTAGGTAGTGTCTGTGCCTGTATTATAGTTACTAAAGACATAGGGTATTTCTTTCCATGCTTGCAGCATAGTAAATATTTCCCTACACTTTTGTTTAGGAAACACTGCTTGTGATGTTCTTCCTTCGGAGTTGCAGCTGGGCTGTGGTGAATTTTTCTAGGTTCAAAATTTTAAAACTTAAAGGAGAATGTGGAAAAAAAAGCTGTTTAACCTTTAATTCCTCATAAATTGTTTTTTTTTAAAATGGCAGAATTGTAAGAGTCAACAAAGCTGTCAGAATTATAAATTTTCTTTGGTACTTTTCAATTTCTAACAAGGAAAATGCCTGAAAAAGACTTAAATGGCAGTTGAATTTAGGATCTTTAATGTATTTTGTATATCTGGATATAACAGGACCTCAGTCCCTGAGTAGCGCAGGGATTTTCCAGTCTGTGTGGAAGGGATGTTGAGAGGTTCATGCAACATTTGGTGTGGTGTTTCAGGAATGACATGCCATGAAAAGGCCACATCTTGTCTTTTCTTCCACTGGGTTGGCTTGGCACTGCACATTCGGCTTCTCTCTACAGTTTGTGGTGGGGCAGAAGTTAAGCAGGGCAAGATTCAACCTTTCCCTTCTTTTCCTGTGAGTTTCCTGCTGTCGGGCTTCCTGTTTGATGGAGATAATCGTAGCATCGTTTAGGTTGGAAAAGACTTGTAAGATGATCCAGTCCAACCCGCAGCCCATCCCCACTGTGCCTGCTAAACCAGGTCCCGAAGTGCCACGTCTACACGTTTTTTGAACCCCTCCAGGGATGGAGACTCCACCACTGCCCTGGGCAGCCTCTGCCAGGGCTTCACCGCTCTGTCAGCAACAAAGCTTTTCCTAATGTCCAATCTAAAACTCCCCTGGCACAACTTGAGGCCCTAATCTGCATATCTAGCATTTTCTTTAGTAACACTAGTCTTGTGTTTCGGGCAGTAAACTCTGTTGGGCTAAACATGTTAAAAATTTAGGTTTGGGAGACTCTGTGACTCTTTTGAAGCAGCGATTTCCCTCTCTTGTCCTCTGGTGGCAGCTTTTGTGGATACAGGGAGTTCTCATTTTTCCTTTCTGCAAGGCACGCAGGCCAAGCAGACCAGGACGAAAAGATGCACTTTATTCTCAGTCTATTGTTGCCACTCTGTATTTATCAAAAGCAAAAAAGACTGTGTGCCTGAAGGGGGATTAAGAATCCTACCATCTTGCTATTTATGATGCTGAGGAGGTATTTTTAGTAAAGGTTGTTGGCGCTGCTGCCCAAGGGAACGGCTGAGGGAGGGTAGGTCAGGAGGCAGCCAGCTGAAATTAATGAGTGCTGTGGCTGGAATTGCAGGGAAAGGGTAGCCCCAGCTAAGGTCCCTTCCTGTGTATGAATGTGTATGTGTACACTTAAACAGATTTGGAGAAAACACCTAAAGAAACTAAAATCTGAAAGAGGGGAGATCAATTCACGCTGTGTTCCACGCAATTCCTATTGCTGAAAAACTATCAGAGCTCCTTGGAATGTTTTTTAAATGATACTCAGTTTTCATAGTTGAACCCTCCCTACAAATGCACAAGTCCAGAAAGATCGGTGTGTTGCTAATACAGACTATGACTCAGTTTTCTAAGGAAGCAAGGTTGAGACTAAGCCTTGTTCTGCCCTTGTGAAATTTGCTTCCTACGCTTCCCTCTGGAGACTGAGAAGTCACGAGAGCAGTGGGTGAAGGAGGCAGTGAGTAAGAGCTGGAGAGGGTGGAAGCAGGATAGAGGAGCCCCGAGAATGGTGAGCAGAAGAGACATATTTAAAGCAGAGTCAGGCGAGGGAGCGTGCGTGGAAATCCTTCTTCAAGCTGGTACAGAGGCAGAACTGACACAGACCAGAACTGGCCCTGAACCTAAAAAAGATTAAAAGAGACGGGAGTAGAGAGTATTTGGAGAATTACAGAAAGCAGTTCAAAGTGTTCTGATGTCAAAAAGCTTTTTTGTTTTGGTTTCTTTGGGTTTTGGACACCCCAAATAGCCCAGCGTTCCATCTCCAGGAGTGCGTGCGGGAGAAACTGTCCTTGCAGTCGCTGCAAATATTATTGTGATTTTCTGAAGGGAGCAGAGGAAAATACTGGTTTGAAATTGCCTGAAGTAAAACTCTTCCCTGCCTAAAACCTCTGAACGCTTCACAGACTCGTCTAGAAGCTGGTGCTCTGCCAAATCCTATTTTTAAGCAATTAGGTTTCTCTCCTAACTTCATAAAGTCACGCCTCTCTAGCAATATCACACGGGCGTAGGGCCTGGAAAGAGAGGGAGGAGGGAGCACGTGTGCGAGCATATGACTTTTCAGGGGAAAAACATAAAATTAAATGTGGTGCCATGTTTCTGTGTTTGCATAGCAAAGAGCTGATCTTCAGCGAGACTGAACAGCTCCAGCCCTGGTGCATTTCCATCCCGCTGAGTTACACAGACTGTGTTGCTACTTCAAAGTAGAATCTGCTGCTTTCTTTGAATACAGAGTTAATTCTTTTCCATTGATAGGCATCTTTGCACTCCGAGTTGAAATTTCAAACAGAAGTATAATATAAAGAGATTTCCTGGGGCAATTAGGAAACCCCATCAGCTGGAGAATGTAGAGAAACTAGAAAGCATAATGCCAACAGAAATTCCTGTGTTAATGCACTGGGAATGGATTAATTATGAGGTCAGCCACGATGTCCTTTTGATTTCTGACATGTATAAAGAACACCACAGATGCAGCCAGAACTGATCAAATGTGTTTTTGGGAATGTAAGTAGTTTTTGTATTTGCAAAACACACTTCAGAAGAAGTGTGGCCAGCAGGTCAAGGGAAGTGATTCTGCCCCTGTTGCTCTCATGAGACCTCACCTGGAGCCCTGTGTTTGGTTCTGGAGTTCTCAGCACAGGAAGGACATGGATCTGTTAGAGTGAGTCCAGAGGAGGCCACAAAGATGATCCAAGGGCTGAAGCACCTCCCATACAAGGGCAGACTAGGAGAGTTGGGGTTGTGCAGCCTGGAGAAGAGAAGGCTCTGGGGAGACCTTAGAACAGCCTTCTAGTACTTAAAGGGGCTCCAGGAAAGCTGGGGAGGGGCTCTTTTTCAGAGGATGCAAGGGGTAGGATGAGGGGGAATGTTTTTAAGTTGAAAGAGGGGAGTTTTAGATTAGATATTAAGAAGGAATGTTTTCCTGTGAGGGGACACTGGCACAGGTTGCCAGAGAAGTGGTGGCTGCCCCCTCCCTGAAGGTGTTCAAGGCCAGGCTGGATGGGGTTTGAGCCCCCTGATCCAGGGGAGTGGAACTGAATGGGCTTTAATGCCCCTGCCGAACCAAATCATTCTCTGATTCTCTGATTCTTTGATTCATGTAAATGAAATTGGGAAGACAGAAAGAATAACTGGAAGAGAAAATAAAGGCCACAGGAATCATTGCTTCTGCATAAACACTAGTAATGCTATTAACAGGTCAAAATGTAACTGTTTTAGTCAGAATATTTCTTCCTTCACGCTGGCAGCTCAGTTTACTTAGTGCATTCTCATTTCCTGTGTGGCCAATGGACCATATATGAGTTAGAGTGTCTGAGAATTTTTCAGAGTTCTAGGATGAAAACAAAAAGATGTTTTGACACCAGTACAGGAGAGTGTTGGTCCATTTAAAAAATGCATGTTAGTGTGCCTGCATAGAATTTCTTTCAAGTGTGCAGTTCTTAAGAAAGCATTCATTGATGTTTCTTCCCCAGTCTGTATTCCAGAAAAAATACTCACCCTGGACTGAAATAGTTCTTTACTACTAGTAAGTTTCATTTTCTGCCCCAGCCTCTTTAAATTCTGCAGTGCAAAATAACTGAGTAGGAAATGTTTAATGCAGCTTTTCATTCTCTCCAGCATTATTTATGGCTCCTATTTATGGGTTCTGTAAGCATGCTACTCTTAATATTAATAGTTCATCTTGGAAGTGCAAACGTTTAGCATCAAATTCATTTTCCACTAGGAACTGGAACTTAAAAACCTTTCTAAAATGGTTATTTTCCTGGTTTATATGTCTTGAAAATGTCAGGCAGAACTGTTGGTTACACTTGAACATAGTATTCTGCAGTGTCAGAGGGTGAGGCAGACACAGCAATTTGATCTTTCCCGAGTTCTTCAAAAAATAATCAGCATGCCTTTTATTTTGGATCTGTTTCTTGCCTGAATGCCTGTTTAGAAACCACAGTGCTTATTTTATGGGCAGGGAATACATTGACAAAAAGTCTCTTTTTGTAGCTCAGCTCTTTGAAAATGAGCTGTACTCTCTTGTCTTGTGTAAATCTGGAATAACTGTAGAGGCCAATTAAAGATTTGTGCCAATCAGGGAGGTGAATTTGTCAGATTTTTGGTGATGATATGAAACAGCGGAAGAGACTGAACAGAGGAATAATTGTAGAGACAGTTCATCCTGCCTTGAGGCAGGAAGAGGCACACAGATTTTTCAAGTCCATTAGTATTTTGCAATTTTGAGGGTTCTCTGCTATGGGACATACAGGTTTGTTCAGCTATGTTTGGTCTGAACCCCTATTTTGGAGAATTTCTTTAGAAAGAGAATTTTTGCATGTTCATCTATATATGATAGCAGCACAGAGAGCCTCAACAATGTAATGTTGTTTAAAAATGTAGTTGATAAAGATGATAGTTATACTTTTGCATGTGTAAAATCATGTATATACAGCGATTCTTAAGCTACATGAAACTGAATAAGTACCCCCCCCGTCTGAAAGTACCAAAGTAGGCATTGTGATCTTTGGGGAATCACTCATCCTGGCAGTTACTGCATTCTAGATAAAATCTGTATTTCATCCCCAATGCTTTATCTGATCTGGGACATGCTAGATAATGTGCTATCCTAGAAGGAAGGTGTGAGGATTGCTTTTAGCTGTTGGATGTCAGACGTCGGTTAGCGCACAGAAAAGAAGTTTTATAGAAGTGGAAATTGATGCTACTCTTAATGAGTTCCAGTTTTGTATATTAATCAAAATTTTATTATCCCTTCCTCCCTCTGGGCTAAACCCTGCTCTGAACCGAGTAGCTCAGTTGAATTTCCTTGCCATCCTGGCAGCCACATCAGGAGACTGCCGGAAACACGAGAAACTCTACAAATTGTGTATGTGTATAGAGCTGTTTTTATTCAGTTATTCCTGATAAGCAGCTGCTGATCATGATTTCTGGGTTAGCTGAACCACAGGCACATACTCATTCTTTTTGCCTAGTGCATACTTTGATTTCTAGTCATGCTTTATCTTCTCTAAACAAAGTGCATCTGAGTATAGTTGTTATTTAGTTTTAATACCTCTTTGAAATAGCTTGTGTGCCAGGTAGGGCTGTGGAGGTCTTACCCCTACTCTAGAGCATGGTGCCTTTCTGTCTTGGAGGACATAAACACTGTCAGCAGGATGAAGAGAGCCGAGATGTTCGGTAGCTAGGGGGCAGAGATTTATTACATATTTTCATGACCTTTGCATCTTTTTGTTACCTTTTACAAGGTAAATACCTTGTAAAAGTGAGCTACAAAAGGGAAGGCAGCGTGTTGCGTTACGTTTTCTGATGCTATGTTCCTGTTCCCTCTTTGATTCCTTCCGTATCTCTTTTTTTTTTTAAGCAGAGATTTGGCACTGGCTGTTTTTCAATTTAGTTGACGTTTGGCCATCTGGAGCCGAGCAGAGCTTTAGTCACGCACGTTCGCTGTGTTAAGTGGAGCAATGTAGGATCTAGGGGCCAGATTCAACTCTGAAGTAAGCACACTGGAATTAGCAAAGTTACATCAGGACTGGAGTGGGTCTTTCAGATTGCTGTTTGATATGCACTTTACTGAGAAATTCCATCTTGTTTTCTCAGCTCTGAGGGATCAGGAAGGCTGGGGAGGGGCTTTTTACAGGGGAAAGTAGTGATAGGATGAGGGAGGATGGCTTTAAATTGTCAGGGGGAAGATTTAGATTGGACACTAGGAAGAAATTCTTCACGACGAGGCTGGTGAGGCACTGGCACAGGTTGCCCAGAGAAGAGGTCACTGCCCCATCCCTGGAGGTGTTCAAGGCCAGGTTGGTTGGGGCCTTGAGCAACCTGGGTTAGTGGGAGGTGTCCCAGCCCGTGACAGGGGGTTTGGAACTGGATGGGTTTTAAGGGCCCTTCCAATCCAAACCATTCTATGATTCTGTGATCTTGGTGTAAAGACGCTTGGGGGAAATTGTTAGGCAAGTAAATGGAAACCAGTCAAATAATTTCCATTTGTTTCCATCCAAATTAGAACAAATAATAAGTACTTCTCTCTTCCTAATGCTCTGTAGGGCACTTGGGACCTGCTAATGGCCCAGAGTAGTCATATAGAGCCTATACATTCAGGCTGCATTTAGGGTGCTTCTTATTCCTTAGACAGCCCCCCAAGCCCTGCATTGCTGTAGCTCTCTGCCCCAGCTTTTCCAGAAGGGGTGGCTCCAAATGCAGAAGAGAGAGAATACAGTGTATTTAGGTGGTTGAATGTTTTACTGCTGGTTTGAGTGTTGACCCTGTACTGGGTACAGGGTATGGTGTTGGATTCAGTGAATGCATTCCCTTATATAATGGTATTTCTATTTCCTTGGAAATGAAGCTGTCGACACCATTCTGGGCAAAAGTGTGTATTCCACAAACATTACCACGTTGGTGAAGTGTCCTCCTTCCATGATTGTGATGTCCAGCTTCCTTCTGGGTCACAAGAACAGCTCGTAACTGTTCCTTGTGTTTCCCATAACAAGGTAGCAATGGGCCTGTGTCTCTAATCTGCTAACTTCGAAGAAACTTGCGTTCTTCTCCCTTTTACCTTATAAACCTGAATCCTTTGATACCAATCTGTGTTTCAGGTGTACCTCCATGTATGGAAGACTATTACTTTCACATCACTGTCCCTCTACTTCTAAGCTGGCCTTGTGAGTATTTTGATAGGACCAGAACAAGTTTGCTGTGGTTTCTTAAAGGCAGATACCAAGGCTAAGCCTGATTAAGAGACTGGAAATGGTGCCACATCCAGAAGCATGAACTACATTGCAGTTACTGAAGTTCAGGTATGCAGGGATCAAAGCCTTCTGTTGCTCCTGTCTGTACATCAGGAGTGTGATTGTAACTTGCCATATAACATAGCAAGTGAGATAGTTTGGGTAACAGTCCAAGGGAAGTCACAGTGGCTCGAGTTTTAGAAAAGGACCTGTATATTTTGTTGAATAGGCTGAACTGAAATCCCTATCACTGTGACTTAATTCTTGTTAGTTCTCAAGCTTTATATAAGTTTGGATATGGCTACTGCTGATGGTGATGCTTTTGATGTGGTTTTAGGCAAGACTGAGATTCATTTCAGAATCCCTCTACCCTTTTTGGTTGCTTTCTTGCAGATTTCTAGGCTATGTGCTACCCAGCCTCTCATTGAGTTTTTCTCCATGTGTGGCACAGCTCGACAGAATGAAACCCAGCAGGATTATAAATGCCGTAGAATCGCAGAATGTCCTGAGTTGGAAGGGATCCCCAAGGATCGTTAAGTCCAACTCCTGTCCATGCAGGACAACCCCAGCACTCACACCATGTGTCTGAGGGAGTTGGCCAGATGCTTCTGGAATATTGTCAGGCTGTGACTGCTTCCCTGGGGAGCTGTTCCAGTGCTCCACCACCCTCTGGATACAGAACCTTTTCCTTGTATCCAACCTAACCCTTCCCTGACACATCTTCCTGCCATTCCCTCAGGTCCTCTCTATATAACTTCAGGTGGTATCTTAGTTTTGTAAACATATAGTCCAAGTGACTTCCTCTCCTCTTGAACTTCAGTTTCTCTGCTGAAGAATGCTGTTCACAAACAGCCACTCTGGTTCATTTTACAAAGCTTTGTGATTTAACGATTTTAATGCACGACACAGTAGAGGAACTTTGTTAAATCAATGCTCCCTCATTTGGTGATGAAGCTCTTTAATTATTAAAAATGATAGTCCATAGTGGTTTTCTGCCTTTCCTGATGTCCAGAAGAGCAGTTGTGAACTTGACATAAGTGCTTCTATTTTTGTGGAGATGAGCTGGGGGCTGAGCCTAACCACTGCCCAGCAATGGGGTCAGGAGCTGCAGAACAACTTCCCTTTCAGCAGCTCTGAGAAATATTCAGACAGGATGTAGATGTTGATCTGCAAAATCACCTCACCTGTATTTACGAGATTTTCAGATTTGGTATAGGAGAAATGGTTAAGAAGTGCAAATTGTGGGAGATGAAGTATCACATAGCCCAGATACAGAATCTATTGGTGAGACAAGCTTACACTTGTGCCACTGTTGTTGAAGTATCTGATTATCAGGCTCACGCGCACCATCATAAATTTTGTTGCTGGAAGTGAGCCTGGTTGGTTGTAGATGCCTTAAAATCAGTGAATTGTGGAATGAAAACAACACGAGGCAGCAGCCATGGAACACATTTTGACTGTGACCTCTCACTGTCATGGCAATCAGCTGCCACCTATAAGTTGGTCTTTTCCTTTGAGTGCGAAGTGTCACGCCAGTGGTGAACAGAAATGCCTGTTGAGGATGTGGGACAAACGAGGTGGCTGAAGGCCTTGTCTGGCAACATTTACTCTCATGATCCAAACTAAGACTGGAGTTTGCAATGTGAAGTGTCCTGCATCATTAGATTTTGGGGATTTGTTTGAGATATGTTTATTACTTAATTCTGTCCACTTCCTAAGAGAGCCTGAATTTGTAGTTCACTAAGCTAGCATGTAATTCAAATGGTTGGGTCTTTATAGCAAGTCATTGTTAGAGTGTTTAACAAGATTCAGAGTACCACAATTGAGAAGTTTCGTGTCTGTGTTACCTCTGATGTGTTCAGAGTTGGCCCTAGGTCTGTGATGCTCCACTGCTAAGTACAGGCTAACTCAGACTTTCCCCAGTGCTGCAGCTTCGCTCCTGCTCTGCGATACCACACACAAAGTCTCAGTAGTTGGTGTGATCTCTGGTGGCAGGTGCAGGTCATGATATAGGAGAGGATATATAAGATGAGGCTGTTATATCCAAGGGGATCAGAAAGCACAGAGGATAGCATAACCTTGTAATGCTGTGTTGTTCCTTCCTTGTCATCTAGTCCAGCATGCCAAGTCTGTCTCCCATTACCTAATCCAGAGTGGAGCTGTCTCATTTGTGCAAGAAGAACGTTAATGATATTTGGAATAGGCTTAAGTAAGATTTCAGTGTCATGCAGATGGGGGCTAATCCTTTGCGTGGGGTTGTAGTCAGCTTTTTATGCAAACACATAGTTAGCCTTTTTGCTCAAATGTAGAGTGGTACAAAAATCAACAGTTTTGAATTACAAATAGGCCAGGGAGCATTAGAGTATCTCTAAAAAGATGTATCAGACATTTACGACAGCATTTCGCAATGCAAATCTGTTTCTAGTTAGGTGTCATATAATTATAGGGAAGAAGGGCTTTTTTCTCTTTGAACAGGGTAAGTTAAAAGGCAAAATCAAGTTTTCCAGCTTTACTGCTGGAAAAAAAAGAAAAGAAAGAAGAAAAGAAGAAAAGAAAATATCATTAAGAAAATCTCTGTAAACGTATTTTTGGTGCTACCCACAGAGTCATAAATTGATACACCAGATGCTCAACTTGGAGGAAAAAAGTACAGGATAACTTACAGCCAGAGGCCTTGTATTGAGGCTGCATTAGGGAGCAAAACAGAGCAGGTTTAAAGCTGCATTTGGATGACCTTCAAATCCCATCTGCAGATTTCTTTTTAGCTTCAGGTTTCAAATGTCAGCTGCAAGTAGATCATAGCACCAGGAACACCAAGGCAATAAAAGATCAAGGATGTCCTCTCTTCCCATTTGTTTCAGAGGAGAGAAAACCGTGTTTCCTCGTTAGGAGCTGCTGCCTGTGGGCAGACTGATGTCTCTGGGAGGAGTGTTGCACACTGGCTTAATGCATTAATCAAGGGTGAAAATGGGAATATCTCCACTAGGTAAAACAGAAACATTAAAAATCCTCTATGTTAACATATTATATTTTTCTTCAGTCTGCTGTTTGGGGTTTATGCCATAAGATATGAATATCCAAGGCTAAGAGTAAAGATTTAGAGCGTGGACGTTGGAGGAAGAAAGCCAGAACGTTACTAGGGTATTCTGAAGTACATTTGCAAGCATTAGGATCTCTTGCCTTCTTGAACTGTAGAATTTCCCAACAAATCCAAAAGGCTAAAGGGAGAAATCTGCCATTGTCTCCTGTTTTGTGCTTTTCCCTCTTGTGCTTTCATTGCTTACAGGAAAGAAAAGGGGATAAAGGGGAAGTATATACAAGGCACTGGGTTTTTTAGAAGCAAAACATTAGGTCAGAGGTTTCTGTTGGCCAGGATGATCCCTAAGTCCAGTAAAAACCATCCTGAGTCTCAGCTGCCTCCAAGAGGCCTTTGGTAGAACTGAAGGGTTGCTCAGAGAACTAAGAAGCTGCTCTGTGCTGTAAAAGCTTCATGAGCTTTAATTGTTCCCACTGATGTCATTCAAGCCTGATTCCCACTGGAACTTCCTCTGTGTTAATTATGGTCCTGAGGAGGATGACTTGGCAAATGCAGCTGCAACATCGCTGTTGCATCAGTTAATTAATCATCCAGGCTGGATTGATGAGATGTGTTTCTTTACTGTCATTGTAAATAGCTGTAAAGAAGTGCAAAGGTTTTGAAGTCTGAAAGTCCCTTTTCAGTTGTGTTACAGTGTGAGGGCTGCAGGATCCTGATACTCATGTGTAGTTCTCATATCTTAGAATCATGGAATGGTTTGGGTTGGAAGGGACCTTAAAGCCCATCCAGTTCCACCCCCCTGCCATGGGCAGGGACACTTTCCACTGGATCAGGCTGCTCAAAGCCTCATCCAACCTGGCCTTAAACACCTCCAGGGGTGGGGCAGCCACGATGTTCATGTTTTTAAAGGCATGGTGGGGCTTTTTCCCAAAAAAAGAAACATAAAACACATCAAACTACAGAAAAACAGGTCATCTTTGACTCCTCAGCACAGCTATAAGAAAAAGCTTTGTGAATGAAATTAATCCAGCTTTAATAACTTTGTAAAAATAACTTCCATAAGTGAAGGAGACAGATCATTAGGAATAAATTGAATATACCTGGAGTGATTTTCTTAGGCAAATGTAGAGAGATTATTTCTGGGCTGGCTTTGGGAATAGTCTGCATGCTCTGGTGATGTTGGGTTATTAGTCTTTTCTTAGTGCCACTGGCTGACCTGCTGCTTGAAACAATGCAAACTGAAGAATACAGCTCACAGGATTCCCTGGCAAAGCCTCAGCTGTAAGAACCTGGCCTTTGAAGTGATCTGTGCCAATTTGCCCCTGCAATTATCTGACCATCTCTTTATCTGGTCCTATTAATCATAAGGAATATTTATGGAATTGTCTGAAGTGCAAGCTGTAGCATCTGTGCTTTATTTCAGCTACAGTTTGCAGGTAATGAGATGGCATGTATTTATTATACACTGCTGAACTGGGTCACTCTTTTTCTTTGTGAAATTTGCTTCTGAATGTGCTTGGGAGCAGAAGTAACACTTTCCTAACACTATTATTTGGTTGTTTAGGCAGATAAAAGCCTCAAGCTGCTTTGTGTAACGTGCCTCACAGATCCTCATGTTGGCTTTTTGTAAAGCAAAAATAACTTGCAGAAATGTCAATAGAGGTGAGAAATGATTATTTTGGAGCTTGTAAATTAAACTAAGTGCACTGAAGACGTGTCGTTTGTATGTGGTGACAGGATACAGTGATAAATACGATGGCATATTCATAGTGATAAAGACATCCTACAATCTGTAATTATGTTCTTCCTCGTTTTTTAATTAACTGATTTCCATGGCATTCCTGGGCGAGAAGGGGAAGCGCTGTGTTTTATTAATTGGGCATTGCAAAATTTGGTTTGTGCCCAGTGATTTTTCAGGACAACCTTGTGGCTAAAACTGTCTGTCCTTGGGAGCACCCCTGAGTCTGGAATGACCTTCCTGGTATTACCCGGGAAAACCTCTTGCAGTGCCCTGTGCTTGAAGTATTCCCTAAGATACATTTAGTTGTGCTATGGATGACTGTCCTTTGTAGTGATAGATTATAGTAAAAAACTACCTGGCATCTTGTAAGGTGCTGCTGGACCTGATGGAAGGGCCTTGGTTTGTGCTGTTGCAAAACCAGTAAGATTTGAAGGAGATCTGTGTTAAATTCAGGCTTCCAAAAAGATGTTAGGGACTGCTGGTGCTCCACTTCAGGAGCCTTAGTAATCCAGAGTAAACTCAGGAGCAATCTGTTTGCAGCTGTATTGCTTTAGATTTGGCTTTCCTTTGAAACAGTAAGTGTGATTTCAGTGTTCTAAGGTGGACTTGATCAAGGTATTAAAACTAGAAAAACCTACAAATTTCCAAACCATTTTCCATTCTTTGACATTAATCTGACCTATGAAGGCAGTGATTTCATAGAATCATAGAGCACTTTGGTTTGGAAGGAACATTTACAGGTCATCTAGTCCAGTCCCCCTGGAGAAGCAGGGACATCTTTAACCAGATTGGGTTGCTCAGAGCCCCATCCTACCTGATCCTGAATGTTTGCAGGGTTGGGACCTCCACTACCTCCCAGGGCAACCTGTGCCAATGTTTCACCAACCTCATTGTAAAAACTTTCTTCTGTATATCCAGTCTAAATCTCCCCTCCCTTAGTTTAAAAGCATTTGTCTGTGTTCTGTCACAACGGGCCTCGCTAAAAAGTCTGTCCTCAGCTTTCCTGGAGCCCCTTTCAGTACTGGGAGGCTGCTTTAAGATCTCCCTGGACCCTTCTCTTCTCCAGGCTGAACAACCCCAACTCTCTCAGCCTGTCCTCATACAGGAGGTGCTCCAGCCCTCGGATCATCTCCATGGCCTCCTCTGGCCTCATTCCAGCAGCTCCACGTGCTGAGGGCCCCGGAGCTGGACGCTTATTTTCTCAGTGAAATCCTACTTTGTGACTAAGTGAACCTGCAGGCTTTTGGCTGCACTCACAGGGTCACAGGGATTTTGACAGTGGTACGTGAGAGGGTGCTGGCCCAGCAGACAAAAAGGCTGGAGGCAGACACAGTGTGAGAATGCTGCACAGATTGCTTCCTTCAGAGTGGTCAGGCCACCTCAAGAACCTGCAGCTTGGGTGTGCTCCGTGGTGGTCCTTAGCCTGAGCAGTGTGAGAAACCATGGCTCATGGCCAAAATGTGCTGCCAGTTGTGGCTTTATTCCTACAGTTGTTTTTTTCCTTTCAATTTTTTTTTCATACTTGCTGTAGTCTAATAGCAAGGACTGACCATAAAAAGCTTCTCCTTTTACTCCTTGGTTTTATCTTTTCTTGTAGGCTACTTTATGGTGTGTTGTGATTCCCTGCATTAAAGTCTGAAAGTGTCAGCTGCTGAATGGAGGGAAGAGTTTTACTCATGAGATTAAAAATTACTGACTTTTTCAAAAATACGGATTTTGATTGTCAGAAATATACTTACCATGAAAATTTTGCCTTGTGCATTTAAGAATTCACTGCAGAAAAAGGGGGAGGAATAATACAATTTTGCCAGTTTCACGAGGTATCATTTTTGAGGAAGAACAAAGTTCTTTTGAAATATGTTTTAAGCTTATTTAAATCTGTTAAAACCTTTCCCCTCAGTTTGAAAACTGCAGAGATTCCTTTAACACCAGTTGTATTTAGTTGACCTATGGCAAGCGTTTAGTTTGTGGACTGGGAAGAGCTGGGAAGGGGCTCTTTTTCAGGGAATGCAGGGATAGGATGAAGGGTAATGGTTTTAAGCTGAAAGAAGAGAGATTTAGATGAGATATTAGGAAGAAATGTTTTCCTGTGAAGGTGGTGAAACACTGGCACAGGTTGCCCAGAGAAGTGTTGGCTGCCCCATCCATGGAGGTGTTGAAGGCCAAGTTGGATGAGGCTTTGATCAACCTGATCCAGTGGGAGGTTTCCCTGCCCATGGCAGGGTGCTTGAACCTTATGATCTTTGAGGTCCCTTCCAACCCAAACCATTCTATAATTCCACGACTACTTTTTGTCTTTGAGGAAATCGACACTGATCCATTGACATGTGACTGAGGTGGTATTTGCTGGTCTGAATGGTTACTGAGGAATAAAAAGTGTCTTTCATCCCGGAAGATCTATGATAACTTTTTAATGTTAATTAATTGGAGAGAAAGCTTTGGTGATTTAGTGTGGAATAGATGCTTATCTTTTGGGCAACTACTGATAAGGTGAATCTTGCTCTAAAATGCTTTATATGATCAGATTTGCCCTGGGAAGCCTCACAAGGCTGGGGTGAATGATGGGCATCGTGCCAAGTACCATTTACATGCCGGGGAAGATAGTGACTGAGGGCTTGCTAATCTAAATAGACTGTAGAAACAGAGAAACAGTTTATAGCCTGTATTTATTTACTTATCTATTAATAAAACAACCTATATAAAGCTTTTTAAAATAATTTGGACTCTGATAAGTTATTGTAAAGAAGCTGGACTGGCAGGCAAGTTGCTGAGAGTTCATCAGAGAAGCCCAAATAAACACAGTTCATTAAATGGATTAACCGTGACACATATTATAGGTACACGTAAGATGTTGAAATATGAGTGACAGGCCGTGAATTAAGTTAATAAAATTCACTTTGCATGGCAGAGTAGTAGATTCTTTGTTGCAGATAAAGGGAGATGTGCCATTTTTCAGGGAGCCCTTTTTATCAGAGGTTTGTGCTGCATTAGGAGGGTTGCAAGATAGACTTCAATATTTGTCTGGTGCATTTTTAACATTTTAATGGCATTTTACATGACTTTATTTACTTTATTCAGATCAGAGCATTGAAATAAAGCTACACCTTTAGATGGTTTTAGCTCTAATTGATCTACTAAATTTTAGCAAAGCAGTAGGATATGCAAGATTTAGAAAATTAGTCTTGAATATATTTTCTGTGAAAACTGAAAGGTGAAGCTTTTGTGTGGAGGCCATTTGCCATCCTCAGATGGTGGCCACAAATTTAGGTAAGTATTGAGGCTGTTAAATTCTTAAGTGTGACAGCCACAAGTAGAATGGGTAAGAGAAAGGGTCTTCAGAACTAATTGCCAGGCAGAATGGCCTCCTTTATCCTCAGGCAGAACTTCCAGGTGGCCTTGGGGGAAGGTTACACAGGGATTCATGACCAGCTGATGGGATTTCAACCACCATGGGCTCTGATTGCTGCTTATAAGGTCCACTGCCACACAAACAGCCTTCCAAAGGTTGGCTGCGAGAACCCCCTTTCATTCAGGGGCCTGGAGGTGGTGGATGAAACACAGCCCCTTGAGCATCACAGGGGGCTCACACTGAGAAGGCTCCAAAGGTTGTGGAGGCTCAGGACATTCAGATCAGATGTCTCTTTTTTACAAAACCTTCTTCCCTTGTAGTCAATTCCTTGTTCACCTGTAATTTTCCTATCTTCTCCAGCTACACTCATAATTTCCTTTGTGGCACTGTAAAAAATGCTATCACTCAACTATATATACTAAATTTTCCTCACCTAAAAATAATTATCCAAAAATATATTGGGGCACAGTCTGTTTTTTTATAAAACTTTCTAAAAAAGATTGTGCATTTAGATCAGAAAAAGAGGTTTGGACTTGTTTTGATCTGTGTTTTCTGTTTCTTAACTACAGCTTTGATGGTTGTTCTTGCATATTCTTATAATAGAACTCTAATTGAATAGATTATTAATTTTATTGCTAAGTAGGTTGTGATTTTATATGCTAGTCCCTTCATTGTTCTCAAATCATTGGGTTCCCTGGTCTGAGCACATGCACTGAGAGTCCCATTTTGAATTTGTATCCTGCTCAGTTTTCTTCCTGTGTTCCCTGTATGTTCAGCACTGGATGTTATTGAAGTGTAGGGGTTATTTAGATACTCGACTGCACCTACTGACCTCTCAGAGTGTTAACCAAACCTCTGACCACTCTTTGCTGATTCTCTCTGGTTCTCTAAGTAGGCATTCAGGGTTGATTGCTTACCTGTAAGTATGGAACCTGCCTGCAACAGATTTTCTTTCACCCTTGCTTTCATTGCAGATGGTTTTTGCATGTTTGTATTGGATCTCGACCTCCTCTGCCAATCTGCAAGGCTTTTGGATCTCTCAACATCTGCAAGTAGTTCTCTGAGTTTACCAGATTTGGACTTGTGAAACTAAATAGTTGCAGTCCTATAGCTGTATTTTCACTCCATTTAATCACCTTGCTTTCAAGCTGTTCTAGTGTGTAAACTGCTTATCCCGTGGGAACAAGTGATTTGTAGATACTGATTTGATTGGCATCAGCCATCCCAGAGCTCCTGTGAAATTCTGCATTCCTTGCTATTATATAAAAGGGTTTGAATGAGAGAAACATGAAATGATTTATGGCCACTGTTAGATATTCTCATGTCCAGAGGAACTTGCTGCTGCCTGTAACTCAGTTACTCAGCTGTGCCTGCAGCTCTCCTGTAGGTAGCCTGGCCCTGGAGCAGGTAAGCTTTGGTCTATTTTTGACTCCAGACATCACAGCATTGTAATTGCACTGTGTGACCTCCTTGGAGCACCTCCATCCTTCCATGTGATATTTCTGGAATTACAGGCTTCACCTGTAAAAGAAACAGGCAAGTTAGTTCTTCTAGCAAGAGGCTGATTTTATTTCACAGTGTAGTAGGTGTAAGGGAAATTTTAGGCTCTACAGATCTTCACACAATGTTTCACAAGTTCATTTCCTTCTTGGAGTGCGAAATCCACATCCTAGATATTTCTTCAGAGTCGTGCTCCCTCTCTAACTCTCCCAACTCCTTTAAACACTTTTCATTTCCCATAGTAGAGGGTCAGTGTCCTAGGGTAGGAGTAATTTTCTACAGCACCTGTATTTCTTTCCAGTCAGCACTGAAGTGTCAGGGGTGAGTACTCTGCCTGTTTGGGCTAGGTTGGTGTCCTCACCTTTTCCCTCCGTTGTGAAATTGCACGTGCTTCCAGGAGAGAGAGCAAGGAAACAACACTGAACATAACACTAACACTTTGCTGGACTTCCCCACCCTTCAGCCGTTGAGTTGGGTTTTCCTGTGCTGAAATAGATCTGAGGTAGCAGATAATGTCATACCGAAGCAACAGCATGGGGAAGATGTCAAGGTACCTGCACCTCTGTTGCTGTAGTGGTTATTTTTTTTTCTGTATTATATTCCCTTTTTCCTGTTCTATTCTTTGGTGTAATAAAAGCAGCTGATATTCAAACAAAAGAGAAACAAATTACAGTTTCAATAAATAATTTAAAACAATTACACGTTTTATTTGGCTCTGTACATCTTTTTTCTGCTGCTTATGGCAGGGAATAGTATGAGAAGTACTGTTAAATTCACTTACATTGCTTTTTCTGTTGTCAGTGAGCTGGTGGCCTGCGGGGATCCTTTCTCCTGTGCCCTCAGTTCTGCGTTGTGGGAGAGAACCAAGCAGTGTTTTTCAGATCTCTCAGTGTAGCTGAGCACGTCCATGACAGCCCTTTTCTCTGTCTTGCAGCCATTTAACTGTATCTTGTTCTTCCATTCCTTCCAGCAGCGCCGTCTGGAAATCTCCAAGGGATTTGCTCTGTTTTCAGTTTCAGTGGCAGGAAGGGAGCAGGTCCCTCTTTGTTTTGGGGTAGGCAAACTCAAACCGCAAGACGGTTTCGCAGCACTACATTACATAATACTGCGCAAAGCGAAGGGGAATTAATGTGGAGGTGGAAAAGATACCCTTACTACCGAGTGCAAAGCTGCCTCGCCTTTCCCACAAAGATAGTTACCTCCTACCTCTTCATTTCCATGAGAGGTGCTCTCAAAATCCCAAAGATAAGAAAAAAATAATTTGAAAATTGGCTGTAATCTTTAGCAGAAGCTGGCAATAACCCACAGAATTATTCTGTCACCTCAGCCTCTTCACATTAGGAAACAGTTAGGAAATAAATAAGTGAAAAAAGACCCAGTGCCCCCTCCTTGAGGCTGCAGAATTCAGCGTTTTTCATCAAACCAACCACATTCTCATCTCTTGCTGCACTGGAGAAAATCAGAAGCAACCTTGTGAAACGAATGGATTTTCCCAGTACAGCTGAAATCACAGTGTCACAGTGTGTGGAACTTCAGCTTGTCTAGCTGCAGTTACTGTTGAGTTACTGTTGTTATTGCAGAGTCTAAAGAGATGAAGCTCTCCTGAAGATGTTCCCTGCTTAAGAAATAACAGGACTGCTCAATTTTCTCTGTTATACCTTTCTTAAGCAGCCCTTCAGAAAGGTTTGTTTTGCAGCAGTCTCAAGTTATGTGAGGGTATGGTAACAAGAACAGCGTCTGGCTAAACCTCCTAACTGATGCTCATCTGACTTAGACAAGGTATAATCATAGATTAAAAATACCCAGAGCTTGGCTGCATCCTAAAAATACTCTTCAAAGTTCTTAGCAGCTGTTACTAGAAATAATTTACTATTGGCTGGGAGAAAATATAAATACTAGGTTTCTTTTTTTCTCTTAAATACTCATCCTGACTTGAATACTCTGTGTTCACATTAATATCTTCCAAGCACTTGTTCTTCTTAGGGTGCTTATAAGGACTGAAGGAACAAGTGAAAGCAGGTGGGAAATATTGCATATAAAAAGTACTACTCATTTACATTGATCAATGATGAAGGATTACCTGGAATATTTTGTAGTTCTGATTACTTCATCGGGAGGTGTTCAGGACTGGGTTAGATGAGGCTATGAGCAACCTCATCCACTGGAAGGTGTCCCTGCCCATGGGAAGTTGGAACTGAATGACCTTTAAGGTCCCTTCCAACCCAAACCATTCTATGATTCTAAGATCTTAATCTTGAGAAAGTTCAGAAAAGGGAGACTAACCTGATCTGTGCTGGAAACATGTGATGAAAGGCCAAACACCTCTGGGATTATCATTTTAGGCTCCGTTATTCCCCTTCCTTTGTCATATCAGTAGCTGAAATTATAAATGGTATAGAAGAGATAGATAAGGACCATCTGTTTTCTTTCCTCTTAATGAAAATATCAGGGCACTCAGTTAAATACAGATCACAGGAAACTCATAGAGGGAAAACTGCGAGTGCTTGCGTAGACTTTGAAACTTATTCCAACAGGTTTTTAATGAAATCAAGTAATTAATGAAACAAATTAAGATATTGAGTCTGTGGACTAATCTACCCAAAAGCTTGGATTTACTGAAGTTAGAAAAATATTGTTTCTGAAGTCCTAGGTATAAGATGAGGGGGTTATGCTTACACTCCTTCTTAAGAGCACTGTGGGACTGAAGACAGTAAGGGAAGCTGCTGTAGGTATTTGTGGTGTGGTATTTTTTTTCCAAGAGCTAGCAAACAGTTTTTAGATGCTTTTACTGTTACCAGCCCTGGCCATGATGCCTGTGCTGCTAGGACTGTCCAAATCTGAGCTGCATTTCTGTCTGAAATAAACCCCCAGAGATGCAGTTGATCAGGCCAGCACCTTTCCTGCAGATTGCCAGGCCATTTTCTCCCCTTGAGTAGCCTTCACATCAGCTTTTTTTTTTGAGGAACTCTGAAGACTGACTATGTAATGGTCTGTGTCACAAGAAATGCAGTCCTAGGAGTGTGTTTATCTGCAGAAACACATGCTGTGTCCTTTTAAAAATTCAAAGAATTGTCACCAGAGTATTAACATCAATATTTTTTTGCCTGCAAAATTCTGTAATTCCTTTTCTTTTTAAAGAGGCTTTGCTTTTCATTGTATGAACTTACTGCAAAATGCAGAAAAGCTATATTTTATTTATATACTTTTATATATTATTTATTTATATACTTTATCCTTTTCTTTAAGAACTGTTTGTTTCTTCTGTCCTTTTTACCCCAAGACCCAATTAGTTTATATATTTTATAAACTCACTCTCCCACAGTGTTTGCTTTATGACACATCTTTTAATATGTGTTATGCTCTTCACAGGTGTGTGCGTTCTGAATGTAAATCCGCTTTACTGGTACATATCCCATAATCCTTTCACTTCCCAACCCTCTAAATTCACTAAAATAAGCTGTATTTTGTGGGAGGCTTGGCAGAAAGTGCATTTTGTATAGAGTAAAGCCAGTTGATGGCAAGCATGCTAATCACCTTAAAGAACATACTGCACAGTCAGGGAGTCTGGGGAGTTCTGAAGGAGCAGCGGCAATCATCTTGTGACCACCTCCAAATGACGTTCTCCTTTTGCCTGTGGAAAAGAAGCTTCCATTTGCAGAGCACAGACCTGTGGTGGACATGGATGTGGTGTACTCCCATCAGGATCTAAGTGGGTCAATGCGCTGTGCCAGGGCCTCACCACCCTCACAGGAAAAAAGATCTTCTTTATATCTCATCTCAATCTCCCCTCTTTCAGCTTAAAACTGTTCCACCTCATCCTACCCCTGCACTCCCTGATCACGAGCCCCTCCCCAGCTTTCCTGGAGCCCCTTTCAGCACTGGAAGGCTATTCTAAGGTCTCCCCAGAGCCTTCTCTTCTCCAGGCTGAACATCCCCAACCCTCTCAGTCTGTCCTCCTCCGGGAGGTGTTCCAGCCCGTGGATCATCCTTGTGGCCTCCTCTGGACTCGCTCCAACAGTTCCCTGTCTGTCAGGTAGTGAGGACTCCGGATCTGGACACAGGGCTCCAGGTGATGTCTCACGAGAGCAAAGGGGGAGAATCACCTCCCTCAGCCTCCAGTCCACGCTGCTTTAGGAAAGTTCAAAAGCCCAGGAGTTGTGAAAATGTTGTGTTTAAATAATTGTCTTTTTTGTTTTGAAAGCTGTACTGTGTTAACACAGTATAAAAACCGAACAGAAAGGGCAGACACCGATGTTTTAATATACAGTTAAGTTCTAAAAAGTAACAGAAGAATCCAAGATGAAACCTTACAGTTCATATAGGAGAATTAGTGCATAAATAGGCAAATACATGGGGTCACCTAAGGAACTGAAAACCAGAAAGACTTAGAAATATTCCCCCGCCTCTTGGCTGTCTGGTTAAATTAGTCAGATATTGCTTACGTGGCTTTGTGCCTAATGTTATTTTATCTTGTCTAGAAAATTCACCTGATGAGTGAAGATGTGCAGGTTTAATGCCAGATTTATAAGACTTTTCTCTCTGCTATTAGAATTCCCTCGCTGTTGCCCCACGGAGTTCCCAGAATTCCTGTAACAGGGAGGAGGATGAGAGAGTTTTCAGCATCACTTTTCTTCATTTCTGACTTGCCATTGTTCATGACTCTGACTTCTCTCATTTTAAAAATTTAAATAATTGGATTCTTTTAATTAAAAGAAATGCAACTTGCTTTCATCCATCACTAGTGAAGCATAGGGCTGCTATCAAGTGTCTGAACACTAATATATGTATGGTGTATAATGGTATAGCATGGGCTTGAGAGAACATGTATAAACCACTGTGCATTTCTCCAAAGATTTGAGGGTATTTTGCAGGATTTATATATTTATATTGAAAGATGCTTTGAAGAAATATGAGTGCTCTGGTTGTTGGATAGTGCAGTGACAGTGCTATATGAAGTTGCATGGGAGCAGAGAAGAGAAAAGCACTTTAGAAATTAAAAAGCTGGAGGTCTAAATAGTTTAAGTGAATACTTGCAAATTATATTTCTGTCTGTATGTGCATTTTTTTGCCTTGAATTTTGATTTAACTGAAATGGAATGTTGGCAGCGGGTTTTTTTCTGTCCCTCAGAAGGTCTTTTAAAAACACTTGGCAAATTTTTGTTTAGGATGCCTACTAAATTTGGGACTATAGTTTCTAGGTGCCTATTTCAGACAGTTAGAATTTGATTTTTGAGAGGTGACACCCAGACTGTCTTAATCAGGCATGACGAGAGATGCAATAATTTGCCTGGAAATTGTGTTTTCCAATTCTGTTGGCATCCCTGTCCTGCTCCTTTTCCACACTGCATTGCCTGTTTTAAGCAGTATCAGGGACAGGCTCAGAAATAGAAATATGATATTACACTTGGCATGTTTTCCAAGCAGGCTTCTCATCCAGTCCTATAAAAACATTCAATTACAGAAAGAAAATCATTTAAACCAAATGCTTTTAAGAAGTATGGACTATGTATCTGGACTGCCAACCTTTTTTTCCTAAATAAATAATTCCTGCTCAGCTGAAGCTGTCTCTCAGAAATATCCTAGGATGAATCTATACCCACGAGCAGGGTTAGTTATCAGCTTTACATGAACAATGGCTCAATACTGATAATGTGAAAGCAGAAGCAACATCACATATGTTTTCCTTGTGAGGATATACCTGACAGTCTCCCTCTTTGCCCACGAAGGTGATGAGTACAAATGAGTTTGAACTTGAAACTGATAATACCAGCAGTGCCTAGAAGAGCTTTTAGAATTTGAGATTCCCTAGCAAATGACTGATGCAACACAGTGGGGAAAGAAAAGCCTCACCATTTGGTCTTAAGGCCTCATGGTGACAAATAGCATTTTAGTTTCCCCAGGCCTGCTCCTTTCCTTCCTTGTTTAGTCTTTTCAAGAGGAGAAAGTTACTGTAAAGTACCGGAGTACCACAGCCAGTCAGTCTGGAAGCAGTCCTTCTAGCAAGGGTTTGTCTGCCCATTGACAAGGCTAGAAGTACACTAGAATAATAAACAGACGTGGTAGGGGAAGGAAGACATAAAATTCACTCCACTACACAAAATACATTACTTTGGGCTTTTTGTTTTCAGCTCCCACCAGGAAATTCCCGCAGTTAAGGAATACGACAGATGCTTGGCCTATCAATGATACTGAAGTTGGGTATTTGTCAGTTATACTTTGAAACTTTTGAAAATGTTTGGCTTCTGTTATTTGTGGACCTTTTTTTCTCATGGCTCTCATCGTGAGATTGCTTCTCACGCACTTTTTGTAATGGAAGGCAGCGTCAGTCTTGTCTCATCCTCGAATGCACTTGGGCAAAGGTAAAAGGGGATGGCTGCCTGTGCATCTGCAGGGTGCAGTCTCCTCCTGTGTCAGGGCTGAGGTGGCATTGTGGCATGTCAATGAGCTCCTTGAGAAGGTGCTGTCTGATGCCTTGTAAAGTCAAGATTCTGACTGCACTTAAGTTCCTGTAACCATTGCAGAAACCCCAGATCAAATTTTACTGAGGTATTTATTATTTGTTTTCATAGCCCACGTGTAACTGCTTGCTCTATTTTGAGATGTATCACTGAATAGTTTACTTTATGGATGTGATAAGTATTGATTGTGATACTTTCCACTCCTCCTCTCAGTGTTGCATGAAATTGTTGTACTCCATGTAAGAAACAGCTTCTAGTCTTCAGCATTGCAGTTTGTTTATACCGTTACTGCATGCGCCAGTTTGATTCCTGTTGTCTTCTTACAGTTGTACTGGTAGAAGTCATCCCACACAAGACTTGAACTATTCCTTGAATTTGTCTTCATTAGACTATGGATTTGAATACATGCAGGTAGAACACTCACCAAAGTGATAGATTCCCTTTGTCCTTACCTCTTCTCATCTCTGCTTTTCCTCCCTCATCTATCTTCAGGGTTTTTTTTATCTTGAAGGGGACAGGAGTACCTGTCGGTGTCTGGAATAAGTATTTGACCTCTTTTCATTCTGTGGCAAAATGTAAATGGACAGTAAAACAGAAAGAAAAAGTTGTTCATGGTTAAATGTCATTCTTTCAATCGTACCATGATGTTCCTAGGCTTCAGACAACCTGCTGTGCTCTCACGGTGTGGATTTACCATCAACCCTGTCCTGTCGCTGCATGTGCAACTCCTATCTGGCAGGTTCTCTGGGCATGAAACCCCTCCTGCTCACTGCAGCAGGAGTTCTGCGTGTCAGGACTTTCTATCAGCCTGCTTCATATTCCACTAAAGGTTTTAAAGTTCTTCCAATTCTTTGGGACAAATGGTGCTACCTGTGTAATTCTGAGGGCAGTGTGGATGCCTGGCATACATTCTGTAATGCAGCATAAAGTTTGGTCTGTTCCTCCTTCATTTCCTGCAAGAGGGTTACATAAGAACTTTCAGGAAAACTGCAATTAAAGAAGACAAAGCACTCTTAAAGATTTTTTTTTTGTTAGTCTTAGTGTTAGACCTAAGGCAAATAAAAACAGCCATTGTTTTCCAGTGCATGTTCATTTTAACATATGAGAGACAGAAATGATGTGGCCAAGATTCCTCAAAAAATCTGACAGAGGTGGGGTTTCAGCTCAGACATCTTCAGTGCCATTGCAGGCTTTTTGTTACCACCTCCTCCTTGCTCTTCCATGCTTCACTCTTGCTGCCTTTCTGCTCAGGGCTGAGCGTACTGATAATATTGGCACCTCTACAATAATGCATAGTGAAATAAAGCTGGAGACACAGAGAGAATCACAATCACCTCCTCCTGCTTAAATACACACATTCAGGCACTTATACATACTGCAAACCCACAGTAATTTAAACAGGTGGCAATGTAAGGAAAAATTCTCCTGGGTTTATGCTATTTCAAGTTTCACTGACAGTACAGCTCAGTCTCTGGAGTCCCAAAGGTTTACACTCATCTGAATTTCAAAGTAGCTGGTGAAGCTTTCAGTTAGCACACTACTGCTGGGCTGATTTTCTTTAGGAAGTCGATGTCACACCAACTTGATCAGTGGAACGTTGCTCAGCTTCTCCAGTGCTCGATGCTTCACAGATGCATACGGGATAAATACAGATTCTTGACATATATAAGAAAGCTCCTCTTCCAATTAGACAAAAAGGTTGCCTGAGTAATACTGTTCTTTTAGTAATGCTGCAAGAAAGTTACTTAAAAATTCTACAGAAGATGTGATATTTGAGAAATTGGGAGATACTGCTTTCAGCTTGTTGTGGAAAATATTAGGAAGGTGCTTGGCAAGCAGCGTGAGTTTCTTCTCAGCTTGTTTGGCCTCCCATCTGCCTGCTTGACTTTGTTCCACTCCGCCAATGTAACTTCCTTGCATTGTCAACTGATGAAAGGGTGTTGTTTGAGGAAATGGTTCATAAAAACTTCATTAAAGGTTTAGGGGGAAATGGCAAGAACAGTAAATCTGTCAAAACAGGTTATTCCTGTCCCCAGATGAGGCAGCTGGCAACCTTGGTTATAAGGAAAAGTCTCAGGGCTCAGCATCTGCTGTCTGATGGTTGAGCCTGTTTCCAGGCCTGAAGACTTCTGTAAAACAGAGGCTGGTTTGGTTCCTTCGCTTTGAGCTCCTTCTATAGTCTCTGTAATCAGTTTGCAGTTGAGGAGAAGCTGGGGGCTGTCAAGTGCAGCTCAGATCGCAGTTGGCATCGTCTGCAGCGTTCAGCTGCGATTGCCTTTGGAGCGGGGCCTGACGGATGCGTCATTTGCCTTCGCTGCTTTTTCTGTGGTGAAGGAGTGGGACCCTGTCCCTTCTGACACTCTGTGTCCATTATCCCTCACCCACCTCCAGCCATGACCTGATTTCTTCAGGAGATGAAGGGTAGGAGAAAGGCTATTGCTAGGATTGCTCTTCTGGAGTACACGAGGCTTCTGCTGCCCAGCATTCTTGGGAAACACTCAACAATTCCCACTTTTCTGTAATGATGGAACTGCAGGTGGTACCTGATTATGCTGTCCCACAGGCATCAGTAGAGTCACCAGTACAAAACCAGCTCTGGTAATGGGATTTAGGAGATAGTGGAGTTGGATGACTGAATGATTTTAGACATGTCAGATTCATCAGTTGTTTGCTGCTCCTGTTGTTGGCCTGAGACCTTCTTGGGCAGTTATAAGGGCTCAGAAATGTGGATGGCAGAGACCTAGAGAACAAGCTAAAATATATATGGGCTGATTCTAATGGGATGATGTTTAATAAGTCCAAATGTCGGGTACTTCATTTTGGACACAACAATCCCATGCAGAGCTACAGACTGGGGACAGAGTGGCTGGAGAGTAGTCAGGCAGAAAGGGACCTGGGAGTGCTGGTTGACAGGAAGCTCAACATGAGCCAGCAGTGTGCCCAGGTGGCCAAGAAGGTCAATGGCATTCTGGCCTGCATTAGGAATGGTGTGGTGAGCAGGACCAGAGAAGTTATCGTCCCCCTGTACTCGGCACTGGTCAGGCCTCATCTTGAACACTGTGTACAGTGCTGGGCCCCCCAGTTTGGGAAAGATGTCAGGATGCTGGAGTGTGTCCAGAGGAGGGCAATGAAGATGGTGAAGGGGCTGAAGCACAAGCCCTACGAGGAGCGATTGAGGGAGTTGGGGCTGTTTAGTCTGAAGAAGAGGAGGCTCAGGGGAGACCTCATTGCTCTCTACAACTACCTAAAAGGAGGTTGTAGTCGGACAGGGGTTGGTCTCTTCTCTCAGGTGACCAGTGACAGAACTAGAGGGCATGGACTCAAGCTTCGTCAGGGAAAGTTTAGGCTTGATGTGAGGAAAAAGTTCTTCACTGAAAGGGTGATTGGCCATTGGAATGAGCTGCCCAGGGAGGGGGTGGAGTCATTGTCCCTAGAGGTGTTTAAGGGGAGATTGGATGAGGCACTGAGTGCCATGGTTTAGATGATGGTTGGTGTTAGTGTTGGTGGTAGTGTTGGGTTATAGGTTGGACTCGATGATCTCAGAGGTCCTTTCCAACCTTGTGATACTGTGATACTGTGATACTGTGATCATAGAACCATAGAATGTCCTGAGTTGGAAGGGACCCACAATGATTCAGTCCAGCTCCTGTCTCTGCATAGAACAACTCCGATGAAACATATGACTGGAAATGTTGTGGCCAGGCAACCCAGTAGCAATGTCTCACTTTCAGATATTACTAATATATTTTCCCTTTATCCAGAACACTGAGTTTTACAGGCACAGGTTATTTTGGTGTTAGAAACAAGAATCTAACAGCCTTGTGTGAGAGCGTGTTGTGTTACAGGGGGCTCACAGTTTAATGACCAGGAAGATAATGCAGGAAAGTTTGTTTCTTTTCATTTGTTCTCCAGCCTCAGAGTTTGACACAGTCTGACAGAGAGACGTAGGAACAATGAATCCAAATTACATTAAGAAGTTAATTCAGAAGTTAATTCAACATAATCTACCTGGCCACAAGTCCTCAGTGCCACAGTAGGTAATTATTATAAAGAGGGAGACACTGCAGTATCCCAGGGGTTGCAGGCAGCTTTGTATTACACCACAGTGCCGTGTCCCCAGTGTCCAAGTCCCTCCTCTGTGTGAAACCATTGTCTTAGCTTGCATCAGGGACTAAGAACTCCTAAATCTCATCAATTTTTCCTTCCCCCTACTTGCAGTGCAGTACTTGCTTTCCCTTGGCTCTCATGTATGCCACCTTCACCCACAGCTGAGAGAGCAAGCCTTTAAATGCTTTTTCCAACACGTAAGCCAGAATTATTCTGTGCTTCAGCTGCTGGGTGAGACTAATAGCAGGTTCCCCAAGGAACGAATGCACCACCTGGCCGACGGGCTCCAGTTGTCTGGCTCGGTGCCTTGAAGGCTTCCTGCACTGCCAGATCCTGCCAGTTAGTCCCAGCGTGTAATTTTTTGTTGTTGCTGCTGTTCTTGTTAGTGACTCAGCCAAGATTGTTTTGAAAAAGCTGTATCTCCCTTTTAAATTCAGGAAGGTTGTGAAAAAGGAGGAAAGGATGGGAGCATGGGAACTGCTCTGAGCTGTTTGCAATAGTCCCTCTCTAAATTACAGCTGGAATATCACTCTCATGCTCTGCATGTGCCACTCTGCCACATGGAAAAACTGATTGGGAAAAACTGGTTGGGAAAAACTGTTGTACTTGGCACTGGTGTTGGACTACTGTGTTCAGTTTTGGGCCCCTCACTACAAGAAGGACATTGAGGGGCTGGAGCACATCCAGAGAAGGGCAACGAGGCTGGGGGAAGGGGCTGGAGAACAAGTCCTGTGAGGAGTGACTGAGAGAACTGGGGTTGTTTAGGCTGGAGAAGAGGAGGCTGAGGGGAGACCTCATCACTCTCTACAGCTGCCTGGAAGGAGGGTGCAGTGAGGTGGGTGTTGGTCTCTTCTCCCAAGTGACAGGTGATAGGACGAGAGGAAATGGCCTCAAGCTGCACCAGGGGATGTTCAGGTTAGACATCAGGAAAAATTTCTTCACTGAAAGTGTTGTCAGGCCCTGGCAGAGGCTGCCCAGGGAGGTGGTGGAGTCACCATCCCTGGAACTGTTTGAAAGATGGGTAGATGAGTTTCTGAGGGACATGGTTTAGTAGTGGACAGGTATGTTTGGACTCTATGATCTCAGAGGTCTTTTCCAACCAGATGATTCTATGATTCTATTCTGACAGACTCCTTTCTCTACAGCTTGGAGTGGAATGTTTGAACAACTCTTCAAACTCGGGGCCCTGTCAGGTGCTATTATTAAAGGATTGTGCTGGTCACAGGCACTAATTCAGCTGCCCAAGCGATCCATTTTATACTCAGAGCTGCCTAGAAAAGACCTCTGCTTTTACAAGGTAATTCCAAGGGATATACAGAGGTTTTTTCATCTTCTGTCCTCTCAGATGCCAAGTGCATTGACTTCCCAACAGTCGCAGTGCCTTGCTATGGATTCATTGTTTCAGGAACAGTGCTGCTGTCGAGTCTGATGGTAATAAGACACACAGCAACGAGGTGGTGCATTAGGATCACGAAGGAATAGCTCATCTCCACTGTGATAGGTACTGCCAGGTCATAAAATACCCCGACAGCTTAAAACCTTGCTTGTGAAGCCATATCTACACTGGGCTGAGGGCTGAGCCCGTGCGTGGACTTCCTTGTGGAAGTGGCCCAGGAGCTGCCGTCGCTGCTGTTGTTGTTCCGGCGGTGCCCTGGCACGCTGGAGGCTCTCAGCAGCTGCTGCCTGCCAGCAGCACTCAGCCTGGTTCATGCCTCACTGCTTCCCAGCATTCCCCCACAGCATGGCAGGGCTGGCTCAGGTGATTCCCATACTGCTCTGAGGATGGCTAAATCGTCTCGAACATGTGCCAGAGGTGGAGGCGTTTGGCCTCAGTTCTGGAATAAATATTGTCTCCTCAGAACACAGAGGTGTTTTTCTTAGCCCTCTGGTGGGGCAACCAAGGACAGAAGCTGGAGGTCACTTGGACTGGCAACAATGGAAGCTTGTTTGTCCAGCCCTAGTTTGTGACTCTGAGTATTTGTTTGCAGAGACCATACTGCTCCAATTTGTAATGGGGCTTACACAAGGAAAGAAGTTGAAGTGGGAATTCATTTCAGGAAAAATTTGGAGCTATCTTCTGTAGTTTTTTTTCCTTCATTAGGATTTTCTCCTGAGTTACCACCAAGAGCTGTCTCTACAGGCAGGTCTGGAACAGGCATTTCTGCTGCTTTTAAATAAGCATCTGTGTTATTTAGTTCTAGCACAGGACAGTGAGTTCTCTCTCCAAGGCACTAGAACCATTCAAAATGTTTCCAAGGTGTTTCCAACTCACGTCACGTCAGATTGCCTCGTGATAGCTTTATTCATAGCCTGAATTTAAATTTATGAGAAGATATCTTTAGATTTCAGTGCATGCATTTGTGTTCAAAAGGAGCTTGTATTCTGGTATGGCAGAGTTGAGTAGGAAGCAGTGCCTTCCAGTGATGCAGGATTTTTCATCTGCTTTAACTGCATTATATGCTATAAGATTTTTATTTTTAAAATGACTTCAAGGGAACAGAAACACTCGGGCTTTTTTTTTCTGGTTTTAGTGTGATTTTACCCCAAAGTAACAGCATTTGCATAGAGAAACAGTGTTTTTAATTGCTGACAGTGTCAGTAAAATGCATATCAGGACATAGGCACTGCTGACTATTCCCAGGATAAGATTTTTTTTCTTTTCTTATGTGATTAGAATTGAAGAACAATAAGAATGACTTTCTGAGATGACGCAGCTCATTTGTTTAGTTTGGAAGCTGCTTGTACTCTCAAATTTGCTAAATCTGACTTTTTGGAAAATGGGACTCATTCTAGAGTTCCAAGCATTACTGCTTTGCAAATTAGGTGATGATGATCAGCAGGTCGAGGCAGGTGATTCTTGCCCTCTACTCTGCTCTCATGAGACGTCACCTGGAGTCCTGTGTTCAGTTTGGGAGTCCTCAGCACAGGAAGGACAGGGATCTGTTAGAGCGAGTCCAGAGGAGGCAGAGGAGATGATCCCAGGGCTGGAGCATCTGCCCTATGAGCACAGGCTGAGAGAGTTGGGGTTGTTCAGCCTGGAGAAAACAGAAAGAAGGCAGCGGGGCTCTTTATCAGGGATTGCAGGGACAGGGCTGAAAGGGGGGAGATTGAGATGAGATCTTAGGAAGAAATGTTTTCCTGTGAGGGTGGGGAGGCCCTGGCCCAGGTTGCCCAGAGAAGCTGTGGCTGCCCCATCCGTGGAGGTGTTCAAGCCTAGGTTGGATGGGGCCACACCAGTGGAAGGTGTCCCTGTCCATGGCAGGGAGGTGGAACTTTAGGTCCTTTCCAACCCAAACCATTCCATGATTCTATGATAATACTGAACGGTATGTCTGTGTTTGCAGAGTCAGACTAGGAAGTGAGGGGGAAACTGGTGTGGTCAGATCTGTTGGGGATTTTAAAGATAGTTGGATTAGGTGCCTCTTGGAATAGGGTATGGGTGGCCTGAAGATGAGGAAAATTGTCTTATATCTTTTGATACAAAATGACCTCTTTTGAATTTGGAGTCTAAGCCTCAATACAGCATTTATGGCTTTTGAGGTTTATTTTTTTAACATATGGATAACACCATAGGTTATTATTGTTTTAGTATTTTAGATTGATGGAAAAAGAATAGTAATTGTAAATTTAGTTCAGAGATCACCAGGATAATTTTCTTGGCACTGCAAAAGCTTGAGAACAATCCAAAATTCATCTTCTAAGTACACAATAAAATTAAGCCTAGCAATGAGCTGGAGTTTAAGATTAAAAATAGCACTTGGTCTGAAGCTCAGAGTAGTTCTGAGTTGGAAAATTAGTGACACTATAATAAAGTTATCTGGACACTGAGCTTCCAAGAATATGTGATCCACGTAAAGGTGTCTACGTAAAAAGGACAAATGCTTGGAGTTGGAACAAAGGATTTGTTTCCAGTGTAGGTGTCTGTAAGGTCTGTGTTATCCAGCCTCTCAAATCTCCAATCAGAGATGTGTCCTCTAGGTGGAATTTGTTTTGAACTGCTTTCTTTGGCACCACAGTAACCTTGGCTTCTCATTCCCTGTAGGGTACATAAACAACCTGCTAAAAGGCCAAACAACTTGTTGAGTGGTGGAAGATTTATTTCACTTCTCATTTGTCATGAAATGGTGTGAAACTCATGATAAAAATTAGTAGAATAAGTGTGTGGGCGTCATCAGTGTGCATAATTTGCTGACTAAGCACTCAGTTAAATGCCAGCTAAATCTCACTGGCTTGTATTAGTTTTTATTAATAAAATTGTTCCTTGGGTTCTCAGATGCCAAAGGGTGGAATTGTTCTCTGATTCATCTGGGAGGGATGGCTGACTATGACAGCTCATTCTTTAAGTAGAAGGAACAGACCACATCTTAGCTGCTCTCTCTCCTTTGCAGGAGAGTGGATTAATTAATAACAAGAGAATGAGGTGTTAAAAGGCTTTGCTGGTATCCCTGTAGTGAATATAATAGGAAAAAAATGGACATGAGTAACTTGTTAGTAGTAATACAGGGGAAAGGGAGGAATTCCCAGTTGGTGACCCAAAAGTTAATTGTTTCCATTTGGGATGCATGGGTGTGAACACCTTGGGCTTCTAAAATGATGAAGCAGCTTTTCTTAGCACAAACAAGTGCTGGATTTCACCAAGAGATGATCACTCTTTAACCTGTTCCGTCTGGCCTTTTGTATGTAACAGGGGTGCATTGAACTTGAGCGTGCTCACTGTTCTCCAAGCCAGCACACAAAGAAATTGATCTCTCATAACATATTTGCACTTGAGTGAGAGCAGGACTGCTGTTTAGGGGGACTGAAGCAACCTGGGCCAGCAGAGAACTTGTGATGTTCAGCAAAGACAAGTGCAGTCTTGCACATTGGATGGGGAAGCTGAAGGATCTAACTTTGTGGGGAGGAGAAGGCTAAGGGCCAATATTGGTTTCAACTACCTGAATGGATCCATGTTTTCTGTATAGCCCCCCTTCCCAGCCCTCCTTGGTGCACTGTGAAAGAGTGGAAGACAGCAGTCACAAATGGCACCAAAAGAAATTCCAGGTAGGCAGAAGGAAATTTTTGCACAATGACTACGTCTGAGCCCTTAATAAGATTGCCCAGATTGGTTGATAGAATCGTAGAGGTTGGAAAAGACTTTTAAGATCATCTGGTCCAACCATGAGCCCGACACCACCCTGTCTAGGTTGCACAGCCTCTGGAGATGTTCAGAAGTTGATGGAACTGGGCAACTTGTTCTGCTTTTGAAAGTAGCCCCGCTTTGGGCAGAAGGTTGAACTGGAGATCTCCAGAGGTCTCTTCCAGCCTGATTTATTCTGTGATTCTCTGTTAAGACTCTGGGATTTTGATGGCAGTAGAGGCTGCTGAATGTAGGGGCTCCTGCCCTTCAGCGACTGTGGTTTGCAGTCAGTAGGCACAGGCTGTGCTTTTTGAGGCTGAAATCTTGTTATTCCTGCTCACATCTTAAGGGACAGTAAGGATATCCGTGGGCTGCTTGTAAAATAAAGCACTAGCCATAAGGTAGAATCAGAAACTTGATGAATTTCAGTATTCACATAAGCAATGATCTCCTCATCCATCTGCCAAGCATTCTTCTTGCTTGTCAGGGCTCTTCCTTTTGAACTCTGTCCTCCTGGAGGTGGATGACCTGACAGAGGAGTGCTGGTCAGTGTGAATTTCCATACCTTTATCTCACATAAATCCTGGTCAGAATTCTGCTTACTCCAGTAGAAACTTTGGGCAGAATGGAGAAAGGAGTTGTCCACGGATGAGCTCTCCATGCTCTGAGTGTGTGATTTAATAATGTGTGCAGCACTGAGTAATAGGAACAGCAATGTTAGATGTGGCAGGCAGCAGTGAACATGGTTCTCATTTTCTGTCCTTTGAAACAAAGATAATAAATAAATAAATAGAATCACTGAGGCATCCCTGATGCTTTTTAACTAGAAGCCCTACTTCTGAATAAAACTTGCAGGTATAAAAGTGTGTGAATGTGAGTTAAAAGAAGAATAAATCTCCATTTCTTTGGATTTAACAACCTCTGTCAGTTTTAATCCTGCTATCAGTTTTAATCCTGTGTATTTCTGACTATTTAACTTCCTTTAACTGCTTATTTATTAAATAAACTGAGTGCAGGTACTCCTGAGGTCTGTTGTGCTAGCACTTTCACTTTACTTACTATAAAAAATAAGAACAACAACAACCCAATCATTATTTACTCAGATTTACTAGTGGTTAACATCCTGATATTTCCAATGAGGCTGTTGACTAGACAGGTGTTGAATTAAAACCATTTTGTTTAGGTTTCTATATCACCTTGCTTTAATCACTGTGATATCACAGAAGTTTTCTTGGTTCCATTTGTATGGAGTAATTTCAGCAGTAATAAAATTTTAAAGAAAGAATTTTTAATATAGCCCAATAGGCTGTGATAAAAATTGCCTTACACCAAAAAAACCAAACATGTTATAAGGCATCATTTGAATTTTTTAAGTATTCTTGCATATTGACTGTGCTTTATACTGAAAGCACATGGAAGACTAGAAAAGCCTTTCATTAACTGCTTCACATATGCCCCTTCTAGCAGATTTTTGAGTCTTGGTCTTCATGGATATTGGTGATTTATCTGAGTTACAGGTAAAGAGAGACAATTATGTTTTTAGTTGAACTCTATTGTTCATTTGTTCTCATTTTTAATATTCCCATTGTGTGCATCTGTACTTAAACAAGCAAAACCAAAACACTGTCTTGTGTGTTCCTGCCTGGAGTGTTCCAAGACCTCTATGTGTCTGGCTTTGCTACAGACCTGTGGTGTGCAAAATTAAACTAATTAATTCCTTTCTTTCTACATCTTAAGTTTGTCTCCTGTCCAGTGGTTATCTCACTTGTTCAGGTTTGAATCAGTACAGGAGTGTTTGCTGTGTTCTTTACAATTCTCGGCCCAGCAGTGCCTTACCCTCAGTAGAAGCCTTCAGGCATTATTGAAATAAAAATAAAAATAGCAATAGCTACACTTCTTTTTTTCTCCTGAGAGAAAGCTGTAGTTATTCTGTAATTGTAAATGAATTTGAAGAAATTCTTAAGGACAGAACTTAAGCTATTGTTTTGTTTGGTTTTTTTTTTAACTCTGGATATGAAATGCTTTGACTTGACTTGAGGCACCAAAACATATCAATGCAAGAGTGACTGATAAGAGGTCTTTTTTTACATGGTAATATAAAACAGAGCAAATGAGATACAGACAAATTCATAAGCTTGAATATTCATGCTTGAGAAATGACTAATAAAGGTAGAAGGGATTAGAGTTCATACATGAGTTGTAAGGTGGACATAGAAGTCTGCTAATGAAATGTACTGATGGCTCACATTTGGGAGGTGTACTCAGTGTCAAGTGGGGTCAGCGTGTGATACAGAGGGGTTTAGGGTAAATTGTAGAAATATGCTGAGGTTCAATTCTACAAATTAAGAGACCTTTGTGGTTTGGGGGACTAGGAAGAAGGGGGTTTGCTGTACAGTAGGAATTTATTGGGGGAATCACTGTAAAAAAGAATGTTGATGTCTTGTTTGATGGTGGGATGCTGGTGGGTAGATGCCTAAACAAGGATGTGTTGCTTCAGCCTAATGAAAGAGAAAATGTACCTGGCAGGACATAAATCCAACAATATTTGATGCTTATGAAGGGAGAAGAGCTGGTTTAGCTAATGGATGATGTTGTCACGAGAAAAAAGTTTATGAACATTCCAATAACAAATTTATTAGAGGAACTAGAAGAAAATGAATCCCTACAGCAGCAGTCCAGTGGAACTTGTAAATGTTTCATGTTTGAAGTTGGAACTTGATCTTGTTCTGTAAGGAGCTGTGTGGTGGTGTAGCCTGTGATAGCCAACACCTGAACATGATACACTGAAAAGTTGCATTCATTCCTTCTGTCTGGGATGTTTTCCTGCTCAGTGCCACACCTAAATTTCTAATAAAAAAGGACAGTGAAGTCTCCACTTTACAGATTGCATCGGTATTGTCTTTTAATTCTTGCAGAGGATGCAATATCACAAAGACACTGGTAAATTAAGTAAACTTTGATTTTAAAGACTCCCACCAGGTCTGGTGGGATTCTGGCTGCGAGAATGGGCGTGGTCGCAGGACCCCATAAAACTGGGTCTTGCTCACATCCTGGTGCAGCACATCACAAACTGAGGAGCTCCTGAGCTGACAGTCAGCTGGGATGTCTTCTACTGAGAATCCTGACACAGATAACGCTGCTCATGTTACAGCTGAACAAGGACATTTGCAGTAGTGACTTCTGCCCATCCCTGTTCGTGCCGCGGGCAAGTGACGTCTGCATTTTCATGCAGGTTTTTGTAGAGAAAATCGGTTTTCTTCCCTGTTTTTCTGAGTCTCCTTGCAGAGAGACTCACTCCAAACAATACTCAGAACACAATACAGTTTTCACTGACAATAAGGAAAAAAAGTGGGCAGGAAAAACAGACACAGTGTTTAAACTGTCTCCTTTTTTAAAAACAGCCTCTTGTTCTGGCAGTGCTGTGCACTGGAAATAGGCTTCTGTGTTTCTGGTCTGTTTCTTGTTGCAGCAAACATTCACATGCACCAGATAGCTCCATAGGCATTAGTAAATTTTCTTTCATGCACACTGCTGTAGGCCAAGGCTTTATTTTAGTGTAATGGAGACCAATTTTTTGCTTTCTGACAGTGTTTTCAGCTGTTACTCATTGTGAATTAATCCTTCAGCCAGGCTTTTCATTTAAGTATTAGCTCTCCACTTTGAGGCTTGAAAAAACCCTTGAAAAAATGAGGGATGTAAATATTATTCTGCTACTGATGGAATGTAAATATTTTTCTTTTCCTTGAGAATTGTTTGGCCAGGGTATCAGGGTTGTATCACACAGTATCACAGTATGACAAGGTTGGAAAGGACCTCTGAGATCATCAAGTCCAACCGATATCCCAACACTAACACCAACCATCATCTAGACCATGGCACTCAGTGCCACATCCAATCTCCCCTTAAACACCTCCAGAACCAACTTGTATCAAAATTAGGACCGTTTATAAAACCTGGTTTAATTTTTTTAAGGGCAATGGCTGAAACAGCAGATCAGGATTTTGGTACTGGAGTGCATAATTGAGTGAATCCCAAAAGGTTAAGGGAAAAAGATGGCAAGAAATGAGGATTCAGATTGCCAGCTGGTGTGAAGTGATCATCTAGCATCATCTTTCTCAAAGTGAAAGGGGTTTTTTTAGTATCAGGGAGCAAAATCAACCATAAGTAGCTATTTATTGTAAAGTTATTGAAATGCCAGTTGTTATTGTAAAGTTCTTTATTGTAAAGGTCTGTTAAGTGCCAGTTCTGATGGCACTAAAAGTCACCCTTTAAGCTTAACACACTTTCCTCCTGAAAGAAAAAACATTTGCTTAACCAACAAGATGCCAATAAAAAATAGAATTATAGCAAAGTTAAGGCCTTATTTTATTCTTGGCAACAGAAAGCATATGACAGCCAAATGTTTTATCTGCATGTTATCCGTTTGTGATCCATTGCCTGGCGCCTGAATTAAAAGCCAAGTCAGGGGAAAGCAATCAGTATCAGCAAGTTCTTGAGCTACCTTTGAGTGTGGACAAGCAGAGGGAGGTTGCACGTTAGTGTAGCTTTGCAAACACTGAGCTTAGCTTAAGGAAAGACAAGGTTGTTAAGTAAATCTTTAAATGAAGTGCAATGGGAGATGCCATTCCAGTCTTAGAAACTATTTAAAGCTCAGGGTAGTATCACAACTGGAATATTTGCATTTCTTGCATGCATACATTGAAATCCCAGTAGAATTGACTCAGTCTCCTTCCTTCCTGCATGGGGATGTCGGGGAGCACGCACTTTACTCTTTCTCTTTGCCTTCTGATAATGATTGTAAGGACAGGGATGTCTGGGCTTTTTCATCAGGGCTGTCAGTAGCTCAGTGTGTGACCTCAGAAAATAACTTGGCATCTATATGGTGGAATTTTTGAAACTAGCTGCCTAAAATTAGATATCTAAAAACAAACAGCTTGTATTCTTGCAGATGTGTAGTTTTGTTTCAGAGTATTTTGTTGGAAAAATTTGGCTTCTGTGTTTGTTTACCTGTAAAACTGAGTGGTGTTGAGAGACATGATAAAAAATTCTAAAGCCTTTGTGCAGAGGAAAGCATGTAGAAAATTATTCTTTATTTTATTTTATTTTACCTTATTTTATTTTATTCCTTAACTTTTTTATTTTTCCTTTAAGATTTAAGAATTGTGGCCTCAATCTGATCAAATAAGCAGGTTGACAGACTTAAAAGCAAAAACCCCATCCGTTTTGGAAGTGTTTCTTCATATAGCAGTGGAGATCACTACTTCAGAGTGCAAACAATGAAAAGAAGGAATATATTTCAAAAGGGATTAGAAAAAAATATAGAGAATAGGTGCATTGGTAGCTGTTAAGCACTGAGCTGGAGGCAGACTCCAACTAAACCACAATTTCGCTGCAATGTGGGAGAGGATCTAGAAGGATTGCTCAGTATTTGCCCTGGTTCATATTCTTTTTCCCTTAAGCATTTCCTCTTGACTGCTGTCAGAGGCATTGCAGGTTTTAGATCTTTATTTATGGCTTACCTAATTAAAATACTGTGCAAGTTAATTAATGTTTCTAAAACATTGAGATCATCAAATGAAATGGATATGCAAGAATTTCGAGTGATGTCTGAAGGGGGAGGGAAGCTCTTTATCTGACTACAGAGGTTCAGTGTTCTGCCTTCGGCCCAAATCTCTCTCATAATGACTTTATCTCCAGGCTGCTGCGCTGGATTCGAGGTGTCTGGGCACCGGTAGTTTTGTGCTAATATAGGGCTCCTTTTAAACCGTGTGACAGTTTACAAAATGCTCTGGGATACACGAGGATGAAAGGTACATAAATACATGTAAAATGCTATAATTAAGATGCAATTAGCAATGCACAAGAAAGGAGAGTTTGCCTGACTGCACTTTATATGTCTATAAAGTTTCATTTTCTGGAGCACAGAATACGTGGCAAAACACTTGAAAATAAATGCTGTGCACAAGCTTTGAGGAAGTTATTGTAAATCTGCTTCTGCTGTGAGACAGAGGCCTTGACAATGATGCAATAATTCCACAGGATGGGGAAAAAATGCTGGAGAGTCACCACTGGAAAGTGTAAATGAGAAGAATAATTACTGTCAATCAGGAGTCTCAGCCTAAGCTGGGAGATGAGGGAAGTTGTTTACTGAAGGAGGAAGAGCCTACTTGTCATTTTCCTCCTGTGATCTGTTGGTTCTGCTACTGTCACTGATGAACCAGCTCTGGTGAAAGTCTGTGGCACCTGCAGGAACTGCGTAGGGACATTGGGACATGTGGGACTTGGAGTGAGAAGAAATAAGGAGATAAGCTATGAAGGAACAGGGTAAGTTAGTTTGCTTTGATAAGAGCTTATTGGTCTCCTTTAAAATCTCTGTATTTTTTTCTTCTGTGGTTTATTTATTTTTATTTATTTATTTTGTTGGTTTATTTCTTTTAAATAAACAATTTTCTTTAACAGCAGGTGTACTGGCTGGACCGTTGGGCTGGGATTCACAAACCTAGACTCAGATTCTACGCTCAGCATAGAGTTTTATGGTCCTGGACAGATCACTTAGTTTTTCCGCTGTTTTCCTCATCTGTAGCGTGGAAAGAATATCACAACAGGGATAAAACCTTCCAGGGAGAAGGCTGAGCTAATATAGTCCAATGTTATCTAGGAAGAACTGCATTTGAGAGAGAGGAGAAATTGTGATGCCTTGTGTGTTTCCCACTAGACACAACAGGAATGTGCTGCCTTGTAAATCTGTGGCTGCCTGACGTGGCTGATTAGTAGGTTTTCTGGTAGTAGGTTATTTGTGATTGTGGGTGCTTCTGTTTGAGTTACAGGGATTCTGGAGGGAAAAAAGGCATTAAAAGACAATGAGAAGCTCACAAATGAACTCAAATTTAACAGGTGTTGGATTGTTGGTCTGTGTTATGGAGTGATGGAGAACACTGTTGTCTTTCTTCTGGCACCAGCGTAGTTCTGCATATCCCTCGCAGCACGGGAATTGATTATTCTTATTCACTTTGTAGAAATAACAATAGGCCTGAGAAGTGTGTAGGATGGAATAAGCTAAATCCAATGAAATTGCTGGAGAACTAACAGCCAGCAAGTCTCTGCTGGGCTTTAATAGCCAGCAAAAACATCCCTCTGCCTTGTCACATGAGATTTACGAATTCTTTTTCATGGGGACAACTTACAATGTTTATGACAACACACTGGCAGATTTCAAATTCTCCAGAGTTTCTGGAAGGCTCAGACCTTCAGCATTCAGAAATGTGTACAGTAATTACTGGGATGACACTAGGGATGAGGGCAATGAGTGAGAAGTGATTTCTTCTCACGTGGTGTAATAAACTGCTGGGTATGGTCAGTTAATTTAACATAAATGAGAATCAACATAAAATCAATTGTATTACAGAGGTGATATGTATTTACTTACATAGCTATAAAGAAAACAAGTTAATAATTGTCTTGACTGTAGCATCTAATGCTGTAGCTACTGATAATACATAGCTAGTGTGAGTGTGATGACTTGTACAATGTGTAAATATATATTGAATCATTCTCAACATCCTCCTCTTTCATCTTGTCACCTAAAAAAAAGGATATAATTGTGGTTAACTGCAGAAGTCACTCTGGCAAACTTAAGGAACTTGTCTCTTAATGAGGACAGAAGAACTTGTGTCTGGACCCAAAGAAGTCCTCTTCTTTGTTGTATCTGAGATGGATATGCAATACACAGTTGTAACCAGGAGCAGAGTTAATAAAATAAATAAATACTAGTGGTCAACACTTCCTGGGAATGTGTGCTTTAATTTGTTGTCTACAGAACAGGAATAATTGTATCTCCTTACCACATCAGAGTGGTAGTAGTGGTAAATTAAAGTGTGGAGTGCTTTGATTATTACAAAGAAGAATAGGAGCAGAGAGAAAGGCAGTGTTTCTGATGAGCTAATCACTTTCAGTTAGGCATGTTAAAGTCCAAACGCAGTGAACGCCCTGTCCTGCTCTCCACTTAATTTGGCAGCAAATAAAGTGTGTAAAGCCAGAGGAGGAGAGTGCCAGACTGAGAATAAAGGTAGAGACACCAGATTCTGTGCCTGTGTGTACATTTGTCTGTGCGTCTGCATGAGTGTGTCTTTTTAACAAGCTGGCTGAGAGGATGACAGTTCATTACGGGGAAAATCAAGTCAAGAGTTCTGGAAAGACAGGGTTTACTGTTTGAAGCAGGGAATTAAAAGTAGTTGGCCAGAATTTGGTTGGGTTTAGCAGTTCCCACTCAGGAACCCAAAAGTTTTTGTGCTTCTGACAGCATTTCATAGGTGTTTAGAGGAGAAATAGTGACATTTTAGGGATAGATTTTAGGATAGGTGTTACAGCATCATCTTTCAGTCCATAATAATGTACGGAGTACGGTAAGTGTGCTTTAGAGAGGGGCAACTTGGCAGCTTCTGCACCTTGAGTTTGGCTGCTTTTCAGTCTCATTTCTTAGGACATGAGGGTTATACAAGTGCTCTGCCAATCTTCCCTCTTTCCTTCTTTCAGGGAAAGAGAATTTAAAGATACAAACCAATAGCTGAGGTACAGGAGAAAGGTGAGAGAGTTAAAGAAGGGAGCGTGCAGGTTAGGAGGCTTGAGTGGGACCTGAAGGTATTGAAGACAGCTTAAGGGTTCTGTGGATTGATTTAAAGGACATAGAAAGGAAATGGGAAAGCAGACAAATGGAAAAGAACTGAAAGGCTGTCTGGGAATGGCATTGCCAAGAGGATGTTACGTGGAGGCAGGGCAAACCTGATGGGTGTTGAGGATGTTTGGCTGCATATCTGTCAGGAAAAGAAGGATTCATTAATTCAGCTGCTCGTGGAACAGTTTGTCTCTGGATATGTCCAACTGCGTAGAAGGAAATGCCTGGAGTCTCCACTTGCAGTCAGTCTAATTGCCTCTGTCCGGGTGGGGTGTTGTGGGAATCTAGGGAAGATGCCTGGGACTTTGACTTTCCCTGCTGCAAGTGTGTGTGGAAAGTGTTAACGGTGGCTTTTTGATCTCAAATCTTCCACAGGCTTTTACTCTTTTGTTTTGGTGCAATAAGACAGTGAAGTGGAGACCAGACACAAAGTAAAATAGAAAGAAAACAGTGTCAGGACTCTGTTTGGAGTCAGCCTTTGAGGCTGATGAAGATCCTGTTGTGTGAAAAAAGTAAGTCATCAATATTATCAATTGCTTTGAGATGGTCAATACATGGGAACACGTCACTGTTTGAAAGACAACGTACCATGGTCCTAATGACTAATGGAATATCTAGAGGAAAATATTCACTCTTCCTTTAAACTGTTTGGGAACAGAGACACACCTATTTTGCTCGGGCTACTCCCTCTAGTACTGTTCAACCCAGGAAATACTGTGAGTAAAGCCTCAGTGAGCCACCTCTGAAGGATCTCAGTTGTTCCTCTGACGTGTCATCTGCACTCTGAAGGGCTGTAGCTTTTGAGATCCAGAACCATTACTGCTTGAGAGCCCAAATGGAAGTAGAAATACATCAGAGCTCCACAAACGGCAAAGGTTTGTCCTGGGCTATAGCTCTGCTGTGTCAATCTCTATTGATAGATAGGTTAAGCCATCCACAGGACGTTAGTTCTTGGATTTACAGAAGAGGAATGGGCTGAGAAAGTTCTATTGGACTGAAATTGGGATGCCTGTTGATAGAGCAATTTTTTATTTGTTTATTTATTATTTTATTATTATTTTTAATTTATTTACTGTTTTAACAGTTAAACACCTCCCCATTCTGGTGTGTTTTATGAACAGTGACCTTTGTTCCAGGGCCGAACAGTTTGTGCATGCATCCCTGCCTTTCTCCCCTTGACTGGATTGTTTAATATAAGCATCAGAGCACAACTCAGTGGGATTAAACAGGCTCGTTACCCAGCTCTGGCTGCATGTGTATTTTTGAGAGAGGTGCTTCACCTGCTCTGTTCTGCAGTTTCTCTGTCTTCCAGGTGAAGATGATGATAATGCTGTTGCAGTGGGGTAGGTTCTGTGTAAAGAGTTTTATAATGGAAGGTGGCATAGAAAGTCAAAGTATTGTTAATTAATTAAGCTTTGATGAAAAGCTGCTAACTGATCTATTTCAGAGTGCTATTGAAGGCAGCTTTCTTTGGAATTTAACCTCAGGAAGCATTGTTGGGCAATTTGTGACACTGACCAAGCACACCTACAAGTTCTTGGCCTTCCTGTAGTCGTCTGTCACTTCTGTTCACCTTGGCACAGAGAGGCAAGGCAGCAGGATGTGGAGTGGGGAGACAGGGCAGCAGGATGTGGAGTGGGGAGACAGGGCAGCAGGATGTGGAGCAGCTGTTGCTGGTGAGCAGGACTTTCCCCTTGTTCAAAGGTGCCGCAGGTATGACTGTGCAGTGCAGAATGCCAGCGTGTAGCGACCTGCAAGGAGGCACCAGGAGGTGAGACTCAAAGCACTTTGCTGCTAAACACCAAAAGCACATCCAGCACAGCTTTGGTTCTAAGTTACAACAAAGTGAAACCAAGTGGATAATACCTGTTGCATCCAAGAGGGATGCAAAACTTAGTTTGCTTAGTAAACATGTCTCTTTTTATATCCTGAAAAAGGCAGGGAAAGAATTGTAAGGATAAAAAGATACATTTAGCTTTCTTGGAAACTCAGCTGTGGGTAGTTGCTGTCTCTGGTATGCTTGGACAGATAAACCCTTGGGGTACCCATTTGGCTTCAGGGGTCAGAGCTGGAAGAAGTGAAGTCCTGTTTTTGCTTTGCATTGTCTAATCCTATATTTGTCATTGGAAATAATATCTCACACAGACATTGTCTGTCTTTAGGGGTCTGGAGCTTAAAAGATGTGCAGGTAGACACATTAAAGAACTGTATAGATCTCTTTAGAAAAAGTATCATTTTACCTTAAAAAAAACCCCACAACCCAAACATTCTACCAACAGTTTATATCAACAACAAAATATTTTTTTCCATTGCTAATTAGTCCTTGCAGGCCAAACACTTAACCTCATGTTGAACTGGATATGATGGTTCTATTTCTACTGCTTTCTGTCAATTAGGGGTGCAGAATTACTGCTTTGCCCCTACTTATTTCTTTACTGTTTTATTTTTAAAGTAGTGGTTTGGATTTATTACATTAACATAAATTAATCTTCACAGAAGTGCAATGCAATAGCATTGGGTTAAAATTCGCTGTTTCTATATTGTTGTGATGTGGGAAGCTACTATGCAATTATGTGAATGTATCCATCAAATCAACATTTATCCAAGTCCCATGGGAATTCTTTAGAGTGAGGTTAGGCTGACTATCTGGTTCTCTACTTCCTGACCAGATGTACTGAGATGTGAGGAAGCCTTGCTTGTGACCCTGCCTGCTTTGGCTGGTGCAGGTGACCTCTTGTGTGGATATGGAAATATCTTCTCACTGCGAGATCCTATAAACTCCTGGCTGCCACACTGATAAAGCACAGGAGAGATGATCAATTACTTCTCCTTGCCACTCTGCAGGTAGCACTTTCTCTTCCATAGTGTTAGGAGAGTCCAGCCCTTTTAAAATGTAACATACAGAGGGATGCTTTGGGGAATGTTTGTTTGCCATTTCATTGAAGTAAGTAATAAAACCAGATTGGTTTACTTTCATTTTAATTCAACTTCACATGCTGGAAAAATGATGCACTGATTCTTATTGTTAGCTGTCTGGTTGGAGTTGCAAAGCCTGACCTTACTCTGATGATAGTTCAGTAAGCACCTGGAGAACTGCAATGTTTTACTTCTTCAGAATTGATTAATTGATTCTAGGAAAAGTACTGGGAGGGTTTGGATTCCACAGAAAGCACAAATGTGGCCAAAAAACTCAATAATAAAACAATCATAAACCCACTACAAAATAATGCTTTATCTTGTAATTCATTCATAGTTAAAAAGGAAATAACTGGAAGCTGCCAACTAGTTTCAAGCTCAAAATGATGCTCAGCATATGGTTATAACATAAGGTTCTCTCCTGATAAATCCTGGTGGTCAGCACCTGTTTTAACTGATTCATCTGAAAATATTGCTCCATACTGCTAGAAGAAGCTCATCAATCTACTTCTATTAGTACAGCCTGACAGGTTGGCTGCTTTGCCTACTTTCTTTAATTGGTGGTGGTGTTTTATTATTCTCAATTGCAGAACTTTTCCTAAACCATACCAGGCCAAAACTCCTACCAAAAAATTGAAGATGCATAGAGACCATTAATACCAGAGGGAGGTGGAAGCTGGACTGTGTGGGAAAGGGGATTTTTTTGGTCATTGATCTGTGTCAGTGCTAAATCTGTACATTAAATAGTGGTAATGTCAACACAAATAAAAGAAAACTGAGCTTTGATCTAGGCCAAGGGAGTGTTTATGCTTTAAAAAAACCCCAAACAAACCAACCTTCTAATAAGGACTAGGAATTGTTGTTTACACTCTACATAAAATGAAGGATCAGACCTCCCATTGTGGATTAACACTTAATATATCTTAGATACCAGGAAATGGAGAGACTGTGATGATGACTACGAATACAGCAGCAGATTGTCCCTTAAAGATGTCAAGGGCAATCTTAACTTTACAGTATGCTGTAGTTTACTGCTGTAAACCATTGCAAATATAATATGGTAAATATCAATTAAGCAGTCAATATAGCAGTCTTAGATTCTTTGTAGCTATTCCACTTGATTCATTCTCCATTCCTGTAGTTTGTGATACCACTGGAATGATTTTTCGTAGTATTATAAGACCTCATTTCACAGAATCGTAGAATTATTAAGGTTGGAAAAGACCTCAAAGGTCATCCTGCTGGATGCCAAATGCTCTGTATGTACTTCCACTGCAGGAACAAGACTCTTGATTTAGTACTATCTTCGAATAACTCTCATAGGATTTGATAGGCACAGGTTCACAACGTTGAACAATGTCAGGGAAATATCATAAGATAAGGCCTGTTCTGTGTTGAATGGCACTGGTAAAGAGCAAACCCAGCTGTACCTGTCACCAAGTCAAAGACATGTTTCTCCTTTTCAGTGTCCTGTTGGAAGTTTGCTGTGTTCCTCTGGCTGTTGCTTTTCCTGTTGGAGCCAGATTACAGACTTTAATTGAGTAGATTCCTCTTAGCTATCAGGAAAAAACCAAGCAAAATGAAACCCTGGGATACCCAAGAGGACCAAAATCTCAGTTTATCGAATACTTGTAGTAGTTACATGGTACATTTATGTCATTTCCTGTCATGAATAAATTCAACTCAATTCCAAGTCTTTTATCTGTCCCATTAATGTACTTTCAGATGCACCCAGAACTTTTTTGGGCCAGTACAGAATGTGACCCCTGTGTGAGAAGTGAGCTGTACATTGAGTCATAATTCTGCCTACCTGGCAGTTTCTCAGTTTATGCCACGGCTCTCGATCGCTCGTGTGCGCGTGCGGCTGGTTTAACCAGAAGATAGTGCTGACCACCAGAGGAAGGGTTCAACGCTGCTCTAGGATTTATTTAGTTACAAAACAAAGATTAGCCAACACAGCATATTTAAAGCTGCTTTTAGTAGGAATGTTGGCAGTGGATGAACTGATCTGATGTCATTCCTGGCATCCTGTAGCACGGCCATACTTTCCACTATATAGGAAGGTAACTTCCTATTCTTAGTTTTGATGGACGTTGACAAAAAGTTTGTGCTGGCTTCTGGGAGGTATTGTACTTAAATTAGTCCTGATAGGACAAAGAAGGAATCTGTTTTAAGGCTTTAGTAAAGGTAGGAGAGGGCAGTTCAACTGCAAGAGTTATCCTTTTAGAGTTATGTTGTGCTCTGGGAATGTTGGAGACATTGAGAGTTTGGTGCAGCAACAGAAATAGGAGAAATACACACTTGATTTTTCTTATGATCATTTGTGCTGGTTTGCAGCTACTGTAGAAGATCCACTGTTAGGAGAGGGTGAGGAATGATAAACTAAGATGTTCAGGGAGCCCTGCGGGGATCTGGAGAAGACTTTCTTCTACCATCATTATTTGTTTGGTGTTTTTAGGTAAAGTTGCTGTGTATATTGCTGTAATCATGACTTGTCAGAAAGGAAAGTATAGTCATATCCAGTTTATTTTAATACATAACAAGAGGAGTGGTGCTTTCTTTGATGTCACGTTAGTAACACTGTTCTTTTTATAGCTGAGAGATAAACATGAGGATTGAAAGAACACTGAGCTTTCAACTTCCATCTCTTTGCTTCCCAACTTATTTCTATCTCAGTTACTATGCAGACTACACTGAGAAGAGAATGTCACCAAGAGTGGTTTTTTCTCTCAGATGGAAGAAAAATTGAAAGTTCAAGAAAGGAAAAGTAAAGGAAAAAAGTCTGATTAAAGGGATTACATTGTTCTTGAAAGTCTTTTCTCACTTGAAGCTACCTTTGTCATTGTCTCGAAAAGTAAAATGAATATGGAACACAATGGGAGGCTATTTTAATGAACCATATCAGCTCTTGAGGCCTCTAGCTGATACAATTTAGTTCTGATTTTATTTTGATTGTTTTTCTTTAAGTGGTTCTTTACAGACTATTAAAAGCTGAACTGTTACATAGTAGTGACCACGAGTAAGTAGAAGAAAATTAAATATTTTAAATGCTTTTTTCATATCACATACTTCCTGCTCAAATATCTGTTTAAATAAATGGTACCTGACCATCTTTGAGGATTCAGAAACAAACCAGTTTCTTATTGAATGTCTGAAGGACTGCCAGCTCCTGCCAGGATCCTTTTTGCTAATTATTCCCTAGAGCGGCTTAGGCGTCTCTTTAACTTCAAGCAAAGTGCGCAGCCCCACGGAAGTCGAGGGATTATTTATAAGCTTTGAGATAGACAAGCACTTGAATTGTGTTGTTCAATCATCCAGAGTCCTGGGGGTGCAGCATTTTATATATTTTTGGTTCACATAGCTCTCACTATATTCTACCTACAAAATTATATCAGTTGTCAGCAATCACAGGGGTTTTGTTTCCTATGTGTAAGTAAAAATGATTGGGTTTGCTGTAAGAATAGATGGTGCAGTGTTCTTGACATTATAGATCAATAGATTAGCTTTGTGCTGCCAGGAAATAAAATGCTGAGCCACCTCATCTTGTAAAAATACAACCAACAGATCCAAGAATGCACACACTATTATTTGGTGTCTGGAAATAGTTGAGGACTGAGATTTTATTTCTTCCATGACAAGTCTGAAATAAACATTGGAATTGATAAAGGAAGGTAAACAGCCTTTTGTTGAATCATGCCTTTTGTCATAACCTGATAACTGTGCACTCTTCTAGTCACAGCAACCAGACTCACAGTGATTTTCCTTGTTTGAGGCAAAGCTAAAAATGGAATTTTCAGATCAGACAAAATGTACAGAATTAGTTTGTTTGCCTTATCTGGTAACATGATTCTCCAGGGGAAGTGAGCACTTTTGGTATTAAAGAAGGGCTGCAATCTATTGGAAAATCATTAAGAAATATGGTAATTAAGTTGGAAGGTAATTAAGATCAAGGAGAAGCACTCAGATGTGTTTTACATGACCTCTTTTGTAATGCTGACCAGTTACCCCTTTAGTGTTATTATCTGTAGTACTTCTGTAGTTCCCATTAGTAATGTACGTATTGTTATAAATCCCTTTTGAGAGGGAAAAGTGATATGAGGAAATGCAATGAAAGAGGTGAAGATAATGGCTCAGGGACCCACAGCAAGCCTGTGGGACAGCACAGATTACATGTTTCTCAAATCCCAGATTAGCATTCCAGCTCTCCTGTCTTACTTTCTTACTATTAATCTCACTATTTGTAAATAATTAAAATAATTGATTATGGAAGCAGATACTTTAATAGCTGTGATGGCATTAAATGCTAAAAATAGCTTTCAGAAAATAGTTTTGATGATTATTTAAAGAGGATGTCCATTGGTTGTTCTGGGTATGGCAGTAATTCATCTGGGTGTTGGTGACGTTTTTCACCAGTATTTGCCCCTCTACTTCGTTCTTGTGAGTCTTCACCTGGAGTCCTGCGTTCATTTCTTGACTCCTCAGCACAGGAAGGACACGGATCTGACAGACAGGGATCTGTTGGAGCGAGTCCAGAGGAGGCCACAGAGATGATCCGAAGGCTGGAGCACCTCCCATATGAGGACAGGCTGAGAGAGTTGGGGATGTTCAGCCTGGAGAAGAGAAGGCTCTGGGGAGACCTTAGAGCAGCCTCCCAGTGCTTAAAGGGGGATGATAAGAAAGATGGGGACAAACTACTTAGTAGGGCCTGTATCAACAGGACAAGGGGTAATGGGTTTAGACTAAAAGAGGGTAGATTTACACTAGATATTTTTTATGGTGAGGGTGTTGTGAAGATGTCCCTGCTCACTGCAGGGGGACTGGGCTAGATGACCCTTGTCACTCAAGCCATTCTGTGGTTCTATGAAATGTAATTTTTGTTGGTTTGTTTTGTTAAAGAAGAGCTATAGCCAGAGTTGATTACAGAATTCATTTTGTGTGAAGATCAAGTGATGGAAAAGGAGTGGTGAAGCCACTTATTTCGGTTCCTTTGGCAGACTGAGGTCCAGTTCTGCATATATGAATTTTCAGCTTTCTGCCTCCAAAGACACTGCCCATTTTGTATCACAGGTTGGGGATTTAGTTGTCTGTCTTTCTTTTTTGCATTTAGATAAGCTGGAGAGATGCTTTTTAAAAACAATTTATATTTATTTATTTACAGTGCTCTTAGTAAAATAGATTATCCAGTATAGAAATGATGTAGTTATGAAACTGATTTAAACCGTTCTTTCATTTTCAGTGAATGTGTTTCTGATCCTTGACAGTGGCCAATACCTGATTCTTGAAAGGAATATTTTAAGGCTTCCACAAGTAGAAGATAGTACTTTGCTAACTGACATTTATGTGGGTTTTTTCCCCAACATCATTTAAATATTTCATTTAGTGCTTGATTTTCCACTGTACTATTTCAGCCCAGCTAAAAATTGCATGATTGTACACGGCCATTGTTGTGCTCTCTTTTGCCCAAGAAAAAGATGATCAGACGTAATTTTGGGCATATTGTTTGGATATTTTTGTTTGTTTAATCTTTACATGCACTGCTTCACCGAAGGAGAAACTTGGTGGATGCTGGGGTTTAGGAAAGTGAGTCAGATTGGATTTCTGACTGTACAGCAAAGGGAAAAGCATTCCCAAGAGCTTGTTATGATGCCTGTCCAGCTTTACAATGGACTGCAAAGCTGGCCTTTTGTTATCAAAGGCTCATGTGCCATGAAAGTTATCATAGGTAGCTGGTAACAGGAAGCTGAGCACAATGCTTTAATTCAGCTGAAAGATTTTGCAAATGTCATCAGTTGGGAAAGGAAATTGTCACCATGTGGTCATAATTAAAGGCTGAGATAGAAATGTAGTGGTTCTTTGGTTGCAAATTATAACAGAAGAATAAAGGGCAAAGTGATGCCTCATGTGTGTCTTGGCATGAACACCAAGAAGAAATCAATACATAGAAAAATGTTTGCTTTCTTGTTTCTGAATTAATTTAACAAAATAGTTTCTGAATGCATATCTTGCTGCTAATGTATAAACTGAGATCCCATTTGCAGTGCACGACCTTGGGAAATCCCCAGGTGGGTTTGTAAAGAGTTAATGTTTAATGCAGTGTAAGATGACACAAATATAGCTTCATGGCATTAAGACTTGCACTTGCTGCTACCCTTTCAGTAGACATCCACAGGCTTCATGGACTTGACAGTCTTGGTAACAGTTCTTCAGTACTGGTTTTTGCATGTGTGGGTGCTGCAAAAACAGGTGTTTCAGATGGTGTTTGGCTAATGATCAGTTAAATATCAGTGATAATATCAGTGAAAAAAAATTTTTGACTTGGCAGCTTGATAACAGCCCATATGAGAGACTCACACTTGAGTTGCTCAGCTGAGTTATAACACAAATCATTTTACCTCTGGTATCTCTTCAACCTGTTAGCCCTTTTCAATATGCCACTCTTTTTTTTGCCAGTATAGAGATGCTCTGTGCTCTTTATCCCTCCTTCCACAGGCAGCAGTGTAGCTTACCTTGTAGAACCTTCCAGGGGTTGAAACCAGTAAGTAAATTTGATAAGAGACCTGCGGTCTGTGAAATTCATATCTATGTGGATCCTTCCTAGCCTTTAGCACAATAAAATATAGCAGTGCCCCTCAGTTCTTTTTGAAATATGCCTTATGCTTTTATAGACTGTAAATTGTTGAAATCGTATTAAATATTAATAACTAGGCTTTTCAGTCTGTTGTGAGTAACATTTACATCAGGATGTACAAGCACAGATCTCTTTTTAAAGTGTCTGCTTAGCAGTAACAGTGCCCCATCCCTGAAAATATCCATATCATAGAATCATAGAATGGTTTGGGTTGCAAGGGGCCTTAAAGCCTATTCACTTCCAGCCCCCTGCCGTGGTCAGGGACACATTCCAATAGATCAGGTTGCTCAAAGCCCCATAATACAGGCATCAGGAGTCATTATATGATCTCTACGAAATATTTTTTCCGTGAGTGGCTGTGATCTCAGTGAGGAAACAGGAAGTGTTAAGTGAATAGATAAAAAACAAGTGTGGTGGACAAGGAGGATGTTTGTTTATGAGGAGCACCTGTTCTTACTTGTAGTGGTCACCTGAGTCAAGAGAGTGGAGCCAAAACTATTCTGCAAGTATTTAGCTAAGTAGGTGTCACTGACTGTGTCATCATCCCCAGAGGAGGTGTTCCTTTGGGACATGGTTTAGTAGGCATGGTGGTGCTGGGCTGACAGTTGGACCGGATGCTCTTAGAGGTCTTTTCCAACCTTTATGATTTTTTTTTGCATTTTTTTAATCCTCTTTCGCCCCTATTTAATGCTCTGCCTTTGAGGAACAGAAGAGAGAAGGTTCTATGTGGCCACTGCAGAGGGCTCAGGACTGCTGAGTCAGTTCTCATGTATTTTTCTTCTCAGCTAGGCTAGCAGCAAGCTTAGATGGGCTCTATAATCCCGTGAGGGAGCTGAGAAAATACCCTCTTCCTGTTGCTCTTGGCTGTGGTGCTTTAGTTCTTCTGAAGGATATTGTGCTAGAAAGTAACAGAAGATATGATGGTGTTAGTAACCTGAGGTCTTTTTTTGGTTCTAGTCCCCAGAAGAGACATAGCGTTGAGAAGTGGTGCATGGAAGGGGGTTGGAACTGGATGATCTTTAAGGTCCCTTCCAAACTACAGTATCACAGTATCACAGTATCATAAGGTTGGAAAGGACCTCCAAGATCATCGAGTCCAACCTATATCCCAACACCAACACCAACACCAACCATCATCTAAACCATGGCACTCAGTGCCTCATCCAGTCTCCCCTTAAACACCTCCAGGGTCAGCGACTCCACCACCTCCCTGGGCAGCTCATTCCAATGGCCAATCACCCTTTCAGTGAAGAATTTTTTCCTAAGATCAAGCCTAAACCTCCCCTGACGAAGCTTGAGTCCATGCCCTCTAGTTCTGTCACTGGTCACCTGAGAGAAGAGACCAACCCCTGTCCGACTACAACCTCCTTTTAGGTAGTTGTAGAGAGCAATGAGGTCTCCCCTGAGCCTCCTCTTCTTCAGACTAAACAGCCCCAACTCCCTCAGTCGCTCCTCATAGGGCTTGTGCTCCAGCCCCTTCACCATCTTCGTTGCCCTCCTCTGAACACATTCCAGCATCCTGACATCTTTCCCAAACTGGGGGGCCCAGAACTGCACACAATATTCCAGATGAGGCCTGACCAGTGCCGAGTACAGGGGGACGATAACTTCTCTGGTCCTGCTCACCACACCATTCCTGATGCAGGCCAGAATGCCATTGGTCTTCTTGGCCACCTGGGCACACTGCTGGCTCATGTTGAGCTTCCTGTCAACCAGCACTCCCAGGTCCCTTTCTGCCTGACTACTCTCCAGCCACTCTATAGCTGTGCATGGGATTGTTGTGTCCAAAATGAAGTACCCAAACCAAACCGTTCTATCATTCTGTGCTGAACTAGTGGTGCCCTTACGGCAGTGGACACGTCTGCTTGCTGGAGTACCTTATACCACATTTCAGTAGTGGGGGTGATTGTGTTTCTGGGTTTGAGCTGGGTGACTATTTTAAATGTCTCACTGATCTGAGCATAATCCCAGCAATATTTCCCGGTGTGCAGCAAGAGAATGGATTTGGTTGCCATTTGAAAATATTTTCTGTAGGCTATTGGACTATAATAAGCTGAGATACTTTTTAAAGACTAAAACTTGATTACTTCAAAAGCCACAAAGTAACTTAGCGCTACCGGTTTTTAAAGCTCAGCAAATTTTATGTAGTACCTGAATTATTAATGGCGATAAATTGGAGGAGGAAGCTCTTATTGGTCTCAATAAGCAGCAGTTGGTTGACTCTGCAGAGCAAGGCAGCTCCTTCTGAAGCCATGAGTGAACCGATCCTTGGTGAGGAACCCTACAGGGAGAACGGGTTGTGTCAGTATGCCCGGAAGATGACTGCCTGTTTTGGACATTTAGGTAAAGAAACTAAAGATGTGCATGTGGATTTTTTTGGTCTCGGTGATGTGGATGAAGTGTTTCCTCAAGTTTACAGTAAATAGCTGAGTGTTTTGTACTCAGCCTGTGGTCTTGAGTAAGTAAACTGTGTGTGTTGAAAGTGAAAAAGCTGCATATGTGGAGTAATTTTAACTCAAGCAGAAAGCTTTTGTTTCTTTTTTTCTGTGTGAACTTGAATGTTAGAATGATTTTTTGCTCTCTCTTGCCGTTTGTGTTATTTTATTGCTGGGATAAGTGTGTTTCTTGGTATAAATAGATATGATGCTTGCTCATTTTTCATTCATGTGAAGGCTTTTTATTTTCCTTACTCTCAATGTCTGTGAGGATTTTTACGTGGGAGAAGAAGATAATCCTGTTGCCTTGGGCAGATGCATGAAACATTATTTAGGACTGTCTCCCTGTGCAATAAATGTGTTCACCATAGCTGAAGTGGTATGAGGGAGAAGGAACGTTTCATTTTGTTTTACCTTGTTTCCTTTGTTATTAATTTGATTTCTCTTTGCCTCTAGGTTTTGCTGAGCTGGTACAACTGACCTCAATTTCTTAGGTTTTTTTGGTTGAGTTTTTTGTTGCTTTAAAGACAAGAATAAAGTCATGGCAAAATGCATTTGCAGGAAGTTTAATTCTGGTGGCAGAAGCAATTAAAGACAGCATTAGTGCACTACACATTCCTGCCTTCTATTTAGCTGTAGGGTCACTTTAATCCTCAGTGTTGCTCAGGAGGATGGAGGGATAGTTCTACTATAATTTTAGCCCTTGGTGTCTAATTTTTCCTATTATTCAGTCTCTACTATTGTGTTGTGCAGTTTATTTGTGGATTACAGTCAATTTTTTTGTTCTGTTCTAGAAGCATTAGTATAGAAGCCTCTGTTCCTGGTTGCATATGAAACGTGTTTTTATCATCTGGGCAGTCAAATGACTTGATAAATTCAAAGGGGATTGAGTAGGAAATGGTCTCGAGATGGCTGAAAATATTTATAAATAAAATATTTATGAAGTTGGTAATGAGATAAAATATTTCAAGTAGCTAATTTGCCTAATTCCTATCTCTTATCCAGTCCCTGTTGAAAACTGTAAGTCTGGAAAGTGCCCATACCTCATTTCGTGCTCTGTGCAGGCTTGAGTCCCCAGCACTGATTACTCAGGTTAAGCACAGCTTTGAATTGGCAGTGATGTAAAAATATTTTGCTACTTGGCAGATAGTGAGGAAATTTCCTCAATGCTACTTCTGGGTTGGGCGCCCTCGAATCCTGAGAACGCGTTTCGAGAAACATAAGGACAGGGTTGTGCCCTCGTGTTTTTTGCCCTTTTCAGTGAGAACAGTAGAAATCAATTGATTCAACTTAATTGAGTGCTTGAATTAAGTGGTAGGAGATTGCCACTGTCTTTTTTGGTTCTGGCTAAGGCTAATTCCAATGTTTGGTAACAATGTGCTCTACAAGGCTGTCTCACGCTTGTCCTTTACCTTGGACACAACGATCTGACCCTCAAACCAGCTGCTCCAAACAGCCCTTCATCTGACTCGGGAAGCCACTGTGATGATTCCTGGTCTAGTTTTGCCCACTTCTACTTCTTGTCCTCTTATATTATGTGTTAACAGGATGGAGGCTCTTTAAGATATAGCCTGTGTTTAAAAACACTAAGAAAAACCATATTGCTCTGTGTTCCAAGCAGCAGCCTGTACATGGTCTTTGAGATTGTAGTTACCAGATGATGACAACAATAGCCAGGGCTGGAAAGGGGCATTATTAGAGTAGTCTCTCTCAGAGAAGGGAGGACCTTATTTTTAACTAAGCAGGATGCTTCTACAGGGACAGATTGGGGTCAAAGTGCTAGTCTATATGGAGCTGCTCCCATGGCCCCCACCAATCCCATGCATCTCAGACTTGATTGCACTTCACTATTTGAAATAACATTGGACCCTTCAACAGAGGTCACAGGCTGACTGCTCCTGTAGTGGAGGTGCTGTGGAAAAAGGGCACTGTCTTTGCTGCCTGTCAAGCTAATGCTGGAGTTGCTCTGCCTGGGTAAGCCATGGCTGCCGAGTGCAGGAACACCGTTCACCTTGTGACTTTGCTCTGCCTCTTCATCTCTGTCACTTGGTTGCAGTTCTTCTAAGGTTACAGGAGGTAAATATGCAGGGTCAAATTGTGAGTTAAAGGAATTGATGGAGGCTTTACGTAGCTTCTATGGTGTGTGATAATGTGAGAAAAGAATTATAGAATCATAGAATGGTTTGGGTTGGAAGGGTCCTTAAAGTCTCTCCGGTTCCAAGCCCCTGCCATGAGCAGGGACACCTCCCACTGGATCAGGGGGCTCAAAGCCCCATCCAGCCTGGTCTTGAGCACCTCCAGGGATGGGGCAGCCACAACTTCCCTGGGCAACCTGTGCCAGGGCCTCACTGCCATCACAGGAAAACATTTCTGCATCAGATCTCATCTAAATCTCCCCTCTTTCACTTTAAAACTGTTCCACCTCATCCTATCCTGACATTCCCTGATCAAGAGCCCCTCCCCAGCTTTCCTGCAGCTCCTTTCAGTACTGGGAGGCTGCTCTAAGGTCTCCCCAGAGCCTTCTCTTCTCCAGGCTGAACAAAACTGCAGTTTCTTCTCACTGCTGCTACACAACATCATACTGGTTTAGTATTTAGAGTGAGACAGCATAGGAACTGTCTCGGTGAGCATAGCTGGAAGGCTGGAATCAGCTTGGCTACAAGAGAAGACTGGGTGTCAGTCTCAAACCAGTGCATTCCCATTCCAATGAAGCTTTTCCTCTAGGATTTAGGCAGTCAAGACATAGCAAATGTTGAAACAGTTTAAAAAGTGACTGTAGAGCTCAGCTTTCTGAGGATTGAGTTGTGCAGCAGAGTTAATGTCAAGGCAATGTGTGCCTTGGCCTTGCCTACCTCAGAGGGCAAAGTCCACCTTGATGTGTTGGCCAGGCTGGATAGTTGGCCCTGCTGTTGTCACATGTCAACATCCTTTGCTGATTATCCAGCAACACATAGATACTCCTTTCCTAAGCTGAGATATGTACTTGTGTTGGAGCACATCCAGCCATCTCCAATGAGTCATCCTTCTGCTTTCAGCATGGGATGGTGATCCACCTTCACCTGAAGTGGTAAAAGCTTTTTGGAGTTTCAGAAGATCTGTTTTTTCCACTGAGTGGCTGTGGTGTGCAGATCAGTAGGTTGTGAAATCTGGGACAGACTGAAAAATTGCTACAAGACTTTATTTCCTAGGGAAAATAATTAAAACATAGTGTTTGCTGAGATTTCTGATCTGATAGAAGATACTCTAAAGCGGAACTCAGACTGTTATATTTATTGAGCCAGCTCTTTCTGAACTATATATTAGCATCACCCCATTACATTTAGTACAGTGGTGCTGATTTATTCCAGCTTTGACCCACTGTCCATGATTGATTATAAAACTCAAGAGAATGCCTTTTTAAGGGGAACTGTGATTTCAGGCTTGTTATCAAGATAACATAGAATTCCTGCTACTTGAGAAATAATGACCTAACAGGAGGTGTGTACTAATAGATAATCAAAGTCTGGATTTGTGAGTTGATATGTTCTCTTTAAAATGGTAAATAAAGCAGTCTTCTCTTCAAAGCCTGTCCCCATTTGTAGATAGTACTTGAACTGGGGGTTTTAAGGAAAGAGTTAAGTGCCACGTTTCCAGCTGTGCTCAGTAAGCCTATTGCTGTTTTTTTTGTCACCTTCTAATTTAGCAAAGCCTTGTTGGAAGCAGTACAATTATCACACCAGGGCATTTTCCAGGTACAGATAACTCCTGTGTGTTAAGGGGAATTGAAAACCTGGGCCAAACACTGTCTGCACAGTCGTCTCTGGGAGCCTGGCTGAGTAAAGAATCCGAAGTTGTCTCTGAGCAAGGCCTGATCTGGGGTCTACCTGTACTTTACAGATGATGGATCTTGGTTTAGGTTGTTTTTTTATCTTTTACTTTGGAATTTCCTGTGACATTCCAGTGCCCGGTTGATGATTAACTCTGCCTTTACCCAGGGCGAAATATTCATTAGATGATTAGATTAGCAAATCACTGGAATTGGATTAATGTAAATACTTCTTGTAAGTGAAGCAGGAAGGGCTGGTGCAGTATCTGCCAAGCTTCTCCTGTCAGCTACACAGGAAATCGGAGAGAGCAGAAGCAAACCAATCCTTAGTAGTCAGGGGAAAGCTTAAGCACTTTTGTTTGGAATAGACAGGGAAAGCTGCGGAAAGGATTTCTCCAAAGGAATCTGCTTATGAAGAAGCGCTGTCCACCTTCTGTATATTCCTTAAAAAGGGGGACGAACGTGCTCTGCCCTTACTCTAACCTTTTCACCGTAGCTCACGTACAGACCTGGCGTGGAACAAGGGCACAGTAGATTAAATGCACAGATGTGCATGTGTAGCTTAAGATGATGATTCCTCCATAATAAGATTTTTGACACAGCAAGGTTTTTTTGATTTTAGACTAATCCTCTTATATACCTCAGTTACGTTCTTTCTCTTGTCCTGGATATTAATCTGATTTTCAGATACTCTTTATGGTTTTGCTTCCAGTTTTTGCATTCCCAGAGATGAGTTGCATCTGATTACAATAGTTTTAGATGGCAGTCACCTGATCAAGCATACTACCATAAGCTCCTGAAGATAATCACTAAAAATAATCTTCTTTAATCTCCTTTGCTGGATAAGAGAAAAAGAGAAGGATTGGTAAGGACAGTGTGCCGTGAGTAGTAGACTGACTACATACACTACAGGTTGCTTTCCCTAGCTTCTTCCAAATAGAAATGCCGTCTTTCCCTATCTTGAACAGCTTTGGGAAGCTGTGTGGATCCAGTAAAACTGAAGAATTGGTGCTGGAAAAGGTGAAATTCCGAAATTCAGTCAAAAGGATGTCAATTATTGAGGATGGGGATATTGCAGAGGTCTTGTATCTCATTCCTAAGCAGAGCTTGCTGAAGCAACTGCCCTACTTGAATCCAGATGACTACTACTTATGTGAGAGGTTATTTGACACTCCTGAGGACCTGGGTAAGTGAGAACTGGCATTGGTTCTCGATTGGTGGTTGGTGAATAGGCTAAATTGCTTTACAGCTAGCTTAGGTTTTGTGTGGCAGCAAGGTCTTTTGTGACAGCACATGTGCTTGGATGTGGAGGAATGTTTTATCACTAACAGACAGCAGGGAAAGAAGAAGAAGCCAAATTATAATCTGATTAGTCAAAAGTAGTTGACTTATATAGGTGCACCTCTCTGTTATGTGGCCATCGTGGGAGAAAGGGGGCCTTAAGGTGCAAAAGTACTCAAGATAGAAAAATACCTTTGTAAGCACAACATCCTGTGGTGATGTGTTCCAGAGCTTTCCTATGGGTGTTATGAAATTATATTCCCTTTTGTTTCTTTTTCAACCTATTGCCAAGTAATTTCGTTTGAAGCTGGCTCATTTTTGAATTAGAAGAAGTGATTAAAGTCTGTGTTCACCTTCTTCTTGTCCCTCGTGAATTTATCAGACTTCTGTTGAAGCTCTTATCCAGGTACCTGCTTTTCCAGGAAAAGCAGTCATATTGATTTAGATGCTTTGTTGTAGAAGCCAGTCTATGACTGATTATCCATCTTCCCCTGTATTTTTCTAGTTCTACTATAACCCTTGAAAACTTAGGAATGGAACTGTACTCAACATGCAGCATAATATGGGTATTTATACAAAGAGTCATAACAATGCTCTTTGTTCCTCCCAGTGGTTCCTAAAACTTGGTTTGTGTTTTTAATTAATATTTATCACTGGTTTATTCCTTAATAGAGCTATCAGTGGTGATGGGGCTTAATCTGGAATTCATCATCTTATCTGATTTATTACAATCTGTTAATTTTTTTTTTAAAAACAGGTATTTTTTTAAAAACAGGTATAAATGTTGATCTGAACATTTCTGCTACATTTGAAAGACATTCTCTTCTAGGACTTGCTTTATGGACCTCATGTTTGATAACCCAAACTGCTTATGAGTTGGAATTTTTCCTGTACTTAGCAGATAAAGTCTTTGACATGCTTGTCACTCTGATCAGCTCCTAAAAATGTTAATACTGAGTGTTTGTATGCAGTAGGCAGGTATTTTTCAAAGATCTGTGTTCGTTTGTTGTTTTGTGGGAGTCAGGTAACAATTTTTCTTCTGTGCAAATAGCTTTTTGTTAGTTAGCTCTGTGCCCAATGAACTTCACCCTGTAGTGCTGGCCAAACCCCATGTGCTGTTTTGGATACTGCCTCTGAGTCAATCATTTTAAAACTAAAATTTTAATTAAGGTGTTGCTAAAACACAAGGCAAATACATAATATGGCTATGAACCAGAAAAAGCAACTGTTGTTCTGCCTTGCCAGCCCCTCCAGTGTTTCATGTTGGCATTGTGGAGAAAACTTCTGCAGACAATTTAAGCATTTTTATAAATCACATATTAGGACAGAAAATTAGTTGGATGAACAGTAACCAGCTGTATGATCAATCCATGCAGGACTCAAAAGAAATTCTTCACCATTGTGGCAGGCTGGGAGCCACCTTTTTGCACAGCTGCAATTTTCTTCTAGTTTTTATGGGGCTTAAATCGATCTCGAAATCTGCAGTATTGCAGTTCTTCACTCATCTGTAAGCAAGCACAAGGACAGTGGGGCAGGTTCTGATGAGCATTATGGTGTAACAGATAATGCATGTAACCACTGGGGCCTGGTTTCTTTTCATCCTACAATTTGGGTGCTATTATTCCATAGGATGGGTATTGTGGTCCTGGTTTCCAGTGCCAGGAATAATGCTAGCTGGGAGGTTGCGAGGTGTCTGGTGTCTCAAGCTTTACTTAAATTACAACATTGGAATCAGAGTCTCACCTACTTAAAACAAAAGTAGTGGAGTGGTTCTTGTTTGCAGAAGCTGTGTGTGACGTGAGTCTGTCTCTTAGGCCACCTGCCTGCGTGGGGATTATGGTTTCTCAAGTACTTGCAAGATTTAGCACTTTATATACCCTGCTGAAAGGCAGTTTGCTGTCTGTGTTTGGCTTTCCAAATGGAGATTAGAAATTGTGCTGTTCAAGGCATTTAGAGACACACTAAATATTGTCCTTGCTGCTTATAAGTGGAATAATAACCATCAGGAAAGGCTCATATTTTAGGTTTTTGGAAGGTTGGGAATTAACAACAAGTGCAGAGCTATTCTATATTCAGAAAGTGAGTCTAAGTCTCAGCTGTTTAATCTGTGAGTTGATTTTATTCAACACTTGTATCATGGAATCCCATTCCCTTCTTAAGGGGAACGTTGGAGGTTAAACTTGTATCATGAGGTTAAACTTGTCTCATGAGGTTAAATTATACTGACAGCCAAAACCAGTCTAAAAATTGGAAAAAAAATCAAAAACAGAAAAGGAAAGGAGTTCAAAAGAGGCTTTGACTCACTGAAAGGAAAATGGAGACTGGAGGTCTTTGGGTTCATTTGGCCAAAGACTCATGACCCACCTTCCTTGCTGTTTCTAGGATAAGTGGCAATGGTTTGCTTCCCAGATTGCCGACCACGTCGTTTGCTGCAACCAAACCTCTCAGCCTAGAAGGATTGGTTCAGCACATGGCTTTGATTCTCTGGAAGCCAAACTCTAGTAAAAAGCATTCAATGGAAAAATGTCAGATATTCAGGACTAGCAAAAGCTGAAAGTTGGTTGCAAGTGGAATTTTGAAGAGAAAATTGGCTTGGAACTGTGTGATATTGCTTCTTGTATGAGATACTCTCATCTGTTACTTGTGCATCCAAATTGACCACTCTCTGTATGAAGCAGTGGGATACACCTGAGGCAAAGAAGGTAGATTATTATCTAACTGGCCTCCTGTATGAGTTTAGTAACTGTTTATGCAACAGTCATAATTTAAAGCAGTGCTTGTGAGAATGGCTGCTTGTGCTGGATCAGATGAGTGTAAAGCAAGACAGAAGGAATGGGAGAGGATGAGAAAAGCATGGGCAGAATTCAGAGAGCATAAAAACATCTCAGTGATGAGCCAGGGAGCAGACTGGACTGGTGCAAGAGAATTTATAAAGCACTGAGACTCTGTGAGAAATGGGGGTCTGGGGGAAGTAAGGTCAGATTTTTCTGTGTGTCTGTTTGCAGGGAGTAGGGATCCAAGAGGTCAAGTTGGTGATGTGAGGGGTGACACAGAGGTATGGTGTTCTTGAGAGGAATGGGCTTTAAATAAAAGATCCAGTTATAAAATACTGACTGCAGCATAAGCATTTCAATCTTTGACACTGTCTTACATCCAAGTTCCCACACATCAGCTTACTTGCATCACTAGGGTTTTCTTGCTGTGTTAAGGCAAGAAAGCTAAAGCTGCAGCCAGGGAAATGACAGGCACTGTTTTGTGCCCCATTGCCATTTTCCATTCTGAGTACCAAAGAGTGTCCAAGATCACCCTGAAGACTGAAGTTTCCTTAACACCAGTCCTTGTTTTTACCTGGACAGCAGGAAGGAAGGCACAGATGGAAAAAAAGGAATTCTTATTTCAATCTTTGGTCTTATTTGCTACTTGTTTACTACTTCCCACATAATGTGTGCTCGGCATGACCTACAGCTGCAGATTTTTAATGGTGCTGTGTGAACTTGCCAGGTGTCCAAAGTGAAGCAATCCTGAGCGTGGTGAGCGGTGATATGGGAGAGAAAAATCCAGGTTCTATTTGCATTGTGTGGTGGTGCTCCTTAGATGCCAAGAGGTGCTGTGCAGGTTGCTCATGTGCTTCAGATAAGATGGTTCTTTTTGATAGTTTTTGAAATGGATTCCTTCAAGTGAATTATCTCTCCTGACCTCAGTCCCTACCACTTTTTTTTTTGCAGACTTATATGATTAAATAGAGAGCATACTATTAAAATTTGTGGTAATCCAAGTTTAGGAGCATTGTGTCATTCTTCCACAGGACAATGTCTGAATTTAGAATAGTCCTGATAAGTCAGCTAGGTGTTTGGAAGTCATGCAGTTGAATTTCAGTGAGTAAAAGTGCAAAGTGTTGGACTTGCCCAGATAAGATATGGAAAATAACTAAAACTACTCCAGAAAAGTATATGGAGGATAATGATAATGTAAATATCGATCGGCTGTATAATACTGCTGCAAAAAAAGCCATTCTTTTTCTGGGATGTCTTAGCAGGAGATATGTACAGCCAGGGAGATAAGTTTTCTCTGTTCCTGTTACTGAAGAGGACTCTGCTGGATACTCCATCTAAGGTTGGACGTTGTATTTTGAGAGAGATACAGATAAATTGGAGGGAAACCAGTAAAAGGCAGTGAGAATAGTATTAGGGGAAAAGATTTATGAGAAAAGATAAATCCAGCTAGGTTTTCTTAATCTACAGGAGAGGAGATAAGTGAGGGATTTGGTCAAGAGGCTGTCAAATAGAGATGTGTTCTGCACTGCCCTGAGAAGCACAAAAATAAGATCAGGTGCACTTGCAACACGAAAGATCCAGTTTATCTAGAAAGTGAGTTCCCATCATCCACAGAGGCAGGGAGGTGGAGGAGCAGTTTGCCTAAGCATGTTGTGCCATCTCCTTGGCGGGTTTTATGAATGTCACTAATGATGTAGTTGTTTGAGCCTACCTGGCTCAAGAGCCTTTTTGAGTCTTTTATAGTCTTGTTCTGTGGTTACAGATCACTGTCACCTGAGGAACTGGCTGAGTGCACTGATGCTTTCTTATTTTGTGTTTTTGTCTTTAAGAAGCACATGGTCCTGGTGTCTTCAGATTCGGGCAACTGCATTTCTCCCTCTTTCAAGTCCTATTTTTTCAGGGGACAGCTTGCAGCATTACAGTAAAGATTTCTAGGCTTATTGTGCTATGGGCTTTATGGACCAAGCATGTCAGGGAGGTTGGGTTTTCACTCAGGGAGCAGCCTCTCTCTTTCAGGTGCTTTTCAGCACCTCTAGAAATTGCTTGTGAACCCACTGTGATACCAACCCATAGCTGCAGTTCAGCATGAAGGGGTCGCATGTCAAGATCAGTCAAGCTGCTGTCTCCTGGGCTTCTACACTCAGAGCCATTCTAACAGTGAGCATCAGAGAGTGAGAAGTCCTCCTTTTGTGCTTGTTGCACTGTGCTTTGGTGTTACTGTAGTGTTAAACAGCAAGGAATTGTTCACGAACAGTGCTTATAGGTGAAAATCTCATTCTCTCTTGCTGATATTAGAGAAACTGCTTTCTTCTCTGCCCTGCACTACAGTAACAGAGCTGTTGTGGTTTTGATTCTACAGTGCTGATGTGGTTTTGATCCTGCAGTGGTTACACGTTGAAGATGTAGTTGCTTATTTTTACCAGGATGCTCACCTATTAGATCTTAAACACAAGCAGATACTTTTGCTTGTGTTACTCTAAAATTCACGGTGGGAAAGTGCACCTGATTGAGGTGCTTCAGCTCTGTTGTAGTATGGATAAATCTGTTGTGAAACATGCTGAGTAATGTTTTCATGCTTGAGTAAGTATAGCTGAAACTCCCTGTCTGTGTTAGGCTCTAAAAATCCTTGCTTCTGTAAATGTGCACAGTCAGCTTGATTTTTTTTTTTTGGATTAAATTTATGATGAAAGAGGACAAATTTATTTAATATTGAGAAGAAATGTTTTCCTGTGAGGGTGGTGGGCACTGGTAAAGGTTTCCCAGAGAAGTGGTGGCTGCCCCATCCCTGGAGGTATTCAAGACCAGGTTGGAAGGGGCTTGGAACAGCCTGATCCAGTGACAGGTGTCCCTGCCCATGGCAGGGGGTTGGAACTGAATAGGCTTTACAGTTCCTTCCAACCCAAACCATCCTATGATTCGATGATTCTCTGAAACTTAAAAAGAAAAAGTAATTAGGACTGGTTCTTCATTTCTGCCTGTTTGCATAATGTCTGCTCCAATGTCACCGCCACATTTTTACTTAAAATATTCAAACATTTGATGTCTTCTTAACCCTTGACTTCCTGTTTCAGCTTTCCATTTGCTGTGGGGCAAGTTGTTGCCGGTGTTTGAGATCAATCCAAGCTAATTTGCTTGATACTACATCAGCAGTTTAGCATTAATCTGCGTTAGTAGGATGGTTTAGAGCAAATGAATTTGCCTCTGTGGGGTCAGTGCTCCCTCTCGGCCTAAGTATTTGTTATCTGCTATCCAATAAACAAGAAGAAAACTGCGGTGCCTACTGATGTTGGTAAGAAGGATGTGCTCATTAGCTTTAATAGAAAGCAATAATGAACATTTTGTGGTTTGCTTCCAGGGTGGCTCTCCACTAGGCAATAGCAGTGGTGTGGGGATTGTTAAGGGGGGCTAAAGCAAAGCTCTCACTTGCCCTGTGATTCCATAGTGCTGGTGGGTGTGGGCAGCTCTGACCAGGAAGAGCTACACATGCCCTGCTCTTGTTTACAGGGAGTCCTGCCTTTGTTCTGTATCTGATGGAAACTTCCTCCCCTGTGTCCGTCCTTTGCAGTTGTATATTCGCAGGTAAACCTGGAATGGAAGCTGGCTTCAAGCTGAAGGAGTTCTGACCTTTCTGCCAGTGGGTAAATACTGGTGGCACTGGGATGGGGAAAAGAGAAGTAGATGTTTTTCTCCTCCTCTGAAAGCCGTTCCTTAGCCCTGCTGTTTTTATCCAAAAAGTGGTGTAATGGGAAAGACAGAGCAGAGGGAAGGGCATAGGAAAAGGCTGTCTTTGCTCACTCTGACTTGAACCTTGAGGTATGGAGGGAGTAGAAGAGGGGAAAGAAGCTTGGTCTGTAGCCTTTTCCCTTCATCCACTTCCCATACATCCCTCCTGTACCAAGAGAGGATGAATGCTGATTGCTGTTGGCTCATTTTCCTCCTTTATACCCAAGAGGTGGGGATATCACTAAGCAGACTTTGGTATACAAGGTCTTAAAATTAGCTTTCAGTTTGACAGAATGATAGATCTTTGGTAGATCTCTGTGGGCTTTTGGTCAGTAAAAGGGCAAATAGTTAATGGGAGAAGGGAAGAAAGAGAAGCAGGATTGCAGACAAGGTGAAGCTGAGAGGGGAAGAAGATTACAATGTTAGAATGGGAGATTGTGATTCTAGTTTTTGCATTCCCCTGCTTTTGATTTTTCAATTATTTTCCTTTGAAGAGAGGATGTTTACGGTGGGATGCAGAAATCATGTGGCATCAGGAAATGTGTTTCACTGCTTTGTTACCACATGAATTAGATTGTGGAGCTGTCTGTGCAGTTTTCAATGTAAAATGTAGAGGCATGAAGCCGTAAAATGCAAAAATAGAAACCAAATTAGTTTATCATTATACATCAGTAGTTGGAAGAAGATTAAAAATTGTTTGTTTATTTTTTTAAGTTGGCAAACTCTCCTTTAAAACATGTGACTCTCCTTTAGAGCAGAGAAAATAAGCCATCAGGTTTGGTATAAACTAACTGTGAGCAAACCTTTTTTTTATGGAACAGCAGCAAATAGCTTTTGTATTTATCTTTTAAAAAATTCAGTTGGTGCAGATATTGCAACCAGTTATAGAATCATAGAATGGATCAGGTTGGAAAGAACCTTAAAAATCATTCAGTTCCAACCCCTGTGCCATGAGCAGGGACACCTCCCACTGGATCAGGGGGCTCAAAGCCCCATCCAGCCTGGCCTTGAACACCTCCAGGGATGGGGCAGCCATGACTTCTCTGGGCAACCTGGGCCAGGGCCTCCCCACCCTCACAGGAAAACATTTCTTCCTAAGAGCTCATGTAAATCTCTCCTCCTCCAGCTTAAAACCATTCCCCCTCATCCCATCCCTGCACTCCCTGATCAAGAGCCCCTCCCCAGCTTTCCTGGAGCCCCTTTCAGTACTGGGAGGCTGCTCTAAGGTCTCTCCAGAGCCCTCTCCAGTTGAACATCCCCAACTCTCTCAGCCTGTCCTCACAGCAGAGGTGCTCCAGCCCTTGGATCATCCTTGTGGCCTCCTCTGGACTGGCTCTAACAGATCGTTATGCCTACTCTTGTTTGGAATATTAATTTATTGTACATCTTATTTTTATGATGGTCCTGCTATTGAAACAGCAACAAGTAATTTAAAAGGAATCTTCAAATATGTAAGTTTTTACACACTGGAGGAATCGATTCCCAACCCCCCAGCTAGTGGACAAGATCAAAGAGCCACTGATAGGAAAGCTCCAGAAGCTGGAGTAAGGTGATAAAAACATTTGTTTGTTGAGAAAGTTTGCTTGAACATATTAATATTACACTATGGGGATGATGGTATCTACTTGGAAAGCATGATTTTATCTTTGAGGTCCTGTTTGGTTCATTTAATAGGGCACTGGACTGGGAAATAGCTGTTGGGAGTGAGATACCTTTGCAGGACAGATTTAGGTGCCTTTTTTTAGAGCTCTATTTATAGTTTAATATGGAATCAGAAGAGAAGGTGTTAGTCTTTTGGCATAGTGAAAATTGATTTGTCCAGTTTAAGTGGAAGGGTGGTAGATGTCCATTGTCTGGGTGATGGGTTGCCTCGTCTTCAGGGATCGTGGACTTGTGCTGGTGCTGAGGTGCCCACTGAAGATTGATGCTTAGTGAGCTACTCTGTCAGGTCTCTTGAGACTGCAAAACAAAGAACTTGTGTCTTTGCTCTGCAAATTAACTGATTGGCTGCTTCGATCTGGTGGTTTATGGACCTTTCATGGAGAAGCTCTTCAGACCAGTGAGTCTTTCCTGCATTCCTGCTGATTTCACTGAGCCAAAACCTCCCAAGTCAGGCTGTGGGGGTTATTCCGCAGAGTTAATCCAATTCTGAAGTGGATTTTCAAAATCAAATCTCCTTAACCCTAGGCATGCACAGTCAAGCATGACACATGCATATATGCTTTCCTGGTGGGGATTCCTGCCTTTGTACAAGCTCTATGCAGTTTTTAGCAGTAATTGTGGTGGTTGCTGACAGTACAGTCATGTTTTTGTCAGCAACAGTACTGGTTGTGGTCACAACTTGGCTACACAAATTCAATTTATAGCAGGTGAATAGTGGTGATTTTTATTTGGTAGGTTGTTTCTTTTTAAATAGTTTTAAACCATTTTGACTATCCCATATTACTGTACTGTGTCTCAGTTCAGTGTCAGCTATGTGTGCATGGTGCACAAGTTCACACAGGTGTTAGGAAAGCGTGATCTCCTTTCCAGGGATTAGCAGTAATATAAGCAGTTGGAAGCCAGTTGTTGTATCAATAATATAAATGTCTGTGTGGAGGTAAGTGTTTGTACATACCTACAGGCAGAAGATGATCCATCAGGGAGATTTGTATATTTTTGAGGCCACTGCAAAGATGTATAATGTAACCATCTTTTCTCATCTGTTTCTAATAATGGTCTGGAGGTTTCAGGTGCTTTTTACATAATCTTGTGTGTTATAGGCTTCTCAATGTTTAGAGCAAAGCCAGGTGTCCTTGTTTCCTTATTTGGTTTAGCAATAAATTAGACATCACTCTTACTATTTCAACTGTATTTTGCAGACTATTACTGTTATAGAGAATAGCAGCCTACTAAGAAAATCTTGCTTGTGAGAACCTCAGAAAATCCACTTTTCTTTTAAGAAATCCAGATCACTTAATACATCAAAACCTGAGAAATATTTTATTCCTGAGGAGTCTAATTTGAAAGAACTGAAAGAATATTAAATGGTTCTGTTAAAAAAAGCACTAAACCCCCAAATCCTGGCAGATCAGAATGAGTACATTATGTATTTTGGTGATTCAGATGATCTATTTGGTAAATTTTAATTTCATTTACTCTAAAAGAATGATGACACATGGCTGTAAACACCTCTATTGCAGACTAATTATATTTAAAATAGCATGACGAAGGCTACAAAGAAAATAGTAGAGAAGTTGTGAGTAGGACCTAGGCCATCAGGCATTATTTGCTTGAGCATCAGTATTATCAGTAAGGATAATGTGATTATTCCAAGATTTAGGTTGCAGGACTGTAGCATATCCTAAGAAAGAACCATTCTCCTCTCTGCTGAGTCTGTGTGTGCTTCTCTAGACTGCTAAAACTTGTGATAGAGCAACACAGAGGGTCAGAGGTGGTGAAGCCAGTCTGTGGGGCCTTCATAGCCCCTTAATGTTACACTGGTTCTGCACAGGGCAGCATGGGGAGGAGCTGGGGTTAGGAAGAGATTGGCAGGCTAAGTCCACGGCCCAAGCTGCAGTATGAAGTCATTACAGAGCAAAAACTGCATGGGAGATATGGAGAGGTTATAAGATGCAGTGACTGCCATAAAGGAACTTCCCCTGCAGGTTTGGGAATGCTGGTAGACTTACTGAGGGTTCCTGCAAGAACCTGGAGAGGCAAAAGGACAAGGTGTGTGTGAACAGCCTTACCAAACACCTTGTGTCTGTCTTCAGGAGCGAAGAGCCAGCTGTTCGCATGTGGTGTGGGGGACAGTGTGGGCAGGCACAGGCTGGATGCTGCTCAGCAGTGTGGCTGGATGAATCCAACAGCATCAGCTTTGCCCCAGTCAGTTGCCTGCTTTCTTTCATACTGCAGCCCTCAAGAGTCACTGCTGCTTGAGCTGTTTGCAAAAGATGGAGAACGTATCAGTTGTCCAAGCGGCTGAGGGAGCAGCATCAAAGGGGTAGATTGCTGGAGCAGGGTATGTTCAAGAGGAACAGAAGCCAGGAATTATTTAATCCTATAGCTGTTGAGAGTGCTAAAAGTGGAATCTGTCTGCTTCCCCGTCAGGGCACTGGAACAACTGCTGGGTCACAGGCCTTCTGCAAGAAATCCCTTGTTGACATTATTGGTTTTCCTCTGAGCCGGCACGGTTAAGTCAGGATAACAATTAGAGCAGGTCACCTTTTCCTTAAGAGCATGAGAGAGCAGGATTTATTTCCTGGAGAGGGGACCATTTTGCAAAATGCCATAATCAAGACTTTATAGAAGTGATGGCTCTCAGCTGACTTTGGTTGTACATTGGTTAAGCTGTGGGAGCCCGTGGCAGAGTTTGTTGTCAAAACTGTGCCAGGCTCTTTGCTGGAAGCTAGGACATTAAATAGAGGGTATTTCCCTGGGTGTTATTTAATAGAACAAATTCTTCCCTTTCCCTTTCTGTTCTATAACGGATTTCACTGGTTGATGGACAAGAGCTGTTGGTCAGTTTTGAAGAAATTGTGTAAAAACTGGGCACTGATCCTTCTAAGCTGTGATCTCATCTGTGAAGAATGACAGTTAGATAAAAACACGAAGGTCAGCTTTTAAAATGAGAATAACAATTCTTAGATCATGCCTAAACTGCTCAGGATCTTACACATAATTTTTCAACGTTATCAAGGTACAAGAAAAAGCAAACCAAACTGATTTAACTCTTTCCCTTTGTGGAGTGATCTCAATGTGGCTCTCGTGCCTCTCGCTGAATGCGCAGGGTATTTTTCACCTAAAATTAGATCAACATAAGCATGTTGTGTAGCTATAGGGTACTCACTGTGACTCTCTCACCCACACTGTGTTTAAGGGACTATTTAATTCATACAGTACAAAGGATTATTTAAAAAAAAAAGAGGTTATTTTTCTTTCCTTTAAAATATGCACCTCTAAGTAACAATAAGTGCTAGGGATTTGTTTCTGGAATTGCTATCTATTCCTCTTTCACCTCCAGTTTAGGATATCTGAATAGATTCTGAATGGTACAGCAGGGTAAATTTTAGCCTTCAGGCTTAAAACAATGAGATTAAACCAAAAAAACATCCGGGTGTATAAAGATTTTATTTACAATGCAAGTGTCTGCCCTTTATTTCTGTTTACTCAGGAGTAAATTGCATTTGACTCCCAAAACTCCAGTACAGTTTAGTGCTGGCTGTATTTTTAAATTTATTTTGATGCACAATCTGTAGTCGAATGTTGCAGCTTCCCACGGTGGAATGATGTGAGGAAAGGCTTCTCCTCAGCCATGAGATGAGATACAGCAGTGCTAATCTCTAGCACATGTGAAAAATGGAGGTAATGAACTCAGAGAACACAAAGTCCAGATACCGACAGGCGGCTTCTGTGTCAGCAGCTGCTGGAATAAGAAATGAGTGATCACCCTTGCAAGGCTTTAGAGGGTGCCTGAAGATCACAGGAAGGGTTAACAGTATCCATGTGTGTATCCATAGACTGTGCTCTGCAATAGGATCAAATATTTATGAATGGAGGTCCCTTTAGGGAGACTCTCCTCTAACTGTTTACAAAATACTGCTTGAAAAAAGAACGCGGCCAGGTTGAGTTACAACCCGGCATCTCCAGTGTGTTGGAAAGGTGCCCCAGCGTTGGAGGGGTTCAGCCCAGCTCCCCAGTTGAGCCTCGAATGCTATTAATAGTAACACACTGAGTCATAGAAGCAGGAATGTCAGACTGCCTGGGCTGTGCTTCTCTCACACGTTACTCTGCTAACAATAGAAAGCCAGCCTAGATTTGTTAGAATAGAATAACTATTTTTTTCCATCCGTGTGCCCAAACCTCTGCCTCTCTTTTTGTCTCTCTTAGTTATTTATTTATTACAGAACATCACCGAATAGCAGAGATCTTTCAGGTGAGGCAGGCTGGCTTCTTTCATTTTTTTCCGTTGTTCTGGGTGGCATTTATACAACATATTTAGAGTTTCTTTACTGCAAGTGTTTTTAACACTGCGTGTATGCTCTGATTTTTTTTTTCCAGCAGGTATCAGCCATCTGCTGCTCTGTCTGGCTGATGCCTGCAGCCTCTTTCTTTACATTAATCTCTCTCTCCCTACATACAGTAGCGATAAGAAGGAATTCCCTTGTAGAGGTGGGTGCTCCAGTGCAAGTCCAACTCTCAAGTCCAACTCCGGGCTGAACATAGCTTTTGCATTGTGATGCAGTATAAATGTAAATGCACCTCCATTGTGTAACCTAAAGCAGATTTTGCACTGAGTTGTGGTCAAGTTGAAGGTGTAGCCCAATGAATCTGCCTATAATCTAGCCCAGAATATCTTTACATTTGACCCTATTCTCTACTATTGAGGTCACCACTCTCTTTGGCAAGTCAATTAATTTCCCTTTGCCATTTTCTCCACCTCTAAACCACAAATACTAAAATTTACTGTCCAAGCAAAGGTGTGATGGGAGTAGGTTTGCAATGGTGAGGTCACTGATAGCTAAATGAGGAGTAAAGTCACTTATGAAGAAGGAAAAAGTGACATAGTTCTAGTGGTACAGGTTCCCCCAAATCCTGATACTGGCAGTATATACACGTTAAAAATAACACATGTGAAGTGCTTTTTAATGGGCATTTGGGTTTGATTAATCACATTTTGAAGCTTTAATTCATACCTGTGATTAAAAGTATGTTTGTAAAAGAAAAACTTTGTTTCTTACCTCACTCCAACCTATATCTTTTAATAGAAAACAGAATAGTCTGGATCTTCCTATAAGATGATGAAACTTGGCAATATTGTAAAGGATTGGTTAGGGTTTTTTTTTAACATCATCTTACTGACCATTCCTTTCTCGAGTAGAGCTTCATGCCCGGTAAACCAAAAACTGGGGGTTCAGTTTGATGCCCAGATTCAGCTCTGGTGCTTTCTCTCTTTGGGGTGTGTTGGGGGGTGAAATCCATGTGAAAGTGCTGCCGTTTCAGTATGCTACTCTCTTCTCTGTTCCGTGAGTACTTATGGTATCACCTCAAAAGGAGTAATGTAAGAGGAATTGTATTTTACAATTATTTAGTGTTTCAGAATACAGTGCTTACTCACAGCAAAAATTTCATTAGTAGCACTCCCTGGCCGTGCCTCTAAACCCAGGTGCTCACTGAGCAGTGACAGTTCTCATCTTAGCTGCTTTTAGTGTTCTTTCAAGGTAGCGAACAGTCGATATTTCCAGCTTGCACAGATTATTTGTTACTCTATTCTGTACTACAGGCAGAAGGTATTGAGAGATTATTTATTGGCATGTTCTGTGGTTTAGTAACTGGCATTTAGAGACAGCTTAAAGTAAAACCAGGAGTGGATAAAATGCTGACCAGGAAAACCACTGTGCCGCAGCCTGCTTCAGCACTTGCCTGTGTTCATCTTGGATTTACCTCTTGATCCTGGCTCAGTGTGAGTAAATAAAACCATAGGAAACTCATAAATAGCACTTCAACTTTCCGTATGTGTTTGAACAGCTCTGCTGTTCTCTCTTGCAGTCTTCTGCCAGTCACTCGGGAACAAATCGCGTTGCCAGCTCAGTCCTGTGAGGGCAGAGGAATGCAAGGTGGTGTCAGTGGCTGGAAGTGAGGGACGGGGGAATTCAGCATTTGTTCCACAGCAGCAGCTGTAGTTGGTTGCTTCAGCACGAGGGGCAGAGTCCACAGGCAGGGTATGAGCCGTAGGAGAAGAAGGGGAAGAAGAGAAGAGGCACAAGAAGCAAAGAGGCAGTGACAAGCAATCAGACCTGCTCAGATCTTGTGGGAAATCTGACCAAGGAAGATACTCACCTGGAATAAGCTGCCTTTTTATATTATTTCACCTCAGCCAGACACTGCTGGAAAGGAGATTGTGTTTAAATTACTTCAGCTAATTCTTGCTGCTTGCTACTACGAAGAAAATTTGCCATGGTGAAAGAAAAAGGTAATTATGTTTATTGATAGGCTGGAGCTGAAATGGGCTGTGAAACAAACTGGTGCCAGCCAGAATACTGCAGTTTAAACCTTCACATTTAAAATGAAGCATGCTTTGACTGACAGTTGCTGTTTTCCTTTCTATGAAAGTGATGTGCCAGAACCTGCAGTGCATTGCATTGATTATCTTTGTGCCTCAGTTAATAAGGGTAGAATCTGGAACGAACCTCATTAAGGGTGTTTGCACAGCTGAGTTCCTGCTGTGTGTACATGTATTTTTTTCATGGGATTTAGCCCAAGTTGGTTCTTGACTGTTTTTCACCTGTGTTTGCTACAGTTCAACGAGCTTTGACCACCAGTGCAGTTAGCTTAAAATTTTAAAGATAAACATTGATATATTCAGCAAGGCTGGACTTGAGATGAAAAAATGGCTTATATGAGATTTTGCATAATGTTTGCATTTTGCAGCAGTAAATTGCCTATAAATAACACTTTAAGCCTCCTACTAAAGTGTTTACTACTTGAAGAATTCAGAAATAGTTGTAGGGTCTTTTGCAGTAGCAGTGGTCTGTGTCATTTATTGCATTATGAAGGTGTGACATTCATTCTGAACGGTGTTTGAGTGGATTGGAGGTGGGTTTGGAGCATTATGTTATCACAAATTCAGACTTAGTCTCTGGTTTGGGAAGAGGAGGATTTGCATTCTTTACTTTTGAAAACCCTGTAAAAGATACTGTGGGATAAGTTCAAACTAGGGAAGAGACAGAAATAAATGGTAGTAATGTTGAGCAAGAGTGAGGTGGTTTTCAACACCCACATTAAGATTTTTTTTAATGCTGTGAATGAAATAAAACGGGTCAATTTAGCTTCAGAGGTGTTTGGATTGAAGAGAGCAGCACAAATGCCTCGATAGCTTGCCAGTTTGTCAGGTGTATCGAGAGAGTTACAGCCATTATACAGTCTACTGATCTTTTTTGTTGATGAAAAGCAGTCACCCAGTATAAATAATATTGGCTACTTAGCAGATTTGAGATCCATTACTTCAGATTTACTGGATCGTTTTTATAATGTCAGTGGTGAACTGTTGACCTGCTACCAGCATCAGTAAACCAGGGATGATTTAAGTAGTAGTTTCACCCAGAGTCCTTGAAACTCCAAGTTTCAGAATCATTTGAATCCACTATGCCATTCATCTTTTTAGAAAAGTCTGTTACCATTCAGCTTGTCGTGTGTTGCTTGTTTTCCAAGATCCTTTTTAAAACTGGGATGCTGTGAGGGAGAAAACCTCTGAGAATGGAAGGAAAAGTTGACAATAGTTGAAACTGTGTAAGACCTGTGTTTAAATTGCTTACTTTTCCCCTCCCCACCAACTTTAATGCATTATTTAGAATAGTTATTGATGTTAGATATAAATTTACGTATTTTTTCCTGTTCTCATTGATGATATACTCAAATAACTAAAGGCCATCTTTAATTCTGTTGCACAATTACTGATATTTCATATGTCATGGCTGCAGAGTGAGAAAGAATAGTATGTTTTTTGCATTTCTACCTTATTATTTTCAAATAGTATCTCCAACAAAGTTGGGTTTTTATTATTTCCTTTTTTTCTTCCATTCTTTTTTCTACCCCCTCACCTTTGTCAGAAAGTAAGGAGTTATTACTCCTGGAGTGAGCTCTCTCTGGAGTGATACTCTTGCAAAATGCAGGCCAGTTTAGTACAGCTGGAACCCTCCCACTGCTTGAATTATGTTTGCACAAGTTGAAAATGCATTCGGTCCAGTGTCATTTCATAAACGTGTTCACTGGAGGGGCTGGTTTCAGCTAGAAAAACCACAATTCCAATTCACTGAATTGCAAACCAGTTAGTAACAGTTTTTAGCAAATTAGCATGCTTCATTATGCTCATATTGTAGAATGATTTCAGTGTCTGCCTGGTTAGTTCATACACAAAAAGAATCCTGAGGCCAGGGTGTTTTCTGCTGACACCAAATGGCGCTTCCTAAATTATGTCTGACTGATACCGCATTTTCATGTCTCTGACTGTGTACTTATCTATTTCCAATTATGAGCCCCTATTATCTAGTTACTCAGCTAAATTATTGTTACTGTATTACATCCAAGGGCAACTTTCTCTCTTCGTATCCTTTAACAGAATTTACATATCCATATGCATGTCTTGTTATTAATTATCTTCTACAGTCTAAAACCCACACTGAATGATCTGCATTCTTAGTGCTTCTGTGTCGAGGTCGGTGTGTGAGTTGTGAGTCTGCTGGCTGCATTCCTGAGTGATGTAAGTGTTGTAGCTTCACTTCTACCTTCGTTAGCTCACCTAAACTGATGCAGCCCTGAATCTTGATTTCTTGACCAGTTAATTAGAAGAGTGTCCTAGCATTCACCTGCTAGTCTGTGAGGGCATATTGTACATTGCATATTTGTACCTGATGAGGTCTTCGATGGGATCATACACGGGCAGACCTGTGGAAGTGGGTGAATATCTCTTTGTGCCAAAATTCTCCATGTTGGGAAGGATAAGAGGAGGAAAAGAAGAAAGGCTGACGACTTTTTGGAAGCGGGTACAGCGGCTTTATGATTTCTGTTCTTCACATCTTGATTCTGTTGAAGGGCAGGTGCTGGCACCTACTGAGTACCAGGTTGCAGTAAGCTAGACTGTGTTTCCATGCTCTCACAACTGTCTCTGTGGGTATTCAGTTGGTACTGGCTTTCCCAGCAAGCGACACAGAAGATGCAGTTCACCAAAACGTAATGAACATTCCCTGTATAATTTGACCTATGGTCTAGTTCAGGCTTGGAGAGATTGTGTTCTGTTGTTTTTAATTCCTACTTTCAATAAAGCATGATCCTGATACCCCTTAAAGTCATGACCAAGAGGACTGGTTTTATGCTTGCAGGAGCTCTTGTCTTCTCTTCCGTTCACGTATCCCAAGAGCTGTGAGTCTCCAAAGCAGCTTTTAGTCCAACTTCTTTTGTTGTAATGGAACTACTTTAGATGGGATTATCCTTGAAGAGCATGTAAAGTGTTACCTGTGTGGTAATTTAGAGATGTTTTCTACCTGGAACTCTGTCTCTCCAGTGCTCCGTGCATATGCAGTCTTCACCTTTATTCCCAGTGCGAATCAGGAAAATCTTGAATAATGGGATTTGGGTCCTGACACTGTCTCAGTGTTCTGGTTGTTAATGAACTGTAGTCTTGATCTGAACTCATGACTTTGGAACTTTTAACCCCAGGCGACCTAGGAAAGTCTCCAAGCTTGTTGCTTTAGAGCACATGACAGGTTTATGCAATAGCACGTTGGCAGTGGGAGGACTGGGGAGTTTTATTTTCTTTTTGCTTCAGTTTACTTTAGTTTTAAATTCAGTTCTGGTTTTGAGGCTGGGCATTTGGGGCTTTGTTTTGATTAAATCAATGAGCTACCCTGTACAAGCCACAGAAAAGGCGTTTTATAAATATGCACAGTAGTAGATGTTAAAAAACATACTCTTGTAGTTATAAATACTAAACTATAGACCAGTTCTGTGGATGAGCCTTTTAAGTTGACCTTGGAGAAGTAATTTGAACTCCCCTTGTGTTAATCTGTAAAATGAGGATAAGGACATTCCTCTTGTCTGCCTTGATTATTTGAATTCGAGATCTTTGGAGCAGAGAGTTTCTTTTATTTTGTCTCACAGCTATGACAAGGAAATCTTAGTCCTGGGATTTGACCACTACCATTTGTACAGAGAAGAATCCACTGGTATTTGAATATCTTATAAACATTTTATTATTTTTTAGAAACAAAACAACTGTAAAGCTCTTAGGTTTTTATTGGCAAATTGATGGTGTTGTTTGTTCTGTACTTTCTCCTTCTAAATTTATTTTTAATATTAGGTTTCAAATTGCAGTTCTGGTGTGCAGCTTTGATAGTGAGAGAAACAAAAATAACCAAGGAGCTGCCAGCTCAGGCACTGCGTGTTTGCTGGAGATTTTATGTTTGTTTTTCTAAATAGCACTTAGTTCACATGGGGGTATGAATATTCATATCCAAAGAACCAGGCAAGCACAGTGTGCAGTCCTGCCGTGCCTGATGGCTTCCCATGTTTCTCAGTAGTCAAATTCCATACATTCCTTGCATCCCAGCTGCATATAGGAGCCAGCTCTCTGAAGATACGATGGCAGGTATTTTATATTGAGAAATGGGAGAACTTTTGCTGTTGATCTTACTGGAGGGGAGAGCTTAAAGGTTTTAGGCGTTAAATTTGAGACCTCAGAGTTCATAGGTTCAAACAGTGGTAGAGGCAGTTAAGCTGTTCCTCCATCCGAAACAGTGAGTGTTGTGGACCAAAAAACCCAAGTTTTGAGTAGTGGAGGTTCAATCAACTTCATTTATTGGCAATTAATAAACTTTTAGTTACTCTTTCTGGTGTTGAAAATAAAAGCAAGCAAACGCAGCCTTGGAGAAACAAACCTCAGCTTCATGCTGGTTACTTCTTCCCCTTTCTGGTCTCCAGTTCTCGTGCCACATATTATACTCAGTACCTTTGAGATGAGGGTGGCATAGGGAAAGGGGGTCAGTGCATTGTTGGTTCTTTAATTTTGTTGCTCTTTTTTTTTACTTAGTTATTTCACCATGGGTTGCTCTGCTGGAACCTCTGTCCTTTTAGAGTCGTACCTCCTCCCGCGTCTTCTCTCTGACCCTGCTTGGGGCAGCAAGTTTGCCTCAGCATTTCTCCTGCCCTGCTGGCACTCCTGCCCTTCCACCATTTTCATTTCTCTTGAACCTGTGCTTTGGTCTCTCTCCTGCTCTGGCATTGTCTCCTGTCTCTCCACCATTTTTCAGTATCCCTGGTGCCCTGGCATCTCTCTAGTGTCTCTTGCTGTCTGTCCTGTCAGTGTTTACTGCCCATTTCTATGCATATGTTTTTGCAGAGGTGCTCTTTGCTCCTCTGGTTCTTGTTTGATGGGCAATGGGTCCATTTTTTCCCATTGCTGAGGTGGTTGGAACCAACTGTGATCAGCACAATGCAGTCCTTGACCACCCCTTACACAAGTCACCACTGTAGCACCCTCGCTACCAAAGCCCTGCTGGTTATGTTGAATACAAGTGAGTAGACTGCAAATTATGTGGCTGGTTTTCTTGGATAAGAATTCAAATGGCAAGGTTTTTAAAGACAGAATCTTGGCATAGTGAAATTGTGAATGTTTCAAATACATTAAGCAAGGGCAAAGAAATATTTTTCCAGAGGGGATAAAGCTTGGTAGGAAAGAACTTGCAGGGTAGGGTAATAATTGGCCTGCCAACATAGGAGAGTCAGTTCTCTTTGTGGCAAAATTAATGCATACCGGGGGAAAAGACCAAGTTCCCACTAATCAAAATGTGCTGTGCCCTTTGGGTGGGAGAAGCCAGAGAACAGGATTTCGTTGTTTCTTGGGGCAATCCATAACTAATTTAAAAAGGATTATTTATAAGAAAGTTGATTTTCCACCTAGAGAACAGTCAGCGTCCCCAAAAGGATGATTAATCCTTGCGTTCATTGAGCCTGGATAGCTTTCAGGCTCACTGGGGATCTGGCTGAGGAGAACACTTAGGCATTGTGTTAAGCCTATTCTGTTGAGCAGAGTATCTTTCTGAGTCTAATTGAATCCCTGGGATTTAAACCTAAGGAAGTGCTTCAGTGCTGTCTCACGGTTGGACTACTTTTTTTGGAGGGTTTGTAATAGTTTTGCAGCAAAAAGTCACGTGTTTTATCAATGGTGGTGAACTGAATGATAGAACCCTAGAATCTCTTATTGGCAAAGACCTTTGAGACCATTGAGTCCAACCGTACCTGTCCATTACTAAACCAGACCCCCGAGCACCTCATCTACCCATCTTTTAAATACCTCCAGGGATGATGACTCAGCCACCTCCCTGGGCAGCCTCTGCCAGTGCCTGGTGTTGTATGTTAGCTGTGTTGTTGTATAAGAGACAGATATAAGAGAAATAATGCTGGATTTTATATGGGCTTAGCATGAAGTGCTAGAAACCCAGAAACTATACTTGCCTTGTGTAGCTCAGCTGTGTATGTTATCTGTTCTTACATTCCATACAGACAGGAAGACTGAAGCAGGAAAGCTGAGGAATCTCCTCAAAGCTGTAAAGTGAGGAGCAAGTGCTAAAATAAAGGTCAAACCAAGTTATGCCAGCTGTTCAGAAGTGAAATAACATTGTGTTTACGCTAGACGAGAGCCTAATAGGCAAGGCTCTATAAACAATGTCAGTGGGATAACCCTCCAATTCCCAGTGCTGTTAGCAGCAGTTTGATATCACAGATGTCAGTATAATCTACATGGCAGTGTTGTGGAACTTTATTAGTTCAGGATCTGGTTCAGAAGCAGGATTTTAAACACATATCAAATTAAAGAAATGGTCCGAACGTAAATGCAGCCTTGCAGAACAGTGAGGGTTATCTTTTATCACTGCTGGGTCAGACAAGAGTCAATAAATGGATTGTTTGTTCAAAGAAGCAGTTGTGTTTGTGTTTTTTTCTCCTTCAAAGGCACCTCAAAACAGCACTGGTGGATTTGAGAGCATCTGCTTGCTATCCAGCACGTGAAGTGCTGGCCAGAGGAACAGGCTGTGTTCAAGAGCAGTACTACATCAGTCATTAGTGCTTTCTCTGTGATAGCCCATTTACCACGTAGTGTTAAAAGTTGATAGGCTTTCAGAGCACACCATTATTTATTGTTGAAATAATATACCTCAAGGAATTGACTTCTCAGCTGCAAATGTTTGTAAGGTCTGGGTGCCAACATGGGCAGTGAACCCCAGGGCAGGGCCTCCAAAATATCTCATTTATCAGCTCTGGACATGGCAAATTATGCTGGGAGTCAGGAGCTGTGTGAAGAGTTATGTTGGTCGTGGATGTGGCTGTTTGGTTTAGTTTGAGGCTGTGTAGCTCAGTCCATGGAAATGCCAGAAGGGTGGATGGTACCGAATGATGGGCATTTGCAATATCCTTGTTTAAAGGAGAGACTCCAAGTGTGGGGGCCAGAGCTTCCATGGTTTGAAAATGATGGCTGAAGAAGGGTCTTATGCAAAACCCATGGTGAGATTGCTGGTGGTAACCAAGGGGAGATTTTACTACAGGTGCTGTTTTGGAAATTGCTTATTTCTGTACAGGCTTTCCCTTATTTTTCATACACACATCAAACTGCAATATTACATCATTATGAAGATACCAAAAAGTCTGAAGTAGGTCAGTGGTCCTCCTTAGATAATCTCTGGGTAAACAGCGGGAGAACTGGTTTTTAAAATGAGCATTTTTATATGGACTTACCTCAGAAGGAAATGTAATTCCTTTTCCTGTCTATAATACTTTTGGCAGCCTCAAAAAAGGAAGCAGAGAGTGGCTCTAGTTAAGAGTTTGTTGCTGCTGACTAGAATCCCCACGTGGGTTGCTGCCAGGGTAGCTAAGAGGCCTGTTTGACATTTCAGTGCTATTATGGGCAACCACCACTCATCAGTAAGCCAGAATTTCTATGCTGTCTGTAAAAAGCAAGTGCTTTTTCTGCTAACTTCAGCAACTTGGTTTTGTGCAGCCTTGACGATCCTTGACGATTTGCAATGAATGGTTTGACATTTCTGTTTATTCATTGTTTTGAGTCAGATTTTGATACAGACGTCAAGTGATGTAGATGAGATGGTTGCTCAGTCTACTCTAGGAGCTCTTGAATTTTAATTACCCTTGTCCTACGTTATGGAAAAAACCAAAACAAAATACTCTCTTGAAATAGTGACTGGATCTTCTTGTGCGTGGCAAATGTGTTGAAAACATAACTCAAAAATTATTTTAGCACTTACAAGGCTGATAACTATTTGCTGTATGTTACAGACTTGCTGATGTTAGGCATGAGAAGCACATGCTTAGCATGATCCTTCAGCCCTTCAGTAAGGAGTTCTGAAGAGTGAGTTTATTATCTTGGAATACTGTCCCTTAGTAAGTTGATTGCATAAGTAAATGCAGAGAACTTTTACTGGTGTTGCAGATCACTTGGGATGTTCTCAGAACATTAGATAAGACAGTCTGGGTTCATTAGTATTATCACCTAATTTATATCATGATATGTTTGATGCAAAATTACTCTTCATGTAGGAATATGGCAGACTAAATCCACTTTATGCTTCTTCCCTTTGGTTTGCTGAGGACTGCTCAGTAATCCATCTGTTAACAATCATGTTGGTAATGCAGGTTTTGGATTCATCTTAGTCAACATCTGCTTCAATATCATCTATTTTACAGCATGTCTTAGCTTGCTGCATACTTCACTGCAAGATTAGTGCCTTTTCATTACTGATAATAGTTTTTTAACTGCCTAGTGCTTTCCCTGTTTGAGCTTAAAACAACTCCCCATCCCACTCAGTTAACAAGCTGTTCATGACACTGCTTTGAAAGGATTATAATTTTTCTTGAACAGTAATTGTCATGTAAAATATGCCACATAACACATAGAAATAGAATAATATGGTCAAGTCTTGTTGTTTCTGCAGTACAGATGATGCTATAGAATGTGCTCTTGTTCACCTGCCAAGTAACCAAAGGCAGGTGCTGGTGGACAGACATGGTGATGTTGATGTAGCTCTGTAATTGAAGCATAGTACTGCTGCAGTTCTAAAGAAGAACAGCTTCTTCTAAACAGGCTTTGATGCTTTTGTATTGAGAACAGCATCAATAGTACTGCTACAGTTTAACTGGACTGTAGACTGAGTTAGCAATAAGGTGTGTTTGTACCTGGCACACTGAAAAAGCGCTCGGGCTCCTCATGGATTTGAAGCAAGGGTAGAATATCCCAAGGTGCCTGGGTAGTCAGGCATAAATGCATGTGAAAAACCAGGAAAATTTATACTTTGTCACTGAGAAACTGTGAAAATTGTATGATAAAGCTGTAGAAGACCAGAATCTGTGGTGTAATCCTCAGAGAGTCCAGGTGGGGTTATAACCTTGTAAATGCAACCAGATTTTCTTAATCTCTTAATCAGGAGCACGACAAACTGGATCCATCAAGCACATTTATTTTAATCACAGATTTATTCCAGCACACAGACTTCTTGTGAGTGCTGTAGATAATGATCACTTCTCAGATAGGATCAAGCAGGTGCTGGTGTTAAATACTTCCCTTAGTACTGAACTATTCATATGCATAAATCTTCATCCAGCTGAGGCCTCAGGCCCTCATCTTTCTGGCTGTTCCTTGGGGAATTGACTGCAATATCAAAGCTCCAGATACCAGGAGAGGAATGGAAGGAATATAGGAAACAGCAGGCAAAAGGCAGAGGAGCATGTTTGCAGTTGTGTCTTAAAACTAGGAAACATTTGTTTCATAGTTTAAAGCTCATTATTTCCTACTCTATTTGCATGTATGTGTGTGGCACAACACTTATTTACTTCTGTTTGTACATAATATAGGAGTCTTCTCACTTTGATTTCAAGTTACAGTTCTTAATATGTTATTACATGACACGACTCTCTGAATATCTCATTTCTCTCTCTTACCTGTGTCAGCTCTATCCTCGTGGTATGCATGCTTACATATATTTAGGAAAGTATTTAAATACTGTTTTCTTATTTAAAAATAGTATATGTTTTATCTTTTCTCTTTAAAATTTGATTTCTCTTATTGAAATATCTGCATTCTATTTTCATGCAAATTAAACATTTGATATCTTTACTTCCAATATTTTCTCAACTGCCTTTCTTATGAACTGCTCTAGACTTGTTTAACTAGTTCTACTTGTTAATGTCTTTGTAATTGATTTTTCCTTTCAAAGAATCGTTTCTCCAGATAGCAGTGCACCCTGTGGCTAGGCGGGGGCATGTGCCTTGTCTGCTTTTTAGTGTTCTGTGAAAATCTTTGTGGTGTTACAATACCTGCCAAGGGGGGGGAGGCTGGGAAGTGCGTGCAGAGAATTCATACAAATCTGTTTGATGCTGTGTTGTATTCAGCCCCATATTTGACCATGAGATGCTGTTTTGAGGACAGATTCCTCTTGTATACCTGGCCAGCTCAAGGGCTCTCACAGGTAAGCGTGTACCCTGTATCACCTTGATTAGGGCACTGGCTTTTACACTGGCAAAAGAGATCCTGCCCTGCAGTGTTCTGATCCTGCTGTGGCCCCATTTGCATCCACTGTTTTCAGGGAAAAATAACAGTTTGATGGAGATGGAAAATATCAGAAAACGTTTAAAAATTCTGGCAAATAACTACAAGTTCAGGATTCTTTTTCTGCCTTTTTAAAAAAAAACAGCTACTCTGGTTATACATTGACAGTGAAAATAGTTTAAAGGCAAACTGGCACACTGTAGTGCAGGTAAATTTACAGGAAGAGAGAGTCTTAAAATGATTCTTCAGATATGATTTGAATGGCAATAGCATGAGCAAGCTACAGTCTTGGGTTTTGCCTCAGGCTTTTTCATACATGTGTAGGCACGTGGCTCACTGGTGTCTCTTTATGGGAGTGCCTCCTTCCAGCATATCCTGGAATCCCTGAACATCCCTGTCAACACCTGACTGCGGTAACTTCTTTGTCCCTGACAGCCTGAGAGGTTTGATTTCAGTCTCAGTCACTCTTTGGTCACCTTAGCTGATGGGATTCTTATAGATTTAAGAGAACTGAGTCTGCAGATAAGCCAAATGACTCTGCATTTTTTAACCCTTCTTTTTAATAGGTCTTTCAGTAACTCCTCAAGGCTCCACTGTGCTGGGCTTTTGTGAGAGAGGAATTCCTCAGAGTATGGGCTATAGACAGACAGGCTTTACAAACCAGAGGTTACAGACCTTCATGTCTGTGAGAAACACAAAGGATGGGACAAAATTACTACTTCTCCTCTTTTTACAAAGAGATCAGGGAGAGGAAGTGATAAGCCAGATCTGATTCTTGAACATGGTTCTCTGGCATCTCTCTAGCGCCTTTGATCCCTGAACAGCTTTTTTCACAGCTTGTTGTCCTGTGCACAGTGCCTGCCTGCCTCTGTCCTCTCCTGAGCAAGGGGCTGCCCAGCTGGAGTGACAGGAGAGCCACTTGACAGCATCAGAGACCTTCATTTAAAACCTTCATGTTTGGACCTTCATTCTGTCAATTAATTTTAAAAATGGTCTCCAAATCTGTATCAGGTATTACTGAGAGAAGACAGAGCGTGCTGCTGTCTGTCAGAAGATCTGGTGCCTTGGCAAGCTCTAGCACAGTCATCTTACCTTCATTCCCAGAAGCAGTAAGGAATAAAGACATTTAAAGCAAGGTGGCAAGAAAACACCAATAGTTTCATGCCATTACATTTTTGCTTTGTTTTACCTTCTTCATAGTCCACTTCCAATGGGATGATGTTTAATAAGTCCAAATGTCGGGTACTTCATTTTGGACACAACAATCCCATGCAGAGCTACAGGCTGGGGACAGAGTGGCTGGAGAGTAGTGAGGCAGAAAAGGACCTGGGAGTGCTGGTTGACAGGAAGCTCAACATGAGCCAGCAGTGTGCCCAGGTGGCCAAGAAGGCCAATGGCATTCTGGCCTGCATCAGGAATAGTGTGGTGAGCAGAACCAGAGAAGTTATCGTCCCCCTGTACTCGGCACTGGTCAGACCTCATCTGGAACATTGTGTACAGTTCTGGGCCCCCCAGTTTGGGAAAGATGTCAGGATACTGGAATGTGTTCAGAGGAGGGCAATGAAGATGGTGAAGGGGCTGGAGCACAAGCCCTGTGAGGAGCGACTGAGGGAGTTGGGGTTGTTTAGTCTGGAGAAAAGGAGGCTCAGGGGAGACCTCATTGCTCTCTACAGCTACCTGAAAGGAGGTTGTAGTCGGTCAGGGGTTGGTCTCTTCTCTCAGGTGACCAGTGACAGAACTAGAGGGCATGGACTCAAGCTTCGTCAGGGGAGGTTTAGGCTTGATGTGAGGAAGAAGTTCTTCACTGAAAGGGTGATTGGCCATTGGAATGCGTTGCCCAGGGAGGGGGTGGAGTCGCCGACCCTGGAGGTGTTTAAGGGGAGATTGGATGTGGCACTGAGTGCCATGGTCTAGATGATGGTTGGTGTTAGTGTTGGTGTTGGTGTTGGTGTTGGTGTTGGTGTTGGTGTTGGTGTTGGTGTTGGTGTTGGTGTTGGTGTTGGTGTTGGTGTTGGTGTTGGTGTTGGTGTTGGTGTTGGTGTTAGTGTTGGTGTTAGTGTTGGGTTATAGGTTGGACTTGATGATCTCAGAGGTCCTTTCCAACCTTGTCATACTGTGATACTGTGATACTGTGATACTTTTCAGCCAAAAAACACACTGCAGCCAATTGAAAGTCAGCATTTCAGTGCACACTTTGTATTTGGCCACTTTTTTAAGATACAAAGGACACACCTGTGAGATCCTGAGAGTCCTCTTGCCTGTGCTGCTATGGGCACAGCGTGTTCTTGGTGCTATGCAAAATTGCCCAGAGGGAAATCTAGAAGTCATAGAAATCATATATGCTAGCATGAAGTCTGAAGTTACACGTGCTGCGACATGGTTAGAATTGACTGAGTGTAACTATGAGTTTATTTGTGAAGGCAGACAAGCAAATGTGACACCTATGAAAATTAACTGTTAAAAGAACAATAGCTCATATCCTCCTCCTGTTTCAGTTTAGAGGAAGCTGCTTTTTACCTCAGTTTAGAGCAGAACTGAACCCAGCCTGTCTTTCTATGACCTCTGCTTTGGGGCACACACATAGCAAGGTGTTTCCCAGAAGCTTCTTTCTGGCTTCCAATAAAAAGCCAATGTATTCTGTGGCTTGCAGCAGAGACATGGAGTCTTGCCAGCAGGAATCTGCAGCTAAGAGTCACTTAGCTCGAGTCTTTGGTTTCCTAACAATTCTGTGTTCAGGGAGAGAATCATCAATAAGGGCAGCTGGAGTATTTATTTTCCTTGTTTTCTTTTATTCAACAGCCATTACTCTTCAGGTGGTTGCTGTCATTTCCATTTCAGAAGGGTTTGGTATGAGTACCGAGGTCCTTTCTCTGCCTGATGCAGCGAAAAGTGTAATTGCTATTAAACCTTTGTACAATGATCTACCCTATGTAAAGAAGCACTGACAGGACAGCTTTAAACTTGGCACAGCAAATTAATTCCTTCACTTTGCTCAGCTGGTTTGCTATTGGTCTTTTCTGTCTCTTTTTCTTTTTTATTGTTTCTTTTTCTTTGCAGATCTGGGTTTATTTTGAGATGTTTTGATAAAGCGTGGTAATGAGTACTCTCAGGCTGGTAGAGTTGCTTTGAATTTACATCAATACAGCACAGTTGCAAAGTGTAATGAAATCAACATTGTATGATTCACAAGGGAATGGAAGGAACAACAAAAATCATGGTGATACATCTATGGAGTGATGTTTGCACAAAGCAGCACTCCAGTGACAGAGATTGTCTTCCTCGTAGAAAAGGTGCAATTGAATTATTTTCTTTTATTACCCCTCCTTCACCCCCTGAATTAAACAGTGTAATCCAGACTTCCCAGTTGTCCCAGTCAGTGTACATGTTCCTCTGGGTGAATGGGACATTGATTTATCTTATTGGATGAGTGTAAGATTAATAAGAAGCATTAATTATTCATGCTTATTAGTAATGCTTATTAATTAAACCTTAATCATTAATTATTAAATTAAAGTGGTCTTGTAAGCAAGAGTGGAAGCCTCAGCCTAGGTTGTCTTGAAAAGCTCTTCTGTGTCTATCTCATGTTATCCAGCTTTACATGGCTCACCTTTACAAATCTCACGTATGTTCACTAGTAAAGGAAAGAAATGATATCCAACAGCACTGTAAGTTAAAACTGTTATAAAGCAATGTGAAACTTTGGGAAAGTTTTATTGGTGACCTTTTGTGTAATTATCAGTCTCTATAATTGCAAAGACTGTGACAGTTTAGACTTCCACAGGTGCTGTAGCTTTCGTAGTTAATCTTGAAAAGTGCGGAAGGAATGAAAATAAGACTAAATATTCAAAGCAATTGTTGCACCTGTTTGATCTCTGTGCCTGCTTCCAGCATCCCTTTGTTCAAATGAAGAATCTGCACCAGTTTAACTAAAGCCAGCTTAAAAAAACAATTCACTTAATAGCATAGGTACTTTTGATGGAATGACACTTGTTTGAAACTGGCTCCGTTGTGTTAGTAGGAGTTTGTGTCTTGCAGGTGTGAGCTAGCCTGATACATTCTGTTTCACCTTACACAACAAGATCTGTTCACCTTGTTACACTGGTTGGGCTGGACTGATATAAAATCACAGCTTGACTCAGTCTGACATGATTTGTATGTAGACAAGTATCAGTTCACACCAGTTTACTGGAATGGGTAAATACTTGACTTGTGTTTATATTGCACTACCCATGCAGTAATTATGCACTTTATAATATGAAGGCAGTTGTGAAAGTGTGACCCCATTCTGAACCAAGAATGTGTTTCTCTGGTAGATTATCTCTGTCAGAAATTTGTTAATTTATGTTCTTTTAATTTGGAAGATAGTCGTGGCGTTAATATATTTGGATTTGAAATGTAATTAAAGGCAACACAGCTCCTCAAGTTGGTGTTTGTTCACTCACACACTTTCCAATGAAGGCTGCTTTCAGAAATAAGGCAGAGGTGACCTATGAATGTAAACCCCTGGGACTCACTCACTGTCTTAGGTATAATATTATACTTCTGTGACTCCTACCATCCCAGGCTGGCAACCTTATGACCCCTATTTGTTCTTACAGTAGGGTGAGGCCAACAGTGCTGTTACACCTAGTTCACAGTCAGGGACACTCAACACACAGAGAAGCTAAACCATTCAGATGATAACCTGATTTTAAGCTGATGATAGGTTTCAGCCTTAGAGACTTAGCTGGACTTCCCCATCTGCCTTCAGTCCCTTAGAGTTAAGGGCGCCCCATCCAAAGAGCCCAGATATCTGTTGTGGAGCAAGGGTTGGAACCTGGGTTGTCTAAATCCTAAATTAATGTCCTGTCCCTAATTATACTGGCTGGAATCTCTTATTGTCTTAGTCACAATATAGAGTTGCCTTATTGCACCATTGCATGATGGCTGAGCAAATATCCTCTATCATGCAGTTGGTGTGGGGAGGATTGGTGCAGGCAGAGCCCAAAATATTTACTGTCTGGGGATGTGAAATCCCTTTAAGGAGACAAGCCTGGCTCCTAGCTTGGGGTTTTGAGACCCTGAGCAGCTCACAATGTACACGTCCAGTCAGCTGGCTGGACTTCAGTCAGAAACTTTTAAATATGCTACTTGTAAAAGTATTTCTCTTATCCTTTAATTCCCTGTTCTGTCCTCACTGGTAACTGTAAAAGGTCACCTCTGCCACTGAGAAGCCTCTTGTGTATTGCGTATATCCAAAGGGAAAATCTTGCAAACACAGATTGTCCAGAGAATTTGTGGCTGCCCCATCCCTGGAGGTGTTCAAGGCCAGGTTGGGTGGGGCTTTGAGCCCCCTGATCCAGTGGGAGGTGTCCCTGCCCATGGCAGGGGGGTGGAACTGGATGGGCTTTAAGGTCCCATCTAACCCAAACCATTCCATGATTCTATGGTTTTAATTCCTTACACAAGAACAGAAGTCAATTACTCAGTCTTGACCTACAATGCCAAATGGAGGCCAGTGAGACAAGGACCATAATTAGCTTCACTTAAGAGATCAGGCTGGAAATAGCACCTAGCAGGGCCTGCATTCATTTAAATGGCTGTAAGGCAGAAATAGAAAGAAGTTGCATCATTGGACTAATCTTGAAAACATTGATTTCCTCTCTGGTAAAGAGCAAACACTTGTGTTTCACATCAATACCAGAAGGTCTGGAACCTGGCGTGGAGAACATGTTAGGGTGTCCTCCACATGTGAGTTCAAGAGAGTGGAATGTTACAGGTGCAGGTTTCACACTGGATTGATAAATTCTAGAGAGCATTTGCCTGGATCCTTGAGCCAGTTCCTCACTTGGGCAATTTTAAAAGTCCATTCTGTTACCTTTTCTTTAGTTGGCATCAGGCTCATCTCAGGCTGCCTCCATCTGAGAAGGGATTTTCCTCATAATAATTTAATTTGCTAGGGCTTGTCTCTGTGTTTGTCTCTTATTTTCTTTCTTCTTCTCTCACTGCATGAACTATGTGTTTCCTTGGTTACAAGTTAATAGTTAATAGTCGTGTTTGGCAGAACAAAAACTTCCACTCCAGAAATGGAATTGCATTGCAGACTGTTAGATGAGGTTCACTCAAGGCAAGGTGTTCACTGGGCTCTTATTTAAATGGAGTTGCTAATGGAAATACTGGTTGGCATTGCCAACTGCATTCTGTTCACCACTATGGGCTCAATAACTGCTGAAGGGAAACAGTTGAAATGAGGCTGCTGGAGGAGGAGGTGTTAAAACTTCAAGCTTGAGTAGAAGAATTTATTCATTTTCTTTGAAGACTGGGGAGGGAAGAACAAAATAGCAGCTGCTGTATTATTTTGGCTGGCTTTACAGCAGCAATTAAGGCTTGGAATATTTGTTATCCTCTATTCTGGGTGCTGTTATTCCCCTAATGACTTTTTTATTATTAATCTTGTATTTATATAATGCAAAATGATAGCAGTGTTTCTTCACTGAGGCATTTATAAAGGCAAATAATACAGAAGGACTTAATGAAGTGCTCCAGAGGCCTGGATCACCTCCTGTACGAGGACAGGCTGAGAGACTTTGGCTTATTTAGCCTGGAGAGGGGCTGCAGGGTGACCTCACAGCAGCCTTCCAGTGCTGGAAGAGTCTACAGTACTGTGAAGGTGGGGAGGCCCTGGCAGAGGTTGCCCAGAGCAGTGGTGGCTGCCCCATCCCTGGAGGTGTTCAAGGACAGGTTGGATGGGGCTTTGAGCAACTTGATGCGGTAGATGTCCCTGCCCATGGCAGGGGCTTGGAACTGGATGGGATTTAGGGTCCTTTCCAACCCAAACCATTCTGTGATTCAATGATTTTATGAAGCGATGGGGCTTTTTCCTTAGAAATTCATTGAAGAAGTGGAGGAAACCGGTGCAGTAAATATGAGCAAGATATCTTTAATGTTGCTGCATAAGCAGTAACCTGAAAAAAAAAAGGTAATCCTGGCTGGGGAGATGTAAGGAACTGATGAGGAAGGGAAAAGAGCTCCAGAATACAGAGATAAAATAATGAAGGTGATGCCTGGTGACAGCAAGAGTGATGTAGATGTGTCAGCCCTCAATCCTTTGCAGGCCAGGAAAAGCAAGACAGGAATGGTATAAAGCCAGAGGCATGAGTAGAGAGGTAAGTTTTTTCTGGGGTTTGCTGATGAGCATCACTAGTTTGAGAACAATATTACAAGGCAGACAACTTTCTACTGCTAGGATGGGATGTGGGAGGGAGACTTGAAAGAATATAGGTTTGTTTGGGAACATTCTGGGTAATACTTCCCACTTCAAACAGTACAGCTGAGACTTTCTCTTCCTTTAGCTTACACCCATGCATTTCTATTGAGGCCTCAAGCTGCCACAAGACACATCTTAAGAGAAAGTTAAACATCTTTTACAGAAGCCAAATGTGGAGCCATAAAACTTTTATTACAGCAATGAAATATACAATAAAGTAGACACAAACCTTTCCTGTTCCTGCCCAGGTTTTCTATTCAGGGCTGTGGGATAGCTGATCCATTACCAATACTCAGAGTTTTGTCTCCCTGACTATATTGCTGATGCTTTGGTCATTTCTGTCTGCTCATAAGATCTCTAATTTGCGTGCAGAACTGTTTCTGCTGGAATTAACAGGAGCAGAGACAAGTAACATTGATATTTTTCTCTTCAGATGTGCTTTCCATTTGTTAGGTATGTGCTGTATCAGGGTGTGCTTGTAGTTTATATTTAATATAGTCATTTGCATACAAAGTTAGGCTGCCTCGTTCATCTGTTTTCCAAAAAATGATTTGAAATTCCTTTTCTTTATTTATTTTTCTCGGATTGTATGCTTTCTTGAATTAAATTAGCCCCCTTCTTGTTGCCTTGTGTGCTTATTGAATAGTTTGCACACACTCATGTTCTTGGAAATTAAAACTTAGGATTCTGAAACACTGTGGCACTGAAACTGTGGAGATAGTTTTTCTTTGTCTTTCTGTGGTAGCTTCAGTGAAAAGAGGTAGGTGTGGATGTGAATGGTTTAAACTACTGGTTTAGGAAAAGACTATATTAAAAAAAATGGTGGTGACTTTTTAGATGAGCATAAAATATGAACAGATACATTTGTATCATGAGAACACAGGTTTATGTACAGAAGAATATATTCCTTTTGTCTGGATTTAAATCCTATTTCTTTTCCTTTACAGTGGCCCATCCTCAGGAGCCTCACCACCCCTCTGAAAAGCCAGTCATCCACTGCCATAAATGTGGGGAGCCATGTAAAGGTGAAGTTCTCCGTGTTCAGGCAAGACACTTTCACATCAAATGCTTCACCTGCAAAGGTAAAACTTTCTTATTCATCTGTTGAAATTGAGTCAGTTGGTGCAAATGTACCTTGAAGCAGTGCTGAGAGGTCACACAGCCTGTGATCGGCCGACGATATTCTCATTGCTCAGCATCTGAAGGATTTGTGGGTGGAGAGGGTTAAGAATAGGGGGTGAAATGCCTGAATTGCATATGTACAAGTGGCAAAGTGATCAGCACCACACAGAACAAATCCAATGTGCAAATATTGTAATAGAAAATAAAGCTTATATGAGACATTTTACTTTATTGGGAAGGGGGAATAAATTTGACACCACTAGAAAACTCAAACTAGCACATTCTGCTCTGAATACTTATGTGTTCATTCTTTTTCTTTTCTACTGTTCAAGCCACACCATAGATAATTATACCTGAAAGAGATGGGGGGGGGGAAATCTTAACTCTTTTTAATATTATTTTCAGTTTTATCTGCATTGAACAGTTCTCAGCCAATTTCACATATTTCCCAAACAGTGAATTAGGCCATAATTAGAGTCTGGCTGCTTTGGTGAATTTTTGTTTTCTGTTTATTTGGGAAATGATGGAACAACACTAAACATCCAAGATGGAGAATCACACGACATAGGAAGAGAAAGTATTGCCCTTAGCAGCCACTCAGAAATCCAGTGTAAATAGTTCTCCTGGTTTCAAATATTGTGTTGCGTGTTCTTCGTGTTATTTCCATATGTGGGGCGTGGGTATGCTGAGATTGTAGAGTGTGATGGGATGAAGAGAAATACAGCATAGGAAAGGTTATGAAATTTCTGTATTTTTTTAGTTCTAAGTGATTTTTCAAGGATTTGGATAAGCTTGGACTGTTTAAAAAGAACTATTAATAGCAACCACTGCCTTTCATTAGGGCTGGTTATGAAAATTAAGCTCTTTCAACTGAACTCATTGCTGAAAGTGAGTACCTGCATTCAAAAAAACCCCCACCAAGCCACCCCTCCATGGATGCTGATATCCAAGAGAAAGATGCAAGGTGGTCACAGGAAGAATTATGTGTCCTGGGCAAGGGGGAGCCTTCGCCCCATGTTTTGGGAGAGGTGCATTCAGTGCGGAGGACGGTTACAAAAGGGAAGGCAGCAGGGGATAAGGGATATCTCTAGCAGCTGTGCTGACACCACGACCCACAGGAAAAGCTGAGCTGGAGCTTTTAAGCTGAGTGGCTGAAAATTAATGAATGAATGAATCTTAACTTGCTTTTCTTGTGGCTGGATTTTGTGCTGGTTCAAGGAATAGCAGTACGTGTGCTCACATACGTGTGTGTATCTGTACATAATTGTGTGTATGAGTACACACAGATGTGCACACACACTTGCTGGACCTTCAGTCTCTGGGGCTGGGCCTCCTCTGTCTCTGTGTAGGCCTCCCACTCGTCTCCACTCTCTGGGCATCCCCTCCATGGATTCTCAGGGCATCCCACTCTGTCCAGCCTCCCTGGTTCTCCTTTGCGCTTCCCACCGCCTGTTGGCCTCCCTGGCTCTCCAGGGCTTCACTTCCACAGGACCTTATTCCCTGAGCCTCCCATGGTTTCAGGCATCCCTCTGTGAACCTCCCTCACTTTCTGACTCCCTCTCATTTCGTCTTCTATGCTTTTGGGGCTCCCCTGACTCTCGAGGCCTTTGTCTCCATTCCGAGACTTTCTAGACCTCCCACTTCTACGAAGGTCTCCCATTTTCTGGAGGTTCATTCGCCTGGGGACTCCACTTGGGAGAGCTTTGAGCTTCATTGACTCTCTTGTTCTCAGCCTCTGAGGGCTTTGAGTCTCTGGGCTCCCAATGCTTTGGAAGCCTCTCACAATTTTTGGCCACCCCGACTCTTCTAGAGCCTCCCACTTTTATTGGCTTCCCATGCTTTCAAGCATCCTACATTTTTGGGGGCTCTGCCTCGCCCTTCTCCTCCTCAGTGGGCTTCCTACACACATGCTTTTGGCTCTGCCCCTCACTGAGCCTCCACTTTGAGCCTTGCCCTCTATATTTGTGTTTTATTTGTCTGAAAGCTGTGAGGAAGCTGCAGGGCAAGCAGACAGGCTCCTGGCAGAGCTTTGTCTCCTCTGAGCCCTAGTGCTGCAAAGGAATTCTAAGGCTTTGGGTTGTGGAGCTGCCTTGGGAATGAGAAGAGCCTTGCCCTCTGCTCAGAGTAAGGACCTGAGGGGCTTTCAGCAGCTCCAACTCATGCACTGAGCCCTCGGTGACCACAACAAGGACACGCTGTGGTTTTTCATAAAATATATTTAATGAAGCATTAAATAATCACAAAACTATTCTTTGTGCAGGCATCACCTTTGAAGATGGGTGTTCTGAAGCAGGAGTTAAACAGTTTCTGTTTAATGGACAACAATACAGAATGGGATGAATTAAGTAACCACAGTGAGTGGGAGAAATACACAGGTGAAAGAAGGAAAGGGTTGCTCAGGTGCAGCCACCATCTGCTGCCTTCAGTCCTACCACAGCGCAGCTTTAGTACAATGAAGGGGCTTCAGGCTTGAGGCTGGAGCTGGTGGAGAACATGGAGATAGATGCTGGAGTGAACCAGAGTAACTAAGTAAATAATATAGAGTAGCAGAATCTATACTATGGAGATTTTTGCTTCCTTTAAGCCTAAATCCCTGAGTTTCAGTTATATTTTTCATGTCCCAAATGCAGGTGGAATAGTACAGTAGTGTGATTGCTATAACTCTGTTCTTCTTCTTCCTAAATAGATGGGATATAGCAGAAATGAGAAATATTTGGTTTCCTATGTTACTAAAAGTTTTTTAAAAAGTCACTTGAGTTATTTACATGAGAAAGGAATAGCTAGAATCTAAAAAATCCAGAGTTTGTGTTACCTGTGCTCTTTAGTTAACTGCAGCTCAAAAAATACTTAACTTTCTCCTAGACATTGGTGTCTTTCATTTGTGTCAGGTTGGAATGGTATCAGCCCATCGTGGAAGACAAGAGTAATGCATCTGTCTTCGTTTTACAGCTACTGAATTTCAAGCAGTACTTGGTGTTACATAAACCTTAAGCAGTTCAAAAGCAGCAGCAACAAGTTGTGATCTTGTTTCTATCCATAGCGAGTAGTGGTCTTTTTATATACAGAAGACGCTGGATTAGGGTATTTCCAGCAGGAGACCTGTTGAGACCCTTTGAGACGTGAAGCAGAATTCAGGCCAGGCAGCAAACAGCGTGCCTAGGACCTCCCAATAAATCAAGGGGCAGCTGGAACAGGGCTCTGGGATTATTCTCCCAGGTTTATCTTGCTGATTTTGAGGGACTAATTTCTTCCTTTACAATATTTTTGGTTGTTTACTTGTATGCTGCTTTTGTGCTTGGACTCTTCTCTTGCAAGGCTAGGTTTGCTGAGACACTCATTTTTTTTCTCCCCTATCTAAATTCATTGTTGCTTCTGTTTATGGAGATATTTCCAAGCTGATGACAGTTTAGCATTCTGTAATATTACTGATCTCATGACTGCTTGCACAAAGATCACCAGAGAGCTATAGGAATCTCTCTGTCCGAAGAAAATGAAACTATTATTTTCATCATTAGCTTCTTAAGGAAACTTTGGCCTTGTGGAAGGTGTCTGGTTGTATCAGTTTGCTTATTGTTTGGAGAGGGGGGTGACAGTGTGGCTTCTGCCTGTTTGTAGTATCTCCACATCCCAATTTGAACCGAGAGGGCCAGAGATGAATCTTAGAGACTTCTCTCTTACTGCTCATTCAGTCTCTGCCTTATTAGCTGGGTGTCGTCTTTTTTAATGTTGATTTGTCTTTCACCGAGAGGGTGAAGGAGGGTGTGTGTGAGGTTGCTCCAAGTCCATTTTGAATCTTTTACCTGAGCTGCAGAGCATGTTTATTGTTGGTCTCTCCTGTTTAAGTGAATGCACTTTTTGTTTAAACCTTATGGTTATTTACTTATATTGCATGTTGTCTGACCATATGGTTCTTACAAGTGGGACACAGCTGTTCAAGTAAACACTTTTCTCCTCTTAATCTAATGGGTTTTTAATATGACATGACTGTGACTCTACAGGAGGTGGAGTTAGACCCCCTCAGCTTTTACAGTGTGTTGTTAGCCAGAAGACAGAACAGCTGATGCTGGGACCAGAACGTATCAGAGAGCTAAGCCACCTGTAGATGCAGCTTTCTCCTTTCTTTATACTGGAGTCTACTCTTGAGACTCCAACTCATACATGTACAGTGTGAAAGACTTGAACAAGTGCATACTTGTCTGACTGCTCTCATACCTCCTGAAAATGGTTACAATTTTACCCATAGGATTATTCTAATAGTCTAGTGAAGATGTGGAAAAAATCCATTTCCTTAAGCTGTCTCACTGGTTATATACTAGCAGGGTTTCAGGGTGAACCTGTTCTTATTTTGCTCTGTTTGGGATCCCTTTTCATAGAATCATAGAATAGTTTCAGTTGGAAAAGACTTTTAAAGTCATTGAGTCCAACCAACAATCCAGTCCTGCTCCACTAGACCATATCCCCAAGTACAATAGCTACTTGTCTTTTAAACACCTCTGGGGATGGTGACTCAACCACCTCCCTGGGCAGCCTCTGCCAGTGCTTGACAACCCTTTAAGTGAAGAAATTCCTCCTTATATCCAACCTAAATCTCTCCTGGCGCATCTTGAGGCCATTTCCCCTTGTCCTGTCACTGGCTTCCAGGGAGAAGAGATCAACATGCACCTTGCTGCAGCCTCCTTTCTGGGAGCTGTAGAGAGTGATAAGGCCTTCCCTCAGCCTCCTTTTCTCCAGACTAAACAACCCCAGCTTCCTCAGCTGCTGCTCATAAGACTTGTGCTCTCAGCCCTTCACCAGCTTTTTGTTGTTGTTGCCATATGTGCTCTCACCTTTGTGTTTACATGGTACTGTCAAGAGTATTTGATATGATCACAATCCTGCTTCCCGTGGTCGTGTCAGAGACACACACGCACTCCGTGGTTGCTTAGCATGCCCGTCGGTGGAGGCTGTTGCACTGCAGGAACACGGTGATTTAAGCCTCCACGCTGCATCAGCCAGCTCAGGACACGCTCATGTGTCATGTAACACGATCAGAAAATTGTCTTCCACTGTAGTTTGGTGCTGCAACCATCTCTGGAATCTCTCTCAGAACAGAGTAACTACTTCCTGATAAGTAAAACCTCCACCGATTGACGTGTTCCTGTAGCCCCACGATAAGATGCACCAAGCTGTTACTCCCTGCCTGTTGAGCACCAAGTGTGTACGGCTGGTTTGTCCTATCTGCTTGGCCAGTTCTATTTGTGGCTTCAGATAAAAGCTAATAAAAAAGCAAAGAGCTGAAAATGGTGTGGCCTGTCCCCCAGGAGGTGAGCTCTGCTGACCTCCCGATAGGCAAAGAATCTCAGGCAGTCGGCAGCTGACTCGGAGCTGGAGTTAACAGGGGAGTGATGGACAGGGAAGGGATAAAGGACATTTGGAAGTGCAGCATCAGGAGCACTACTGAGAGCAGCTGTCTTTGGCTGTTTGATAACAAATGCACTTACCTTGCTAAGGAATTACACTGTTATGTGTTATAAATTTAAGTTTAATTGGATTCTGCATTATCTCCAATCAATAAATGAGTTTTAATTTCTAAGAGTATACTCTTACCATAGCAGATTGCTAATGGTTACCAGGCAATGGAAGCAGCAGGCCGAGAGGAGGAATGGTTAGATGAGGAAGCCGAGGGGAGAAAAGGCTGAGCTGGAGACCTCATTATTTTACTTTTTGTCTTTGATATGCATTAACATTAACAAGGATTAATTAATAGCTTAGAAAGAAGTAAAAACTTTTTCTTGTAAGACAGCTATGCCCGTGAATAACTTTGCAGGGAAGAGTCTTAGCTTTTCCAGAAATGTTTGTTACAGATGGAAATGTGGGAGGATTGGGCCCCAAATTACAATGTCATGAGCAGAAATTTTAATATCCCAATTTAAATTGTCATCTGATACAAATGATAATTTTCTGTCAGTGTCAGCTGATGGCAGTTCATTTTACCCTATTGCACGTACTAGGAGAGGAAACTTTGAGGCTGATAAAATTGTTATAATGAGACTATATTATAAGCCTGTGATTCATCTTCTGGGTTAGAAGGAAATGCTGGTTTCAGTACAGTGTATTGCTTAACAGAACAAGCTTTGAGCTTTCATAGTAACAATTAAAAGTTTAGATAGCTGTATTTCTGTTACATGTAGAGATAGTTTGCATTATCTTGACAAAGTAATGTAGTATTTGTGGTAGGATTATTTCAAAGTCTCTGTTTTCTTGATGTTGAATGTAAATTGGAAAACATAGCTTCCAAATGGTAGCATAAACTAAAGAAAAATAAACTCATAATTAAGCATTCCTGCCAGTAGAATATGGATGATGTCCTAAAGTTTTCAGGTCCTCACTATGTGGCATAAATGTCTGTGATTTGATTAGGCTCTGCCAGGTGGAAATGTTTCGCTGTGTATGAATGTTCTGCGTGCTCTAACGATCTCAGATATCAGAAGGCAATTACCAGCTAATATTCTTGCTAATTATAAGGCAAAGCCAAGTCCTGGCATACAAGAAGCATTCCAAAAACCCAGAGTATCCCACAGAGGAGAAGCTTTTAGCTTCTGTTAAAACTATTTACAAATGAGCATAAAGCAGTTTCTTCATTATGGAACATTATGTGCCGATTTTCCCTTTTGAGTAAGATGTCTTTGAAGCTTCTTTATGAAAGCCCACATCAATATATACTTCCTGAATCCTTTGTGGTATGTTTGTGTTCCAGGCATGGGGCTGTTTCTTTTATGTGATGACTTTTGCAAGGCTACGTCATCTGTAGTTCAATGAGCTTGATGGGGAAGGGGAAGGGTTCCTAAGTTTAAATTTTAGGATGCTCTGTAATATTTGACTTTGAACTGGATCTTCCTCTGTTGAAGGACTGGGAAGAAGTTCAGGTCGTGTAAGCAGACACTGTATCAACAAGCTGGAATAAGTTTTAAATCATTAGTTCTTTGACTTTTGATCTGTCATCAGATTCCTTCAGGGGCAGCAGGAGGAGGCTGCAGACTGGCTGCTGGGTGGTTGCTGCTATTAATAGTTGGGTGTCAGTGGGTGGGAAGTTTAACTGTGAGGACATTCTTGTAGTAGATACCCAGTGCCCTGCTTGAAAAAAAAATCTCTGCATTTCCACGAGTACTTCTGTAACAGAGACTGATCTGTGGACACAGTAATGTAGCTGGTGAATAGAATGTGCTCCTTCCTGAACATGAGGAAATTATATGAGGTCCCTTGAAGCTCTGAGACACTGAATCCAAGAGCCTTCAGTATATAAAAGCTCTACAGGCTTGTAATTCTCTTCCAGTACTCTATGGTTCTGCTTGCCAGCTTGTAAACTCTCCTTTTCAGCTTGGTTATTGAAACAGCCTTTGGCATTATTAAGTCTTTTGCTTTTTCTTAAGAGTATTTGTATTGCCATTTTTTTCCAAACCTGGGTTTCACTTAAAGAAAATGGCATCTATAGTCATTAAAATACAAAACATTGGAAAAAATGAACCTGAAATGCTTAACAGCAAACTACAAATAAACAGGACATAAAAGTTCTAATATTCTAGTTTGGATGGTCAGGACTTTTGGGGATCTGACTCAGGATCTTGAAGGTTTACAACTCTGCATCCTTTATCCATGGTAGAAAGTCCCATGGAAGGGAATGAGGGAGAGAATGTTGAGATTTTAAGGGTGAAAATGAAAGATGAGTGCTTGTTGCTGATGAGGTCAGTGCACAAATCAAGTGAAAACGTGGAAGAGGGGGCAATGCTGTCATCCATGTGCACAGGGAGACCTAATGAGGGACAGTGAGAAGATGTTTGAGCACGCACATCAGGTTTGAGCAGAGTTTAGAAAGCAGTTTCATCCCATTCTGAGGTAGATCCTTGTTTTTCTCTTGGGGTTTTAATGCTATTAGTGGCAATTGGCTGACACTGATCTCAGTTTAGTTGAGCCTGAGGTCTCTCTCAGTGACCAAACATTTGACGGGAAATGAAATTAATTGCACTGCTTGGCTGATGTTGATGAATGCTGACAGATGCCATGTCAGATTTTAATAAGCTACTGGATCCCTTTGAAAGTAGAGGGCCAACAGGATGCTTTACAGGTGCTTTGAGTGGGGCAGAGCATCCTTATGAGAGTATGAGAAGTTGCTTAGGTTTGATTTCAATGTATCCTTCATAAGTCCGTGGAGGCAGATTTGGTTTTGTTCTGTTCTTAATCCTTGGTTTGCTTATTTATTATCATTTTGGAGACATCTCTCATCTGGATAGTTACAGCCAAGCTATCCCAGGCTAAACTTTGACATTTTCCCACTGATTGCATTTTCTTCAAGGTTCATTTCCCACAGACCCGTAAATGACTTTGATCTCCTACTAGTGCTTAGTTTAATGTGAAAGGTGTTTTAAATGGTTGAATGATTCTTGCCATTGTTTCCATCCTGGTGCACAAAAAATTGATAATTCAGTTGGGAAGCTGTCACAGTGCTACTTTATATATGGCTGTTGTTTGCTGTTGAGCTCAGGTACTAGCTATTGTCTGTTAGATTCTGCTATAAATGAAATATATGCATGTCAGGTCTAGGCAGGAAAGTTTTCCCTGCTCAGTATTGTTTGTGTGTCCAGTGTTAAGGAGAAAACCAAAGGAAGCTGACCTTGCAGTAAAGGCAGTGTCCTGGCACTGATTGGGAAGCTGATTAAGTTAAGACTCTGAGCTCATCACTAGTGGTTTCAGTGGAGTGAATGCTTGCATTAAATGCTGAGGAGTTTCAGCCAGGTACCCCCCTGAGAATTACTTGTGCCATAATGACAGTGGCACTCAGGGAGCCTTGCAGGGAGGACGTTTGAAATGGAAGGTCATGTGAATAGGAGAAAGGCCTGGCTGGAGGATGCTTCTCATGAGGTTCTCAGACCATTTTGGAGGAAGAGTGGAGAAATGCAGTGTTATTTGCTGCTCAGGAGGTGTTTCAGCTGCTAAACCTTTCTTTCAGCTCGTGACAAGGTGACAAAGCAGATTTTAACATCACCTGTACTTGTTCTGTGTATATAAAGCTCTTTTGACTCCCCAGCGTGTTCCTAGAGTCAATCTGTTGAAATGAGAAGAGATTCCAGAACCACTGGGAATGTTGGACACAGTTCCAAATACCTTGGATCAAAATGTGTCTCTCCTCAGTGTATGGCAGAAAAAATGGCAGGAGTGTGACAAACAGCCACCAGGAACTTTGTTACAGCTCTTGTAAAAAGCTTTATGCAATTCCTTAGTGGTGCCTTGTAATCCTCCTGCAGTGGCAGCGCTGCCTTTTGAGATTTACCGCTCTCGTTGTCTTCTGATGACCCTTTGACATACAGCCATTCTTTAAATGACTGAAAGAACTGGAGGTTACGCCATCAAGAAAAGTGTCGATAAGAGGAATGAAATGAAGGCAGAGACTTAGCTCATTTGAAATATGGAAACTTTAAACTTTAATAAGAACACAAACCTTGCTTTCATCAATACGGGGTTTGTTAAGCTCTCTTAGGCAAAAAAAAAAGAAGAGAGATATTTTTCCTGTGTATTTATTTAGATGTAGATGATAAACTGAAACATTTCCAAATTCCTTTCTGCCTTCAAACAAGAAATCCATTATGTCCTAAGAAATAAATGTTGTATGAATACTTCCCTTCTTGAGAACAGCGTCGTTATTCTGTAAAGCTTAGAAATACAAGAAAGAAATGAAACCCCAACAGGAAATTGAATTTGCACCTTATTTGATGGATGGTGGCAAAGCAGATCATTAGACTTTCCTTAGTGAATGGCATTCACTTATGCAAACTGAGAGCCTGAGCTCGTCGAGGCTGCTTGTGTGGGTTTGTTTTTTCAGGTTGGAAACAAGTTTTACTTAGGGCATGGCTTTTCAGCTCTCGCTGACAATGACTCTATGGAAATCCTACATAATGCTCAGTAGGATCAAATCTCACTTCCATTTACTTTGAAAAGATCTGATCTCTTCATTTTCATCATATCCGTTAAAGCTTGGAAGTGACTCAGCTTAAGAACGATCCAAATGCCTTGGAGATCACAGACAAATGGATTTCTCAGCTATGTTTTGTCATAATAGCCCAGGCTTGTGTACACAGAGCCTGCATCTTTGAGAGCTGATGGCATCTCCAATCTTTTTGTGCTCCAAGGATGCAGAATAGCAACTCCAGAGAGTAGTTCAAGAAAGAAAAATCTCTTGTGACTGTGTTTTCCATACAGTGTGAGGCAGGAATGTATCCCAGTTTATTCGATTTACAAGAAAGGCAGAATAATCTGTTTGGAATATGAAATACTTTGAGAGAAAGGCTGAGTTTCTCCATTATCTGTTGAAGATGATGGTTTTCTTTTTTTTTTAATTTAAAGAAAAATGCTGATGTTTTTCTCTGTGCTTGTGGTGCCTCAGGGAATAAAAGTGCTCTCCAGTGTCTCATGTTTCAGAATGGATATTCTGGTCACATAAAATGGAATTTCTTCCATCATATCGAGCAGGAAGGGTTCTTGGGGAAAGTTTATTCTCCTGTAGAACTATTTCCATGTGATGGATGTTTTCAGGATACCTCTGGGTTTTTGCCTCAAACATGATTTGCGCAGCTCTATTGGCTCTGCTGATTAATTTTCTCAAAGTTGTTTTTCCTATCAGCATGAGAAAACCCTAAAGAACATAATTTGATGCTTCATGTTAGCTGTCATCATTTTGGTATTCGTTTTTCTTTTACATGCTATTTTTATCACAGTAATTGCCTAGAACACACTATTGGGATTTATTATACGAATGCAGTGGTCACAGCTGGTTTCTCTTTGCTGCTGCTGTTGTGGCACGAACGATGCTGGGCAGATGCTTTTTCTCTTTAATGAAAACAATCACAATTTATCCATCTTTCCTTCAATATTTCTACAGTGGTTATAAATTTATGTGCTAAGGCAATATGTTTAAGCTTGAGGGGATTTGTTGTCACAACCATGACTTCTGCACAGTTGCAAAAAGAGAAAAGGCTGTTTAAATCCCTTCCTTGTTTGCACACCACATTGTACACCAAGTATGGATACAGTCATGTTCATCCTTTCTGATTTGATCTCTGACTCAAAGTGAAAGCAGCCTGCTGGAACAGCATTTTTCCAACCCTGGCTGCTAACAGTCTGGGTGACCCTTGTTTCGCCCATGTAGCTTAAAGCTGTGATTAGTGAAGGGAACACATGTGCTAAATTGTCTGCAAAAATCCGTTGTAACGTGGGGTTCCCAGGACTTGTCTTTAATTCTTGCAGATTGGTGTGTGCTTCCTGCTGTGAGTATGCCAAAGATGATGAATCTGCTGGTGGTTCCCATCACAAGCAGTTCTGCTTGTGCCTGAATTCAGGACTTGCCAGTGAGAGAGAGTTTAACTCATTCTGAGTTACTGACAAAAAGGGTGAGAGATTGAGCGGCAAGTGGAAAGGAGCCTTCATAAAGAAAAGGGCAACAGATGGAGCTTCTTTTTAATAATAGTAATTACTGTCTTTAAAAGACAAATAATTTTATCCCCCATTTTTGCCACTAGGCTTGAATCCCTGTGGCCACGCAAAAGGAATAGAGCTTAATAATTGTGAGTGCATGAGCCCTTTCATTCAAAGTCTGTAGTGTTTTCAGCAAGCAATGATCTGCTGCAGATCCCTGTGTGATACATTGAAGCTGGATTTTGGAAAGAAGCTAGAACAGAAGTTGTCACGAAAGTAACTTTTGATCATCTGCCTTTATTGCTTCAGCAGGTAAAGGGAGCCGTAATGACCAAAGGAGTTTTTCAAGAGGTGACTCATTGGTAGAGCTGGGACCGTAGTAAAGAGCCAGAGAGTTCATATACACAGCTTCTTGGGCAGGTCCAGCAGCATGCTGAGTGCCTTCAGCTCAGATCTGAATTATATGTTGACTTGGACATTAAAGCTACAAGCTAAGCTACAAACTAAAGGAGGTTAGGAAGAAAATTTTGCATAGACAGATGAGTACTCCATGAAATTTAGAAGCTTCTGTACTGACCGCTCGATGACAATATTCCAGCTCATACCCTATAACCATAGGCTGAATATTGAAGTAATCCCTAACAAGTTTTAGACATTGAAGTAGAATTCTCAGTTACCCCATGATTTAACTGTAAGGATCCACCAAAGTTTACTGAGAAAATCAAGCCTATTGTAAGCAGTCTTAGATTTCACCTCTGTACCTCCAGGGGATAATGTCTAGGTGGTCTCCAACACAGACAGAGTCTAAGGCAAAGTGGTGATGTGGTGTAGAGGTCACAGTATTTTCTGCTTAATTGTTACATGATGTTATACTATCAATTAGAAAATAATATTTTTAAAGAAACAGAGATTAGTGGAGAAAAACAGAGGAATGAAAGAGGGTTTTTTTCTGGAGGAGTACCTGAAAACCAGCTTAGAGCATTTTGCAGCCTTAGAAATAGTGCTCTGTAATTCAACTAAGTCACCGATAATTGAGTTTGGGCCGCTTGTGGTTTTAATGCCACCATGAAATGTAATTTATTTGCACATGAAATATTAACACTGTTCCATGCAGAAAAGTGAAGCTGGAAGAATGCTAGTGCTGATACTGCTTTAATTCTAAGTTGCATTTTAGTGCATTCTGTTTATTATTATTCTATTAATTATTGTTACAGTAACACTCATTAGACCTCTGGGGCTTGGCAACAGGCAAACAGAATTTGCAGCCCGTGCCCTGAACACCTCACAATTTTAATTTTCAAGCAGGTAGCTAATAGGATATTATAATGGGGAAGAGAATGAATATTGTGCACAATATCATGCTTTGAATTTGTTGCAGAGAGATGAATTGAACCCCATTCCCCTTATAATCTTTCTGTATTTCATATCTTAATTTTTCAAGGACTCTCTAACTGCAGGGACCTGGAATGTGGCTTATTTATTTTTCCTTAATAATCAGAATTTCTGCTATTCAATATTTCTGATATTTGATCTGAATATAATTGAATGTTATGAAGAGGGATGAGATGGAATTGCTTGCAGGGTAAGAGTTAAGCTGCCACCCTGGCCTGCTGTGAGTGGTTTCTCTTACTGAATTACACAGATACAGCAATATACAGAGGAGCAGTCAGGCTGACTGAAACCAAAGTGCCTGGAAGCTGCCATGAATGTATTTTTTTAGGAATTCATCTAGCAGCTCCTATTTATGCTTTCTCACTGAGGTGAACAAAGAGGACTTGTCAAGGCTCACTAGTAGTATTTTTGCTGCTACTGTGGGATGTTAAATAGGTAGGTTAAAGTCCTTTGTTCAAGCCAAGCTAAACCCGAAGTATGAAATTCAGTCTCCTGTCTCCCATGGCACTTTCTCTTCATAGGGGTTGGCTGTTACAGGATTTATTGTTTTCTGCTTCCTGTGTTGACCAGAAATGCCAATGTAGCACTATGAATATTTCCTTAAAGCAAAACAGGCACCTGGTTGTGATGTGTGTTGGTTTGGGTGAATAAGCATTTAACTGTGGAAAATTGCCAAGTCACAGAAATCCTTCACTGGTCCTTCACCCTTTTACTGATACAATTATTTTTCCCAATGAAGTTACTCATGACTTCAAGTCTATATCCAGTGTTGTTTATTTAATCCATGAAGTACAGGAGTATAGTATATAAAAGGCTAATGCAAGACCAATGCAGATTAAGCACTCAAAGGTATTAGAATTTCGTGGGACATTAATTTGTTCAGAATACATGTGGACAATACTCTTCCTATTGGCTTTATTCAGTACCCAATGTACTGTTGTATGATTTGGCTGCATACATCATGAAGTGTATATAGTGGACATGTTGCTTGATTTTTCATGCTTGATTGTCTTTTCACTACAGCTTTCTCCCAGTATTTATGTCTAAATTAATACTGTAAAATCACCCTGAACATTTCAAAGATCGTTACTATTTAAAGCAAAATGAAAAATATTGATGCAGCAAGGGTGGAGCCACTCAGTGTTATCTGGGGACTGGAGGAGTTAGTCTAAAATATAAAACATTTCTACAATATTCATTGTTTAAAAAAAGAATTTGCACCTTAAGAGCTTTTAGTCATTAAAGTAGAATTCTCAGTTACTCCATGATTTAATTGTAAGGATCCAACAAAGGTAAAAAAGAAGCTTCTTGAAATAAAGCACATGCTTGTAGGTAAAATGTAAATGCTTGTAGTAAAATCTGTCCTATTTATGGAATCATTTCTTTTCTTTTACTCATTTCCAGCCCCAGAAGTGAAAGCACATTGGTACAAATAGTTCTGGTAACTGGATGATGCGATGTAACTGAGGTATTAGCAAGGACCAAGTAGATGGAAGTTATGACTTCTCCAAGGAGAGTCTTTATTACAAGCTCTCTTGTAGCCAGAGAATACCAACCATCTGTGGGGATGACAAGGCATGCAGTGACAGGAGGAGAAAGCAAAAATCTGACAAAAGGGAGCATGACCACCAGGGTCATCTCAATTGCTGGCAGCACAGGCTGTTGCTGACACCCTTAGTAAGAATATATTTTTCCAACCTATCTGTGTGGGTTTTTTTCTTCCAGTGTGTGGCTGTGACTTGGCACAAGGAGGCTTTTTCATTAAGAATGGGGAATACCTTTGCACCTTGGATTACCAGCGCATGTACGGCACCCGCTGCAACGGCTGTGGGGAGTTCGTGGAAGGAGAAGTAGTGACAGCTCTGGGAAAGACTTACCATCCGAGCTGCTTTGCCTGTACTGTTTGCAAGTAAGTCATCCCTTTCATCTAACATGGCATGAACCCAGCACGAGGGGAACAGGGAGAAAGGTTTCACCATGAGACACGAGTCTCAAGGCTTATTTCTCTTTGGGAAGCATTTGCTTGGAGAAGATCTGCTGAAAGTCTGACTTCAAGCGTCTTCAAAATGACACTCACTTATTCAGAAGACACAGCTTCTCTCGTTACATATAGTTCCCTGTTCTCAGAAAGTAACTCTTACACATAAAGTGATTAAATATCAGGCTTACACATTGAGATAATGGACATGGGTTGAGTTGAGTTCAGGTGGTCAGTCCAGCTTGACAGGAGCAATAAGGTAAAACAATCTTGGATGGAGTCATTTGGGCTATAAGAGCAGTTAAACAATTGAAAATGTACTGGAGACTCATTTTTTGCATCAGTTAAGAGTGCATGACTTTGGGACCACTGCGATCCCCCTCTTCTTCACAAATACTATTTCTTGTCCCAAATAAAAGAATCAGTCTTCAGTTCTACAAGGGTTAAGAAGATGTCAACTAAGGCTGTGTGGATGGGACAAAAGGTGGCATTTTTAACTTGTAATTATGTTTAAACTCTCAGGAAGGTGTTAATTTAGAATTTAGGAGAGTACTGGGTAAATCTTCCACATACTCTTATACTCATTTGAGCAGTTCTGTGCTTCAAAATCTCAGCTGAGCTTTGCAGTCTAAACTCAACCCAAAGTCCCTGTGCACAGAGCTCTCTTTTAGCTGCCTCTGGGCACAGAGACTATGCTAGAATTTAGGCTGTCTTAGCATGTACCTTATTGCTATGGTGATCTGTAATATTTTGGATACAGTAGGGAAAATAAAGCTTCTGAAGTTTTTTATAGTAGTGTCATATTTTAATAGTAGTAAAAATAGTCTTCTAGACATAAAGTGAAAGTAAAATGATACTATGGTGTCATCATCATTCCACAGAAAGCCAGCTGTGTTATGGGTATAGTTACTATTTACTAAGTTGGAATTAAGATGGCCATCAGGTTGTTCATTTCTGCTGTGTTGAGCCCTGCAAGTAAAATGGAACTTTTCTTTAAGTTTCAATGTAATGCCTGAGGGACACATAAGGAGCATCCGAGAGGTACATTTCACAGAGAGGGAGGACCCAAAAGGCAGGGACTGTTCCTTTGCAGTCTTGGAGGGAAATAGGACAGTGGAGTTCTCCAAGAGTCAGCATCTGACAGCAGTCAAATTGCCTGAAACTTAATGCAGGAGGATGATACAAACAAGAAAGGCAAGAATCTGCATTTTGAGATAGTGCCTTCTTGGAGATCCCATCATATGATGCATCTGGGTATTAGTGTGGCAGACTTGCCAAGTGCTACCCTAATCTTTCATAGCTCTCTCTGACAAGTAGTTTAAGTACTTTGTCCTATAGCCTGCTTCATGGTTCAAGACCTTTCCTGTTGAAAGTACTTTGACAATTTTTCCCTGTGGTTTTAAAGAGCATGTGAATTCACTGCTTGTTGGTAATCATATGGTGTGTATGTTTCAGTTTTATTTCCCCAGGACAGTGTGAAAATAGATGATACAGGATGAAACATGACATAGATTTTCTTTATATTGACTTGCATCAGTGTTTTTATGTTGAATGAACAAAAGATGAGTCATTGGAATAGAGTCATGAAATGTAGTATTGCTGCAGATTTATTTATGGCCCACTTAGGAACGGCAGTGGAAAGGAAATGAGAACAATGCCTTAAACATTTTGTTTCATGGAAAGAAGCAGAGGTTCATTTGCAAAGCACAGTTTTGGAGTGAGGTGTGGCGTTGAGGAGTCTGTACTGAGCAGCTAAAGCTACTTCCTAAAGATCTGGAGTTACTGAACCTTCTCATTTTAGTGAAATGCTCATACGAAATGTTTTTCATCCTCTGTTTCATACACCAAATAAGAGTTAACAGCAATGTCAACTTCTGCCTGACCCACATTCTTAACATTTTGTTGGGTTCAGCAAATCATCTCAAAAATTCCATAGTCCAATCAGCATTACCTTTCTCCTAACACCACCTGCACAGGCAGCAATTGCAGTGATGTTTCTGTAATGTAGACACCTGTTTTAAAGCTCTAGGAAAATTAATGTGGATAGCATTTCATTTTTGGCCAACTGCTGCATCCACTGTAATAAGACCATATATTTCATTGCTGAATATGGATAAAATTAGTGCATTTATGAGTGGTGAATTCATGTTTCTTCACTTTGTCAACACTAATTCTGATTCTTCGAGTTCCCTTCTGTACCATTTACTGCCATCACACTGAGACCAACATAAATGTAGCTGTTGTGTCTAAGTGGATTTCATTGTTGTCTACTCTTTAGATACAGTATGTTTGATTATGCTTTTAAACCAAAATACAAGGCAAGTCTAACCTCTGCTCTACTTGCATCCACGGATTGGATTTCTTCCAGTGCCTGGCTCTGCCAAGGCCACATTGCAGGAACGATTTGGCCTGACTTTCTGTAACATCTTGATTGTGCTGGAGGGAGGCAGCAAAATCAAGACACAGGGAACAGAGGAAAATTTCTGGCATAACCTTTACTAAAATACACTTTTCTCGTTCGACTCTCCAGGCGTCCATTTCCACCAGGAGATCGAGTTACCTTTAATGGAAGGGACTGTCTCTGCCAGATGTGTGCTCAGCCAATGTCCTCCAGCCCAAAAGAACTGTCTTCCTCAGGCAGTAAGTATGCCTTCTTCTTTCTGAAGCCTCTCACTTTCCCAGGCTGATCAACGTTTGGTTGCAACTAATTTAATGCTATCTTTGAGTTTTTCAAAAATATTTCTTCACCTTCAGAAGTGTGAATTATCTCTGGGAAACATCTTTTTTACTTTCTTTTCTTTGTTTTTTCTCATGAAATGTGCCTGGTACTGCAGGTGGGAAGAGACACTTAAAGATTTCAATAAGAACAAATGACTTTTCTCCAATGACTGGATTTTTTAAAGGGCTGATTTTTCTTTTATAGGCACTGGAAAAGTACTTGATGAAATCTGAGGTTTCAGAGTTGATAGATTCCAATTTTTTCATATATAAGTGCACAGGTTTAAGTATTCAAAAGAGGACAAAGTCAGAGGAAATTAATTTTTTTCTACTATTTAACTCTTTTTAATTTATTCATCATTTAAAAGGATTATGCCTCCAGTAGACTTATACCACAATGATATTGTGATCAGAACCTCAAGAAACCATTATAAAAAAGAGAGAAAGGAACTTAAGGGGAAAGAGAGAATGAAGAAAGTTTGGGAGGGAAATTATCTTGGTTTGCTGTTGGGTTTTAATGTTTTTTAAAGGTAATTTGTAAATTACTGATCTTAATCTCTGCCTCTGGTAGTTAACTTTTTAAATCTTTGGGGATTTCTGATTCTTTCTCTGGCTGCTGGATTGTCCTCAGTACTGTAATCCATAATGACTCACCCAGTATAGTGTTATAATTCAGAATGGTTACTGACTTCCTTGTGACACTAGGTAGTTTTCCACCAGAGATGTCCTTCAGGGAAACACTGTGTGTTTTCTACTGGTACTTGGCTTTGTGATCCTGGAATTACAAAGTGCAATGGAAAAGTGAAGTTAAATAATATTTGCTCTCAGCAGATGAGTCAAGTGAATCTCAGGTTATCTGATTTGCCTGAGAACATGTAATCAGATACATAACAAAATGGAAAATGAGAGACTTTTTTTGTTATCATGCCTTTTTGTCTGTTAGGTGATACTTTTTCACTGTAAGTGTAGATTTGGAGCTGAAAATGCACAGACCTAATCAGTTAAGGAACAATTTATGAACCCAAAGTCTTGCAAACTTTGCAAGACTTGCAAACCAACACAGAAATGCATGAGGTACTTCAGGCACCCAGGAAATCCTTCTGAAACAAAGGAATGATGTGGAAATTGTATTTGAATTACTGAATTTTAGGAGGGATAATTGAGAAGGAACTGCAAGGCATAGGGACTTTGGACAGTATGGACGTTCTTTATCTAAGGATGGAAAGGGACTTTGTTACAAGGGCATGTGGTGATAGGGCAAGGAGTAATGGCTTTAGGCTGAAAGAGGGTAGATTTAAGTGGAAGATATTCTTTACTGTGAGGGTGCTGAGGCGCTGGCACAGGTTGCCCAGAGAAGTCATGGATGCCCCGTCCCTGGAGGTGTTCAAGGCCAGGCTGGATGAGCAAAACTCTCCAAAACAAATAATAGTGAGACCAACGTGTGTTTATAAGTTGAGAAAAACTCAATTAAAAGAATCCTAATGAAGCATCCTTTGTCTTCAAAGATATGCAAGCTGCTGCTTTAGCTTTGTGCAAAAGCTGAGTTAGATATGGTTTAAGCTCTTCCAGATTGCTTCCATGTCTCTCCTCCTGGCTGAATCAGACGCATAATTTTTTCTTAATGCTTTGCCCTTTTTTTGAAAGAATTTTTTTAATCCAAGTTCTTTTAGAAGAGAGTCTCATTCATACTGTATTATATCTGTATTATATTATATCTGTATTATCCATACTGTATTCATATTGTATCTTGATCTGTTAGAGGGTAGGATGGCCCTACAGAGGGACCTGGACAGACTGGAGAGATGGGCTGATTCTAATGGGATGATGTTTAATAAGTCCAAATGTCAGGTACTTCATTTTGGACACAACAATCCCATGCAGAGCTACAGACTGGGAACAGAGTGACTGGAGAGTAGTCAGGCAGAAAGGGACCTGGGAGTGCTGGTTGACAGGAAGCTCAACATGAGCCAGCAGAGTGCCCAGGTGGCCAAGAAGGCCAATGGCATTCTGGCCTGCATTAGGAATGGTGTGGTCAGCAGGACTGGAGAAGTTATCGTCCCCCTGTACATGGCACTGGTCAGGCCTCATCTGGAATATTGTGTGCAGTTCTGGGCCCCCCAGTTTGGGAAAGATGTCAGGATGCTGGAGTGTGTCCAGAGGAGGACAACGAAGATGGTGAAGGGGCTGGAGCACAAGCCCTATGAGGAGCGACTGAGGGAGTTGGGGCTGTTTAGTCTGAAGAAGAGGAGGCTCAGGGGAGACCTCATTGCTCTCTAAAACTACCTAAAAGGAGGTTGTAGTCAGGCACGGGTTGGTCTCTCCAGGGCATGGACTCAAGCTTCATCAGGGAAAGTTTAGACTTGATGTGAGGAAGAAGTTCTTCACTGAAAGGGTGATTGGCCATTGGAATGAGCTGCCCAGGGAGGGGGTGGAGTCGCCGACCCTGGAGGTGTTTAAGGGGAGACTGGATGAGGCACTGAGTGCCATGGTTTAGATGATGGTTGGTGTTAGTGTTGGTGTTAGCGCTGGGTTATAGGTTGGACTTGATGATCTTGGATGTCCTTTCCAACCTTATGATACTGTGATACTGTGATATCCTGTATTGCTGTCACCAAGCAGATCACTAGAGGGGGCTTTCCTTAAAACGGAAGCTGGAAGTGAGGAAATACAATGGACTGAAAGTGTATCAAGTTTGATCAGTTTGTGTGATGTAAAAGAAAGCCTACTGTCCACTAGGATGTCTGCATTAATGTTAACAGGAGGTTTTCTGGTGTCTGTTACTTCACATAAAGGAAAGGCTTATTGTCTGCTTTTCTTGGATGATTTCAAGGAAAAATCAAATGCCTGTAGATGCAGAGGTTGACATCTTGAATTACATGAACCTGGATTTTATTACACTCTTTTATAGTGCACACCAATGAAAATCAGAAGGAAAAGTACTAAATATTTAATTCTCCTTTTTTGTTTCATATTAGTTGAGGCCATGGTACTTATTTACCTTGTTCATATTAATAGTCACGCTGACTTAATGTTTCTTCTTGAATGTACAAGAGATGTCATGGGAAGTACAGCTGGGAGCAGAGAAGCCATGGTGAGGTCCCCTATGCTCAGGGTAGGCATGGGAGAAGGTGTCATCAGTCGGTGCTGGTGGAACTCAGGCCAGCTGTCTTCTGGCTCAGGGATCATATTTGAAATTCTGAAGGTGCTGTGTGTCGTTGAAGATCGTTTAATACCTTTCCTTCTTTCTCAAACAGAGATTTTTCCCTTGGGCATTCCACTTCACTATTCCCACGATAAAGCACTTCAGTAATAAGAATATTATGCTATTTCTTTACCTAGATAGAGCCCTGGTTCCTTCTCTGGATGCTGGTAAAGGAGGTTTTAGTTCTTTCTGATGGCCTTTTTGCTGAAAGGTTGGATCATTTTAGTCATGTGCATGAACTAAATAAGAAATTGCATTTCAAATAAATAGCAGGCTTTCTAGATGATTAAGAAAACCTCCCTATCTAAAAGAAACTCAAACATTATGATCACCTCACAATGTGAAAAACTCATCCTTTAAAATTTTGATGGAGACTTTCAGTTTCCCCTTTTTTCAGTGAAATAGAGACTTGTCTCCTACGTACGCAGAGATACCCAGCGATGATGCTGTTTGGAAAGAAGCAGGGGGGAATACATTTTAACTCCCTTTTCTTTCTAAGAGTCTCTCCTGTGAGTTAAGAGCTTTACAGTGCAGCCAAGATGTGCACCAGAGCTTTCAAAATGGCCAGTGTTACATGTGAATAATCAGTCTTCAGTGCAGCTGTTCCCCAACCAGCCGGCGTCCACGTGGGGATTTCACAATACTGTTTTGTGTGTTCGTCCTTGTCTGGTTTGCACATTATGTTCTGGTCCGAAGAATGTGAGTTCTCTAGGACAAATGCTTTCATGCCTATCAGCACAGAGCCTGACAGAGCTGGATCCTGGCTCACCACTGAGGATCTTAGCTCTATTGTGGCATAAATAATAAGCTTAAAGTTTAATGAACTTGCAGGAGAAAGATATCTTTGTTAATTATTCAATAGCCGTAGCTCTTCAAATAAGATGCAGTAAAGCTCCCAGTAAATATCTGAAACCTCCAACCAGCTTTTTGGTGATACTGAAGTGGAGAGGAGCCAATAGACCTTACCTGCTGAAGAAAAAAGTGGGCAGGAAAAAATGGGAATCATCTTTTGCTTCACTGCCCTGTAAGTGGGGGGAAAAGTGAGGTGTTTTTTTGAAATGATGACGCGTTAGAATAGAGAAGCAGCAAATTTGCTTTGCAGTCTCTAGATATTAATGCAGTTTTATATTTGGGACATAAATGTCCTTTCATTAGATAGAGATGTAGGTGATTGTTGCCAGTATTCAGAAATAACAGCTGAGGTGATTTATAGGCGTCACAAACTTCTCCTTTAGAAGTTAGCTGAGTGGGAATGAAAGGGATGCAAAATTCCTTTTGATCATAGCTCTTGTGGAAAGTCTGCAGCTGGGATGTTGTAACTGTTTGGCCACCTTTGACTCAGTTTTCATTAGTTTGTTCTTTATCCATCTTTCCTGAACTGTCTGAAAACTCCTTCAAGTCCATAGAGAAGACTTAAAAAGAGAAGGGAAAGAGCTGGCCAGCTATTTGTAAGCAAGATATCTGCAGTGAATTTTGCCTTTAACAGGTATTAAGCACATGATTTTGAGCTTATTCTTAGGAAATACCCTACAATTTCACACTGTCAAAGCTGCCTGCTATGTACAGGTATTGTACAAATGCTTGGCACACATGTGGAAAGGCCTTAGTGTAGGACACTGAGCCCTGTTTTGCCTTACGAGATGCACACTCACAACATCCATAAATAGTGAATGCATGGGGGAATGTAGATGGGCTCAACAATTTTGATTTTGAACATGCATTTTTCAAGTACAATTCTAAAAATCCTGTGTATAATTTTGAACCTTAAGGATTTTGTGTCATAGCACACAGATTTTTCTCATTTCATAATTCACAATAGTAGTTAAACTGCTATTATTATTTAAGATAATCTGCTACAGTTACAGAAACACTCACTGTTCTGTGGCATTCAAACCTGCACACCTATGTGTAGGTACTGGAGATTCCACTGAGGATTCTGGGGACTTGACCTAAGGGATTCATGTAGTCCTGTATCTCTATTTTGATTTACCATAGGATGAAGGCTTATCACAGACATCACTGTGGAGTGATTTCAAACACTGTGATTTAAATCACTAATTTTAATCATGGTTTACCTAAGAACCCAGCAAACCTTGATTAGAATAATTGATTGTAACTATGTTTTACATATAGGTTTTAATTATAAAAGGCTAATTAATAAGCATGGGAGTACTCCATATCTGTACACATTTACTTAAACTACTACAGCTCTGCACAAATTCATCATACTCTTTGCCATCTGTATTCTTTTTCCCTAATGACTATTTTTGCTCATGATTTGTGTCAAGCTCCATTTGAATGGCAATTGAAATTCAATTAAAATGCATAAAATACCATTGTGGATTTTTTTAACTTCTGACACTACCTGAAATCCACTAGACACATGGAGAAAGTAAATGCATTAAAATCTATCTTAATTCTGGAACTGATGATTTGTCATGGCTCTGTAGCTTATAAAACTATTTACTTTGGATCACCATCCTTAAAGATTTTAAAAGTGGCAGATTGTATTGTACCTGAATTTATTCATAGATAGGAAAAGAAGAGCAGGTTTCATTGCTGTGTTTTCAGATCCTGATTGGATTTTTAACTTTAATTAAAATTTAACATTCTGATTTTAAATCAAATAAATGTCAGTATTTAATTCTCCTGTAGTTTAAGTTTTATTCTAACAATGCTGCAGGGCTACTACATTTATGACGTAATATATTGAGCATACAGTGGGTCTAAAGTTTTAGCCTGCCCTCATTTTTAAGAATAAAATAAGCAAATCAACATGCACAAAATGATACAAAATGCAGAGAAACGATGCAAACCCAGGTGTGGTTCCTTTCGGGCAAAAGCCGTTAGATTACGCCTAAGAATACGCAGCTTTCTCCTTGATAAATCCTTTCAATGAAACTGACCCATTTTTGTGATTAATCCAAAGAGATTTGGTCTTTTGAAGAATGTTTGTAATTTTTGAGGCATTTTCATCATTTGAATTGGTTTCTTGGGTTAATTTTAGTCCTCGCTTATGTTTCATAAAAGTGGGGCTTCCATTTACTCAGCTCTTTCTTATTTTACAAGGACGGGTGTTATCATTGCTGCCTTCTAATAAATTGCCTCAGATCCTTCTCTGGAAGGGTGTGAAGCACTGATACAGGCTGACTGTTGGGTGATAAATACACAGCAGCAACTATATTGAGAATAGAGTTGTGGCAGGGCAGGAATTTCTGATTTGTGAGTTTTCTATCAGCAAATATAATATTTATCAGCTTCAATATATTCAAAATATTCAATATTTATCAGCTTCATAAAAATTATTGTGTTTTCAGTCCCGTTTGCCTGGGTTTTTGTACCCTTATATTACATGTGAATTGGGCAGAAACAATTGTGAATAGAGGGTACTAAATAAGTATCAGTTCTTATTTGTCTTGAACTTGGAATAAAAACATGTCCATCTCCTTAGCTTTTGCTGGAGAAGTGCTAATCAAAAGGTAATTCCAAAGAAAGTTCTGGGGAAGTGCACGGAATTGCTCAGTAAATGGGTGCTGCATGAGGAAGACTGGAAAACACAACTACTGGAGGAGATAAGAGTATCTGGAAATTGTCATGTTCAGAAGTCTGCCAGGTAGAAAGTCGGGAATCAGAGGTCACTTAAAAAGAGTGTGAGAAGTGAATTAGTTGTTAGCTAGACCTTAGTTTGATGTGGGTTATCAGGGCATAGAGACCCTCCTAAATTTGCCATGTTTCATTCCTGTTGCTGGAGGTCATACCCTGTTTGAACTGCTTGTTTTCCAAGAGTAACAACTGAAAATTACCCAAAATATTCTGCAGATGAGGACACACAATGTGCTCTCCATGAGCTGGGCATTAAACCGTGGAGCTCGTTTCCTAACTGAGCAAATCACTTGAGGTACCGTGAGCTGGAATTGTGCATTTGAATTCAATTCATAGAATCATAGAATTATTTGGTTGGAAAAGACCTTTGAGATCATTGAATCCAACTGTACCTGTCCACTGCTAGACCAGATCTCTGAGGAACAGTTGGAACTGAGTACTGGAGGGTGGTAAAAGAAATAACCAAATGCTTCAAAAGGCAACTGAGTGTTAGGCACTTGTAGATGTTTAACAGGGACTTGTGCTGCAGGCAAATAATACCAGTTCATGCCATTGTTGTTTCTTTCCATATTTAATCAACTACAATAATTTTATTTTTTTTAAATATTTCTTGAGAATATCAATTTTTCCCAACTTGCCTTTTAAAATAAACCGTCCAAGCTATTTTATTTCCCATGGGAAATGTATTTCCCTCCATTGTACACACACAGGCTCTTATTGGTAGATTTCAGGAGTACAAGGCTGCCTGCTTGGGTTTGGTTTGCCTTTAGCAAAAGGGTAATAATGTATTTTGTTCTGACAAACATTTGGCAAAGAGGCAGAGTCTGGCAGCAAATTTCATTGCAAAGTTGAGTTACAGACCTAAATCCTGGGTGTAAAGTTCCCCATTTTCTCTGTCCTCCTCTGACTTCCAGAGCTTATCACTGCCCTGATGATCAAATGATTATGCTTTAAACTTTAAAAGCATTTACCATGTTGTAAACAGACAAAGTGAGTTTTTATTTTTAGCTTTGACAGAAATATCTTAATGATCTGGAAAATCTTCTGTGATATCATCCAAACTCTTAGTTTTAAAACAAAGCTTTAAAAAGCCTTTCTCAATTTGAGGTTAAAGGGTGACTGAGGAAAAACCCTGGTCTTTCTAACTCTATGAGAAATGATAATTGCTCAACCTTCAAATTGCCACAGAAGAATTATTGGGATTTAAGCTGTTTATCAAGGTTGCTAAGATTTATTTACAATTAGAGATTTATTGCCCTGATGATAGTGAAAATATTTGCCTCTTTCTTCACTTGCAAATCACTGTTCCTCATGGCTTGCTCTTTACGTCCAACTTTGTTTGACTGTACTTCTGTGTAAGTCCAATGAAATCTTCTTTGTTAATAATAACAGTAATAATAATAACACCACCACCTAATACCACCCACCCCCCTCGTTCTGCCCTGCTTTACCTGTTTCCTGGCCATCAGGATTGAAAGGGAACTTCTGGGTGCCTTAAGTATGCATCATTAATTCAGACTGCAATTAGCTCTTTTCCTGGAGCTAACCCTGCACCAAGCAGAGTTAGTATGCAACATAAAACTCTCCCTGCACGTGGCTTTGCATAACATAGCATCAGAGAATGCCAGGTTGGGAGGGATCATCTGGTCCAATCTTTTAGGTAATATGTAGTTTAAATGAAATGACCCAGAACCTTGTCAAGCTGAGCCTTAAAAGGGTCCAGTCTAGAGGAATCCACCACTTCCCTGGGGACATTATCACAGTATCACAAGGTTGGAAAGGACCTCTGAGATCATCAAGTCCAACCTATATCCCAACACTAACACCAACCATCATCTAAACCATGGCACTCAGTGCCTCATCCAATCTCCCCTTAAACACCTCCAGGGTCGGCGACTCCACCCCCTCCCTGGGCAGCGCATTCCAATGGCCAATCACCCTTTCAGTGAAGAACTTTTTCCCAAGATCAAGCCTAAACCTCCCCTGACATTATTCTGATGTTTAGCTGTTCTCATGGTAAAAAATCCAATTGGAATCTCCCCAGGAGCAACTTATACCCATTGCCCCTTGTCTTTTCCATGTGACTCCTCATAAAAAGGGAGTCTCCATCCTGTTGGTAGACACCCTTCAGGTACTGGTACCTGGTAATAATGTCTCCCCTAAGCCTTCCCTTCTCAAGACTGAACAAACCCAGTTCTTCATGTGGAAGGTTTCCCAGTCCTCCCAGTATACTGTGATACCCTCTCCAGCCTGTCTGCTATAAACACGGTCAGCAGGACAGAAGCAGGTAGAGATGATTTCCCTTTCCTAAGTTACGTGGCTTGAGCAGAGAGTGTGAAATCATCATCTAAATGCTAGTAAATTTTCAAAGCACTCCAAACAGGAGTGGGTGGGGTTCTGTGCAGTGTGTCTGGGGTTAATACAGCTGTATCAGCTCCAAGCCCATCCGCCTGCGCTGTGATTGGAGCTCCCTGCCATTGGCTGAGAGCAGAGGAGGAGGCAAAGGGAGAAAATCCACCGCTTAATTTAGGCAGTGACGAATGGGTTGCTGTGCAGGATGTTTCACTCCTGGATGTTTGGGGTGATGCAGATGCTAAAAAGGGAAATGTATTTTCTCATCACATCTTTACAGGCAAGGTGTCGTGAGTGGCAGCTCACCCTGGCCTGGATCTTCTAGGGAAGCTGCATAAGGTGCTTTGAGAGTGCAGGTTTTAATCATGTATGATGTTACAGAGCCGTGCTGCTCTCTCTTGTCCTGTCCCCCCAGTTTTCCAGGCTTTTGGGCTGGCTGACTGCACATCACAGCCCTTTTGTCCAGGCATTGGCATTTGCTTTTGTGTCTGGACACATCAAATATGACACCCTTCTGGGCTATTTTATTCCAGAGCTGTAGCTTAAATGTGTTAGGCTGTATCTTAGGGTTGAGCAGGCCTCGTGTGAAAGACACAACAGGAATTCTCTCTGGCAGAGAATTGTCTGAGAACCTTTTGCTTGGCTCTAAAAATGGTGCTGTCAGCTAATGCTGTTATGAGGGAGAGTGAATTTAATTTTTATCCACGATGTCTGAGTGAGTGGATCTTGCTTGTGGAGGCAGCAGCTGCCTTTGTCCCAGGCAGCCCAGGGAGGCTGCAGTGTGATTTGAGTAACTACATGTCCAGTGCACTCAGATACAATCATTTTTTTCCCCACTTAGGATTTTGTGGGAAATAAATTATTTTCCTGGCATTCCTGAATAACCTTCTTCTGGACAGGTCTGTATTGAAGTCATACTTCAATAGAGGCTATGAGCAACCTGATCCAGTGGGAGGTGACCCAGCCCATGGCAGGGGGGTTGGAACTGGATGATCTTTAGGGTCCCTTTCAACCCAACCCATTCTATGATTCCACGATACTGCATGCTTTTTTTAAGAAATGGCTGTTGTACAGCTGGAGATTCTGGACATGGACAAACCATATACAAACATGTGTTGTTTCCCATTTCTTATGAGAATCAGTGCCATGGAATTTTTACTCTTAAATCTTCCTTCAGCTCAAATGTGATTCCACATAGCATTTATTCTGATATACTTTTCTTTGGATTGTAAGTGTATATAGGAATTGTACTGATCCCTCTGCATTTTAACCAGTACTGTGCATTTTCCTCCTCCTCTTTCTTATACTGGCATGGGTGAATATGTGGATGCACAGGGAATGGAAGCAGGGAGCAATCTGTGTTATATGACAAAAAGAAAGCAACAGAAATCTCAAGGTCAAGAAGCATAGTGTGTGAGGCCCAGGTATGAAGCCAGAGAGAACCGTGTTGGGAACCATTGCACAAAGTTTTGGAAGGGGCTTTCAGATTTTTTTGGTAGAAGTCTGCTCTGGAATGTGGTTTTGAACCCCAAGTTGTACCTCACAGCCCTTTAATTTGCAGCATGTGCTGGTTACAGGTTAGGCTAATGCTGACAGTGTTAAGTGTGATACTGAGATCTTGCCTGCATGTGCTGATGACGTTCAGCCAAAGGCTTAAATGTACCTCATGCAGGCCTGAGATCATAAATGGCTTTTGTTTGTCAAATTTGGATGAACAAATGGTGTTTTTTTTTAGCCTGCCCTTATTTAATTTCTATTTTAGGAGACAATGATAACTGCTCACTTTTCATGTAGATATCCCACTGTTTTGCCCAAGTTAAAATCAGGTTTAGTTAAAAGCCATTTTAATGTGATAAGACAGTACTGGGCTACAAGTTTGCTTTTATTCTAGACATTCAACCAAGCTGTGATATTAGCAGAATGGAAATAGTGAGGTTAATTCACTCTTGCAAAACACTTCAAGTAACCCAGAAAGAGTAAATAACTGTTGTTGCTATAGAGTAATAGGACCATATTATCAACCCCTTGTAGGACACATGAGCACAGAAGTAAGTGCAGCAACACCACCTTTTGGATTACAAGAAGCAATTAAACAGGTAGAGATGTTTCATGGGTCCCTACTACGTCCAGGTAACTGGTTTGGGCACTGACAAAGATACTGGATTGGGTAGATCTTTTTGTGTAAGGCACTGTTCTATACTGACTGCTTCAGAAATTCATTTAGAAGCAAAACAAAGTGCTTTTAAAATCACTTACTTGGTTCCATATCTGAGAAATTCCAGCTTCACGGAAGCTTCTTGGATAAAGCGGAAAAAATCATGACAAATACAGCTGATTTTTTTGAGTGATTAATGTAACAGGGAATGTCTGCAGTTTGGCAGGACTCCAGGTCAGGAATGTGGAAGCTGGCGCACTAGGGAGAAGCAGCAGTGCTAGGAAGCTGAGAAATGGGTGCTGTTTAAAGCTGCAGTTCAGCACCCACTGAGACTGGAGGGAAGATCCCATTTGTTGTCATAATTGGAAGGCAAGTTGCGTAGTTTTGGATTTAGCATAGGAAAATGCAGGCTGGAAGGGACCTCAAGAGATGATGCAGTATCCTCCCAAAACCAAAGGCAAAGACCAGCATGGCAAAGCCATCCTGACAGATGCTTACTTGTCCCCTCCTCATCCCCATGCTGGAAACTCCACAGCTGTCCTTGGTGACCTGTTCCAGCCTTTGCTGTCGTTGCGGAGTGGCACGGAGCCTTGAGCTGGCACAGGAGAGCAGAGGGATCCATTGCATCCTGTCAGTCCTTGTCATTTCATGATTTCAATTTGTAACATTTCTCCTCTAGAGCAAAGTCCTGCTATTAGGACATCTTGGGGTTACTTTTCAAGTCCAAGTCACGTCAACAGTCCGTGACTTGGACTTTATCCCAAGATACTGTGATGCTTAGTCTCATTTTTAAAGCGACTTGAGGAGAAAAATGCTAACAGAGAGAGGGATTCTGCACATGGTGACCTGGATGGCAGCAATGCACAGCATGTGTTTGAGGCTCTCTTGGTCCATTATCCAGGAACAAAAGTCAGGCAGTTTGGTGTCAAAAGGAGTGTCTCTCCTCTCGTTATCAGCTGTGATAACAAAATTGGACTTGCCTGTTTTCAAGGTGTGGTGCTGCCTGGACTGTAGCTCTCTGAGGAGGTGAAGGTTTTCAGGCTGTACCTGTTCAGTCAGCTTGAGCACTGCAGCCAGGATGATCCTTTTTCCTGGTGCCTGGGATTGAACTGCTCAGATTGCTCTGTTCCTCTTTGTCTCTGATGCTATTTGTGGATATTTCAAGGTGGAGAGGATATTTCATTCACCAAAGGAAAACCGAGCTGGGGATAATAAAATATAGAAAATCCTTTGTTCCAGGCTGTCTCCTCTGAGTTTTCCGTGTGTGCCTCAGCTGACGGGCATTCCCTTTTGCTTCACTGCTCTTCCAGGCCTTCCCTTGGTCCCTCTGTCCCCTGAGGCTGGGCAGAGAAGCCGTAGCACAACCCTTGCAGTTCAGCACTGTCTGCCACATCAGTCTCTTCAGATCTTACCGTGGGCTGAATTGCCCCTTACCAGGAAATCTCTCGGAGTATTTTATATTTGAATGGAGAGGCCAGGGAGCTTGGGGCTGAGCCCAAGATTCCTGATGTGACATAAGACGTTGTGGCATGCTCTGGGACAGAGGGCATTCAACGCTGCTGGCTCCAGGTTCACATTCTGCCATCAGAAGTCTTTCAGAATGGCAGAGAGGAGTGAGTGTGGACTGCCAAGGTAGTACCAAAATCCCTGAGCGAGAGCCTTTATGCTGCTTTAAGACCATGAGACCTGCAGGCAGAAGACAATGTGCCCTGCCCTGCAGCCTTCACTGCTGTCATCCTGCTGTCACCTTGCCTTGGACCCTCCCTGATGGAAGGTGTCTCCCCTGCTCCTGGCTGAGCTGTGCCACCGCCCCTGAGCTGGGGGTACTCGTTGGCCTTTGCTGCCACCCAACGGGGAAGAGCAGCATCTTGAGGCTTGTTTAGCTTCGAGTAAGCAGTCAAGATCTTGCTGAAAGCAAAAGGAGACAAAACACTGATGACTTTGGGAGACAGGAACTCTTCTAAATCATAATTTATGTAGCTCATACCTAGAAAAACCTGGGTTTGTACAGAGCTGACATGGCACTGTTTGAATCATAAACAGCATGAAAACAAGAAGAGATACTGTCCCTCTTTTGCTGAGTACAAATCTTCACACAGGACCCAAGGAGTGCTGGAGGAAAAGAAGATATAGATGTAATTCCCTCATTTGGTTACTAAATGTGGCAATTGGTTAATGGGGGTTAATGAACCAAGAAATTGACAACAAATGTGTTTGTTTGCAGATTGTGCTGGCTGTGGAAGAGACATAAAAAATGGGCAAGCATTGCTAGCTCTGGACAAGCAGTGGCACCTGGGATGCTTTAAGTGCAAGGCCTGTGGGAAGGTCCTAACTGGGGAATACATCAGCAAGTAAGTGACCTCTGCACTCCTGGCATGAGTCCTTGTTGTCAACTGGAGAAGACAAAAGTTCACCTTTTAAAATCCAAGTTTGACCACCTTTCCATATACACCAAAATCTTTATTCCCAGTGACAGCTGAGTTGGGAAAGCAGTGTAAACTGAAAGGTGCAAGTGAAAGGTCGTATTTAATGACAGTAGTCTGGTTTTAATACCAGTAAGGAAAGGTATATGTATCCCACAAATGATTAGGTTAATTCTACATGCATTTTGTGTGTCAGCAAGGTAAAATTCTGTGCCATTTTGCTTCCCAATGTGTGATTTTGAGGACTAAAGAAAGAACCTATCCATTGCTTGCCTTTGCTAGAGAACAGAGTAAACGTGGTGAAGTGATTGATTTGACCTGATGCTGTGTTTTTCATCTCCATATAAGAAATTAAGGAAGAGAGTTTTGAGTGGAAAGAAATGTAGAGGAAGAGAATGGGGAAGGGTGGTGTAATGATAAAATGGAGGGAGTGAAGTTACAGTATCTGTTCCACCTTTCAGGCATTAAAAAAGAGAAAAATCAGGGAAACAATATCTGTTTCACAAACCTGTTATTAAGGAGTGGTATAATATTTAACCAAAAGGATTATCTGTAGTTTCTCAAAAGCAGTTCAGTGCCTGAGGTACTCCTAACCTGAGTAGTGTTTCCACTTTTACTGCATGTTCCTTCTTCATACTAAAAACCTCATAACCTCACACTTAAAGCAACTGCTTCTACTCTTGCAGGCTGCTTTTTGCTGGAGTGAACAAAAAATACCTGCCTATGATAAAGATTGTGATCTCATCCCTGTGGACATAGTTCCACTAGTTCCCTAGAAATGCACCACCTGTAGGTGTAGACAGTCTGTTCTAAAGAATGAGATTTACTTCAGTGGTTTGTACCAGATGCATTTTCTTGATGGTAATTTAAGGAATAATTCTGAGAGGCACTAATGAGAATATGATTTTTTTCTTCTCTTACAAAATATTTCCCTTAAATTCTCTCCCATTTGCCTGTTGCTATGTGTAGCAGTTCCACACTGAAGGCAAGGTAAGAATGGGGACTCATGCTGTAAGCTGTTTATTAAAAGGTGGTTTGTAATTTGTGGATTTTCTTTTTCAGAGATGGTGCTCCTTATTGTGAAAAGGACTATCAAGTTCTTTTTGGAGTCAAATGTGAAGCATGTCACCAGTTCATTACTGGCAAAGTCCTAGAGGTAAGTGGTTTATAAATTAGAGTTTAAGAATCAAGTCATGTCCCATTATATCCTCATGCAACAGAGAGAATATAAAAAAAATTTGTATAGGATGAACTCTTCTGCTCATTTTAAAGCAGAGCTGCTAATTTTCTGAAATATTGTCTGTGTTTTAGCTTTGCAGTCATCAGAAGTGTGTGATAGAGAATTAGTTGTTCTGGTTTCTATGGCTCTGTGGTTTCCATGTTTCTCTTTTAATGATATTGTGCAAAGTCTATTGTACTGCTTATTCTGTGTCAGATTTAATATAATTATAGAAGTAATTTTAGTATTGGAATCACCTTTCATAACTGTCAGTTTGTCAAAATTTACAGTATGAGATTTCTCAAATGAGGCCAGATGATACCAATAATGCTGAGAAGGTGAGAGGGAGAAATGTTTAGTAACCAGAAGGCAAAACCCATCTGAACCATTTCTTTTGTTGACTCTTAGTTGGAGTCCTCAGTGTTTTCATTGACACTGGCCAGATCTTTTTAGAAATGTCTCTCTTTTGTTGCCAGTACTGATCTTCAGCTCTCACGGCTGTGATCAGTCCCCTTAGAGCTGGAATCCTTGAACTATGTATGGATCTCTCTGAGGCATCACTGAAATGTTTAAGGGGCAAAAATGCAGAGGACCTTCTCGTCACACTGTCACTGAGATATGAGAAGCAAAACTGTTATCTCCTTTCCCTGTAGCAATAGAAGGAACTTGAGCTTCAAGCTCGTGTCTGGAGCTGAGCTATATGGCTTGTCTCCAGCTTTAGTGGTGTTTGGTAGTCCTCTTTTCCTGGAAATTACATCATAAAGTTTGTGGAAGAAATGGGGAACCACAAAGAACTTCAGTTACAGGTATATTTTGTGAAGAAGAAACTGAATGTTTTACAGTGAATAATGGAAAATGAGCTTGAAAGTGTGACAGAAATAAAAGAAGCTGGAATTTGCTAGGGAATGTGTATTACAGCTTCCCTATTTGTGTCTCCTCTACTACAGATATAAGGCTGTGTCAGCCCTCATATGAAAAGATTGTTTGGTATTAAGTGGTAACACCTGGGGGTTTAGTTTTGAGGTTTCTCTGGTTCACAATCCAGATTATTAACGAGGATGGCAGCTGCCAAATGAGGGCCTTGGACACCCAGTGCATTTGTCAGTGCACCTACAGGAAGGAAGGACAGTATTTTAATTAGCCAGGCTGTTAGTCTGCCTCTTTTGCAATGTGTAGATTGCTTCCTTTGAGTTCTGCATGGATAATTAGCAAGAACAGGCTGAGTTTTCCCTTGAGTAGGAAGGTTGTGTCTCTGGCTTTAATCTAGTGGCCTGCTACCATCTGCTTACCTGTTCCCATCTAATAAGGAGTCTTTCAGTTTAGTACTATGCATTGCTGACACCATAGTTGCATTCCAGTGCAGGAAGCACTGAGGAGAGAAATATTTGGATTTGTGGAGGTGGGAAGCATAAAATAATTCTAAAATTATTTTAGATGTACGTGACAGGTGCTGTAACCTAAAAGCAATGCAACCTATTCAGAGGTGTGGAGATGAAAACAATAAAAGAGATGATTATTGGAGTCTGTGGAGAACTGGGAAGAAATGGGCTATTCTTATTTGGAGCCTATTGTGTAGTGGATGTGACTGTACCAAAGTTGCACTCGTGTTGCTTGTCCTAGCATCAGTAAGAAGGAAACCTTGCTTTTTGAGAGGATCATGAGTTGTATCCTTTTGGAATTGAATATGTTGAGACTAAGAAAAGATTAGGTCAATTGAACTGTCCATCATCAGAGAACGTTGTGTCCTGGGCATAATCTTGATGCCATCATTTTGGCCCCAAGGTTGATTTCTCACTCTGTAGTTCTTATTCTTCTGGTGGCTATTTATGATCAGAAGAGACAACATTTTGTTGAAGTAATGAAACATGTCAGACCTCTTACAAGGAGGTCTTTCTGAGAGTCAAAATCAGATAAAAAAGATAAAGACTTTTCCACTGTCCAGGCCTCTGCAGAATCAGTTGAATGATCTTACCAACATATGGAAATATTAAGCATGCTGAGTTCTGGGGAAGATTAAAAATTTTCCTTGAATATTTGTGGTTTTCATTGGGTTTTAGAGGCACAACCCATAAAAATACAGTAGAGGGCAGCAGTAGTTAATATATAATAACACCAAATTCCTCAAAAGCCTGTAGTTGAATTGCTCATACAGTGCAGCTCTTTCCTGATCTGTTTAAATGCCATTTGAAGGCTAAATGCTGGCTAAAAGCTGTGGATTGGAGAAGTCCTTTGAAACTTTCCCCCCAAAATTAGTACAGTGTAGTCAGGGAGGCATTCAGACATCAGACTGGATAGTCCATGAATAGAGTTCTCCAAGTATCACCTGGGAATGCAGATGTAGGAGATACATTCCACCAATTTCAGTCATCAGATGGTGCTTGAGAAGATTAGAAGATACAGGTGGGCAACTGACATTCAATATTCAGAGTAATTTCTCAGAACCATGAGGTAATTTCTTGGCTCCTCCTAGACTTTTACAGTGTCAGAGATGCACAGTTTCGAAGGGGCAGTACTAATGCTTTTAAATTAGACTAAAAGAGCTAGTAAGTCAAAACTTAGGATGAGAGAATCATGTGTCAGCACATATGTCCATTTTGGGCAGCAAAGGTACTCTAAAGGATGGGATCAGAGCATGACATAAATCCCCTGGTAGTAACAGAGATGAGAGATGGAAGCAGCCCCAGGATAATTCACAGAACAGGATGCCACAGTTCAGTGAGGGCTGCAGACCTGTGTGAGGAAGGACAATTAATAATTTCCTTATCCTGTAGAGGAAATCACCCACAACTTTTCAGTCCACCTGAAGTTTTAATTTAGATGAAACTCAAGATTCTCACAGGAGGATTACAGTCTTCCCTCTTTGTTATCTTTGGCAATGTTTCCTTGGCAAATTTAGGTATTTTTGATGATTTATATTGTGTGGGTTGGCTCTTGCCCTGCTGTTTCTCTTGGGAAGAAAGCCACATTCTTGGTGTGAAGTTGCACAGTTATAGGGACTGTCTAGGTAGACATGATGTCATCACCATAACCAGTCCGTTACACCTACTGACTTCCAGTGGGAGAAAAAAACAAAACACTTTGTAATTTGCCTTGGTTAATAAAAATGGTAGCAGTAAATTCACTGATCAGTATCTTTCATGAGCTGACATTGTGCGCTTGCAGCCCAGAACACCAACTGTATCCTGGGCTGCATCAAGAGCAGCAGGTCAAGGGAGGTGATTCTGCCCCTCTACTCTGCTCTTGTAAGACCCTGCTTAGAGCCTTGCCAGTCAGTCCTGGAGTTCTCAGCACAGGAAGGACATGGATCTGTTAGATCAAGTCCAGAGGGGGCCACAAAGATGATCCGAGGGCTGGAGCACCTCCCATAGGAGGACAGGCTGAGAGAGTTGGGGTTGTTCAACCTGGAGAAGAGAAGGCTCCCGGGAGACCTTAGAGCAGCCTCCCAGTACTGAAAGGGGCCCCAGGAAAGCTGGGGAGGGGCTCTTGATCAGGGAGTGCAGGGATAGGATGAGGGGGAAGGGTTTTAAGCTGAAAGAGGAGAGATTTAGAGTAGATCTTAGGAAAAAATATTTTCCTGTGAGGGTGGTGAGGCCCTGGCACAGGTCTCCCAGAGAAGTCGTGGATCCACTGGGAGGTGTCCCTTCCCATGGCACTGGGGTTGGAACTGGGTGATCTTTAATATCCCTGCCAGCCCAAACCATTCTTTGATTCTCTGATTTTTCAGTGAAATAATTTGCTATGTCAGGAGCAGAACATGCTATTTAATCATCATCTTCAACCGAAAAAGTGATTAGATGAGATTGGAGGGAAGTATGCAGTACATTTTATACAAGGACTTCCCTGTAATGGATCAGAAGTAATTATTGTTGTAGGGCTGCTTTATTTTCTGCTTTTTCTTATTACATCTGAGACAGTCTATAGAAAAAGCAGAAAACTGAAAGGAAATGAAAGTATGAAACTTACCTTTGGGGTCACAGAGGTTGGTGGTATCTATTTTTCCATTAAGAGATTAACTTTTTTATTTAAAGAGAAATTATGATTCTTTGCAACGTTGCAGGCTTGCAGCTCCTGCTTATTTTTGTCCCTCAGTGTGGCTTAGCACCTCTGAAAAATCAGTCTTCCAGTGGTCTACCATGAGCAGCCAGAAAGAGAGACAACCATTCCTAACGTGTCCTCATCTTGGATGCAGCCGTGCTGTGCCCCTCGTAGGTGCCCTCAGCAAGGCCAGTCAGAAAGGGCAAGGTTTGAATTAAAATCTTGAGATTCAAGCCTTGAGAGGATGGATTTCCTCCAGTCATTCAGTAGAGATGATCACTTTGCTCAGTTTACAGATGCATTACTAGAAAAACAGCATTTATTTTTCTAATATCCACATACCTTCAAAGAATTCTTTTTTTTTCTAGGCCATACATCTAAAAAAATTCAATAGCCATGAAAAATACCATGTGCATTTCAGTCAGCTCAAATCTTTCTCGTGTGTTATTTGGCACATAACTTCCTGTGACAGTCACAGCTGATAGAAGAGTGCATGCCAACACACCAACACGATAAATATCCAATGTGCAATAGATATTGCAACTTTCTTGAGCGTACTGGATGCTTTAATACTTGAATATTTCATTTCAATGTTACCAAGACAATGGAAATTAGTGTTTTTCCTTGGGTTTCTCCAGCAAAAAAAAGCAATATTTATGAAAAATTACTCATTTCCCATTAACTCTGGTGAAAAAACATTTTATTCAGGCAATATCAGCCTAGTGATAGTGAGGACTTTCACACACACTTTCCTCTAAGCTGTTGTTTTCATAGCTTGCCTATTGAAAGATGCTCTTTGGATCCTCATCCTGCAAATTTCTGTGTAGACATGCAAATCTACAAATTTAAGTAAACTTCAGCATGTATTTATCTATTTGAAAGATGTTGATCTGAATAATTTTTGTCTAATGTGGTTTTCATATGCAATATTACTATTTCTCCAGAGATAAATCAAAATATGTTAAATCAATGAGTAGCTTTCCATTGACTTCAGAGAACTCATGGCCTATATCCATGTAATTAATCTCTGCTTATCCAAAGTGTTTTCCAAAACTTCTTAGTAGTATTCTTTTAGTTCTGTGGTAAGAAGACATCAGGGCAGAAACAGGAGGATAATTTGCATGAAATCATACAGAAAGGCTGAGAATAAGATTCAGGTCTTATGTTTTCATCTTTTTTGGCTGTTAGTGATATGAACAGGATTTGGTCTCATGATAGCGATCAAGGTGTACGTATCTACTGTCAAATCCCTCAACCACCTTGCTACTCTACTCCTTTATTCTACCAGTTGCTTAATATTTGTTTGCAAATAAGAAGCCAGTGTGTGATTTCTCCTGGCTGTGCGTGGCTCGAGTTCCTGTTCTGATGGGCTGCTGCCTGCCCTGTGTGTGTTTCCTGTGCACTGTTGAATCTTGCACCCCACCTTGTAAGCAGTGGCGTAACGCCACTTCAGCAGATGGACCTGGAAAGAGAAATGCCAGGGCACCAGAAGGCTCCCTTGACTTCAGCTTGCAAGGTCAAGTTCTAAAAGTGTTTTTAATACTGTAATTTATGCTAACACCCCTTCTCTATAAAGAGGAGCAGTAGTTTAAGATGTGATATTTAAGGTGAAGGAGGTTTAGTGCTTGTAGATGCTGTTACTTTAACGTGCCAGAATTTTAAGATGTCTCTTCTGTGCTGCAACTGAATCTGAAAGATGTCAATTCTGAGACACCTTGACTTCTGAAGTTAGAAACAAATAATAATAATTATGGGGAGAAGGGGAACCAAACAGCAAAAGCTGCTATGGTTGTGTAAGGAAACTATCCATACTTAAGAGGCAAAGGATGAGAGACAGAGGGTTCTTAAAGTATTGCTTTCAGAGCTAAATTTAGAAACTTGTGTTAAGAGGGGTTCTGAGAAGTGCTCCTGATTCTTTACATGTGAATGAGTCTGTTCTGAATAAATAAATGATAAATCAATGAAACTAGCAACATTGCTGGTTCTCTCATTTGAACTGTAAGTGGTTTGTTCAAACAATGCCCATTTATGTTGTCCAAGGATGTGTCCTCTGCCAACGCTTAACCATGCAAGCAATTTTGCTGATCTGAGTGTCAGTATTCAGATGCTCCAATTGCTTGACTTTCAGGGGAACTCAGTAGCCTACACGTTTAATTAATTTATTTTAAGGAAATTTAGGTTCATAACACGTGGAAATATCACCCTTCTCTGCAAAGATCCATGCAATGCAGAGTTAGTTAGGTATGTTGGTACATTCCTGCATCTGATCCTATGTTCTCATACCAGACACTTTCTAGATTCATGAACCTTGTAGAGACTCTTAAAAGAAACAGAGATTTATTTCAGTTCCATTCAGAAATGTTAATTGAAAGGCTCACATATATTCTTCTGCTGAATGAAATATTTAGCAAGGCTGTTTTCATAGTAGTTATGCAGGAAGTGTCACAAAATGCATCATTTACTGGATTTTAATGATGCAACCTGTGCTGGTAGAACAGGTTGGGATGATGTAAAATTTTAAGCCCTTTTTTAAATGAAGCAATTGATGAATTGAATTAAACTAAGACTGATGATAAGCTGGACTCAGACAGGTTTGGTTTTGGTGGCGTGTTGTGATAAAATCATGTCCCAGGAGAATGCATTACCTTTCTGTTTCATAGCACTAGGCAATTACTGGCTTGGGTGTCTTACAGGCTTTGCTCTCAACCAGTATCTCTCAGTCACCACTGTCACCTTCACACATCATAAAAATGCAGGAGAAAAGGCTGCACAGCAAATGAGAAGCAGCAGTGATAAGAGAAAGCAGGAGCACGCGCTGCAATCATTTGCCCTCTTAGACAGGTGTGCACTGTGGGCCACGGGGCTGTTTTGATTATGGAAGATACCTGTTGGGAGATCAGACAGGGTCAGTGCACAGGGCCCACTGTAAATTCATCAGGTGTTCTCAGCCGGAATGTGCAAAGGATAACGGGATCCGCATCCCGCGGGAGAGGTGGCCCCGGCGCTCTGCCTGCGTTGGTCGGAATTGGACGAGAAGGCAGTGTCGGTGTAACCCAGTGTTCCTGACAGCACTAACACCCGGGAGGCTGTATAAATTCTTCAGAAGCCGTGGAAGTAATCTTTTATAACTTCCAGAGAAAGAGAGCGCTGATTTCATCCTCGGCAGATGCCCTGCCCCTGCCTGGGCTGGGATTCTTCTCCCTTTTCCAGGATGGGCTGGCCGAGAGGGTTGAGTGTATGGGGAGGGTTATTTGCCTGTTTGGGTGGGTGTGTGAGCTGGAGCAGAGGAGGAGGGAGATTCGGGGCTGAGCGCAGTCACAGTCACCGTGAGCTGCTTCTGGGACAGCAGGAGCAGTCTGCGCATCGCTCCGGGTGTGAGCAGAGGCAGAGGGAGCTGAGGAGGAGATGGATTTGGATTGAGCAGTTATTATCAGAAGGTAAACCCCTTCCTGTGAAACGAGATCTGAACTGGAAAGGGTCATGGCTTTCTCTCGGGGGGTGGGGTGGGATGTGCGACCTGGGTGTGACTGAATAGTTGGCAGGGATATCAGAATAGGGCACTCGCGCTTTTGTTTTTGCATCCCAGAAGGGTTTTTTTAAAGGCTGTGTGTAATTCTGTGGCTCAGATAAAGCGAGTGCAGCTCACATGCTTCAAACTGCCAGGAAGAGAGGAGAATGGCACAGAGCTTGGGCAGCTTCTGATTGCAACTGATGTTTGGAGGAACAGTACCGTTCTTTATCTCAAATAATCCTTAATATAGTTTGTTGGCTCTTTTTATCGCTTCTGGAGATTTGTTGAATAGAAAAAAAGGTTAGAGTTTGTTACCAGTTTCCCTGCCTTTTTTGCTGGGAAACGTGTTTTATTGGTTAACTTAGAACACTGATTTCCCCTCCCCCGTTCCCCCCCCCCCCCCCGTTTGCATAAAAATGAGGAAATGAAAAATTTAATAATAGCTCACGATATGGGTAAATAGTTCAGACAGGTTTTCTATGTAGCTGAGCAGCAGCCTAGATTGAATTTAGTTTAGACTGTCCTTCCTTCATGAGAATTATGTGAGTGGAATTGCCTAGAACACCACACCATGCACAGGGTCAAAAATCTGAGGTAGATGTACTTCCAGAGGAAAAAAAAAAGTTGCTCATGGTTTCTGATAGGGTTTTAGTGATTTTTCTTTTTTTTTCTCCCTTCCCATCTCAAAAGGTTGAATTTAGCAAGAGGGGTATCCTGGCTGGGAAACACAACCTATAAAGATAACAAAAGAGAGTATGTGAAGTTGACATCCCTAACAGAAGTTCAGTTGCTATGGCAGCATAATCACAAGGCATGGTTTGGAAACCATCCTTCTGTCAATTTGAACATCAATAGGGAAGGGAGGAATGTTAAGAGGATGTAGGGGTGGTGGATAAGCAGAGCAAGTTGTAGCAAGTAATTTGAAAAAATAACAAATTAAAGCTTCCTCATTGCCACAAAGGGATTAGTGAAATCTTGCAGGTGCTTATACAAGTGTGGCTTATCTGTATAAAGTGATTTCTTGAGTACAGTGTTGCTGATTGGGATCTGTATTTCCTAGCACAGCATCTTTACCTTTTGTCTTTTTGATTTAGTTAAATATTCTCTAGAGTGTTTCTTGCCCTAAATATTACTGAAGAACTTCAGCAGGCTGGTCAAAATAATTTAAAATGTCAGTTGAGCAGAGGCACTTATATTAGTATAAAGTTTCTTGCCACCACAGCAGCCTGTGTGATATATAGACACTGCATGAATTCCAGTAACACACATGTACTTAAGTAGCTTTTTTGTGTCTTAGGAGGCAGATACCAGCTTGTAGTAGAAGAGTAATTGACCTGGACAACTTTATTTTTCTTTTTATATAGCTGTACTAAGGATTCAGTTGCATGGTTGTCACTGCAGAACACATCTTGTTCTCCTTGCAGACCTTTCTGGTTTAGAGAAAACAATACTCTCTTTATTTTGTAGCTTCTTCTGTTCATCATTCCAACCTTTGCATTCTCCTAGTTCTTCCTGTCACAATCACCCACAGCAGAAATATAAAATTAATCCCTGCACCAAAGTATTTGCACTGAAAGCAAAACTTGCTCCAGCATTGCAGTCGCACTTTGCAGTTTGTGATAGGGAAATGTGAAATAGGGAAACGAAGCATTATTTCAACCGGTTACTTTTTGTTTCTCCCAGACAGAGATAAAAGTGAAAAATGGATTAATCCATGGTGAAATATTTTTTTGCAGGATTGTGATCTTTCATTTTTTAAGTCTTCCCCTCAGTGGAGGGTTTGCAACTGACTTCTTAGAAGAGTAGGGTAGGTCTGAGACCTGTCCTCTGTAAAAAGCCATTGTTGGGAAGAATGCAGCAATAACAGGTTTGAAACTCAAGTGGAGAAGAGCCTGTTGGGACAAGTCTCTTGCTGTCACCCATTTGTAACAGGCTCCATCCTGGTATTGTGCTCAGTGTTTACTCTGTGAGGACTCACTCCCCTCTCTCTTTTGTCAGAGTGCTTTCATGCACCAAAACCAAAAGATATGCCTGGAATCTCTAGGGACTTTGAAGTCTGCAGAATTAGCACCTGTCTTTACTGAGCAGGTGCTTTACAGATGAAGAAATATGACAAACATGACTATTTTGTGAATGATTAAATGTCTGATATGACCACCTGGAGCACAAGATGGGTAGATTTTAATTACATGCTCGTGCTGTATTAGAAGATTGTATGGGTCTGGGATGTATGATATTTATTACAAGCTTTTTTCTTCCTAAGAGAGGGAAAATAGTACACAGCAAGAGCACACAGCACCTTTTCATCACTAGCAACACTCTGATATTTAAACTGACTGTGAAACTAGCTTGGGATGCTTTGTGGTTTGCAGAGATCTCTGAAATAAGCATCAGAAATCCTTTGTTTATGAGTTAAAATGTTAAGAAATGAATGTCAACACTTAGTGTAGAAGTGAGAATTGTTATGTGTATAGATAGATCATAGAATCACAGAGTGATTTGGTTGAAAGGGACTTTAAAGCCCATCCAGTTCCACCCCCCTGCCATGGGCAGGGACACCTACCTCCCACTGGATCAGGGGGCTCAAAGCCCCATCCAACCTGGCCTTAAACACCCCCAGGGATGGGGCAGCCACCACTGCTCTGGGCAACTTGTGCCAGGGCCTCCCCACCCTCACAGGAAAACATTTCTTTCTAAAATCTAATCTCAGTTTCCCCTCTTTAAAATTAAAACCTTTCCCCTTTGTCCTATCCCTGATAAAGAGTCTCTCCCCAGTTTTCCTGTAGCTCTTTTTAAGTGCTGGAAGGCTGCTTTAGGGATCTTCTATTGCTTTGAATTCTGTAAACCAGTTGCATCTTGGCTAGCAAATTTTTTTCCTAGCAATGAGGAGAGTGAGTACTGAGGCAGAAAAAACTTTAAGCAGACTTTTATTCAGCAGAACCCTTGAACTGCTGCTGTTGAGGCAACAATCGTGGAGACCCTGTATTTGGTTGAAAACTGAATGGCAGCAAATGATGTTCGATATCCCTTTCTGCTTTATGTCCATCACCTCTTTGCTGTTTGTCACCATAATAATATGTTGTATCGTGGTTGTTTTGTTGGAATTGTTTTACCTAGGTAACTAGAAATCTTGATTTTAAACAGAGCTGAAGAAAACAAGGTGCAGAGTAAAATCCCTGTGTCTTGGCTCTGAGAAACATCCTCTGATGGGATGTTCATGCCGGCTAGGATTCAAAAATATACCTGCATAGTTTTACATCTGTAATTGAAAATCTGGCAGAGAGAAAACTGACAAACAGAACAAAAAAAATGGACTTATGCCAAAATTAAAATGCTTGTAGCAGAGAACGTGTTGGTGTCTGACACTTATTCAAAGTTACTCTAATTGTGAAAGGAACGACTAATTCTCTGCACTACCTATCCATCCACTGGATACCTTGATGTCATTTGATATTTCAATTTTAAATTTAGTGTCACATGAACACTTTGGCCAGAATTATAAAACAAGGATTCCTGGGAAATGTCTGGATGCAGTGAAATCCAGGCTCATAATTATGCACTGGTGACTGTGGAGTTAAGAGCAATGTGGTTCGCAAGGAAGATATTTAAAGGAAAACTGTCCCTTCCCTAGATTGCCACCTGTTGCTTGTTGTGACCTCTTTTGGAAGAGATTTCCAAAGGTAGCAGCAGGTAGCATTGCAGTTAACCAAGGGTCAAACTCATTCTTTAGACTTTATAAAGCATTATTAGGTCAGAGTAGTTGGAATAACAATGACTTTTAGGATGTTTCCTACAAGAACAAGCTCCAGTCACTAAAAGAAAAAATAATCCTTGATCAATTCACTCCTAACATGTTTTCCTGGTAGTTAGAACAATCCATGAATCTACCAGGTACAATTTAGCTTATATCTGGTGCTTCCTGTCTACTTTGTTTCTTACAGGCTACCTTTGTTTTATAGTCTCTGGATATTTTCTATGGTTGTACTGTGTGTGACCTCATGCTTACTTGCTTTCCCCCCTCCTTTGGCATTCACAACTTTTATGTCTCTGTTTTTCTTGGGACACTCCCTCTGAACTGAATGCAGACACCAGAATGGAGACCAGGCTTTGCTAACTCGCCTGCCAAAGGTTGCAGGGTTCCTTTCTTCTGACAGAAAACTGGAAAAACACTTCTGGGCTAGATGAACAAGAAAATCAGCTCCAGTTACTTGGATCTAGTGGTGCGCTGCATGGAGGTCCAGCAGAGCTCGGAGTCTGAGAATTTGACTTCTCTGCTTGGCTCTACTGCAGGCATTAAATTTTGATCCAAGGTGAGTTGCTTAATCTCCTAAGCTCTCACTTGCTTCATCAGTTTAGAAGAGGCTTGCACTTGCCCCTTTTTTCAGCTTCCCCCATACTGCAGAGCACTGTCTCAGTGCTGGACTTTCTGGTTTGGTAGAGATGCTTATGGAGCACATCCAGTCCCAGAATGTCTTCTGGTGTTGCACTTGAACTGTTTCTCTGAACCACAAGCCACATAAAGAAAACCTCCCTTCTAGCAGTAGAGTCCCTGCTGTTCCAAGACATCCCTCAGTCAAATGATTTAACTCTATTGGACTCTGACTCTAATTATTCAGATGTTTTGGTCCAGATTTGTGCTCCCTAGGAGCAGCCTGATGCATGAGTAAAAGCTTCTATGTCTGTAAAGCCCATTGGAATACATTTTAAGGTCAGAGGAACTGGTAAAATCATGTTGCTTGACCTTTGCTTTTCAAAATCATTGAGCTTTTGCCTAGAAATCAAATGAAAGCTTATTTTTTGGGAAATTATCCTGCCTTGCCCTGAAGAGTGATTATAAGGCCACTAGTTTTCCCTCTTGCTGCTTGAATTACCTTTACTTTTTATATATGTCACCTTATTTTGAGGTTAAATTTGTCTAACTTCAGCTTTTTGATGCTGCCGTAGTTTTTTCAGTGGGTTTGAAAAGCTTGTGTTCTTCCCTGCAATTATTGACTGTCCATCTCTGAAGCCTCTCTCCAACCACTGGTTTGACTTGGAGACCTTCAGGTTCACAGCTGGGGGCGCTGGGATTGTTTAGCCTGGAGAAGAGGAGGCTCTGGGGAGACCTTACTACCTGAAAGGAGGTTGTAGTGAAGTGGGTGTTGGTCTCTTCTCCCAAGTAACAAGTGATGGGAGGAGAGGAAATGGACTCAAGTTATGCCAAGGGAGGTTTAGATCAGATATTAAGAAAACTTTTTATATTGAAAGAGTAGTGAAGCGTTGGAAGAGGCTGCCCAGGGCAGTGGTGGAGTCTCCATCCCTGGAGGTGTGGCACTTTGGAACATGGTTTAGCAGGCACAGTGGTGTTGTGCTTACATTTGGACTGGATGACCTTAGAGGTCTTTTCCATGATTCCATGATTCTATTCTGTGTTCTCAACTTGCCTCTCTCAGCTGCTGTTGTTCACAACGTGGCCCTCAACCTCACAGGGCCCTGCTTTCTTGATTTGCAGGCATGTTTTGTTAGGCTGTTAAAACATACTTGTTGTTTTTAGATACCTTAAACAAGCATTGCCTTTGAGTCATCTGCAGATTTACCAGGAAGGGCTTTATATTCTTATCTCAGCCAGCAGCAGAGGTACCTCATGCTGTGGGTAGGAGGAAGTAATCTCTGGGGTATCTGGCTCTGTCAAGCCTCCCCTGCTAACACATCCATCTGTCAGAACCACCTAGCTATGGTTTTCTTAAGACTTGTGAGTGCAAATTATTCAAGTCTCCCAATTCATGAATGTTGACTCATGGCAAACACTATTCAAAAAAAAAAATCTTGCTTAATATAGGGTATAAAACAGGAAAAATAGGTTTTTCAGTGTTGTCAAATACATACCAGAAAGTTACACCTCCTGAATATTCCTACCTGTTGTCTCTCATTTATAGCTCATAAGTGACCTTTGCCTGATCTGTGATTCTTTTTTTGTTATTAATGTTATATTTTGTTGTCATGCTTTAATGAAGACTCTTATTGTCTTTAAACATATTATTCACGGTTATTTCTTTGGTAACTATAGCTTTCTTATCAGTTATCTTTATTTCTAAATCAAGGACTTAGTCTTTTTTTTTAGTTAATAGTTATGATTTTTCTACGCCTTAAGCCTATGGACCATGATAACTTTTTTGTTTGTATTTTAGAAGACAGAATCTGGGACATTCAGTAGGTTGTCTTAAAAACTCCTGGCTTTATCCTTTTATCATAGCTTTAAGTTCTAGGAGAATATTCCTTTAAAATTCCACATGCACATATATATGTGTATCTGCGTGCACATATAACACTGCTCTTTATTTCTGTCTGTCTATAAATGCAGTCAAATCATGATCAGAATGGAAATAATTGCTAATTTTTTTGAATTGCAAATAAACTTTTTATGTTAGGATGAGGTCTTTTATTCATTACCTGCTGTCAGTTGCAAGACTTTCTGATGTGTGAAATAATTCTGTCATTTGGATTTTTTTTTAAAATACAAAGGAAATTTGTTATTAACTTTTCTAGCTAAATTTCAGCAGGTTGAAGTCAGCTACAGTTTTACATATCGAGAAAGCTGTATCTAATTAAAATCTCAGTCTTTCAAGATGCTGCCTGTTGGTTTGGAGATGTGGTTGCAGCACTGCAAGTAAAACAGTTAACGTGTTACGTATATCGAGCTCGGTTATTAGCAGTTCAGCCAGAGGGACAGGTTGAGGGAGTAACAGTCACTTCATGCAGAGTCAAGAGGAGAAACATGGTTTTATTCCTCTCTTGAACTCACATATTGCTAATAATTCTGTAGTCCTGTTCTCACCTAATAAAAGTGGGTCCAGAGGAGGGCTACAAAAATGATCAAAGGGCTGAGGCACCTCTACTGTGAGGACAGGCTGAGAGAGGTGGGGTTGTTCAGCCTGGAGAAGAGAAGGCTGTGAGGGGACCTCATAGCGGCCTTCCAGTACCTGAAGGGGGTCCAGGAAAGCTGAGGAGGGACGTTTTACAATGCCCTGGAATGATAAGATGAGGGGCAACAGCTTTAAATTGGAACGGGGAAGAATTAAGTTAGACATTAGGAAGAAATTCTTCACACTGGGGGTGGTGAGGCCCTGGCACAGGTTGCCCAGGGAAGTGTGGATGTCCCCTCCCTGGAGGTGTTCAAGGCCAGGCTGGATGGGGCCTTGAGCAGCCTAATCCAATGGGAGGTGTCCTTGCCCATGGCAGGGAAGTTGGAACTGGATGAGCTTTAAGATCAATTTCCAATCCAAAGCGTTCTATGATAAAAGAAAGCATGAAGTTGACTTGTAAAGCAGGAGATCCCTGGTGTTGTGGAAGATTGCATATCGCCTGCATCTGGTGTGTAATCAGTTCACGAGACTCCATGCTGCCCCTTGACTTGAGCCATATGACCACCACTCAGTGGGAAACCAAGCTAAGGGCTTGGCTTTGCTTTCAGCAGGCTGGAAACTGCGGCTGGACTGGCTTTCTTGCCTTGCCTTGATCACTCAACTGTACTGCTCAGCTGACCTACACAACACAAAGAGGTGTTTTATTGGCTGATTGAAACAAAATGTTAGTTATGCCAGCGTTAGGCTGTTTGAAAAGGCCCTTGGTGCTATGGGGAGGTTACTGTAAGGGAGCATTGCTGGTTGATTCTGATTCCAAACTAATCCAGCAAGATGAATGTGGCTGTAATCAGGTCCTTTAGCTGAAGTATCTTTTCATGTCAAATATCCACGCATAAAGGAGTATTTAGTTCTGTAATAGCTTTGTGAAGCCTAAAGATTACAGAAGACATAGAAAGGCCACACCTGTACTTATAGACTGGACCTGTTCCAGTATTGTTAAGAAATAGAAGAGGAATTTTTGTCAGGCCTTGCCAAATACTTGCTGTCCAAGTTCAAAATTTAAAAAAAAATGTACAATGAACATAGTTTAAAAGAAAATTGAATGTGAGATGCTGGATTTTATGCTCATATGCACCTAATATAAGGGAATTGAAGTCATAGAATCCACAGATTTGTACTGTAATTAGATTAGAATGAAACTAGATAGAAAATCCTGTCAGTTAACTTACCTCTTCACTGCAAAATAGAACATGCATCTAAAGAAAACACTGTATGCATTAATGGTTAGTCTTTTTTTTTAAATATACACATTATTTTAATCAAATCTAATGCACTGATTTGCTCTGGATTGTCTCTGATTAACTACATGCTCAGTCATTGGCATTAGGTTTCTCTGTGCAACTCAGGATCCTATCAGAGATGGTGTTGAAATCCTGGCAATAGGCAATAAAGCTGTGTCTGCTGTTGCTTTGCTCTTCTGTACTGCCCAGGGTATTCAAACTGGCCACTTTGGGTTACTGTGGCTACATTTCTTAATTGAGTGCAATTACATTCTTTATAGTACCAACCTGTTAACTGTGTAGAAAATATAAATTCATAGCTTTGTTCCTGTGTGTAGTGACAGGTGGATTCACTCCATGAAGTAAAAGGTTCCCATAAAGACCGTAGCTGATATTTAAATATTTTGCTTGTCAGCACTGGATGTTGAAGGAGAGTGAGGAGGCAGAGCTGTCAGTGCAGTCACAAGTGACTCTTATGATCTTCCTGAAGTCCAGTTGCTATTTAGCTGCCATGAGGACTGTTTCTTCATGCCAGCAGAGCAGCTGCACAACTGGGGATTTAGTCTGAATCATTGCTTGCATCTTTGCTATGAGGAAAAATTATATTCCATGCTAAGAGCAGATTATAATGCTTGCTATAAGAAGTTATATTCAATTTTAGACTTAATATGAGGAAAAATTTCTTCACCAAAAGGGTCATCAAGAATTGGAATGGGCTTCCCAGGGAAGTGGTTGAGGTGACAGTATTTATGACATGTAGATGTGGCACTTAGGAACATGGTTTTGTGGTGATTTGACAATGCTAGGTTAATGGTTGGACTCAATGACCTTAAAGGTCTTTTCCAACCTAAATGATTCCATGATTCTGTGATTATATTCCAAGCAGCTACTAATTGCATTGCTATTAGCAGCATTAATGGGTACAACAATATGGCATGCTGATAGAGTTAACACTAATTACTTACCAAGTTTTTTATAGTCTGTCTGTGAAGGAATACACTAACATGACCTTGACAGTCACTGTTGGGATGCTGGGAAGTATTTTTCTATAAAAATCAGAAACTGAGCATGAAGTAACAGTGTGAGTGCTCGTAGCAGCAGGACAGCTGCAGTTTTGGCTTACCCAAGGCAGCAGGGCGAGTGATGGAAGGCTCTGAGAGTCTTCCATGTCTCTTGCATGCGTGTTGTCATTCAGATTTACAGTCACAGCCTCACGCTCCATTTCCCACTTTCCCCTGGTGTGGTGTCTTGTGTCTTGTCGCCCCATCAGCCTGGGAACCGCCGGTGTGAGCTCTGCTTCCTGCCGCTCCATCCTCTCTCAGGCTGAGCAGAGACAGACTGTGCTGAGAGCTGTTTCTATTGAGATGTTGTGACAGTAATACTGAAAACAGCTTTAGAAGCTCCTAGTTTTGAAGATAGATGTCAAACAAGAATTTATCAGGCCAGAATATTTTCAATGTTTAAATTGTACTGCACTTTCCTTCCTTTGGTAGTTACAGAGAAAATTACAGTGGATTCTGAAGTCCTTTGGAAGCAAAGAAGCTGCACTTTTATTTTTGTATCTGAGCACAGATACTTGTAGTGACTTGCTAAGCAGATAAGAGCCTGGGAAAAATGAGTGAACAGTTTGGGTCAGGATGTTATTAGAGGCGAATTTTGGTCTTCATAGTGTTTTTGCTGCTCCAGCCACTCGTGAGATCACAGAAGCCTGCAGAGAAGGAAACAATGGAATTTGATGTTCTATCGAACATCAAACAGGGTTGAAGGTTCTGTGACCTCTGCAAGTAATTAAAATAAAGCTTCACTGGAAAGCAGTAGGCTACTGCCACAGTTCCTGTTTTACAATTCACAACATTCCTAATGGGGCTTAAAAGATGAGTCCTAGATATTCTTTGTGCTTCTCCTTAGTCCTTAAGAGACTTAAGAAATCAGGTCATTCTCCTCAGTCACAGAAGGACTAAATATTTCATGAGGTTTGTCCCTCAAATGAGCCCATTATACCTAACTATAAAAAATTTAAGAAAAAAGGAGAAAAAAAAGGAGGGGGCAGGCTTTTACTCTTGAATGTGCTCTTTCAACTCCATAGTAGTTTCTGTGGTATTTAAATAGTATTAGAAACATAAAGGTTTCTACGTTTTTAATAGCTGTTTGTCAGGTGCCTGCTAAGATACCTCTGAATGGAGAGTGAGTGCAGCTGTGCACATGTAACTCAAGAAATATGCACTTAATTGTGTCCTTTGGCCGGCAGCAAATGTCTGTTGGTAATTAGGTCTTCCTCTACCAGACCCACTGGCATGTGAGCTCTCCTAGCGGGACCCTTGTTATTGTTCTCTCTGGCTCTTGTTCACTGTTGTTCTGGGAGGAAGGACAGAGCTGACGGCATGAGTAATAGGAAATCTTAAGCTCTCACGTTCACCAAAGAGGAAAACATTTATTTAATCAGTCTAGAGCTCTACAAGCACTCAGAGAATAAAGGTTTGTCTGGTGGGAAGCTGGGACAGAGGGGATGGGCTCGGAAAATACAGCCCTTGGCTTCTGAAGTACAGCTATCTTGGGGTTAAAGCTTTGTGTGCTCAACACGGGTACTTTTCATGCTGGGTTTGTCAGGCATGTTTGTATCAGCTTGTGAGCAGCTGTGTTTGTAGCTCCCTGGTTGGAATTGTTCTCGTGCTACTCAACTGATCTGTTGCTGCTGGCAGCGTGCAGGATGCCACTTGAGAAGTCTTTATGAAGCAATGCTAACTGTAAAGGATTTCTGGACAGAAAGTCTCAGCATAGTGGGAAGGCAAGTGGCTTTAACCCTCTTGGCTGAAAAATGTTCAGGGCAAATATGCACTGAATTAACATAACTTCCAACAGGGCTGAGATGTAAACTTTATAGTCCACAGCACAGTAGCTGCACACTTGACATGCTTGAATGAGGGTTTGGTAGCCTGAGAACTGAGTAAGAGTAGATGGCAAAAAAGGGTGAATATTTCATCCCCTTCTAGATCCAAAATATTCTCCTAATACTTTGTAAAGGAATGATTTTCAGCAACCAGTTTTCCCAGATGATCACAGAAAGTCAGGCAGAGCAAGATTAGCCCTGAGTTAGTTGAGGTGCAAATTGTTTTCCAGTGGAAACTCACTGAGGAAAGGCTTCCACTCCTGAGTCATAGAAACATTACTGAGGTGGAAAACTCATGAAACTGGTTTGGAAGTGTTCAGCAACAACTGCAGCTGCTGTGGAATATAACTCCCTTAAAACCTTCCGAGTGCAGGATGTGTTATCACCTCAGCTTAGCAAGGGGTGTTCTCTGGGGCATGGTGTGCATTCATCATTGCTCTCACTGGGCTAAGATTTAGGCAGTTGTTTCAGCCTAGGAGAAAGATCAATAGGCTTGAAATCAGTCTCTTTGGCTGAAGAGACAGCATGTGCATCATTTAATGAATATTCTCTTGACAGTAGTGTATCAGAAGTTTTTCCAGGAAAAAAATCTTCACAGAGGCCACAGTTTTACACATGATGTTGTGGTGGATTCTGGATTTGTTTGTCCTATAAATAACCTGGCTTTAAAAATATGTAAACTACTTGTAGCAATTAACACATGAGTACTTGAATCCAGACACTCTTTTCTAAAGGATCCTCAAGGAAAGCTTTGCGATAAGTAAAAAATAAGTGGAATGTTTATTGGATGATCACAACAAGTGACATATTAGCATGAGATGCAGGCCATTTTAGGACAAAATATGGCTCAAACTTGTAGAATTAACTGACCAAAGTTATTATGAGTTAATTGCAAAATCAGGAATGGGAAGCTCTGAAGGCTGGGCTAGGACTGCCAGAGCAGCCACGCTAATCCCAAAGGATTGGTACCTTTTGCTTATGACAATGAAATGCGGCATTTGGTTAAAATGTAGCTGCAGTGTTAATTTCTTGTTCCTAAACAAACAAAAAACCCCAACCAAACAAAAACCTCAAAGAAACCCAAAACATAGTATCATGGAATAGTTTGGGTTGGAAGGGACCTTAAAGCCCATCCAGTTCCAACCCCACTGCCGTGGGCAGGGACACCTCCCACTGGGTCAAGCTGCTCAACGCCCCATCCAACCTGGCCTTGAACACCTCCAGGGATGGGTTATCCATGACTTCTCTGGGCAACCTGTGCCCACCACATCTCAGAGGCCAGAATGGAAGAACAGAAGCTGTAACCATACAGGTGTGAATGTGTGATTTCCTTTGTCCACATCCCACGCTCCTCTCATGATATAGGTATCTCTGCTGGATCCTAGAACCCCTTATTAAAACTACATTATCTTTAGAGCATCACAGAGCTTGGTAGGGAATAATTTCTTTATAAACCTACTTCAAGTGATAACACTTATGTACCAAGGATTCAATTCTTTGTGTCTAGGAATCTGGTAACCATCTCGCAGGACACAATCCCGCCCCAAATGGGATATCTTAGAGGTTAATTAATAACAATATAACAGGCTCTGTACTCTTTCCAGTTCAAACTGTGTAGCTTCTTAGATACCCTACTAAATACCTTTTGAGACATTACTAATTTTATCTCAGAAAAAAACTGTGTGCCTGCTGAAAAACTGAACTCTGTTAAGCATCTACACAGTTATGCTGCAGAGATGTTCTTTAGCTGGGTGACAGACAGAGCCTAGAAGAGATTCCTGGTTTATTATTTCAAATCTGGTTTTCGTTTATTGTCTTCCTGTTTGGAGAAGATCCTTTCTGGCAGGGGTTCAGCCTTCTTAGGAATTTTTATATCTCATTAACGGGGACTGGTTCCCAGGACTTCAGGTTTGCCATCATCTTTAAGTCAAATATGTCTGAAATCACTTGTGACGAGCCTTGTGTGGGCCTCACTCTGCTGAAGAGCTTCAGGAATGCTCAAAAGTGGGGATTTTTTTGTCAAACACAGATAAAATTGCTGTGTCTCTGTATGTACCACATTGTTTGCATGAGGCAGAAAGTGCAGAAAAGGATGTTGATCTACTAAGTGCTGAGACATCTGAATTGGAGATCTAATTTTGAACCCCCTTCAATATTCACAGCCCTAAGCTGCGTGTATGTGTGCATATATTTGTGTATATTTATATGTATGTACGAAGCTGTTCTTTGCATGTCTGCATTCAGTATCAGAATAGCTGTGGTTTGATGCCAGCATTATATTTCAGAAACATTCAGAGTTTTCTTCTTTGTGAATTTCAGCCTTGAATGGAACTGAATGGGACACCTCAGGGGTTAAATAATTGCTAAAGAGAATCAGAGACGAAAAGAACAGACAATAAGGAAAATGCTAGAACAGTATTATTGTATCACAACAGGTCAACTCACCGAAAAATGGCAGTGGTTGGTCAGCTAATAACGAGTGCTCATAAAGTAGTGCAATGCATTGATCCCTCATTTCCCTTTGTTGTTTTTGTTCAGGCAGGTGACAAGCATTATCATCCAAGCTGTGCACGATGCAGCAGGTGCAACCAAATGTTCACAGAAGGAGAGGAAATGTATCTGCAAGGTAAGGAGGTCTCCATCCCAAAACAAAAAAAATCAGGCTTTGTAGTTTTTCTCTCACAGACCTCAGGAGTTTAGAAACCATCTCATAGAACAGAATCGTAGAATCGCTAAGGTTAGAAAAGACCTCTAAGATCATCCAGTCCAACTGCCAGCCCAACGCCACTAAACCAGGTCTCAAAGTGCTTTTTGAACACCTCCAGCCATGGAGACTCCACCACTTTCAGGTAGTTGTAGAGGGTGACAGCGTCTCCCCTCAGCCTCCTCCTCTCGGGATTAAACAACCCCAGTTCCCTCAGCTGCTCATTATAAGACTTGTTCTCCAGACCCTTCACCAGTGTTGTTGCCCTCCTCTGGACATGCTCCAGCATCTCCATCTCCATGTTATATGGGGCAAGGAGAACACCAGTCATTCTATCTTCATTACAGTGTTATCATACTTTTTCACTTGAAAACCTTTCACCCCAGTAGGTGGTCACAGTGGTGGCTTTGCAGTGACTCTACACCTTTGCTGAGGCAGACTGTGTTCTCAAAAACTGTGTAACAAAAATTAAATATATCAGGCTGCCTCTGAATTTGGTGTCTCATGAATAGTTTAGCACACAAACTGGTGTATGAGATACCAGACAAAGTTAGTTTCTCCTGAATTCTGCTGATCATTCTCTTTGCTCTTCTGGACGACGCTCCAATGAAAAAGTCCTGTAGGCTGCATTGATCTTTTATTGGATCATGTAGACCTCATTGCCTGAGCACGTTGAGAGATTATCTCCTCTGGTTCTTAATCCCATTTTCTTGCCTTGCCTATTTGCCTCTTATCTGTTCACATCTCTCTTTTTATTCCCATTTATTTTATGTCTTTCTACAATCACTTTCTTGTAGGTTCATTTTCTCCTCTTGCTTACTGACAGTCTCGCACTCTCAGGTTATTGCCCAGACTGGTTTTTTTCATGATCTTTTCACATAAAAAAGGTGCTCTTCTCTTTATTTAAAAGTATCCTTGATATGAATTCTACCCACTCTCCCAGAAGGCAGCATTTTAAGCTACAGGGTTTTTTAATACTTACTCTAGTAATAAATAATGTTGGTAGAAAGATGTATAATACACATTTACACAAGCCAGAAATCAAAGTGAAAAAGACAGATACATATTGGGAATTTGTATATTGCACTTGCGTTGGAAAACTTTGTTTAATATACCTGAAAGGACTGTAAGAGAGTAGGAATGAAATGATGAAAGTGTGGTGGCAGCCATCTCCTGAAATCCTGAGGAGAGATTCCTTCTGGAAGAATTCCAAAATAAGATAATATTGCTAAGGAATTCCTTTGAAGCTACCTTGTGTTATTTTGTAGCTTGTCCTCCCTTGGAGACCATCTCTTTCATCTCTCACTGATCTTGTATCTTAGTCATCTTATTCCAGCTCTGCACAGAACTGGGTATCGAGTTGTGTAGCAGCTCTGCATTGCAAGAGTAAGGAGAGGGTGAAAGATGGCTGTGTAGGAAATACTGCTTGCAAATTGGAAAGACTAGTTTGGAAACAGCAGTTACAGCATCTGACAACTAGTGATCTGAGTTTCCTCATATCATGGCAGGACAAAGTACAGACAGAGTTCAAAGTGATTATCAGTTCATCCTTTGCTGTTATTAATAAGAGGCATTTGCAACTGATGACATTTGCACTGGTCTAGTTGAGAGCAGGGGTTTGTGTTGATTTGGCAGGCTGTGGTGTAGATTTATGCAGATCCAAACAAAACAGAAGGCATTGCTTCTTCTTAAACAGGGCTAAATTTTGTCCTGGCTGAGTTCAGGTGATAGGAAAGAGGAGAGGAGAGATACCTGGCTCCTTAATCTGCCATCATCTCTTCTTGGCTGTATCTCCCTTTCTGTGATTGTGAAGTAATGTTCTTCATGCTCACTCTGCATCCCAAGTTGCAGTCCTTTATTGTTCACAAGCTGTTTTCTGACTAAATAATGTTATTGCTGAGTCTGCTCCAGACTGTCCTGCCAAAGCATTCTTTGCTATATTCAGCAGGCTTGTAAGTGTAAGGGACCTAAAGCATTTCCTGTGCAAAGCTCTCAGCTGAAATGTATATCCTGACTCCCTCCAAATCGTTTACCCTGGAGTGCAGAATAAGGGCATTCCAAGCATTTCTCTGAAATAGAAATACAGCATCACACACTAAAGCTAGAACCAAAATCACATTATTGATAAAATAGGCAGTTTATAACACACTTCTAATTGTCCTCTCCATAGGATGTAAAAGCACTGTGTTGGTGTTGCTTTATATATTACAAGAGCCTGGCAGTTTTGTGGTAGTTACTTGTATTAGATATGTGTGGGAAACCTGAAAAAGGAAAACAAACTGTCAGTTTGGGGGCTTTCTATGCTGAGGATGGTTTGAATAACGCCAGCAAAAGCTCTCTGGCTTTGCCCTGCTCCCTCGCAGGAAGCAACATCAGAAACCTTTTCTTTCCCATTGACTTCCTAGTAATGTATTACTATATGGGCTGCCCCAGAAGACTGTTGTTGAGCTAGGATGTTGTTCAGCAGTTACAGGGATGCTTCACTTCATTCTTATACAGGCTATCAGCCTGATTCAGTGTGCAAGCAATATCCCAAGTCACTGATTTTTAGAGAGCTGTATGTTGAGACAGTGGTCCATGCAGAGTAAAAAGCTGAATAAATGAACGTGTTGGTTGGTGTCTTCCAAGTGAACAAACAAACATATGTTAAGAATGGAAATAACCACAATTTGCTGAACTGTTTCCAGTAGAAAAAAAAAATAGAGTAGTGAAGGAGCTTGAGAATTTGCACTGTTCTAAGCATTTCAAAATAGATTGACGTGTCTGGATGCATAAAATCTACAAATTGTAGGTGGCTCAGAGTTCAATGTCATGAAAAATATATGTATTTAACTTTCTAAACCCCCTCTATCTGATTTGGGTTTTTAAATTTCTCATCTTTCAAACCTCTTATCATTTTGTGAAAGAAAAGTTAGCAAAGTGTCACCGTGAAAATGACATCCAGACTCTCTTGCATTCCTTGTTCACTTTCAGCAGCTCCAGCATTCTCCTGGGGTGTCCTTACAGTTCTGCCAGTTTGTGCTAAATACTGCCTGAAAACGCAGTGGTGGCTTTTTCTTTGGTTGTGAGGACAGTTTCATAGAAAAGAAACTGAGGCACAGAGGAAGAGATTATTTTTCTCAGGGTCACACAGGAAACTCACAGCTGAATTTGAGAATTAAGCCTAAACCTTCCGAGATCATCAGCCTCATAACACAAACTCCCTTCCTCCTGAGCACTTGGATCTGTCTGACCTCCTAAGCAAATGCACAGGACGTACTTCTCTCCTGATCTCGCAGGCTCTGTGGGGTCCTGGCTCCGAGGCTGCTGTTTGTTTACAGAGAAGGCTGTTGGTACTCTTCTCCCTGGTGTTTGATCCTTTCCCTGTGCCAAATGCACAGTTTCTTCTTCCTCGGTGTAAACTGAAAGCCAAACATCTCAGACCCCTGACCCAGAGCACAGTGGTCTCTCCAGTCTCCTGATGATGATTACACTGTCTGCTGCTGGGAAGTGAAATAATTCCTGGTGGTCTTTACTGCTGTACCAAGCCATGTAAGGGCTCGTTAGAACAGAATTTCCAGGGGCTCTGACCCGTGCCTCTGGCTGGGATCTGAGGGTGGGGTTTCCTCTGACTGCACTTGAGCTAATAGTCACCAGCAGGAGACCTGGGCTTTGCTCTGTTTGGCTTCTTTGTGGACAGAGTGGAGAGGTGATGTTCCCCCCTGCAGTCAGGCAAGGCTCTGTTATCTTTGCAGTGACTGGAATGAAGTTTGAAGTGTTAAAAATCAGCATAGCTTCTGCTCCATTTCAGCTTGGCTCCTACCTGCCAGCAGCTTCCCAGCAGTGGTCACAGTTTACACTCTGTTCCAAAGGACAACTGGAATGGGATGGATGTGCTCCTTGCCCCTGACACTGCTCAACCCTTGGGCACAGCTGGATATTTCCATTTTTACAGCATAATAAAGAATCCCATGTTTTGGGACAGAGACTTTGCCCTTTTTAGTGGGATGTAGCTGGAATATGCCATGTGGAAATGCCAGTGCAGCACGCTCCAGAGCCAGGGGTAGGAATGATGTGTGTGGCAAAGGCAAGCAGAGTACACTGTGATTTAGGGAGGGGCTCGTTCTCGTGCTGCTTTGCACCACCTGCATCATACTGGCCTCGCTACCTTAGTGCCGTGGGTCAGATGCAGCCCTGACTCTGCTGTGTTGTGAATTTTCTAATTTTGCTTTTCCTGTTGCATTCTGCATAGTTGCAGGGAAGAGGTGACCTCAGTAATACTTCACAGTAACTGAACTGCTCAAAGAAGTCAGAGGACTTTCCCAGTATTAATGAAGTCATAATTAGAACTTCCTTTTTACATGTGGTGCAGTACCTAAGGGGAGAACAGAGCAGGTGACCATGGACCAGTTCCTTCACTCTTACCCTCCATCCTGCCCAGAGGAACCCTCTGTCTTTCAGTTCCTCCAGCTGGTGCTTGCTGACTTCCTTGCTGCTTGAGGCTGTCTGAGTTTTAATTAAGAATGTGGGCCAAGTGCTTTGACAGCCTCAGGAAGAATCTGCCATGGATGGGCCAAGGATTTAAATGTTGGTTTTTTCACTTGAATTTCTCATGAGCTAGAATTCAATGTGAATTGCTTGCAAAGTTCATACAGATTCACCATCTGATGCAATGAAGGGATTCTCTTGAATAACTGACTTGTCATGACCAGAAGTCTTCTGCTTTGCTCTCAATAAAGATGATGTTTTCCCTCCCTCAGGTTCCACTGTCTGGCATCCCGACTGTAAGCAATCCACTAAGACTGAAGACAAGCTACGGGTAAGCTGAATTTGTGGCAATAACACACCAGATATTTTACACATACTGTAACTGAATGTTGTTTTTAAAAGAGTGACTTTGTCCATGTTTTTTTTGCATAGCTGTCACCACTCTGGCAGAATAAACAGTGGAGGCACTTCAGAGGTATTGCTCTGATTTTTAGGCTCACCACCTTCCCATACCTGTCTCAGCGCCTTAAAAATAGTATCATTTACTGACATATACACATGATAAAATCTGTAAGACACTTCATTTCATATCTCAATTATTGTGAGAGAGACTCTTAAGGAGAAAACATTAACGGGACAAATACTACAGTATACTTTAATATTTTTACACATCTGTATAATTGCTCTGTAATTATCTCCTCTTCTGCAAGGTTATTTACAGCATTTGGACAATATGGACCCTTCTTCCTTTGCCATCCAAATAAACCCCAGCTTAAAGTGACTCTAATGCAAATGCCAAGGATAGCTGCAGTTACCCTTGGAGCCACCTCAGTGTATGCAGGCAAAATTTCTGAATCAAATCCTTGATGGCAGTAAAGGTGCACTGATAAATGCAGGAGCCTGGCTTTTTGCATGCACCAGGCAATTCTAAGCCTATATTTACTAAATCATCTTCTTTGCAATTCACTCTTTTTGATGTCTCATTTGGTCCTTTGAACTTTGATATTTTTCTGGGTATTAATATTAGAGACTGTCTATGAATAAAATGTCTGAAAGAAAGGAAACTAAGAGGAAGGAAGGAATTTTTTTCCTGTGAGGGTGGGGAGGCCCTGGCACAGGTTGCGCAGAGAAGCAGTGAATGTTCCATCCCTGGAGGTGTTGAAGACCAGACTGGAGGAGGCTTTGAACAACCTGACCTAGCAGGAGGTGTCCCTGCCCCTGGCAGTGGGGGGTGGAACTGAGTGGGCTTTAAGGTCCCTTCCAACCCAAACCATTCCATGGTTTTAGGTACTGGCATGGAGATATGTGGGATATCCTGTGGATTGTGTGCTTTGTGTGGCTCATTCACAGGAAGCCTCATCCTCTACAATTTATTTAGGAGCACTGATCTGTAAAACATCCCCTGCAGGCAATTTACTATGATTGTAGGTAATGAGTAGATAGTTTTTTTCCTGAGCAGAGTTCATGTTTGTGTGGGCTGTACTGATAATACAGCAGTATAATTGGCCCTAGGTGGGCACAGGGTTTAGCACTGCCAGACAGCACTGTCCTACCATCCAGCATTTGCACATTGTTCTGCCCTGGCTTTCCATAAGAAAATGGAAAATTACACCAGACTCAACTTTCTTCTGAGAAATGTTATGGCACAGCTGTCCAAGATCACCTTATTCCTGAATGAGAGCGTCTCTGCAGTGGTTTAATATGTCTTTAAAAGGCACTGTACTGAAGCTACCTGGAGAGATGGACAAATTTTTGCTTCAGCTGTACATGACAAACTGTCTCTACCTATTCTGGTGCAAAGTCAGACACCTTGTAAAATCAGTTTGAGTTCACTTTGATGCCTTGGGCACACATTTCATTCTGCTGACTCAAATGAGGGCAGTAGCAAACAGGTAGGTACAGACACAAACGAAGCCGGGGGAGCTATGTGCTGTTTGAACTTGTCACCACTAAATTATGAACTGTACTTTGACTTTCAGTGTCTTGTGACATTCATTTAGACCTGATGTGAGCATCAGAATCTGGTTTATGAGTTGACAAATATACGATACGGCTACTTTCAGGGTTTGGCCTGGATTTTCTGGTGGTTCTGCAAAAAGCCAGCGACGTGGCCTGTTTGCTCTGCTGGGTTTCCTTTCCCTATAGAGCAAAACAAAACATAAAAACCTTTTGTCATTGAGGTGATTTCAGAAGTTTTCTCTCAGTAACTGAATTATTATAGAAACTAATCAGCATTCTCACTGGTTAAGATCTGCGAGGCAGTTCATTAAAACAATGGTTGCTTTAGATCTTTCCCCCAGTGGATATTTTGGGAGGATTACGAAGCCAAAACCAGCAGAAAATAAAGCAACTGTATGGATATTATGAAAATATATATTTTATAGACATATACAACTGTCTGGCTGTTCGTGATTCCGCAGGGATCAGTAAGTAACACAGATATTATAATGCACAAATTATTATCTAGCAAGTAGATATTGGTAACTTGATTGAAAAAAGAGCTTAACCACTGAGCTGGGGAAACTGCGTTCATTTTCACTCTTTTTTCCCTTTTGTGTTTCATGACAGCATTCCTCATCTGAGTTCTTTTATCCAAAGAGTCTGGTTCTGCGCAGGCCACGCTCTGCAGAGGTTTGCTGTTGTGTTTTCATAGTGTTGATGATGGTCTTCTTTACTGAGAAGATTCTTCATTATTGTCATTCGCTGCGCTTGCTGCTACTTCTGCCACACAGCTTTCCTGCTATCACTTGCCACCCTGGGCACTGCCGCTGTATTTTGCATCATGTGGTGCAGTGTTGTTTGTTAATTCTCACCTTTTTTATTTTATTTAATGAAACAATTTATTTTTAGATTCAAATTAGGGTTTTTGGGGGGGGCTGTATTATTGTTCTTCCAGTGTAACGTAAAGTCTTTCTTCTGAAACAAAAAAATTGGAGTGCAAATATGAAGCAAATGAAAATGGTGAAAAGCATCTGACTTTAAAGTGATGGTTAGAAGGAAATGCCATCAGTTAAATGGGTTCCTTTTTTATGTGTATTGACCAACTACACATGAATACTTCAGTATGTTCTGTGTGCTGCTCTCTAACCTAAAGCACATCCACATCTGAATTTGGAGGTCCTCCCTGTCCGCTTACTTGTGGACTTCTTGCTTTCAGAATTCCTTGAGTTTGCTTTGCACCTACAAACACCACCCATTTCTATTTCTTCTCCAGAATGGACTGGTACAGACTTAGTACAGGCAGGCAGGCTGATAAGAGTCCATGCCACTGGATTTCCATTGTGTCTGCTCGTGCTGCACGCTAATTGCAAAGGAGATGCAGTGACACCATCAGCCAGGGCAGGATATTTGTGTTAGATGAAGTCTGCAGGACAGTTTTCCATGGTTGAACCCAATGCTGGGATTCAATGCGAGTTGACGCAAGCCCTTCGCCCTTTGTCCTGCATAGTGGTTCAGTCACTTAATTTAGGATGTTGCAATGCATTAACCACTCTTGAATGCCTCTCTCTGTTAGCTGCAGAAACACATATCAAGAAAATACAGCTATAAAGATGTGTTATTGGTGCTCCTAAGGAGTGCAATGTGTTTGCAGTGCTAGGCTTTATGGAATTGAATGCTGGAGTCTGGGAACAGCAAACTGCTAGACCGTTTCACTCTTCTTTTAGGCCAGTGTAGTGGCTTTTAGCATTCAACTCAGACGAGTCTGAGTTTCCAGTGTTGACCAGTGTTGAAATCCAGGAGGCACAGGATTAAAAGAATAAATCCTATTGAAGGTATTAGCAAAATACTCCAGGCAAAATAGGAGCAGCCATTGTCAAAATAAAGGTATCCTCTCTTTCTTGCTTTGTAGACTGTGTAGGATACAAGTAGTTTAGGGTCGGGTGAATGACCTTTTGTGTAAATTTGATCACTATTAAATTCTGTTTAGATTTACATGCTGATTATACAAAGTGTAATTCAAGGCAGATTTTGGCTTGAAGTGTTCTACAGAATATTCACAAAGATACTATTATTGCTTGAATCTGGGTGAAAATTGTAGGGTGAAATCCTGTGAATTGTTTGAGACATTTTCTGTTGAATTCATCATATTCTGGTCTTCCCACTTTATTTTCTTCTATTTTCCACTTAACCTGATGAAGGCTACGTTTGCATGAGTAGTCTTGTAAAGGAGTTTATTTGGTAGCAACGTGCCTTCAGTGATTATGGCTGAAAATTCATTCTCCTTTCTGACCTGCGTGTCTAGAAAGGAAAGAAATATGGGTTGCAACCTACTAATATGTGTATCTGTGTGGGTTTGAACTAAGCCTGTTCACTGGTTTTACCTTGATGCATACACAGTGTAGAATTTTAAGGAAGAGGAGTAATGAATGGGTGCCTTTGAAGGAAACACTCTTGTGAGGAGATGATAGGTACAGCTGAACTAGCACACAAGCACAATGAGTGCGGTAACTCCAAAGTGCTTTATTGGTCTTGTACATGGCTGAAATTACTGAAATCCATAGGAAGCCTATGCTTAGTGAATCCAAGTCCTAAATAACTGTAAAACCTTGCAGCTGATGAAGCAGGTAGTCAGAGCAGCAAGTGTACTGAGAAAGGTAAATTCCTTGTTATTGCAAAGTTGTGCCTGCCTAAGTAGAATAAATCACATCCTAATCTTCTATTAGTTTATTTATAAATAATGCTTCATTTAAAGTAGCTTCTGAGGTTTTGAGAATTAGCTTAAGCTGTAATGTTAAATGCTGTTAAGTGAAAACATATTCATTCTTCTGCAGCTATTATCACCGCCTTGCATAATGAACTCTATCAAAAAACTAAGGCAGGTACTGTAAAAAATGCTAACGATGCTTTTGTTAAACAACAGTGCATCTGTTTGGCCAGATGTTCTTGGGATCAGTTTTGATCTGGTTGCCTGCACTTGTAGGTTTTTATAGAGCATGATTCTGAACATCTGTACTAGAGCAAGCCAGAGCCACCACATCGTAGCAGCATCTGGGTGATGTGAATGGCTCTAGTGTGGATTTTTTTTTACAGAAGTTCTTTATTTAGATGATGTGCCATGCATGATGACATGACAAACAGAGGTAAATGTGTATGAACAGCTTAAGCTTTGCAATTAGTATTAAAATAACAAGTTAATCAGTTTGGGGCATATGCATGGGTGATATGGTAATTGAGCATTGAAATTCACAGTGAATCTAATAGAACAAGCATGACTGTTGATTTTACTTCTACCAGTCTGCAAATAAAATTTGTAAAGAACTTTTGCATTGAAGACAAATGCATGGAATGAAGAACAAAAACATAAGAATAAGAAGTCTGTGATAAAGTGGGTAATACTGACAAGTCTTGCAGTTACATTAGATGCTTTGTGATCTGATTCTTTCCTTTGGCTTCTTTAATGACATGCATGATTTTCTATTGACTGAATTTCTATTTATAGACTTCCTCTATCTGGTACAGACATCCCATATTGATACATTTACTAATGTTAAATCCATTTGAGTGGAAGAGGAAAGGAAAAAAAACAGAGATGACTCTTCTACTGTCAGGAAATGTGGAAAAAGGCCATGCACCACAAGAAAAGAAAAAAAGTTTAGTTGTGGTTCTTCACAGAAATTTGCTGTAAATTTCTCTCCACAGAGGTGGCATTATGAAAAGCTCCCTTGGAATCTTTCAAGAACAAGAACATTTGTATGAGAAGTATTCTACATCTGTTTGTAGAAGGAGTAAGGCAGCTTAACCTACTTGCTTTGCTGCCAGGAGTGTAGAACATATGTCACAGGGCAATCGTGATGGAAGGAAATACCTCTATATTAAAGAATGTTTCCTCTAATTTCTTTACCTGTCTTCTTCCAATAATGTGTGCAAGATGCTCACGTGATGTCTCCACTGAAGGATAAAGGTTAAATCAGGGATAGCCACTCTTCCTGTTTCACCTGTGCTCTCTCCTAAGGTGGAATTTACACCCTGTTGCGGTTACATCAATAGAGAACCTGACTTCCAGTGCATCTCTTGCCACCTGTTTAAAATATAATGTTACAACAGTGGTACATGGGGTCAGGGATTCTCAACTGCTAATGAAGATATAATGTATAATCTAATAAAAGCCATGCCCTGTCAGGGGCTGTTTCTTAGGAGAGAAGCCAACCATAGCAACCAAAAGTATGCCAGAGGAACAGCTTCTATCAAGGAATGCTTAGTGTATGTTTGTTAAGGCAAGCAGCACATATGTTTTTAAGTGCAACACAATTGTCTTTAGGGGAAAGTGCAAATCTGTGAAGGATTCCAGACCATGTGGGAAGCAGCAGAGTTAGGAAGGAGCCATCTGTGATAAAAACAGCCTGTGTCATTCAAAACAAAAAATAGGGCAAAGTGAGGCAGGAAGGTTGAGAGCAGATGTAGAGGTCCTCTTTTTCATGCCGTATCTTCAGGGGTATTTTTTAAATTTAAACAAGATACAGGACCACGAGTGAATAGAGAAAGCTCAGAGTTCCAAGTCTGCTTGGATGAAGCTCCTCAGGAGAGGAGCAGTTTGTGCTCAGGCAGTGGCTGGCAGGGTCACATCCCGCCCAGGCAGTGTGGAGCTTTGCAATAGATGGAAGATATAACTGGTGTGCACAGGAAGAATTACAGAAGATAGAAACCTGGTTTTAAAGGGTGTCATACCTGGCTCACGGCCATGCTAATGGGATGGTAACGAGGAACTTGGAGCAGAAGCACAGTTGGGAAATGAAGAACAAGTGCTACAACTTGCCAGTCCATCTTAACAACTGCCCCTGTATTCCAGGGTTAAGAGCACTAAAAAAGCTGTTAGCAGGATGTGGCTGAAACTATCTATCTTCTTAGGGTATCTAACTTTACTTAATCAATTCACTGAAGTGATAAGTACAAGTGGATTTTCCTTTGCTGAAAGGGTTTTTAGCAGTGACACTAAGAGATGAGACTGAGGAGATGGACTGAGCGCTGAGAATTTCTCATCTTCTGAAGTGATTATAAAAGATCCAGAGTGAAGAGCACCCCGGAGGGAAGAACCTGCAACTGCCTCTAACACTTATTTTCCTACAATGGGGGGAACTGAGCAGACAAAACTCTTAAAGCATGTCTGCCAAAAGCCAAGGGTAGCAGAGACACCCCTAACAGTACCTCAATTACTTAATACCGTTCCCTATGTTGTAATGAAAACAATTGTTTTCCATAGCAACATGTTACATGTGCCTCCACTCAAACAGTGAAATAGCAGAAGGGAAGGGGGAATGAAGTGTTTCTCAGTAACAGCCAGATTCTCCAGCTTAATTCTTGTAACACATCCATGAAACAAGTGGTTGTTGTTGGTTATTTTGCTTTCATTGTATCGTGGGAAGAGCTTAAGGGCAGCTGACAAATGCCTGTTCCCTTTTGGGATGTGGGAATTTGCAGCCACAGAGAGAAAAGGAAAGAAACACATCAAGGTCCAGCTGAGCATGTCTGTTCTTAGACATGCTCTGGAGGGGATTTGTGACCGTGTCAGTCCATGGCCATATCTGCTCTCTCTTTGATCTGAATCTTCACGTTTTTCGGTGGAACGTCTTTGAAACCTTTTATTCCTCTGACCCTCCTTGAATGTGGTGATTTCATCTCCACAACTGAGGTCAGAAAAAGCCTGCTGTATGATCCACAACCAGGCTTCAGTGTTTTTTGTACAGATGGTTCCAATAGCTTTTCTGGCTAGGAAATAAAAGGTAGAAAGGCTCTGAGGTCTGTTGAAGGATACTTTCAGGAAATGTATGCTGAGAGATAAGAAAGCTTCAGTAGCCTTGCTGTGTTCACCCCAGATATTTCCTAAGAATAATCAGCAAGCCAGGCTGTCAAGCTTTGTTTCTCTTCAGTTTGTGCCTGAAGGTACCGTAGTTCGATGTCACAAGTTGATGAGGTAAGGACTGTTCACCAATATTTAGTTTTCAGTGACTTTGAAATGTCCACCTGCACTGGTGTCAGCGGAGTCATGGGCTGGTGCCTTGCTTTGTGATGGGATTTGGTTCTTTGCAGTCAATGAGGGTGCAGATATTGTTCCTGGTTTCTCATGTGGAAGTGGGATACGATTGGCTACCTTTGTGTATCTGCTGCATGGCAAGTTTAGGAGTAACTGCCAAAATAGACTTGAGTGACTTTTGATCGAGTAGATGGGTTTCAAATTTATGAAGTTTTCAGGATCCCCACGTCTCTGTAACAAGTTATTTTGTCTCTTCTCACAAAACTTCCCCCAGGGAGTTAGTGTCTGTTAAGTACTTATAAAGTGTTGGACAATCTGCTAAATGTGTTACAGCACTGGCTCTGTAGGGGTGTGACTGCTCTCCTGGACTTCAGTTTGCAGGACATGGTCATTAAACACCAAGACTTTTGCAGTGTGAGGAATCGTGAAGTTGCAGCCAACAGCTTAGCTTACATGTTGTGTCTAGGTAGTGCTGCAGATATAGGGAACAGCTCCAAGCCAAGGATTTCTGGTCCTTCTACTTAGAAGGGCTGGATTCAGTTCTGTTTTCATCCTCAAAATCCAGTGATAGAACAACTGGGAAGTGATAACGCATGTGCTGTGCTCCTCTCAACAGTTTTGTCTGCTCAACTGCTGATACCTCTAGCTATTTGTGAACTAACTTTTATATAAAATGAGCAGAGGACTGTCCTGGTTGTACTTCATATGGCTCCTTGCAGTGTCTCTGACAGGTGTTGTTTGATTTTGTTCATTATTGTTGTCAGTCTTTTATATTGTATGATTTAGAAAACATCCTTCCCCTCTCACAGCACTCCTTCCCCTACCAAAAAAAAAGTCCACCTCGCTCACAAGATTGTGAAATTTGCCAGAATGCTTGCATTTCTGTTGACATTTTTTCCTAAATTCAGTTAATTTCAAGATGTATGCAGATTTCTTCACTAAAAACCAAAACTACCAATGTCAATGGCTTCAGGTTGCTCTGATAAGTTACTTTTTGTTTTTCAGCCTACAAGAACATCATCAGAAAGCATTTATTCCAGACCAGGTTCCAGTATACCTGGCTCTCCAGGCCACACGATCTATGTAAGTATTCCTTCTGATGAAGAAACTGCCCATCCTTTCCTTTCACATGAAATACTCTGTGATGAAATAACTTTTATGCTGATTCTAATGACTTCATTCTAGGAGTTAAATTGTTGAAATTCTTATCATGACAGGTAGAGTTTTTATAATTCCAGGACTTCAAGAGCAGGGTAGGTTTTTCCAGGTCGTGTTTCCCTTACAAGGATATAGTAATGCTCATGAAGTCACTTGGTGGTGTGAAGAGGGACAGAAAGCAGACAGGTTATTTGACTTCATTAGGGGTTATGTGAGGAGATCTGTGCACCTCGCTATGCAGGGCCCTGGAGGTCTGTTGTCTGCAGCTACAGGATGTAGGTAGGAGGATCAGCCTGGCTGATACAACATCTTCCGTTTCAGAGGTCAGGTGCTTTGGTTGTGGAAGGAAGTGTGTTTTTTATTTATGAACAAAAATTATATTAAGCATCCTTCTTTTACTAAGCTAACAGTGCACTTCCATCTGGCAATACTTGGTGTTTGTACTCAGGAAGAATGGAATTGAACGTGAGTAGAAACAGATCAGCTTTGTTGCCTTATGCAGCCTACTATGAACAAATAAAATATCTAGCAGATGAGTTGAAAGCCAATTTGAACATTCTGTTTCAGTTTTAATTATCAAATATATTTCTGTAAGTTAGATAAGAATGTGTGATGATTTTTTGTAAAGCCTTCTTTTAAGTAAGGAGAGATACCAGCCATCTAAACTGCACATAAGGCTGCTTTCTAGCTTCTTCTAATGGATGCAGCTGTCTTTGGAACTGATTTCTTACTTCCATTTTTTAACTAGTGAAGAGCTCCTTGCAGTTTTAGTGGAAAAAATAGTCAATGCCAGTACTGTGCAGTTAGTAAGTAACATATGTCAAGTCAGAAGCTTGGGTATAGGCTGAGTGATGAGTGCAATGTAATAATTTCAATCAGGAGTTTGGATACCCCATCCTGATAAACAGTCCTGCTTACCCTTTTATTTCTTTGTAACAAGTTGTATTTCCTCTCGTGTGCACATTTATAAGTTGAATTTCTGTCTCTGGTCTTCTGCATGGAATCCTCTCGTAATCTCTGTAATATGCAATCTAAATTGGTGTTATCACACATTTTACATATTGGGAGAACAAGAGCAGAAAGGTGAAAATACTTGCCTGAGGCCACAAAATGAGTCACTTGCAAAGCTGAAGCTTCCAGCTCACTGCTGAGGATAAGAAACTTTTGTATGAGATCCATACATGCCATGTTCTTTCTTTCCTAAACTGAGGAAACACTGTGTGCTTTTGCAGAGCAGGCCTGCTGGAGAAGAACAGGAAACAAATGTAGAGGGCCAGAAAGGGTTTTCCATAGCAACAGTGTGAAAACAAATACACAGAAATCATAAATTGTGTAAAGCAGAAATTACCAGTGCATTTGTGTAAGTTAATTTATCTTCTGTCTTTGACCTTCAGGCAAAAGTAGACAATGAAATCCTTGATTACAAGGATTTAGCTGCCATTCCCAAAGTCAAGGCCATTTATGACATTGAACGTCCAGACCTAATTACTTATGAGCCATTCTACACTTCCGCCTACGAGGACAGACAGGAGAGACAGAGTCTTGGAGAGGTAATGGACCGACAAGCAACTCATTCTGCTCTAAGCTTTATTCAAAGCCTGCTTCGCTTCTATCCTCTTTTGAAACACTTTCCAGTTGACACTCCTGGATGTTGCTGCTGCTTTTCACAGTGCTTTTTTTTGTCTGTTTGATCTGTGTTTAATAGGAGCAATCGCGGTGATGCCTCATGTGCGAAACTGCACAATTAAACACACAATTAAACCCCTACATTACCGCCAGCCTCTGGCAGAGGAATGGCAGGGGGGAGGCTCGGAGGCTGTTTGGGCTTTCTCATCACTCACATGGGTACCCGAGTCTTTGGGTACAGCAAATTCCAGAAAGTGAGCCAAAAGCCAACTTGGTGTTGTGCTGTGGAGCCCTGATATTCACAACATAATATGAGGAAAACCGTGTTCTATGGCAGTAAAAGGATTAGAGGCAGCAGGATGCTTTCTCTCGCTCATATTGAAGGGAAATATTATTTCTAGAGCACTTTGCCAGACATGCTGCTTAAAATCTGATCCAGGTCAGGATGAAGTGCTCTTCCACCTGGGAAAGCAGGTTATCTGTGTTGTGGAAATAGCCGCCTCACATTTTAAACTGCTGACATGCTGTAAGGATTCCTGTATAGAAAAAAAAGTTATCTAAACTAATATTTTAAATTTGTATTTTAAAATATGTTCCAGGTTGCAGGGTCCCCATGTTTTCCCAGATGAAGCTCTATAGCTGCAGTGACTGTTTACGTGGTTCCAGTGCACATCATGAAGCAGGTTTTGTCACGTAGTACCTGTAAATCAGGCTTGCTGAATGCAGATCTAAATAGACATAGGAATGGATTTACTTCCTTGCAATCTCAGTGACTTTACTGACTGTAACTGAATTGGGTGTGAAGATGAGCTGAGGAAAAAGGAAGTATAGTAAATCATTCAGGCACCAGTGGCCTGAAGATGACCAGATCAGCAGCTGATAATTTGCTTTGATTAACAGCTCAAAATATTACAGAATTTCCCTCCTCAAATTTATGTTGGCAGTGAATCCAGCTGACACCTGGTTCAAACCCACTGTGAGACGCATTGATGACCTGTGACCAGTTAAAAGGGGCCTGACCCATTCCACAAGCACAAGTCTCTTGATATTGTAGAGGAGGAGCTAATTTTACCCAGAGAAGATGAACTGTTTCTTAACCCTTAAGGAAGGTTCTCACTGACAAAGCTGTCTGCTGTTATGTTTGTTCTGGAGATAAGCAAAAGCCTTTGGGGTTTTCTTACCCAGTATTTTCACCAGCATTAAACCCAGTTAATTTCTGGTGACTACAGAAATTTATTCTGGAAACAGAAGCGCTCTCACCTTCTCTTCAGAAGATCTGGGTTTTCCACCCAATGCTACTTCTGACTTCTGTCACCTTGGGCAAGTTACCTCACCTCTTTGTACCTGTTTCTCCTCCCTTCCCTTGCCCTGATGAGGGCACAAGCCCATCGGGGTGGAGTGATCTCTTATTGTGTTTGTGTTGTGGTATTCAAGTGACAGCTATCTTGGTACATAATACATCAGTCACCATTGTCTTTAAAAAGCAAAGGAGGTGACATGTTTAGTCCTGGCAGGGATTTGTAGACTTTGAGTGATTTAATCTGCATTCTCTTAACAAAGTGTGTGTGTGGTGGTGTTAAATACGGTTGGACTCGATGATCTCAGAGGCCTTTTCCAACCAGATGATTCTATAAAAGGGGAGCCTGAGTTTCAGCTAAGAAAGGTTTCTTGATGTACAAGGGAGATGTGCAAGAGCCACCAAAGGTGAATCTAGTAGTGGAGACAAACCTTAATTACAGGGAATGGGCTACAAGAAAATTATATCCTTTAGCCATAGAAAGTAAGAAAACACAGTATGAGACTTTCTTCTTTATTGTAGTGGAAGGGAAACTCTTTGAAAAGTTTCTCAGTGGTGTTCCCTCTTGTTCAGTTAAATTCTAACCAAGTTTTTCTGAAAGTCTGATGAAAACTGTTTTCAGGCAGCACCATCTAGTGGAACCAGGAGGTTTAGTTCCAGAACTGCCAACCAAGTAGCAGGGAAGTGAAAGGGAGCTCATGAAGAGGTGGTTTAGCATCTAATATAAGAGATGATGAGATACGAAATGAGATCTGTAAATAAATTTTCTGTATTGAGACTGACCCTAAATGTAGTGATAACATTTCCAGAAACTGTTAGTTATTCAGGTTCTTCATGCCCTGTAATTTCTGCTTTGCTAGCAGCAATCTGATTAACATTGAAATTGTCTTTTCTCAGCTCTGTCTTTGCTGCATAAGTATCAAGAGAAGCAGTGTTTTACCTGCATGTGCTTTGTTTATCATACTCTGTTGAAAGCATTCAATGTCTGTAACAACTTTCAGCAAACAAGCTGTCATAAAATGAGAAAAGTATTTTTTCTGATGTGATAGGTGCTTCAAAATGGAGCTGGCATCCCACCTGATAATTCAATAAGAAGTGAGGTCATTGTGAGATGCTGGAACAACTGTTAAAAAAAAAATGACACCTGTGAAAGTTTGCAGAATTTTTCCATGGCACAAAAGGCCCTGTACAACTTCAGGTGTTGGAGCAGTCCCTTAGATCTCAAAGTCATAGAACATTGAGCCCGTTGCAGTGAGTAGAAATTTCACTGCAGATTGGGTCAGAACCTGCTCTCTACCCAGATTTTTTTTTAATTTGAAGTCATAATTCTGTATTTCCATTGGCTTACTATTCTGGAACTGAGCTGTTCCTTCTCAGTCGACAGCACAGTGTATTTTGTACTGACTAGTGTAGAGTTTTGTGATAGATCAGATTTTAAAACACCTCATACACCCTGAAGACCCAAGCATTCCTTGGCAGCCCCAGAGTCTGAGATACGGCAGTTCACCTGTGCATGATGAAACAGGCTGCAGAGTGCATTTCTATTTCCCAAAAAGCAGTGAAAAGGTAGTGTTGAAGTAAAAATACACAAAAGGTCAGTCATGAATTTGGCACATTACTTTCTGGAATGCCTTCCTGGTCTTAGTTTCCTGTGCCTACCTTTTACAGTAGTTGTTACCTTAGCATCTCCTTAGCAACCACAGCAGATTATGGAAATCTGTTTATTCACAGTAACACATAAATTACTAGTAGGAAATTGTGGGAATGCACATCACAACATGTGCTTTTTTCATTCATATTGGAAGTTTTATATTAGCTGTCAGTGTTTTTTTTTCTGTGGAGATTCATGCTACAAAGCAGTGTGGACGATATGTTTCATGTGGAACCAAGTTTTTATGGGTGCTGGTGATAAGCTCTATAATAAAAATGTTGTTTGCTGTATTGAACTTGTGCAGTTATAAAGATTAGGAAAACAAGAATGTAAAAGACATTCAAGGCTTTGATGGAAAGTAGCGAAAGCAGTCTTTAAAAATCTTTTGGGAAACTTGTTGACAAGGAGGTGGAGATATTCTGTACCCAAATGAAAAATGTCACTCCTTTGCTTGGATTCTTTGCAATCACAGCATCACCAGCTCCATGAGAGTCACTGCTCTCTCAATGCAAAGTGTATGGCTGGGTATTTCTTACCAGGAATTCTGCATACATCTTACACTGCTGCTGTTGTACACCATTGTAGTAGTTAGTCCAGAATCAGCAGTTTTGCTTTTGAGACATTATCTTAATATCTGTGTCATTCTGTAGTAATTGTGGTCTTATTTAAAAGCATAATCTCTTGCCCAGTTTATTATGGCAATTAAGTAATATTGAAGTTCAGTGCATGAAGAAAATAATTGAATCCTGATCTTCCAGCTTCAAATTATCTTGTGATTAAAGGGCACATAACTGGTAATTACACATAGCCTTTATTCTTGTTTGTACTGTCAACATAAGCATTCTCTTCTGCTTCATTTCCAAAGGTATTTCTTGCCTCAGTTTCCCTATTTGTGTAGTATAAACTTTTCATAATACTGTGCATATTTCTGCCCACTGGCCTTTGTGCATTTCTTTCAATATACGCAATTGTAATTCCTGTCTGTTCTCCTTACCTTACCATGGAAGAACACAGAGAATTAAAGGAGATCCTATCAAAGAAACATTGATGACAACTCCTTTGTGTGAATATGAAATGTAAGGCCTTGGGGAGAAGCACACATTTTCCTGGAGTGTATGTGCTGGAGGAAAAACATGCTTCATCCTGGAAGTTATTCTGTATTTCTGATGCCATGCAAAGCTCTGAGTTAAAATTATTTACTTTTGATTTCCACTTTAAAGATTTCTTCATAGCAGGCATAGTTATTAAATTAATAACCCTTTCTGATTTTGATCTTTACAGCTATGTTTTAATTACCACAATGATTAGATGGCTGAGAGATGATGGTGCATGGTATTTGACTGAATTATACACGCTCATAAAGATTCTCCCAGAAACTCTAATTGCCTCAATGATTTATGGACCAGTTCCCGAGCAAGGTGGAAGAAGCAAGTCCCAGTGCTGCACTGGCCTCAGTAATTTCTGCGTTGCCAATTTACTTTGCCACATACCCATGTGTCTGCAGCAATGCTTAGATGGCTGTTTTCTGGCCCAGCACATGCAATGATGTTTCATTAACCTTAATTTTATGTCTTTGCAGTCTCCAAGGACATTATCACCTACCCCTTCTGCAGAAGTAAGTTTGGTGGGACTCTGGGGGCAGTATCTTGCTGTAGTTAGAATTATTCACTTTGGCAAAAGCAGGTGTTGTTTTTTTTATCAGTCTGATCCATCTCTGTTTGCCAGACAGACACATTTTCTGAATATTGAAACTTATTAAAAATTAACTCTAAAAGGAAAACATTAAGTTCTTATTGACAGATTGTACAAAAACATGAAGCTGCCCCTCCTACCCACTTGTTGTGTAGAAAGCAGAGTCATTAGTCCAGCAGAGGTCACTTGTTCATCCATCCTTGTGGTACAGGCAGGCTCAGAGCTCAGGAGCTGGATGACTTACATGAGCTAAAATGCTGCTCTAAGCATCTGATTAAGAAGCCATGTTTGCCACTAAAACATTTGTAGTTTGGTCTTGAAGATTAGCTTGGTCTTGCTTTTCTGTAGGAGTTAATTTGAACATGACAATAACATGGAATGTCTGGGAAGTCATTTGTCAGGGTACAATAGATTCCATTGCAGGAACGTCATCGTTTTGGGGTTGTGGAGTGTTGCTTAGGGGGTTGATTAGGGGGGTGGTGTTGTTTGAATCGGGTGGGTTTTGTGATTTTTTAATTGTTTCTTTTCCCCCAGGAAACCAAGTAAATTGGATTTTGCTATACAAGAAAGTCTTATGTTTTCAGATGCGAGGGGAAATGTAATTTGGGTGCGATATACCTTTTTACGTAGCTAGTCAAGACAAGTGGGAAATGAAGGCACAGAGAGCTCCGTGCTGGAGCTTTTGAGTTCTCACTGGTCTCCAGTGCACTCTGAGTGCAGCTTTCCTTACAGAGTCACAGGAATACGGGCAATTTTAGGATGATGTAGAATTTAATAGAAATTACAGGTGGACTTGGAACCTTCCGAGACTGAACTGTGGTCCAGACCATGAAAACGGGTTGGAGTCTTTGGAACAGATCATTAGAAAACAATAATAATGACATAAGTTGAAAGCTTAAGGGCTGTTGTTATTTCAGAAGCTTCTGCTGATGTCTTTGGATCTGTGAAGGTTAAGTGCTGCGAAAAATGAGTAACATACCTTTGCATTGATTAGTGAATGCTTCTGTTCCGCAGGGCTATCAAGATGTTCGGGATCGCATGATTCACAGGTCTACCAGCCAGGGCTCCATTAATTCTCCAGTCTACAGTCGTCACAGCTACACACCCACCATGTCACGTTCCCCTCAGCACTTCCACAGACCTGGTAAGGGCAACTGCATTAGAAGTATACATAAAATATGTAAAGCTGTTGTTTCTTTATTATGTCACTCGCTGGCACAGCAAAGCACTTGCTTCTCTTAGCAGTGAAAATTTAGAATTGGAAAATTCTGTGTTTTGTTATCTCCTTTTCTACCTTGTTCTTGTTTGATGTGGTAATTTGCACTATTCTGATGAGTGTTTCTTACATCGTAAATATGGATCTTCTGTTTCAATTTAATTGTTTCTAAAATCTTTGTACACTTGTGGAAGCGAGCAAAAATTTGCAGCAGTGGATCACAAACTTCATTCTGGAATTTGAGAAAAGTATCACTTATTGGAAACAAAACTTATGGCTTGTCTATACAGAAGTCAGTAAGATAGGATTCCTCCCTCCTAAAACCCAATTCATTTAAAGCTTGCAGAACCACCCTCCGGACTTTCCAAATTGATAGTCATTTTTGAAGACGTAGACTCATGGTTTGCAAAGTAGATTTCTTAATTAAAACCAAAGGCAATTGCCTGGAAAGGTTTAAAAAACACAAACCTCATTTACTGGCTCAGCAGTGATGTACAAATTCTATGTACAGTATAGAAAATATACAGGTCATTCAGGTTCCCAGTGCATTCAGAATTACTGGTCATGTATATAAAAGCAAGATATGAAAATGAACTGTTCATTCACACCCAAACTGCACAAAAATGCCTCTCTAAACGCTATTCATTGAATACTTTTCAAGACTGGTTTTTGTTCTCCGTGGTAATGAATTAGATCTTTGTGACCTGTTCCTAAATTGTGATCCAATCATGCAGTTCCATCTTCCTTGGTGGTTGCAGCTGAACAGTTGGGATGCCAAAAGCCCATATGCAATCGGAGCTGCATTTTTTAAATTAAAGATTTATAGTAGAGCTACCACTGTGGAACTTGAATGTCGTAGCCATTTCCTAGTGCGGGTGGGCTGAAAGCAGCTAATTGTGTCTGTCAGTGAATGCCTTCTTTAAAAGACCCAAGGGAGGTGGGACAGAAGCAAATTGTGTCTGATTCTTGGTGCTGACAACATGACTGTGTTTTAAGATGAAGTTGCAACTGAAACTGAAAGAGATTTTGAAGCGTGAAAAAGCTGCAAACTTCTGTCTCTTGATTCCAGCAATTCTGAGGGGATTTTTTTTCCATTATTAGGGTTATGAACAAATCCAGGCCTTATTCCAGACTTCACTGGGAGTGAGTTTTCCTGTCTGTGTTCAGTCAAGAACGTTCCCCAGAAGCAATCTCTGTTGATGTAACTCTTGTGATGGGCAGATGAGTTCAAGCCCAAGTTTAGATCCAAATGTAAAATCTTTAGAAGTTTGCAGCCTGCGGGATTTTTCTGAGAAGACGTTTGTTCAAACTTACCTGTGGTCAGATGATCTCATCTTTGGCTCACCTTTCTGTTTCTCTTATGACACAGAAGTAATTCTGTAAAATTTATCATTTTGATCTTTGCTACCCTGCTTTGGGGTAATTGTTAATGCTACTTTATAATTTTCCTACAGTGATTATTCACGTCCAATAACAGCACATGTATATTTACCATTTTTCTCCTAATGGCACTTCTTATCATCCTGTTATTTGCAAGAATCATTTCTCTCTGGATAAACCCAGTGGCCCCAGACAACTTTTCCTTGGCTCCCAGCAGGCCCTTGAGGGAGAAGTGAACCAGTGTGTTGACGTTGTCAGCACAGGGTTCTTCAAAAATTGGAGTGCTACGAGTTCTGAAAAAGTTTGCAGCCTTTTCCTCCCGCAGTGCCCTAAGCTGGTGTTGGCAGTGTCTTTGGAATGTCTTAAAACAATAGAAAACAGCTTGCATGCCTCTTGACTGACATTTTTTGGTCAGGAACTTCTCAAAGCAGCTGCTTTCTTAACTAATTGAGCGGCAACGTTTGTGATGTTTGCATGCTGGTGGCGGGCTACTTCTTGGTAACAAGGCATAGATCAGAAGCTCATTAGGCCAACAGATGTTCTGCTGTATTAGTGATGCAGTTCAAATCCGAACCTCTCTTCTAATTCTTCCTGTAATTTTATCTAACGTTTATGAACCCTTCGGTACGTCTTTAACTTTTTTTTTCTCCTTCCTTCTTTTCAGAATCCTAATTGTTCAATGCCTTTTTTTTCCCCTTCCTTCGAAGCCTCATTCCCTGCCTTTCTCTTATTGTTTTTCTTTGTTTTCATTTTGTTCTGCCCCCCGATTCCCTGCTGCCGCAGAGCTGCTCTCTACTGGTGTGCAGCGGTTGTCATACCTGCGCACTAGCAGTCTCGGCTCCACCCACCATGACTCCCGCCCCAACTCCCCCTTCCGACACCACTTCATCCCCCATGTCAAAGGTAAGGAGCCAGGTTTCCCCAGGGAGTAGCCTCCAGGCTGGAGATTTATTAGCATTCTGTCAAAGCTAATAAGGTGTTATCTCCGTAAGGTTCTCATTGGCTGTAGAGCTGAGCATGCCTCGAAATGCGCCGTTACACTCAAAGCTATGTTAGAATAGACATAATGTCCTTTGTTCAGAGGAAATATGTCATTTCTAAGGGCCCTAGTTGAAGAGTCAACAAGCAATTACCTAGTAAATATACATGAAAGCATCATCATTTACTGTTTAGAACCACATATGTCTCATTTACCTTCTCTCTAAAGCAGTACATAACAATCACTAGAGCACTCAGCATATCAAATCTAATTATTATTTCCACATTCTTAAAACATGCATTTAAAAGTTGACAATAAATCTTGCCTGGATGAGAGCAAGGTGATCGAAAATACGGAGAAGGAAAAAAAAAGGAATATATAAAGATCAATGGCAACGTGGAAGTTAATCATTGCTAATCACATTGGCAATAATTAGTGCCCAACAAAATAAAATTAAAGTCTCTAGGCCTCTCCTCAGCTAGTGAGAATCAGCAGACTCTGCCAAAGGCAGTAGAGTTGCAGGGATTTACACTACCTGAGGATCCGGTCATTCCTCTTTTTTCAATCTGTTATTTTCCTTGTTTTAATTTAGGGGGAGGATTGTTCTTTCATTGTGTTCCTTCAGGGAACTCATTCAGCTCAATAAGCTTTTAGTTTTGATTGTTGCTTGCTGTGAAAGTGGGTTTACTTTTATTTCTATTGGAGCATTCTCTGGCTGTGCCATCTCTTCTGTTGAGGGAGAATGTCATAGCTTGTATCACCTACAAGAGCTCAAAAAGACACGGTTGAGTAAATTGAACATAGATTCTATTCTGACACCACCAATTAATGTGCATAATCGTGAACTGGAGATAAAGACACTTGCAAGGATGTTGTTGCCATGAATTTTCAAGAAATGCTAATAGATCTCAACGTTACAGCTCCTCAAGCATTCAGATCACCACTACTAATTTTACTCTTGCCTTTTCTTAGATGATTTTTGTTAATATGCACTTTCACCTTTCCTATTACGTCACTATTAAAAACAAGATTTACTTCAAACTTAAAAGATTGGGACCCTTAAAAATAGATACACTGCTCATTTCAGCATGCAGTTAATTCATAACCCTTGCAATTTCAACATCTCTTTGCTGTAAATCCAAATCAATGCTCACACTCTTTCAAGTGGCATTTTCATTCTTTTTCTGTTGAGAAAATAGCTTCTTCAACAGATAAAACAGAAGCGTTATTGGAAATCCATGCCTATTGCTTTCACATATCAAAGAACTATCTGGAGTGTAGATTAGGTACGTATCTCAGTTATCAGTACAGAAGGCTGTGTGGGATTACAAGCACTGTAGACAATGGGTGGCTGTGATTTTTTTTCAGGTTTGTCACCTGAGAGATTGTAAGAGTCCACGATTTGCTGAAAATTTTACATTAAGGTCTTAGGCCTTGACAGGAATTCTGTGTTGTAACTCAACAAAGCTCCTGAAAGCTCAAGTTCATATCACGGTGAGGCACCATCTGAGGGATGTGGTACATTTGAGAAGGGGCAGGTATCAGGTACCCACATCTTGTGATTCATGTGGCTGAAAGTGTAGTCTTTTAATAGTTGGTTGAGAAAAAGAAGCACCTTCTTAGTGTGACCCATGTTCTGTGCCAGCCTTAATGTGGTGGAAATATCTCCATAGTTTCACTTCTTTTTGGTTTTGTTTTTCCTCCCTGTGAAGGAAGGTGACTACTCAAAAAAAAAAAAAACCCAAAATAAGACTTTTGTATTTCAACAGGCTGAGTGCCCTCCAACCATTGAGCCAAACTCAGATATTTATAAAACCTATCCAGATAAGTGAATTTGGGTTATTTTTGTTAATAATCTGAAAGGAAACATGAAATAGTATTGCGCAGTTCTGTGATGGCATGTGAGTAGTCAATAAAAACCATGAGCAACAGTTTTCTCATTGGACAATGTAGCCAAAGGTAAGCCATGCTTCTAAGTGATGTTGCCCATCTGCACATGCTGGGAAGAGCAGTGACTCTAAAGATTTATCTGTTCCAGTGGATGTTAGGATGGATGGATATGACAACATAAAGAGATGTTGCAGCTCGAAGAGCTAAGCAGAGATGTTAGGTACTTGAAAAACTGAATGCTTGGAACTGGTTGCCCAGAGAAGTCTGAGTATCCCCCTTTTTATGTCTGTGCAGCAGAGCAGAGAGATCAGTCTGGCACTGGCTGCACCTAGTGCAGTTCCCCAGTTTTCTTACCCATTGGGTTTGTCCTCGGGCATTCTAGCTGTCTGCTTTCAAAGTTTCACCCTTTTGCACTGTTTTTTTGCATTGCTTTACCCTTGAGAGTAGCAGTTTTATGTCTACTAGGGAATTAGACACTTGTGAATATATCTGAAAATGGGAACTACAGCACTGGGGGGGGTTGTTTGGATGCGATAGATGAATAGAAGAGGCATCGTGTGATTTTGTATTTTGTCAGTCTTTCTCAAAGCTGCTTGTACTTTTAGGAAGAAGATGAACTTGGTGCAAGTTTGTAAGAAAGACTTCATAAAGCTGTAATTTGTTTGGTTTTTTCTTTAGGTAAAGGAGTATGATTTTCAAAGGGCATAAATATAATGAAATTGGCATGTGAACATTACAGCTATGTTATTTCAAGCCAGAAAAACAGACATGTGGACCAGGTTCAGTGTGTTTTCATACAGCGTGACACTTGAACAAGGGTAATTCTCAAGCCTTGTAGAGCTTTGAGGAGTGAAAGGACTAAGTAGGCCTCAGAAAGTCTTAGTGAGAGTTTGTTAATGTCACATATATGTTGAACAGGCTGGAAGAGGGTGCAATATGCGTCAGTTAGACTTAATTTAATCTCATTTGGACACTCTGTTGAATTTGGTCTTGTTTCAATAAAGTACTGTATTTGCTATGAAAGAATCAAAACAAGTCCATGAATGAAAGAAACCCTGACCCTACTGAAATCAGAGACAAAACTCGCATTGAGAGCCAGGATTTCATCTCACATGCCTAGAATTTTTCAGAGGCACTCAAGAATACTGCAAAGCCCCCATAAGATTTCTGCGTAAAAAGAGTTCCAAAGCAATGTGTTCTCCTCTGCTCGCAGACCTTCCCATAAGGAATCTACCCAACTTCATAGGGAATGTTGGCCTTGTGTTTCACAGGTTCTTGCCTTCCTTCTCTGAGGCAGGTGTCTGAAATCAAATACTCTCTGTGTGTGATAACTATTTTCCAGGGTTTTTTGGATGCAATTGAAAGCTCTGCTGTGGACAACGGCTGTGCTTTGGCTGTTTCATGACTTCCAGTGTTGTGCTGGAAAAATGAGTTACATATCTGGACAAGATGATGAATTATAGTTTGACAAAACCTTGAACATGACTTAGGGTTTCAGGTGCTGTTGAGCTCTTTTTCCTGTGTCTCTTTAGAAGCAGAGCGATGACGTTGCAGGTTGACAAAAGGCTCAGTGTTGGTTGCATATGGATTTTTGGCCACATTCAGTGAAATTAGCTTGTGAGTCACACACAGTGAGGCCAGTGGTGAACAGTTCAGAAGGCAGGAGCCTGCATTACCCTGTGCCATGTATAGGCAAGCAATTACATTCCTGACTGCTAGGGGAACCTCCTAAACAATACAGATAGAAAATGGGAACTACCTGATGGAGCAAACAGAACTGAAAGAAGAAAAGAGCTTCTGAATATCAGTTGTGAGGGTGCTGTGCTCAAGAGATTGATTTTTATATCAAGCTTACTCTGTTAGCTCTGAACATCCCCTACCCACTCACACACACACTCAACTTGATGCCAGGAGTGTGAGGCTAGTTGTTCCTGCAGTGTTGGTGACCTGGAGTGCTCTAGTTGCTTTGTGGAGTTAACATTAGTCATGGTGTATTTGAGATAGTAAGAGAGACTTTCCTGTGCAGCCACAGCAAGGAACACAAATTCAGAACATGCAGAGCTTTTATGTGAAGCTGCCGGCACGGCCAGGAGGCTGTGGGAGGCAGGTATGTGCAGGGTAGCAACTCTGCTTTCCTGTGTGCCTGTACACGTTCCACAGATGTTGGCACTGCTTTCATAAATTCTAGGTGATTTTACAGCAGCATCTGAAGCACTTAAACCTCGTTATTAGAGTGCGCTCATCAGGGATGATCTAATCAGAGGCTGAGTAAATGTATCATCCCTTCCTGCAGGGGCTGGAGGTAATGAGGCTGCCATCCTAGAAAGTGTAAAGGAGAGTCATTTGTCAGTACCAGTGGGAGTCATTAGGAAGAGAGAGGCTGCACAGGAACCCCAGGAAATAGAAGCCAACAGAGACGTTGGTAAAGCAACGTGTGGAGGATGATACCGCGCTAATCGTCTGCCGTGTGTTGGATGCATTGGACATCATCACCAGTCCTCTATAAACAAATTACCTGTGTACCAGACACAGGATTAGCCAACGTACATTTATGGATGTGAACATACTTAGTTGTTCTTAGCTGAGATAGGGGAGGGCATAAGGTTTCTTCCCTGTATTTATAGTGTTGGTGATAGAGGCATTTTAAATTGAACATGCCCACGTTTTGACTACCAGTTCTCAACAGGTAAAATGTACCTGTGAATCCTCCATTATGACAGCCCACAGATCAATCAAGCCTTTTTGATTCTTCTGTTTTATTAAATATAGTAATTGCCAGTGGAAGCAGAAAGGCAGAATGATTTGTCTCTATAAAGGTTATAAAATTAATTATATCTTGAGGCCATCTCAATACTGATTTTTTTTTTCCCTATAAAACATGATTTTGCTGAAAATAATTTCTCAGTACACACAAAAGACATCAGTTAAGTCAGCTTAACCGACTTTGATGTATCACCATTGTGATATTTCAAAGGCTGGACAAGTAGAACACAATATTGGAATTGCAAGTAGAGATATAGGTATGATAATATTAATTTAAATGATCGTTCTTACTGCTTTTTAGAGTTAGTAAACCTAGCACTTACTGTTACCTGACTAGAAGATCAGCATCTGTGCATCCAAACCAGAAACCCACCATCAACTCATATGATTGAAATAATATCATTTTAGGGGTTCATTGTGTACATTAAATCACTCAGGGCTGAAATATCGAATTGGTAAATAGAGAATTTTGTACATGCATTCTTCTGGACAAATTTTGTACAGCCAAGACCCTTGATCTATGCATGGAATTTTTAAAACATGCATGTGCAAACGCATCAGCTTGTGGACTGGGGGAAGTCTCTGGGGCACAGATCTCTCAACGAGTTTGTCAAGAGATGTTTTTTCTCCCTCCAGTGTCTTTTAGATTGGCAGATGGCTCTTCAAGGGAAAGAGGAACTTTTGTGTAAAGTATAAAGACCCTCCACCCCCGTATCTATAAATAAGAATTGTGCTGAGTTCAAGGGTTTGCGTCTTCTAACGAGACAGTGGAAACCTGCAGCTGAAAGGAAGCCTGTGGTTTCTTTTTTGTTGTGTTTTATAGCTCTCTTGTACCCAACCCCCTTTTTTTTCCTTTGCTTTGTTAATCAGCTTTTCTAGAGTATTTTTAAGCCATTGTGCATATATGAAGAAAGGAAGGGGTTTGATGCCCCCCTTCACCATTGTGGTCACCCACACCTATGTAAAATAAGCACCTGGGTGTGGGCAGTTTTTGCTTGTTGAGTTTGCACTAGGGTGAAGAATGGCACAAAGTAAAAGGCAGCAACATTCTTTTATGGGACACACAGTCATGTGCTTGGGTATTTGGCTGTTGAGTCTTGAAGCTTGGGGATCAACCAACAGCCCTCTTGCTCTGAAAGATGTGGGAACCTCAGGGCTGTTGGATGGCTGTGGTGCATTGTTAGGAGGCAAAGAAATAGTCCTGGTAAGAGTAATCCTACAAAGGGAACAATCAGTGTGTGCAAAATGGAACTTAAATTTTTAGATATTGGATTCAGATTTGCTAAATCAGGAGTGAAGTATTGTCACCAGAGCCAACTTTGGCGTTGACAGAGATTTGAGGTGGAACCAATGATACGGGTAAAGCTACCGGATGGGCTACAATGCTTTACAAATTGTTTTACTATATCAAAAGATGTCCTACCAGAGAGCTGAACCAATGAAAGAGTGTGTATGGAGCAGTTATGCCTTTTGATATGGGCCAAGTGACCTAACAGCTATTTTCCATCTCTAGCTTCTCTGTGCTTTTGGTTTAGGGAGCCGTAGTCAACTGCCAGCATCTGCTTCTATCTGCTTGGGAGCTGGTTTCATTTGGGGTTTGCATATCAACTACTCTGCACTCTGCCTGCAACTTTCAAGTCCAAATATTAATTTCAGTACTAAATCATTGCCAAGTAATCTCCCATTCTTCTTTTCCACGCTGCCCATCTAAGCACACAGCTCCTGCCTGCATGCCATCAGAATGAGTCTGAGCTGCTCAAACCTCTACTCCAGCCTGAACATGAATTTTTTTCTTTGCAGGAATATCAGGAAAAAAAAAAAAGTCACCAGAGCTACCAGTTCTTGGTTTTGTTTGGTTTTATATTTTTGGTTCAACTTCTTTTCTCCCTGGAGGTTTTGATTCCACTGAGTTTTGTTTGGGTTTGATTGGGCTTGCTTTTTTTTTTTATTGCTCTCCCTCTTCTCATTTTGTTTTCTCCATTCTTTCATTGGAGGCAATGAGCCGTCCAGCGGTCGGAACTCCCCTGTCCCCTATCGGCCCGACAGCCGCCCTCTCACTCCAACTTACGCTCAGGCCCCTAAACATTTCCATGTTCCAGGTAGGAGCTGGCACTGTATATGTCTCGGTGTCCTGTCACAGTGTAGAATGTAGCCTTTGTAACTTTTGTCTTGTCTCCATTGTTTCATGCTCTTCACCATGGGGTGCACTCATAAGGTTCGGAACTGCCTGCTCCTTGGCTTGCTGAGAGGAGAAATTACTTAAGAAATGGGGGAGGCTGATGGTGATTGTTTTACCTGTTCTTTTGACTGGTGTTTCACTGTTAGAATTCCTTGGTTTTCAGGGTGTATTCATGGCCTGTGGGCTGGATATGAGCTACCTAAGGCTTGATTTTTCTCACAGTTGCACCAGTTGAGCATAATTCTACAAACATTGGAGGAATTGGTTTTGATTCACAGTGGAACGTAGAAAGAGTTGACCAATGAGCCATTACCTGTGTTGTTCATTCTGATTGTTGTGACTGTTTCAGTCTAGAATCAAGCAGATCTGCTTTGGTGTTCCTTTTTTATTTTAAAGCACATGAGGATGTTTCTTTACTTGTTTTGTGCAATGGCTTGGTGTTCACGGAAAGACTTTCAGATTCACAGGGAGATGTATGCCTGAGGATGTCTGCTCTGTAAAGGGCAATCTCTATTTTGAAGTGAGCTGCTTTGTTCTTCTGGCCTCAGAGAACCTCATCTGTCTTGGATTTTGATGAGATGAGGGTGGTGTGTCCCTAGCATTGTTGACATGCCTCTTCTGACTGCATCACTGCTGGCTGAAAGCCTGATTCTATCCAGTAATTCTTCAGGTCCCCTTCAGTCTAATGTCCCTTTGCACTGCCAGAGGTTACTCCTCCTCCTCCTTTCTTAGATTGGCAGATAAACTGTTTGTGGGAGCTTCTTTTTGAGCCAGTGTGACCTGGCCTGACTAAGGTAGGCTGGTCTAAGAGCTTAAACTAACCTGGCTCGCTTTGGCTTGCTGCAGCTGAAGTGCAGACTTGCATGAATAGCAGTGAGTAACGATCTCTGGTGTGGTGGGAGAGCTGTCCTCTTCCTTTGGCACAGTGTGGCCATGGAAGAAGCTCTGTTCCTGTCCTCCTTATGGCTTTCTGGCGTAGATGTGCGCAACAGTCCTGCATGACTGCCCTTGCAATGTTTATACCTACTCCCTGGTCAAGCAGCTGTAACAGATCACTAACAAGAATGAAATACCTCAGTGTCTTCGTGTGCAGTGATATTGCCTGTTTAGCCAAGGACATGGGGTTCTGCACAGCAAGATTTGCCCATTTCCACAGATTCCTAGAATCAGCTTTCCTTAATGCCAAAGGCCAAGTTGCACATTAATTGGATTGGCAATACACAGCATGTGTTTCTTAAATGCTTTTTCTTCTTTCATTTTAATGTAACTGACAGTATGAAGTAGCAAAATAGGTTGTTGGCATTAATTTTCTAGTTCCCAGTATCTCATTTTGGTCTCCTAATAAGATTTTGTCAGATTTTGCACTGTAGCACTGATTTGGGAATTTCTTTTGTATTTGTAGCTATGCTGAATATGTGAAGTGTTGGCTTGGGTGGGGAGGTAGTTTAGAACAAACTGATTCCTTAGATCATTACTTGTAAAAATATGATGTCTTTTAAGCATGCTGTGGATTTACTGCATTAGAGTTCTGGGAAGTGTTTTTATTCAGGTTTGTATTGGCAATGTGCAGTGTGTGGGCCTTACATTAAAAAAATTACAAAGAAGAAATAAAATCTATCCTCATGGTTTGAGAATAATGTGCCAGTTAACACTGCAAAAGCATCCCTTTCATTCACGGGAGCGTAGGTGTTGTCGACTTCAAAACGGTGTCTTAGGCAGCTATTTTATTCACGGGATTTTGAAGTCAGTGCTAGGCTCCCTGCATTCTCCTCTGCTCAATCCAGCCACTCAGGTGGGAAGAAAATTGAGCTGATGTGACTGAAGCACAATTTTCCATGAAAGTTATTTGGGGTGGTTCTCCCCAGATGACTTGTATCTCCACCATTGAAATGTCTTGCTTGTTTGCATTCCTTCTTTAACTTTATACCACTGATAATCTTCTGAATGTTTCAAATGAATGGTTCATGACTTGGATGCATCCACATGTTACAGAATCAGCTCCAAAGGACTCATGCCACATGTCTTTGACTTTTCACTCGTTCTTACGTTTTCCTTTTTTCTAAATAACCTGGTTTGTGTAATACTGGAAAGAGCTTTCTGGCTTTTTCTTGTGCTACCTCCTTGATTTGGTCTGTCTGTTGTTTTACTGTTGGAGTTATCTTTATCTACAACTGAAGTAGATTTCATATTACCATTTATCTGTTTCTCAATTTCACAGATCAAGGTGTCAACATTTACAGAAAACCACCCATCTACAAGCAACATGGTAAATTATCTTTTCCTTTGTATTTCAAAACCAGAGTGTCAACTGAATTAGAAAGTGTGCAGACTAGTGAAAAGCATTCAGTTTTTACTTTGTAACCATTAAAAAATCAGTAGTCCAAGCTTGAAACGGCTGTTATTGCATGTCCTGCTGACTGATTGTGTTGTAAAGCATGTTGTTTCATTTGGATCATGTGGTTTAAAGCTTGGCCAATGGCAAAATTGCCATTGACTGGGATTTTGCTGTCTCTTTAGCATTATGATACCTTCCCTTATTCCACTTCAAGTTCATATTTGGAGAATTACAGTTGCTGATCATGTTAAAATGGATTAAAACCAGACTGTTTTCTGGCAGGGACTTCATGGAATATCCTTATTTTAAACAAAGTACAGTGATTTGTCGTACAAAATACAATAATAACAGCAAAGGTGAAGATGTTATTATCAGACTGGAATCCCAAATGTACATGTGGCTTTATATGAGAATCGATAATTATTGAAGATAATATAGGTGATTTATCACTGACAGGGCTAATTTGATTCTCAAGCCTTGTGATACAGCTCAGGTAGGATGCTGTACTTGTTTTTCCATGTGTTTGGATTCTGAATTACAAAGCAGTGTTAGTGTTCTTCTGTTTTCTGTGTAGATGTTGTTACAGCAAGTCTGAAGTAACAGTGATGACAGAAGCCTTGCCACTCGTTAGTACTGTATAACAAGGTCCTGGTTATAACAGAATTTGTTCCCTTTTCCTTGCTGCTGTGAATAGAAAACTTCAAATAGATTATTTTTACATAATGTGGTGAAAGACAGGTGATTCCACTTTTTAAATACTTTGAGTTTGCATCCCTTTGCAGGCCCTTTATCCAGTGAAACATATTTAGGGTTAAGTAGCAAATCAGCAGTACTATGGAGTTTAGATAGACAGTGGAGCCATTGAGCTGAGATGGTTATCTATAACTGCCTCTACAACTACCTGAAAGGAGAGGCAGATGTTGCTCTCTTCTCCCAAGTAACAAGAGATAGGACAAGAGGAAATGACCTCAAGTTGCACCAGGGGAGGTTTTGATTGGATATTAGGAAAATTTTCTTTACTGAAAGAGTGGGGAAGCATTGGAAGAGACTGCCCAGGGAAGGGGTGGAGTGTCCTTCCCTGGAGGTGTTAAAAAATTGTGCAGACATGGCCCTTTGGGACCTGGTTTAGTAGGCACGGTGGTATTGTGTTGGCAGCTGGGCTGGATGGGCTTAGAGGTCTTTTCCCATGATCAGGAAAACCAGGAATGTCCATTCTGTAGTCAGGAGTGAGCATTGCAGATAACACTACTGTGGGCTTTTTTCCCTCTTTCTTTTTAAGTTTAAAACCATTTGTTCTTTTTGGAAAAAATCTTAACATTATTTTTGTTCATTTTTATGGTTTTAATGTATCTCCTCACCTCCCATTAACATGTGAATGTTTAACCACTGACACCACCAATTCTAATACGTAAGTACTGTTTGAAGTCATGCTTTTGTAAACTCTGACCAGCTTCCTCCATGCCTGCAATTACCCTTAGAGTTGCCCAATCATAAAACGCACAGAATTCCCAATGATACCTGATACTGATGTTCCTAAACTACCCTGAATGTGTTGGGTGAGCAACACAGCCTTTCACTTTGTTAACAGATGCCTTTCTGCTTTAAAAAAAAAGAGAAAAGGAAAAGAAAGTCCAGAATCCTTGCTTATAACATGATAGCTTCATGTGAGAGTTTGATTTGAGCTCATGGTTTGCACATAAGAGGTTGTTAAACCTGGTTATAATGTAAACTGAATCCTATTGGATATTTTCTTAATGTCAAGAAGTGAAAGCCATAATGCACATCCTCACGTGCTTTTTAGGAGATTTGGCTTAGACTGGAATCTTAAGTGGATGCCCCACTGCTGAGATATTTTATTGGTGGAATTCAGTTCATTGCTAATGCCTTTCCCTGCCAAGTTGATCTGAATGGGGTTTAGTATTTATTAATAGATTCACATCTGCTTTTACTACTACTGCATGCTAATAAGCAAGGGCATGCGGCAGCAAAAATCCACCGGTTAAATAAACATATTTGTTTCAAATTTCTTTTTGTTGTTTATTTTGCAACTTTTCACAGAAACATAGGAAGTAATTAGCATCAGTAGAGTTAAAATTAGTGCTGTTCACCTGAACTATTTGTTTTCTTGCCCTAGAGGGACATATCAGTAAATCTGGTTTCATCTACATTAATAATCAGTTGTCCTTAGGAGATATTGACAAATACTTTAGATTGAATTTTCTCACTCTTGCCTAATCATTCTAACTGTGTAACTCTAGTAAAATCCAAAGCTGATTTGGGGTTATTTTGGGGGTGGGAATGAGCTGGGAAAGTTTTATTCCAATCTATTGGCAAGAAAAAGGCATTACTTTGCTTCCAATTGCAATTAGAAAAGCAAAATGTGAAAATGTTTCCTTTTGAAAATTAACTTCTTGTAAAGTATAAAATTTTGCCAGAATAAGGAAGACCTTTATATTGGTAGATTATTACGTGGCTAAGTTCCCTGATTGCCATTTAGATGCAGCTGCTTTGGCAGCACAGAGCAAGTCCTCCGAGGATATCATCAAGTCCTCCAAGTTCCCAGCAGCTCATGCTCCAGCACCCAACGAGATACCAAAGATTGAGACCGACCACTGGCCAGGTCCTCCCTCCCTTGCGGCCGTAGGTATGCAAACCAAAATGATACAAGCCATGTGGCTTAAAAGGTACTGGTGACAAAAGCAGGTTAATACTGGAGCTGTGGAAATGAGTAGGGAAGGTTGTGGCCACTCTAGATGTTTGTCACACAGTGCAGCTCTTCTGGTGAGACCTCTGAGTGTGAATTTAAAACTGTTGAATAGTGCTGAGTAGAAGAGGTTTTTCAGTAGCTTAAAAAATGTAGTTTGTCACACAAGCCTGACTTCTTTCAGTCATTGACTCTTTAATCTTTTACACCTAAGCTAACAGCAAATATTCCACGGAAAATAACATTGCTTCCAACCTCATGACTGTTTTCATGGCAAGAAGCAATGACTGATGTGGGACCGTTAACGGTCTGAGAGAGTCCTGATTTTCAGAGTTACTGTTTATACAGTTTCTACAGTCTTGGTATTTTTCATCTAGTATCTTCTTTAAGTCATGTACATAATCATTTTTAAGTTCTTTTGGTTTTTATTGTGTATCATTTTTCCTCTGTTGATTTTTATTGATTCCCATAGCATAAACTAAGCTATCTAGCCCGGTTCATTTATGAAGTCATGTCTGAAACACTGAAGGTGTTGCCTGTTTCAGGTTTCTGCAAAGGAGTGTATGGTTCTCATTGCTTTTGATATTCATAGAAGTGCTGAGAGAGGAGACACAGGGTGGGAGAGGTTGATGACCAATCAGCAATTTATTGAAAATGCCCTTTATACAGGATTGCATCCTGACAAACATTACAGTCACAGTGATAACATCTACATATTTGAAATTCTCCTGACAATGCCAGGGATAACTATAGCATTATTATGCCACACATCTGAGGTGGAGCCTTTGTTGGAAATTTAGGCTCTCAGCGCAGTCTCTAGGCAGTGGATGACAACTTTTAATTGTTCCCAGTAAAACTGCTTTAGGTATTGGCTATCAGGTGATTTTGTAACGCCTGAGAAAATAAACAGGGCTGTTTCGAAACTATAAAGATAAAAACGTGCTCATGGACGTGTTTTATTCAGAAATAAAAAGGTATCGTAGAGGATTAATCACTAAAAAGCAAACCCACAAGCCCCAGATTTTTTGGCTTGTTGACTCATTTTCTGAATGTGATATTTTGCTTATGGAGCTAGAATAAGCTCAACTGTCAAAAAAAATGAGTATTACTACTGTTATACTGAGAAGTCTGGGAAAAGCCTGAGACACCAGACAAAATAATAAATAATTTAAATACAAACAAATACTTTCTCCATAAGTTTTTGTGTCTCTCCATATTGACATCAATTTAACATGGCTATACAAAACATATAATTGACATAAACCTTCTGATACTTTAGTTGCAAAATTTAGTTTTCATTCAAATGAAAGACTGAGTTTGTATAGCACAGGATTGTTGAATAACTATATCAAGATATAGCCTGTGCAGGAAAAAGTACAGCTGCTGTCTAAATGCTATTGTGTACAGCAATAACATATTCTATGTATTCATGGAAGTGTCCTGCTATCCAAATTGTCTTAAGATTTATCCAAAATGATTTTATCCAAAATGTCTTAAGAATATTCAAAATAATAAAGACTATTCAATAAAAAGTAAGAAACTAAAATGTAGAACAACTCTTTCTTAATTATTCTTAGCTTTATCCAATGGATCAAGTTGGTTTGCTTCATTTTAGACTAAAAATAATGCCTTGTTTATTCCAAATATGAGTTTCCATTTAGAAGATTGATGTAGTTTTGTCCATTTGAAATGTTAATTCAAATTTGCTTTTCTGAGTGTAGATAAAAGTAGAAATGTAAATCAGACTTGTTTTCAGCCACTGATTGAGTTGCCATTAAACCCTGTGTTCCCAGAAGCAGCAGTCCAAGCTCCTTTTGCGTTGCTTCATGGTTTTTGTATCCCAGACTGTCGCTGGGTTTGGAGCTCATGTGCAGTTTAACTTCTTGTTAATTTTATAAGAAGCCTGATATCCATAGGGTGGGCTCTCTAGGTGAGTTTTATTGAGAGTGAGTTTTGAGTCTTCAAGAAGGTCTGGTTTGTTTACTCAGTAAATCAAAGTGGCCAGTACTTTGGACTAGTCTTGAACTCTTCAAGCTGCGGCTGAACTGATACACAAAGTTCTCTCTGTGCTGTGGTTTTGTGGAAGCAGGAGCTGACATGAGACGTAGATCAAGTGGAAGAGAGGAGGATGATGAGGAGCTACAGAGACGCCGGCAGCTGCAGGAGGAGCAGTTAATGAAGGTGGTTATAAGCTTGTCATTGGACCTGGATGGTTATTAAGGTCCTTTCCAACCCAAACCATTATTTGAATCGTGCTGTTTCTGAGCAGCAGCCAAAAAAAATGCCACTTTCCTTTCTGTAAGCAATTTCTGCTTTTGCCTTAATAAGCTTTATTTTATTGAAATATTTTTTAATTGCCATTTATAGCTCAACTCTGGTCTGGGACAATTGATATTGAAAGAAGAAATGGAAAAGGAAAGCCGTGATAGGTCAGCCCTTTCTGCCAGTCGTTACGATTCTCCAGGTAATTCACGACAATAAAGTTAATAATGAACAGTGAATAATGAGCACCATGTCCACACAGATCAAGCTGTCTCCCAGAAGAGAGACCACTGGAAAGACCACTTGATAGGTGTATTTGGGGTGTACTCTCCTTGAAAGGGTGGCCTAATTCATTAGCTGGTTTTGGTGAGGAGAGGAGTGTCATGGTTGTTTTTTAATTAGGAGAAATATGAGGTTGAGGATTTCCAGGCAATTTTGAGGAGAGAGATTTCTAATATGGATGATGAGTGAGGTAAAATATTCAGTGCCTATTGCATCACACACATGCTAATAGGCTGGGTTATTAAAAGACAATAACACATTTTGCTTAAACTGATGGTTCCTATCGCTGTTTAGTCTCTCCTCCCAGGGTGAGAAAATCAGCAACGTTTACCAGTGGGGCTGCATATTCCAAACTCACCCAGTGTTTTGGCCTTGGCTGACATTTTGATATGTCACTTCTTGATGACCTGCCACCATGGCATGGTAAATCTGCGTGCAGCTTGCAGAATGTATGGAAGGTTGGGATGATCCTGGGTTTCAGTTGGTTATGGATATGCTTCGCTCCTTTAACCGTGTTATTAATGCTATTTAATTCCTCAAATGTCCTTGGTTTTTGAGTTTCCATGGGATTTTTCCAGTAAAAGATTTTTCCCTTCCTCGTTCAACAGCACATGCTTCAGCATCAAAAACCTCTTCTCTCCCTGGCTATGGAAAAAATGGACTTCACAGGGTAAGGAGATGGTGATTTTGAGAAGCAAAAGGTGGCTTTCATTATCCACGGTATTTATTTCCATATTCACTCTGTTGGATTTTCAGTTTGATCAGGCTTTCTTATAAGACCATCTGAAATCAGACAAAGCCTAATTTCCCTTCCCACAAACTACATTGTTAAAAAGGCAAGAAAGCAATGCAAGAAATGTGAAAACCGGGGCGGGGGAGGGGAGGCTTAAAGCGATTTTTTACTCCCCATGTACCAACCTGCTTGTGAAGTCATGAACTGTGAATTTATGTGCACGTCCCTCTTTTCCTATTACAGCCGGTGTCTACAGATTTTGGTCAGTACAACAGTTATGGGGATGTGAGTGGTGGTGTTAGAGGTAAGGCTGAGGAGCCTTTTTATGTGCCACTTCATTACTGAACATGTTTTGGTGGTCGATCATTGCTGCTGTTTTATTTAGGCTGTGGTTACTTTGTATTTACTCAGTACGTTTTAATTTCTTCCAGTAAACTCAACAATTAAATCAAACTCTGCAAATACCTATTAAAATTTTGAGTAGTTTTGGTTTTTTTCTCAGTCCACTATGTGGAGCTGATTGTTTTTTATTCCAAGAGATTGCTTTAGTATTGGTGCAATGGAAAACAGGTATTAGCAAGAATAGGTACTGAGTTCCCTTACGGTGTTTTCTCCCTCTGAAAATTACCATCCACTTCACAATCTGAAAGGATGTGCCACAGGGAAGAAAGGAGAATAATGCCTTTTAATCCACACTGCTGCTCATGATTTTCATTATGACTTTGAGCTATTTGTGACATCAGTCATTGCCTAATAACAAGTGACTATTTTTATGAAAGTTATGAGGCTTTGAGAGTTAATGTTTTGGAATGGTTTGAGCTGAGAGAGAGAGAATCTAATTAATCTCCAAAGTGGAATCAATCCCATCTTAGATATCCTATGATCAGGCATCTTCTGTTGGTGCTTGTCTCCTTACAGACTGTGGAGGAATCTAGACAGCTACCTGATGGCCGAGGTTAGGTGAATCTTGCTCTACACGTTTGAGTTTTAGTTGGCTGTTTATCCACTTGGTTGTGGTTTTGTGTCTCTTAATAATTCCAAAGTGACTTGATTTTCCTGAATGAGAAGCCTGCTCAAAATGAAAAGGGCTGCAATGTTCGGGGTGTTTGACTCTTTACAAACAAAAAGTCCAAAAGTAGAAAGGTTGCTGGCCTTGAAGCATGGGGTGGGATTTTGAAGAGATCAGGTAGACCAGAAAACACAAGGATTAACTGATAGATTGTGATTCCTGTACTTCCATACTCTAAAGTTGATGAGATTTCTCTTTTCCTTTCCAGATTTCCAGGTAGAGTACAGGTTTTCATCAATCAACTGACCACAGAACCAAAAGCATCTACTTTCTTATTGAAGTTCGATTTCTGCTTCAGGGAAGGGTTTCTTAAGACAATAGCTTTGATTTTCCTGCATGTTTAAGCATAATCACCAATGTAGACTCTTAGCAACAAAAACCAGGCACAGCCTCAGATTCCTCCTTGTTACCTCCCCAGAGCTGGGCTGAGACAGCTCACACTGGTTCTGTGACTTGCTCTGTAAACTCCACTGTCTGTTGATACACAAATTATCTGTGAGAGTCCTCTCTGGACAGCTGAGGGTGAGTTTCCAGCCTCTGTAGTACCAATCCCAGAGACATAAGGAAGTCTCTTCTGGAGGCAATTTTCTCCCATACCAGGAGCCTTGAACTCCTCCTTTCTACCCTGGAATTTGCTCTCCAGACAAGGTGGCTGATCAATAGTTTTCTGCAGTGCTGCCATCACAGAAGAGCCAGTAAGAGATTCACTTGTAAATGTAAACCTTTTACTCCAAATCCTGTCTGCAGGGTTTTTTTCCAGAATGGTTTGAGTCTGGCTGGCTCCTCAGCGCAATCATAATATGAAATGGCAATTTAAGAAAGAGTTTAATTACTTGGATAATTTTGTTAATGGTGTATCAAAATCATGATGGTTGGAAAGAGAATAAGATTATGGGAGGAGAGAGGAGCTGTCCACATATTGTGCTCAGAATGTTATTTCATGAGGGAGAGTACCTGTGTCAAAACAGCACCTTTTTACCCTATCCCTGTCTGTGTTCATAGTAAAAAATTCCTATTAGAGAGACCAAAAAAAAAAACCCCCAATCCCTCAGCTGACACAGTAAGTGACAGGAAGGAAACCCCAGAGGTTTTGTGTGCTGTTGGGTGGGATCTGTATTAGTGCTTCTGCATATTTGTCCAGAGAAGAACTCTGCTTAGTCACTGGGGTGGGAAAGGGCCCCACCACTTCCTGGGGGTTCCCACATCCACCTGGGAATGATGTTGGTATGCTCAGCAGGAAGGTATCGCCAGCCTTAGCAGTGAGAGAAGGCTGTGGTGGCAGAGAGGAGCAAAGAATCCCTCTGTATGTCCCAGAGAAGTGGTAGACAGTAGCCATGGCAATGATCTATATGATAAGACTAAATATTAAGACTTGAAGGAAGTCTCAGGGCAAATTCACCTTTGTTTTCACCGCTATTTGAGTGCCTTTACCCTCTGTGTGTGTAACCTGTGTGTCTGATGTATACCTGTATCTGATGCAGTCCCTTCCGGATGGTCATGTCCCTGGAATGAGAATGGACAGAGGAGTATCTATGCCTAACATGTTGGAGCCAAAGGCAAGTGCAGATGTTATTCACTTTCCTTCAAGATAGTGAAGGTTTGACTGTGCAATGCAGATAAAATCCAGGAAATGTCTTAGTTCCCTTGTCTTTCTTTACCTCACCTCGATCCCTGCTCCTTTTGTGCCAAACCTCTCCCTTTGTTCTGGACTTTGCTTGTTACAGGTGTCAGCACTCAGGCAGGCTGCAGGCTGAGGGCAGTCCAGGTGTGCTTCTTGGGTTAAGGAGGCTTTGCCAGAGGCAAAGTAACGACACTGAAGATGCTAAATAGCTAACTCTCCTTTCCACTAACCAAAACAGCAGCCCAGACTCGATGGGAAAGTCTCACATCAGGCTGGAAAGTGAAGCAGAATATTGTGGCTCACAACATGCTGTTGAGGCTGTCTTGGTTTAAAAATTAATTAAAAACAGGGCTATTTGTTTCAAATTGGAAGTTAGATTCAATAATGTTGAATTCCCTGTATGATAAATTCTTCAAGAGATTTCCTGAAAAAAAAAGATGCACTGTCAGCTGCATATAATTTAAAATATAAATTAAAATGCTTTTGCAGCCGTATGTAGAGATGTTTGAGTCAAAAATGAACAGAGGGGATTCAACCAGAGCTGTGGTTTAAATCTTAGAACTTTTTCTGGTAAACCTTCCAAGAAATCATGATTTTTGCCAAAGTTACAAGTATCAGCAGTTAAGGGATGAGCTCTTTTTGCAAACCAGATTATTACCTGTGCTTCCAAGTCACCTCCAGACAAGCTGTACAAGGCAATAACTGTAGCTTTATAAGCTGAGACCTGAGTGCAATGTATATTAACAAGTGTTTTTATATATTATATAAATAAGACCTTGAGGATATCCCCAGCTCCTGAGGTACTACTTTTTTATTCCAAATAATTTCTCTTTCAGTGCAATAGGAATTCTTACAGCCACCACTGCTACTGGTGCACTCAGTGATTTGGAATGTTATTTTGGGTGACAAATTCTGTCAGTATTATTAGTGACAAAATTTATGGGAATTTTCATGAGATAGCAGGTAGCTTTCTGTTGATGTTTATAAAGGTGATGCCAGACCCTTGGCTTGTGTGAACCAGCAGTATTGCACTGGCGTCAATGGTTCAACACTAACTTAAAGCTGATAAAGTAAAAGAATCCAAGTCACAGTCAGCATGAAACATGTGAAAAGTGAAAATTAATAAACTTAAGAATGACCAAATCTTACCAAATGGTTCTCCAGAAAGGACAGAATTTGTGCATCCTGCCACCCCAGGCTGAGATAGGCCTTGTTGTGAATATCTAAATATAAAATGTACTTATGACCGTAGATCTTGACTGAAACTCTGTCTGTTTAAATATGAGAAGTTACATTTTAGTTTCCTATAGTGCTGTATATGGTACCTGTTTCCAGTATCAAACATAAACCATGTAATTCAAAGTATAGACTTAATTGTACAAATGTGACAATGTCTGAATCTCCTAAGAATCATATCTTACAATGGGTATGTAAGCACACATTATTTAAATCCTCATTACTTGCAATAAACTCAGTGGTGTGTTCATTGATGCCTGAATCTTATTTATTATATTTCTGAAAAGTTCATTGGGATAATTGTTGACAATGGAATGAACTTAATTGCCTAATTCTGCACAGAAGTTGATTAGGTTGAATTTCTTCTCATGTTAAAGTAATTGAATTAATAGCATTTGATAACAGCTCAGCTGTGTCTCCAGAAGAGTTTTGGTGGTCTCACTCTTGTTCCCAGTGGGCAAGTAAAACAAGACCCATAAATATCACTAAAAGCTGAGCCAGTCACCGTTGAAGTCTACAGAAAAACTTCAGTAGGGGCTGGATGAGACCCTCACTGGGAATGCTGTTTTCCTACTCGGCAGACATGGAATGAGAAGGGCTGTAAAGAGGCTCTGTCAGATGGAACATGAGCTCTCATGAGTCATTCCAGGCATTTATGGAAGTGTCTGCCCAAGGAGAAAACCCTAAAACAGAGTTTTATTTACCAGGGATGATTCCAGAAACTGATTTTAAGGTGCATGATTTTCTGAAATCCTTTCTTAGCAATGTTGTTTCAGTTGGATTAAACTCACTTGAGACCCACTGACAGTAAAAATTTTACTTCAAACAAAAAAAAAACATGTAAAAGAGAAATCATTTATGCATTCAGGAATGGATTGTTGGCCAATAACTGATCTGTGTAATTTTTGGGCATCCTTTGCAATGTAAAGTGAAAGCAGGGGAAATGTTAATGGAGATGTGCTGAACACGTACTCTTCTGAAGGAGATGAAGGTGCATAAGATAGATATGACCAGAAGAGTTACCTCCTTTAATCCCTGCGTGTGTTGCACAGCCAGCAAGCCCAGTGAGCAGCTGTTTGAATTCTTTAACTATCCAAAAAAGCAAAGATGAATTTTGATGAATGCAGTGGCCCCATTAATCAATATCTTGCTTATTCAGAGTTGCTGCTTCTTCTGATGTACTTCCTTGTGGTTCGTTAAGTCCACTAAATATCTGTTTCCTTAGAGTTGTCCAGACTTTGGCAACCATCAGTTAGACCAATAAATGCAAAATATATTTACCTTAATAGACTCTTAGGTTTATGCATCACTGGATGAGAAAGCCTATTGGCTGAACAATGCCAGCTGTATTCTATGAACCATGAAAATCAGCAGGGTAGGCAGGAGCACCGTAGCTCTACAATACAGAGCACTTTGATATAACCAAGTTCTTGCCATGTCCAGATTGGTTTGCTTTTCATGCAGCTTTAGGGGACAAAAGTGCTGTGATTTCCTATGAAAAAAAAGAAGCCAAATGTTTGTGTGGTTGTGAAAATGAGACACATTGTGTTCTTTTTGCTTTAGAATGTAAATACATCTCTTTTTCCCCCTTTTATACATTGTTAACAGATTTTCCCCTATGAAATGCTCATGGTGACCAACAGAGGGCGAAATAAAATACTAAAAGATGTAGACAGAACCAGACTTGAGGTAAGAGAAGCGAGTTCCTAAATGCTATTTCCTGCTGAACCTGTTTGTTGTTGCACACTTGAAAGCTCCATCACTGAAGTGTGGGTCCTTGTTAGACTGGGAAGGTTTCTCAGCACTGAGCAGGGAAGGAGGAGTCAGACAGGGGGAGGAAGCAGCCACATCTCCATGAACAGTGCTGGGCCAGTAGTCCCACAGCTCTGTGTCTCTGCTCCTGGACTGAGCTTCTCACAGCCCCCTTATGATTATAATTTATTGTATACTTGTAAACTGGTAAAAAGCCCCAAACTGGTATTTTGTAGGCATAGGATCCATACTGCAATGGAGCAGTGCTTTGTTCTTGGATCATTTCTTAGCTAATGGTCAGTGTCAGCCATCCCTGAGGAGCAAAAGTCTAACTTTATCCACGAGTCCCACAAGTTGGCTGATATCCAAATATATCAGGATTCAAATCTCTGCCAACCAATCAAAACTGTTTACATCTTTGTGGGTTAGAAGGACTTCAGCAGCCCAGTGGAAGGCTGGGGGTGTTTGAGTTGTTTGTAGTCAGTTAATGTTCTGTGGAGATGAGTGGAAGGGACCACACCAATTTGGGTGAGTAACCATTTATGCACATTTTTAGTAGATATGTGGTCACTAATCAGAATTCAGCGCTGTGTTACATCAGTGCACAGGGAGACACTTTCCCCATCCAGTGCACTCTGAAGTAGCTGAACAAGGAGTAACTTGTGCACAAGATGGCACCAAAAAATGTCCCACTGGCAGCAGGGGAATGTGCTGGAGAGTTAGTGTGGCCAGACACCTTCCTTCTCAGAACTTCAAATGTTACATGTCGACCTGAGCCTTAACGCAGAGCTCTCACCCCGTGTCTGTTTGAACTTCCATATGTAAGCAGAGGGGACTTGCAAAAGCAGGGGGGTGCAGGAGCTGACCTGTCTCTGCTTGGTGGACAGATAATTTTTCTGTCTCATCCTTATTCAGCACCTGAAATCTTTCTCCTGCTTTCCTTCTCAGACTTAACCAATTGCAAAATTTGATTGATCCATTGCGCCCCCGAGTTCATCAGCACTTGGATATTTGTGTTGCCCAAGCATTATTATTTCTTGCAATGGCTTTTACTCAGTGACATGAAGTCCCTGAGGTGCTCCTATCTCCTGTTTTGTCTCTTTGGCTTTGACTGACCATTGCCTTTTTTTTTCCCTCCCCCTCCTTATTTTTTTTAAAGCGTCACTTAGCACCTGAAGTTTTCCAAGAAATATTTGGCATGACGATACAGGAGTTTGACAAGTTACCTCTCTGGAGACGCAACGACATGAAGAAAAAAGCAAAACTCTTTTAATCTCCCTTTAAACAAACCAACAAAAAAATAATTCATAGGCTACTGTGTCATACAGTCCAAACTATTTGGAAGCAACTACTTAATCCACCAAAAAGGGAAAAAATCGCATAGTGGCACCTCTGTACACAGCAATTGAACAAGGTGAATGTTTCCTCTCCTGGAACACAGAGAGAATATATCTGGGCTCAGAAACAGCAATGATAGTTTCCAGAGGTGTCGACCTGTGACGTGATATTGTACAAGATAGGAAACTGTTCAGTTCTTCTCCATCAATGATGTTCCCTTTACTTCTCTCCACAATATGTTGGACTTTATTGCTAGAGCCAGGAAGTGCCCTTAGGTTGCCTTGTAGACTAAAGTAGTTGTAACCACTCCAAGAAGTGGAAAAGAATATATATATATAAATATATATATGTGTATGTGTGTTTGCGTGTGTGCACACATGTATTTATATCTATCCATCTATCTGTGTGTGTATGTGTGTGTATATGTGTGTATATATATGGAGAGGAACGTAGGTAGATGCTCAGTAGTGAAGGAGAAGCCCTTTGTAACATATCCACACGATCACCTTAAAGTCTTTCACACAACTGTTTCTTAATTGGCACTCTTTTGAAATGAAATCTTCTTGGTGTGAGTCAGTCTGCAAAGGTGGGCACTCTGCTCACTTTCAGTACACACCAGTTGAATTTCTGGAGAATGGACTGCTTGTACTTGTATATATTTGCTAGGATATAGGAAGTGAATTGCTGTGTCTGTTGTCAGTCTTCCCTCTTCCACACTTTCTGCTTGAATTAATAAGGATGGAGCTTAACCAGTCATTTAAGATCACTTAAGTAATGGGAATGATGGAGAAGAGGCAGTTTTCTTGTATTTTGGTCCAGGAGATGGGTGGATGGGGGTGGGAGTGACAGAGTGAGAAAGTGCTTTTTTAAGTGTGCCCTGGTTCACACCCAGGGACAGACTCCCTGCTGGCAATTCCTAGTACAGTTCATCAGGCTGCAGTGGAGTTGTAGGATTCTACACCAGCAGGGAAGATGGTTCTCTGCAAGCTAACACACAAATTCATCCCTCTGTGGGAGGAATGTTTATGAATTAAAAGGTACCATCAAGGTGCCATGCTCTGCCAGTAGAGGCTTTTTGATTCAATTGCAGTTGCTGTTGTCAATAAGGCACAGTGCATGGGGCCAAGCACTCTTTTCAGTTAATGTAGTTTTTCACTTGTGCTTGGAATAGAGGGCACAGACTTTTCCCCCCCCCCCCCTTGAAGCTTCAAAGCTCCAGCCTTGGTTATTTTCATTTCCCTTTGTGCCTGACTTGGTTTGTAAAGACACAGTAATCATGCAAGACAGTTTCTGAGCTGCATTGATCTCCTGAACTGCTTTCAGTCTTCTTCCAGTATGCTGCAGCTTGAAAAACTGCCTGTATATACCTTAACTGCTTCTGGACAAGTCCTGTACAGAGGAGGACATGAGCACCAAAGTAACTGTATGAATGCATCGTGGCTGCAAGGTCAGCTTCTTCTCCTCCGCGGTGCTTGATTGCCAATGCATACTGCACTAACGAGCCCTTCTCCTGCCAGGGGAGAGGCTCCTCTTGGTTCTGTGTCTGGCAAAGAATATCGAGGTTCCATTGCTAATGCAGAAACTTTTGGCACTGGAGACATCAGAACCTTTTTCTTTTCTGTTACATGAGACATTGGTGTTAAAACCTGGAAGTGGGGAAGGGGAGACGGTCCCACATAGTTGTGAGATTCAGTGTCCCGGTGTTGAGTTCTTTGTATCACCAAATGGCATTTCACCATCAAATGTGCAAATCCTGCCTCTTCTTTGCTTGTTTAGGAAGTCCTGTTGCAACACTGTGGTTTCTTTGGTAAAATCAGAGTTAAGGTGCAATGTGTGAGAAACCAATACAAGGGGTCAGTGCCTGCTCCGTGTCCCGAGAGCTAAGGGAGCAGTGAGTCTGTGGGACAAGTGGGAGAATGTGCCAGGCAGATCTGGCATCACTGTCCCTGCTGAGCAGAAGTCCTCAGTGAACACTGTGACCCATGCAATTGTGAGTGGGCTCTCTGGACTTCACTGAGGTTGCAGCAAGGACCATTCAACATGTGTGACTTCATTTTTCAGAACATCTGAAAGGGCTTTAGAGGAACCTGGGGAGAGTTTTTGGCCCCGGCGATTTGAGATGCTTTTGTGAGTGACTGCTGAAACTAAATCCATACAGTGAAAGAACAGCCATGTTTTACAGTCACAGGCTTTGGGAATGCTGGAATCTCAGAAATTCAGGGCTTGTCACTTGCAAGGTATGGCTTAACTTTTAGATGAACATTTAGTTTTTATGAATTCAAAGTATTAAAACCCTTTGAATTTTGTCAGCCTACATCCTATAGACGATGCTGCGCTGCTGCCTTTCAAACATAGTAGGCATTATGGGTCTTTTTAGCCCAAGTAACCTCAACAATAAACCTTTTTGAGCTGACCACTTGCTCTCTCAAGGATGTGGGCTGCCAATCTGCATTTTTCTGTCCCCATCTCAAGATTACTATTGAACTTCTCACAGTGTGTATGGATACACAACCCAGTCATTTTAAAAGTTACTCAGCCAGGTGGTTTTCTCTCTTTTCCCTTCTCTCAAGGAAAAAAAAAGGAAAAGAAATGTTTTTTAAAAGAAAGAGCCCAGCTCCCAAGCCTGTGAAGAATGACAGGGTAACTTATGTCTGCCTCATAAACTGAGAATTTAAAGCTTGGGAAGGAATGATGAGAAGCCACCTTAGATGCTGCAGAAACAATCTCTAACTGGGCTTTTGGGCCACTGCTGGTTCACATCTCGCAGGTGCGGAGCACGGTCAGTCCACAGCCCTCTGCACTAGGCTTAGTACTGCTTTATTTCTCATGGAAAACAGGAAGGGTTTTCTGAGCTTTAATTTCATACCTGTAGTTAATTCCCCAATTATTCCAACCATCTCCATGTAGACACACCCTAAGAGATTGCATCGCCGTGCAACCGCGCGGCAGCCAGGCGCAGGGAGGGGGGTGTTCTCTGCAGTGGGCTCTTAGCAATTGTCACTGCAACTTTTTCTGTTTTCATCTGGTCTTCCCACCTAACCAAAACAGTAACGTAGCCCCAGGGAGAATTTTTTTTGTAAGCAATGATTCATTTTCTTAGTATCAACTGAGTAGCATTTTCTCAGGCAGTTCTTTGTAATCCCTCTTCAATATTCCCTTGAGTCATGTCAGGGGTTGAACTACATCATCTTTCAAGGTCTCTTCTAACCCAAACCATTCTGTGATTCTCTGTACATGCCTTCAGTATTTACTTATGTTCTTCTATCTCCTGCAAAGCATTTGAGCTTCTGATGAAATCCCATCAAACTCAGTGCTGACAAAAGAACATCATTGCCAAGAGGGCTGAGAAATGAATGGGTTTGTCTTTTTTTTTTCCCCTTTTCTGCTTTAGAAGTGATGGGAGAGCAAGGATCTGTCAAAACTTTTATCTGGGATGGCATTACAAAATAACCACACCTGTGCAAAGTGGGGTTTGGTACACATGCAGGTTCTCTGTCACAGGTGCCCATGTAGCACACACTCCCCAGTTGGAGGTGAATTACAGCGTGAGTAGTTAACCTGGAATTCCCATGCAGTGCATAATGTTGAAAAGACAGTGGTCATTAAGTTATGAAGGTTGTCCTTTGCATATGTGCTTGTACCTGCAGGGCTTGTGGATACCTGGTTCTGTGATACAGGGAGTGTGCAAAAGGCAGGATCAGTTTGCCACATCGTGGAAGTACCAGGTTGGCCACAGGTAATATTATTTAAAAGGCCTCCTCAGGCATACGTGAACATTTGCAGCACCCACCCCTGGCAGTGCTTTAGATGGAAGGGTAATCCCCTTTATATTAACAGGGAATCCAGAGGTCTGACTGACTGGATTCTGTGCCCTTTCCAGATGCTGGTCTGATAATTCCCATATGAACAAGTAGGGAACTGTTCTCCGTTACCCTGAGAACAGCTGTCCATGCCCTCTATACCTGTGCCTTAACTCAGTGTAAGCTCCAGCCTACTGTGATTCAGAAGTTGAAATAAATATGTTGAAATAAATATGTTGTTCATCATGTCTAAAGAGATTGAAGAGCAGATTTGGAAATTACTAAACTATCCACTATTTCTCAACAAAGCACTGTGATCTATTGTGGCTTTGGATTAGGAAACTGAATTTAGCACCTCAGCTCTGCCAGTGTCCTATCCCAAACCTGCTGAACTTTCTGTACAACTTGAAGGGTAAGTTCTTGTGAAGTTTGCACACAGAATTTCATGATTTTTTTTTAATTATTTGTTGTCATCTCATGCTGGTGTTTATGATGGGGTTTAGTAGCAGAGAATCAAAGAATGGTTTGGGTTGAAAGGGACCTTAAAGATCATCCAATTCCAGCCCCCCTGCCATGGGCAGGGACACTTCCCACTGGATCAGGTTACTCAGAGCCCCATCCAACCTGCCTTTGAACACCTCCAGGGACGGGGCAGACACGACTTCCCTTGGCAACCTGTGCCAGGGCCTCCCCACCCTCACAGGAAAACATTTCTTCCTATTATCTAATCTAAATCTCCCCTCTTTCAGCTTAAAAACATTAACCCTATTCTTGTAAAAAAAATCCCTCTCCAGCCTTCTTGTAGGCCCTTGTTAAGTACTGGGAGGCTGCTATAAGGTCTCTCGAGAGTCATGTTGAGCGAAATCGAGGTAGATGATGCTGGTTTTGTCCACCAGTTCTGTAACCCCACTGTAGAAGGCCACCAGATTTGTGAGGCAGTATTTGCCCTCAGTGACATTGGCTGTCACCAATCACCTCCTGATTTTCCATGTGCCTTAGCAGAGTTTCCAGGAGGATCTGCTCCATGATCTTGCTGGGCACAGGGGTGAGACTGAGTGGCGTGTGGTTTCCTAGGTCTTCCTTTTTTCCCTTTTTAAAAATGGGGGTTATGTTTCCCGTTTTCCAGTCAGTGGGAATTTCACCGAACTGCCACAGCTTCTCAAGTATGATGGATAGTGGTTTAGCATCTCAGAAACATAGTTTTCAATTTGATGGGTAGCCTTTCATTAAGTATGGTTTGTGATGCGTTGTGGGTATAACTGCAGTGTGCTGTGAAAGGTTAAACTAGGCAAACAGAAAGATTCTTAATAGCTGTGTGTGGGGCAAGATAGCTCTGTGGCTCCTGTAGTGCTTTTACTTCTGTCAAGACGGATGTCATCTCTCTTTACAAAATCCTGCAGTCCTAAGTCTGTGGGACTGTCATGGAAGTGCTTGCTGGGCTTTCCCTGCTGCAATTTGGAAATCTTTTCTCAGCCATACAGTTGTGCTGAGCAGGGGAGGTCATTAGGAGTCTCTTTTGTAGAAGTTTGCTCTGCTGAAATTAGACACATTTGAAGTGAAATCCCTTTTTGCAAGCCATGCTTCTCCTGGTCACTATTGATGGATGGAGAAGGGTTAACTTCTGGGAAATAGGAGTGTTGGCATAATCTTCATTCCCCAGGGTGGTGTTTAGCAGACTTGGAAGAAAATGCAGGCATGAGCCTATGGTACCTATTTCAAACTGAGGGGAAGTCAAGCTTTTGGAGCCTGTAGATTATGAGTATCTACACTGAAATCAATGGTATGAAGCTGTTAAAAGTAGTGAAAAATTAACCCCCAAAACAGTAAAAAAATGAACATCCTCTAATCTCATCTTGGAATGACTTATCTTGGCTCATCCTGACTTAGGAGGAGATCTTGGCATATTTGGTCCATAGCTTCATGGAGGAGAATAAACTGAAACTGACCTTTCTCCCACTCCATGATTCATTGCTTTCCTTCAAAATGTATTTGTGGAGGAGGACACCCACATCCTGAAAGTTACCTGTGGCAGTAAAAAGTACCAGTCAAAGATAATGATGCAATGAAACGGGCACGAAACAAGGAAATCAACTCATCTGTCCTGAAATGCCAGTGATCTTTCCATATCAGAGGGACACTTAGGGCTTGACTCCTCAGCCCCCTCTTCCCATTCAGTTAGCATCAGGTCATGGTTCAGTTTGGGCCCTGTCAATTTTGGGCCCTGTCAACACCCCTGCCAGAGTCCAGCATAGACTTCAGGTATGTTTGTACCCCATGGCTACATAAAGAGAAGGTAGAGAGAGCTACTGAGCACTGTGATCGTAATACAACGCGCCTTTCTCTTCTAATGTAGAAACATCATTATCACTGCAGGTTGCAGAACTGCTTTGGTTGATGAGTTTTTCCTCCCACACACCTTTTTTTGTGCTTAATAAAATAAGAAACAACAAAAACATCTCTCACAATGCAAGGATACAGAGTTTTTAGTCAGACAACTGCTGGCAAGAGCTACATGTTGCCCACATTTGGCAGGGTAGAGAATAAGTATTATTAATTTTAATGTAAGCCTCAGTGCAGGAAGTGGGGATGTAATTGGCCATTAAGGGTTTTTTTTGCCTGTATGCAAAATAAATTATTTGTTGCCCAAAGGGCTTCTAACAGGGAAATAGGTTTCTGCTAATGATTTGCTAAAAATTGCTTGTCTGTGTGAAGGGGTAATGCATCCTTGTGCATTGCGGTCATCCTTGTGAGCTAAAAAGAGATGACTGAAGGCAAACAGTAACCTGTTTTGTAATGGTCACAGCAGTTAATACAAGTGTTGCTCCCAGGACTTGTAAAGCTGAGGCCCACAGGCTCTTGCTCGTAGGCTTTAGGAAAGGAAGCATTTCAAGCAGCAGAAGCAGCTCTGGGAATTCCAGCGGTGCCTTACCAGGCTGAGTCTCCTGCTCCCTTAGGCGCCTCGGCAGCTCCCACTGGACACTTGCCTGGGCTTTTGTCACTAAACACCTTAGAGAAAGCACTTCCTCCCCCCAGATACAAACCCACTGAAATCAGTGGAGCTTCTCACTAACACCCACACGCTTTGGAGCGGGCTCTTTCTCCGCTCCTAGACCAGGAAAGTCTCTGCCTGCTGTCTGTGCTCACAGCAGCGAGCTCTGCGTGTCGCTCCTGGCTCAGTCCTGTCCAAGCAGTGCGGCTTGGTCATTGCTGACAACTCTTCCTGTAAGGGGGCCTTACAGCTGGGGGCTTTTTTTTAAACTTTGGAAACTGAAACTAATTTTTCAAAGGTGTATTTTCCTTCAAATCAGTAGATTTTGGCAATAGGGAGTTTTTATTGTTTCTTTTTCCTTTTCTCTTCCCTCCACACGTTACAAACCAGCGTTTTGGGGAGGTGTCCCTGTGTTTTCCATTCATCTGTGAGACAGCTCTCTTTCTGAGTCTCTGTGAAAGTGAATCAATGTCTTGTCTGTACAGTAAGTCTGCTTGTATGCTTAATGAAAAGTTGAGCTGGGTTGCTGTTCTGTACAATTAGTGTTTCCACTGTCATACCGCAAACAGCACATATTGCACTCCTGTGCCACTGTAATCTGCATCACTGTTGTACTCAAGTCAATGAATAAAGTTTGGAGCTTTATTCTTAATTGCTGGATTCATGTTGCGTCGTTTATTTGTTGCTTTTTTTCATCTTGCAGATGTATCAAAGCCCTCTTACAGAACAGGATGTGCTCTCATGAAAGAGAGAGGTTGAGATCTGAGAGACAAGAGCAAAACAGATGAACAGTTACACAGCTTCAGTGGCATTATCACAAGAGGTTTAAAAATGGACTCAAGGCCTCTTGTAACTAAGTCACCAGAAAAAGACATTCATACAAACCACATAGGACTGTTGATTTTGTGTGGTCAGTTTGTGGTTTGAAAGGACCTGAGATATCAACGAGCTCAACTAGGTCATGCTGTCACATCAGCTTCACAGTCTAAATGGTTTCCCTTCTTTACTCTTGCAAGTTCAGCTACAATTTTAGTCCTCAAATTGAGAAGATATTCACGTGTCTTAGGATTTAAAGTGGGGTATTTGCTTAATTACCTGAGTTACACCCGGTCTGGGTGTAGAAGGATAGAGGATAATGCCATTCAAGGAGATAGGGCTATAAAATCCCTGAGACTGCAGCAGGCCACAGCCCAAGCAGAATTAAGCACACTGCACTGTAGAGGAATCTGTAGCAGTTCCTGTCAGTGCCTCAGAAGAAAGACATATCAAGGGACTTCACTCATTATTACATATAGATATTCTCTGGAAAAGGAGACTCATATGCAGCTCTCTACCTTACCTGCTGAACATCATCACTGAATTAATTTGGGCCTCCTGCAGTCGTGGTACCTGGAGCAACCACAGCTGGAGCCTCGTTAGGATTGGCCTCTGGGCTTGTTTGTTAAAGGGGCAGCAGGGTGTGGTTGTGTTAATGCTTTAAAGTGAGGCCACTGGGGTTCAATCCTTAAAAAACCTCAAAGGGGGTAGAAAAGAATCCTGCTTCAGGCTGTTCATCATCTGAGCTGCAGCCCTCTGTTCAGGGGCAATGAAGCACATATTCTGTGCAGTGTCCTTGAGTCTACAGAAAGCCCCTGCACCATCGAGATCTGTGCCCTCCAGGTAACATGCTCCCTATCTTCTCTTCCACTCCTCAGCCCTCTGAGACTCATCCCTGTCCTTGCCCTACCCTGTTACTGTGCACAGGTTCTCTCTCACAACGAAGGCAGAGGTTCTCCCAGGGTTTTACTCCCATGTACTATGTTGGGTTCTGAGCCTTGGATGAGGTGAGGGCTCAGGCTCCTGCCTGGAGAGCCAGAGGTGGGGAATTCAACGTGAGGTTATCCTTTAGCAAAGTTCCTATCTGCCCCATTCACTTCTCAGGCCGTGCTCAGATTTTTGGTGTGGTGTATTTGTGCTGGAACTTGAACAAGAGAAACTCTTCTCTGGACAAATCCAGCGCAGTGGCAGGTAGGTGTTTCCTTTCTTTGCTTGGCTTACTCTAGAGACCACATTTTTTCTGTAGGTGGGACAAAATCAAAATCAGATTCATTTATTACAGCTGCTGGAAATCTGACTCAGTGAAGGGCAGAAGCACCACTTCAGCAGAGTATTTAAACGTGGGGATTTTGCTGTCTATATTCCTGCAGTGCCTAATCCTGAGCTGGGCAATATGTATGTACAGGGTGGAGATGCCCCTTGCTTTGAAGAGGTAATGGGCCAATTTTCAACAGCCATGTACGGCCATGGACTTCAGTGGATTGGTGTGTGTGGTCCAGAATCCTTCACTTCTCCACTTTCTCATGGTTAGAGACCTTTCCTGCCTGGCCTCTTTGCATCTGTCAGACCAGGTATGAATGAGAACATAGTAACGCATTTTCTATCCTTTGTATTTCAGGACCAGCACAGAGAAACTTCATTTTTGTTTAGGAAACTGTAGCCTCTCATGAGCAAGTCTCTGCTCATTGGTAGCACTTGATGCTGTGCAGACATGACTGAGCCAGAGAAGAGTTAGGGAGACACTGGGATGTTTTTAAATGAAAGGCAAACACAGAGTCTAATAGAAACCTTTCTTCAAAAAATTTTGTTCTGCTTATTTCCCTTTCCCCTGAACAACTGGGCATCAGGGAGATGTTTCCTCACTGCTCTGCACAGCAGGACCCCATCCCTGCCTGCCAGCCTGCAGCTCCCAAGCACTTCCACGTCAGGTACTCCCTGGCCATCTTCACGTAGTTAGGTAGTGAGGAAGGCCTTTGCATGGCGTGTCTGCTTAAAAACCCACAAATGTAGGTCTCTGATTTGGCCTTGGAAATTTTCTTGAAAGTTTCCCAACCATAGAAAAGAAAAAAACGCCAAAGTTTCCCCTTTGAATCAGTCTCACTCATGAAAATCCACTGCTTGAGTCTCAGCTCCTTCCCTGCAACAACAGCCACCATGTAGTGCCAGCTCTAGGATGTGTCCTGCCAGTCCTTGACAGAACAAGGAGTAATGGTTTTAAACTAAGGGAGGGGAGATTTAGGCTGGATATAAGGAGAAAAATTTTATAATGAGGGTGGTGAAACAGTGGCCTGGGAGGCAGTGGGGGTCCCATCCCTGGAAACATTCAAGCTCAGACTGGATGGGGCTCTGAGCAACCTGATCAAGTTAAGATGTCCCTGCTCCTGCAGGGGAGTTGGACTGGGGGATCTGTAAAGATCCCTTCCATCCCAAAGCATTCTACAATTCTATGGACCCCAACCTTGGAGGCCCTCAGCACCAGTTCCCCAGCTGGGGATCTTTGACCCAGCAGTTGCTCCATTACAGCCTTCCCCAGCCTAGAGCAGTTGGGAATATTATCACCATGAATGCTTTCCTATGCATAGAGCAAATTCACAAGGATCTATTGCAGTCATCAGCTCTGCAACTCAGCCAACCTAAGTGCTTTTTTAATTTCCCTCCAGCTAAATACAAAAGCCCAGTGAAATCTAATTCCGGGGTTTCTTTTTTTTTTAATTGTTGGTCCATTTTTCCCTGCTCCCCTCCTCCCCACAAATAATGTGAGGTTTATGACCTCTGAGTAATAACTGTGGAATGCACTGCATCCTACAGCCATAGCAAGGCATCTGGCAATGGGAATCTTCACAGCATGTCAAAAATATACAGATAATACCACTGTAAATAGCTCAGATCAAAACAAGTCAAATGTCAATGCTAATTTGTTGTCAAGTATAGAGCCCGAGACCACTTCCTCCTACAAAAAGAGAAACCCATTTCCCAAATGTGACTCACTCTACTGTCAGAAGAAACTTGTTCCCCACCAAAAGTCTCCCTAAACTGTTAATGAACAAGAGTGGGTCTTTTCCCTTTGCTGTTTTATTTTTCTGTGGGGTCTTTTTGCCTGTTTGCTGCAGGGCCTGAGGCTGGGAAGTGAAGCTGCCATTTTTCTATTGTAAATAAGGACTCTTGGGAGAGATATTTACTGTTTTCTATGGCTCAGTCAGAGGGCTCCAGAGAGAAAAGTTGTTCCAGGAGTTCCCATTACAAAGCATTTTTTCACATAGGCTCACTTGTATTTTTTTAAGGACTGGGAGATTAAAGAGCTGGCAGCACTGGAACAGGAAGTTTGCTGTACGTCCAAAGGTCAGGTGGGTCTCAGACAGCCACTGCTTCCAGCTCTCTTTTATATACACACTGCAGATTAAAATGTACATCCCAGACTGGATGTAGTGATGGGGGCCAAGGGTTTGGGGAAAAAAGCAGGGGGGGCAGGAAAACAGCACAGAGCAGTCTCTCCTCAGGCTGTGATTTCATAAGACAAAGCACTGGGCGGCTGTTCAGCGAGTTTAAGGTATTCCCACGCCCCCGCAGCTTTTTCCTGCCATCAGATATGTCAGCAGGACTGCTTGTGGGGTCGCTCTCAGTGACATTCGGGAACTGATCCTCCTTAAAAAAACATTTTCTTACTTTTTATTTCATTGCATAGAGTTGGGGGGTATTTTTGCTTTTTAAAATGAGGCAGTTCCCTGCTTTGATTTAAGCAGTGGCCTCACAAAGCAGTTGCGCTGGTTGAAAAATGAGGTGGGCACAAGTTGACAACAGGGTCTGAAGAAAGTGTTGCAGCAGAACTTGTTAAACTGCTAGGGATATTGCACACTTTGTGTCATGAAGCATAAAATCATAGAATGGTTTGGATCGGAAGAGACCTTAAAGATCATCCAGTTCCACGCCCCTGCTACGTGCATGGACAACTCCCACCAGACCAGAGTGCTCAAGGCCCCATCCAACCTGGCCCTGAACACCTCCAGGGGTGGGGCAGTCACGACTTCTCTGGGCAACCTGGGCCAGGGCCTCCCCACCCTCACAGGAAAACATTTCTTCCTAATATCTCATCAAAATCGCAGCCTCAACTCCATGGCAGAAAGGGCAGATGGTGGCCTTCCCTTAATTTCTTCAATTCCAGCAGCACCATCACACCTTCTATTACTAAATAGTGAATTAAGAAGGGTGTAATTGTCTCCAAGACCTTTGAGGTTCACCCTTCGAGGTTCAAATGTTTGTGTGAAGTCAGAAGTGTTTCGGATTGAAAGAGGGAAGCGAGGAGTAGACTAAAACCCACATTCAACTTGCACCCTCTGGAGGAGATGCCTCTTCTCCTGGGTGAATCAGCCAGGTGCACACTGGCCCTGTTTGGAAAGCATGTTATCCTGTGTCCCGACTGTTCCACTCTCTCCAGGACCATGCTCCAGGGATGAAATACCAATGTCTTTTTTTTTCCTCCTTTAGGTATTCCTCATGGTCTTGTGGCTGGAGAGCAAATCAGACACAAGTTCAATGCTTTCGCCTTTCTGAACTTGGGCAGATTGCTGAAATTCTCTAGGCTTCAGGTTTCCCTCAAACCCGTTCCGGTCTGGTTTTGCCAGAGACAGCCAACATGGGTCCCACAGATCTATCCAATCTGCAGCTTAAGCCCTGCTCAGGCTTTTAATTGAACAATGCATTGGCACATGTGGCCAGAAGCTTTTGCCTGCTTCTGCCACTTGCTTTGATAGGCTCTGGTCAAGAGGGGACATAGTAGGCAATGTCTGTGGGCCAGAGCACTAAGGTTCATATTGGAGAGGTAACTGTGAAGAGCTCTGAAGATTTTAAGTTGCTATTGTCTCTGCAAGTGGCTTTGCTAAGCTGGAGTCTCCATGCCCTGTCAGGCTTGGGGAGTGACGTGCTGAAGAAGGGTGTTAGGGTGGAGGGAGAATGGGTTGAGCTCTTAGAGCCACGTGGTCTGTGCTAGGTTAGTGTCCAGGGCAGGGAGCCTCTGCTGGGAATCATTGCCTTGGTGGGTATTGCAATGCCTTTGCTAGAACTGTGACAACGCTGTTTGGAGGTAAATCTGGAGAAGGTGGTCTCTACAGAGTAGAGCCTTTCTTTGTGAAGTTCCCAGTCTTAAGAGTTGGCAAGAGTAAGGGGCTGGTTGCAACTTACCAGTAAATTACCAGTGCACCCCTGGGCAGCCCAATGAAGAAACATCAGAAGGAGAAGACTGATTTGGAGGCTGACTCTGATACGGGCACTTGGGAGTAGATCCATTATTTGTGTCTCATTATTTGGGCTATCTCAGCCCCTGTAGCACCAGATACTGAAGAGGAGACTTGATAATAGAACCAATGCTCTCTTCAGGACTAGCTCAGCAAGGCTGCTGGAGGAAATAGCACTCCCCCTTGGCTGACTGTTTGGATTCAGGCTGGATACTGCATGGAAAACATAGTGCAGCTGAGTCCATTCGAGGAATTCATTGACAAATGCTTTGAGGTCTTTATGTGAACCTAAGTGTTTGCTGTGAAACAGGAGACCAGCCAATAATCGAAACAGGTTTCACAATGAATGAACTGCTGCTGAGAAATGCCTACTTTACAGCCTTGATACCATGCTGGATGTTAAATGACTGCCAGGAACAAACTCTGTGGTATCTCAGTTAGCTCTTACCCTAATTATCCTTTACAGAGGAGTCCCAGCTAGATGAATGAGGACTGCAATATAAAGGACTTAAGTAAGATTTATTGATGTAACTACATGAATAATTCCCCTTGCAATGATGCATTTAAGAGTGCAGAGGAGGAGGAAAGCCAGCGTTTGCTATTCTCAATCATATAAAGTGTGTGTTTTATTTTCATGTCTTGGCTTTTGCTGTTCACTCTTCCACAAAAACAAAAGGCAAACAAAAAACCAGTGTAATCCTCTCACTGGCCAGGTTAGTGAAACAATAGCAGGTGATTGAAAACAAGCTTCTGCTGCGACCAATAAATATTGGGTCAACTGCATGGTCTGCCATGGTGCTCCGGCAGCCCCGTGCACACGACCTCAATGGTCTGACGTTGCTCTGAACTCTTGGCACTCAAAGTTGAGATTTTCCGTAATTAACTAATTGTTCAGCTTCCTGAAAAGTACATTTGTGCTCTCACTCCCTCGGGAGCAATCCCAGCAAAGGACCCTCCAGAGAACTTTCCTGCGTTCCGCCAGCTCAAGGGACAATGGAGTTGACACCAGAGCAGCCATCTCCTCGTGGGACGGGGGGAGGCTACCTAAAAACTGGCCCTGGGAGGAAAACATGAGTAGCTTTTAGTCGTATCAGCAAGCCCATCAGCCTCGACATGCAGCCAGCACATGGCTAGTGCTGACAGAAGGGAAGCTGGTTTTAAACAGCTTGGAAACACCTGTGTTTTCATAGCAGTGCTATCCATAGACAGGTAAGCTGCAGGCACAGCTGCTGCTGTCTTGCCACGCAGTTCTGGCCGTTCTTGGTCCCACTGAAGGTCAAGGAGGTCCTGTGGAGGCTGTGATGGAAGAGTGCCCTGAGCCACTGCAACTGTGGGCGCAGGGAAGGCTCTGCCTTCTACCCTTTTCCCACAGTGACCACACTGCTGAGCCACCTGGATCTTCGAAGGAACTTGTAAACCAATAATTGAAGATTGGAGTCAAGAATGAGCCTTCATGAAAACATCTCCTCAGAAACAATCTTGCCAAAGTTGAGAGCTAAAGCTGCCCAGATGTTTCCTGCCTGTTGCTGCTGCCCCAATTCGCCTGGAGTCACCTCCCTTGAGGGGGGAACATTCCTGTGACTCCCTTTTCTCCACAAACCCCGCTCCTCTTATCTTGTCTTTCTTTCCTCAATCAGATTGTTGCATATGGACAAACACGTCCATTACCCTGCTTTATCTTTGATTGGCACGCTCCTGGCAGCTTTGTTTGCTTCCACAGGTTTGGCCCTGCCCCTCCACAGTTCCATCAAAGCAGGACTGACCCCTCTACAGGTCCTGGGATCCAACTTGGCCTTCTCCTCATGATGAATTCACCCAAAACTAACTAAATTTACTAATCAACACCCCTTTTGGGTATTTTCAGTCTGAATTAAAGTGTCTGTAGTCAGATTAGCTCACTGGGGAAGAAAACTTTAACAAATTAAAGGCACTTAAAATCTGAAGGCTTGGTAAGATCTTCTGCAGGTCTCATGGGAGACAGTAAAGCCATTACTGCTCAGCAGCTCACCACCGCTCCTCTGCTGTATGTCACCACCTTAAGCTGCTCTGAAACAACTGAAGGTGTGAGCACTCTGTGCAAACCCAGACAGGTTATTTCAAGCAGCCTTCTTTGGTGGTTGAACAGCAGTGGTTTTGTGCTAAGAACCAAAAGCAACAACAACATTATTAGGTGGATGGCCAGCAAGAAGGGATCAGAACCTGCACTGAACAGTCTCCTGGACAAGATCTCTTGATATACCTTCAGTACTGACAATCACTCATGAGCAGAAGCCTCTTCCTGTAGCAGGAACCCACATGTCCACGTACTTTATCTGACTGTGGGGAGTTATGGTCCAAGATGGACCTTATACACTTGTATAGTCACCTCCCACCCCACACTGTCTGTTGTGCTGCAGTTCTGTGCTCCCTGGGGATGGGCAGATGATGGTCTGGGTGTGCAGGGGCCTCAGGCATTGCGGGACAGTCTTTGTTCCTGCCAGTTGTGCATGAGGTGATGCACACTGCTGGGCAACTTAGCCAGTGGCAACCCTAGTGGCCTGTGCCCCTGGGTGACTCTCCCAGTTGTTCTTCCCCCCCCAGAAAAAAGCTCTTCTGGGCACCTGGCCTGCAGTGTGAAACAGCCTTTGTGTGAAATTTTGTCAGCTACAAATAATTGAAAAAGGCCTGCATAAAGTCCTAATTGTGTCACAGAACAGGCTCTTCAGTCATCCATCTTCCTATTAAACTTGTGAATTTCAGCTACTCAGCCCTGTTGGAGTTATTTTCCCCTTCCCCTCCTTCTTCTTTTAAGCTTCTATTTATATTCTCTCAGTTGTCTCTGCCAGAAGATCTCATGTGGATACATTAGGCCTTTTCAAAAGGAAAGTTGGATTACAGCGATTTTTCTCCCCGTAGGACACAACAGCTTCATCATTCATAACAGAGCAATGCACTATAACTTCATTATAGATGGCATGAAGCTGGCCTATTTAAACAGAATACTTAATGATAGTCAGGCAGGCAAAATCCAGCTCCACTGGTCTACGTGGGAAAAGGGAGACTGATTTTTTTGGTATTTACTGAGGCAGATTTCTTAACTCTTAATTAAATCTCTTTCCACAGGGAAAATGTGTGTAAGATTGGACTGATATGGGTGAGATCTGCTACCTGGTTACTTCTCAGTCCACTTTGGCAGGTAGTTTGATATACCCTAACATCTAATATCCTTGCTCAGGGATATAGTTTAGCCATGGACAGGTACTTGGTGGACTCGATGATCTCAAAGGTCTTTTCCAACCAAATAATCCTATGATTCTGTGATTAATAGCAGACATGGAGGCTGAGGAGAAAACTTGACCTCCTCTGTAGTACTTATCCTCCACTGAAACAAGCTGCAGTTTGTTGGTGCAGTCCTGCATGGACCACAGGTTCTTGTTCTTTTCCCTTTCCCACTTCAGCAGCGCTGACCTCAGAAGTGTGCTCTGCTTATTGACTTTGGATGAGTAGAAGTGGTTTAGGCCTCAAGAAAAATCTGTGGGCTGAAAAAACCGCTCCTTTTTTTGGGAAAATGCCAGAATAAATAGCCTTCTGTGAGCTCAGAGTCGACATCAGACCACAGTTTGTAGTGCTGATGGAGGGGGCTTAAAAAAATCCCAGTGCAAATGTAGCAAGACATAAAAATTGTTGTTTTCCCATATTTTGTTAAAACTAGTTTTTCCTCTTGCCTGGGTGAGTTTTAGTGGTACTGAGAAGTGCCAGGAGTTCAACTCTGTCAAAGCCAGTCCTCTATTGACAGCTTGATACCCCACACAGGGTTTTTTGCAGCAACTTGGGAAAAATTTTGATCAATATTGATTTATTGGCAAAATCTTTAAGTGTGGATGTAGTTTCTAATATTTGTTCAGCTGAAAGCCAAGATTTCCTATCTGATCCTCTCATAACTAGGACCACGGCTAGTTATGTATCAGAAACTCTCAGGATGCTGATAGCCACATCCTGTGGCATTTGTGAGCGTTACATGCTGGAACACTGTGTGTTGGTACCCAGTGAGATCTGCTGGTTTGAGTTTCTGCATGTGGAGTTTGGAGGGAGGAGAACAAAGAATGCTTTTTAGTTCTATGACTGGTATTGAATTATGTCGAAGGAAAGCTGAAGGACTTCTCTAGAGTGGGGAGAAGGTCTGGAGTGGAAAATAAGTATAAGGAAGAAATGGCTCCAGGAGGAACAAATGCCCTGGCTGTTGAGCTCACTGTCTGGTCAGCGTGTCTCATGCTTTGGCCAGGAGAAGAGACTCTATCTGTTGGGGAAAAGCAAACAATTGGTGCTAATAGAGCTCCCTGCAATTTGCTCTAGAAGCAGTTTGGACTCAACAACTGTAAAGAAAATGTCAAATGGGAAGCCAAGAGAAGCTCATCAAAAAGACATCTGGTCCTGCTATCCTCAATGGGAAATTCCCCCCTCTCTCCAGCCACCCTCTTCCCAGCCACGCTCTTTTGAAACAGTTAATGTCTGAGAGAATCCAAAACATTGCTGGAATGTATCAGCGAGGAAGCTTTTATATAGCTGAACAGCTAAACAGCTCTGGGTTTGTTTGTATTAGGGCTGATTGTCTTGCCTTTCATCGGTGAAAGTCAGACATGGCTGGATAAAAGTCAGTGGAGCAACACCAGTGCAAGGCCAGTTTAGGCTGGGGGAGAATCTGGTCATCTCTTGTATGGCCAGAGTCATGAAACACTTCACAGAGAAGCAAGGAGACCTCAAAAGGGACACCCATAGACAGGATGCCTGCAGATCTTGTAAGGTGGAAGATTCATGTCATGTTCTCCACCAGAGTACTCGCTCCTCTTCCACCATGCAGCTTTGCTTGCTACAACCATGCTAACCCAGACAGTGACCCATCTGCCTCTCTCTTTTTTCTGGGCCTTGCCTTCCTGGAACCAAGCAACTAATCTGGTCTGCTATAAAGCTCCAGCCCAGGATCCCTAACCCTGCGATCCTGGGATTCTGTAGCAATGTCACTTATCTCAGCCCTTCTCACAAAAGAGTGTTCCCAAGGCTCAGGGTTTCATCACAGGGTGTAGAGTCTTTGATCACATGAATCAGGACAGCTAGCAGCATCCAGCTATTTAGACCTCCTTGAGGAATACACAAAGGCCTCAGTTCAATTTTCCAACACCAACTCTCCCCTTCATCCCCCAAATCAGAAATTCGGGAAGACAGGCAGGATTCAGGAGATCAGGAGTAAAAGACTTTAGTGGGAGCTCCATAAATGTACTGAACTCCTGCCAGGGCCTGCTAGGTGCTCCTGGCTAGAGGGAAGATCAGAGAGGACTTTCAAGAAGATAGATGAGCTTTTGACAGATGATCTCTCTTATTTAGTCCCAGCTCCATGGTCCCCCCTGCTTGCATGGAAGTGTTCACAAGGTCTCTTTCCCTCCAGCTTCAGGTTCTTGCCATTTACCTGGTACTGCCTTAGTCTTTCCTGAATCTACTGCAAATCATCTTGGCTGTCTCAGCTGGGAGGAGAATCTACCATTGTAGTTTTCCAGCATTTCAGCATGGAAGTTGGTCCAGTAACTGTGAAAATAATGCCAGGAAGAGAGAGATCATTTGGCCAGAACCAAGGGGAGAAGGCAGAAGGAGATTCTCCCTTTCAGAGGCAGAAATGTTGTTTTGCTGGCTCAGCTGTCCCTTGCTCCACAGGCTTCATTGCTGTTCAGAGGGACAAAAGTAATTTACCCCCCTCAGATTAAAGCACCATTATAGTCCAGCATTCTGGCCAGGGATGCCAAAGTGAAGAAACCTTTGGCTTCCTCATTTCTCAGTGTTTCATAGGATGCACCTCAACTTTAATCTCAGAGCAGTCAAAAAAACCCACCTCTGCTCACATCTTTCATGCCAACCACTCTGAAACAGTTTTATGCCTGCTTGACCACAACTGTCCACAGAGATGTTACACCCTTATCTAAATATGTACCTGAGATGATATTTGGAAGAAAAGAGGACACTGATGCACCACCATTGATCTGAGCATATCTCACTGCTAACCCTAGTCTGCCAAGCCACCTTCTTTCTTCATCTGTCCTCCAGGTGCCTGCACACATGGAGTATTTGACCTGGCTCCCCATCTTTCAGAAGCTTAACAAGACCAAGTTAATTTAACTTCTGACTGAGTGTGGTCTTGCTGAGTGGAATCCTGAACCAGGCTCTCACAGCCTTGATGAGTGCATGGGGAAGAGGGAAGGAAAAGCCCTGTAAAACGAGATACGCTTCATGTACAGAGGAAATTTCTACCTTTCATTCTGCCAGCTGGAATATTTTCCCTGAAGAAGGGCAGAATCCTGACCACTATGGACTGCTGTAACTGAGATGAAGAACATCTGGGAGGAAACAGGCTGGGGAACAACTCTGCAGGGTCCAAGTCAGGTGGGATTCTTCCTGACCATCTCCATGATGCATAACACCCCAGAAGCTGGTGGAGGGCTCTCATGGCAGGGTTCCCTCCAGCTTTCACAACAGAGGTGTCAATGACTTTCACCAGACTTTGACTCATGCTTAAACCAAGGAAAGAGCAAGTCAAACACAACCAAAGAGGAGAAAGTCACAGCAAAGGTTTAGACAAATACTAGACATTAAAGACTCTGTTGATGCCAAAAGGTGAGTGTAAAAGCAATGTTCACCTGCTTGGTGTCAAAATTTGGTATTGAAAAAAAGGCATTTAGCATCATCTGTGGATAAAAAAGAGGATGGGGATCACACTTCTGCAAAAGGTATTTAGCAAATCATAATAGTTTATGGAGTGTGTTTAGGTTTCTAAATTTGTACCTGATTCCTTCTCTGTTTCACAGGAAGCACAAGTACTAAAATGAGAGGATGTAAGGTCAGAGAAGCAGAATCACATTGCCTGGAAGCCACAGCATGGTCCCTGAGAACTTTAACCACAGGTGATAATCTCACTAGCAGTCAGACTGTCTATTAATGAAGTATGAATATGCAGGGCACAAGCATTAAAACATCTGTAGTATGTTCTTCTGCTCTGAAGGGCAGGATGTCAGCCACTTAACAGAATCTTGAACGGGATGAGCTTGGCCTTCAAGGCTTGTCACACCTGAGTCATCGCTAATCACCACTACTAATAAACAGGAAAAATGCAAGGAAGATGTGTACACAGGTAGATTGCTGTTATTTTATTGGCTGCAAGAAGCTCCACCAGGAAAACTAGTACACAAGTATTTGCTGTAGCTGAGCATAGTGCCAAACATCCAGACTGCAGCACCAACACTGGGAATATTAATTCCTTGCACCAGACAGCGTCTGAGTATATCCCAGTTTTATTAAACCCCAAAACTCAGCAGCCTGGTTGAAGAAGAGTTTCCCAAAGTATTTTAGGTACTTCCATCTGCAAGAGGAAGGGGACAAACAGGAAGAACATGTATTCCTCTGGCATGGGTATTTGCCCCATTGCTACTCTCCCAGCAATTGCCATGGGGCTGGCCAGCAGTCCTGGGATTCCAGAGCATCCTTATCACGACCGGGAGGGGAAGGAAGGGACAAGCTGGAGATGTAAAACTCTGGGGCCTTGAGATGGGAATCTCAGGTATCTGACATCTTGTTCTTTCAAATAATCTTTAATTAGTTTGTTTAACTTGTATTATCCTTAATTATTCTTGCTGAGTTCAGAATGACAACTCATCTGCTTCGAGACACAGGCACGCTTCAAAAGTTTGCAAGATAAGCACCTACCTTGCTAGATTTAGAAAGCTAAAGCCAAGAGGTAGCTGGAAAGGGCTCTGAGAGGATTACTCCTACATGACAGATATATTTATTTAACCTGTTTTTTTTCTCCAGCCGTCAAAGAGTGCTATCTGCTTGTTGGATCTGATGGGTCAGGCATTTGGCTTCCCTGTCTTTTTGTGCAGTAGTTTTGTACTGGCAAGAGATGAGACGTGTTCCAGCTTCAGCTTCCTTGAGCAGGAATAACTCTTTATCTAAACTTAGTCTTGTATGGAAAGTTTCCATGTGGCAAAAGTCACTTTCAGGTTCCACTTGACACACATCCTCTGTGAGGTATCACCTCCAACAAGCACAGCCTGGGAGGATTGGGGGCAGGAGGGACACACAGGGACCTGACGAGTGGTAGGACAGTGACCTCCAGCCTGGCTGCTCACTTTCCTCATGAGCCAGAGAGCCTGCTTATGGCTATTTTTGGTAAATGTAAGGAGGGCCATATGGTGGAGGCTTGGGGTTTTTTCTACATGCACAGCAATAACATTTGGCAAAGCTGCCTTGGACCACAAATGTCAATGGTCTGTGGGGTGACAGGTCCAAAAACTGGGAAATATGGATTCTGTGAGTCTCTTGTTGGCTTTGTCTAACTGTCCTCTCCTTGCTGACACCACAACCCTGCTCTTGCAGAGAAACCTTGTGCTGCCTCTACCACCTTACTCAGATGGATGTGTGGAAATTACCATTTGTGAGTACTCCAGGCTCTTTAGATGTGGGTTGATGGCCCAGAGCTATGCTTGTGGAGCAGAGTAAATGTCCAAGGGCTGTGTGATCTGGGGAATCCACCTGTCTTCCCCACAGCTCTCTGCAAAAAAAGGTTCATTTCAGTTGCAGGCCACACCATCTTCCTGTCCGCACTTCAAACCTTAAGCCAGGCTCAAGCTCCCTTTTGCTCAGGCCCATGAGGGTCAAAGCAGAGGGATGAGGATTAACCTCAGGACAACGTGACCGTGGTGTAACCCTTGTCTTTCAGTGGAAGGAGGACTAGACCCTCACACAGCCAGCCAGTGGATAAGGCTCTGAAGAATCATAGAATCATAGAATGGTTTGGGTTGGAAGAGACCTTAAAGACCATCCTGTTCCAACCCCCTGTCATAGGCGGGGACACTTTCCACTGGATCAGATTGCTCATAGCCTCATCCAGCCTGGTCTTGAACATTTCCAGGGATGGAGCATGATGCAGAGCTGACTTCTCATTCATTATTATTCAGCTCCCAAGGAAAGCTGTTGATTTTCTAGATAATGGATGTGTCTTTTTCCACAGAGGCAGTGGAGCTGCACATCCAGGTCAGATGCCCGGCCTTCTCCTCTTGCCAGAAGGCCTTGTAATAGGCATGGAAGGCTCCCTTGTCCCCACATTGATGGCTTAATCTTAATTCTCAGTTGAAAACTTCCTCTATAATCCTTGTATACCTTGTCTAATGTAAGTTTGGATGTTCTCTTCATTGACAGAAGCATTAAATTCCTGCAGTGTCTCCAAAATATTTGACTTGGGAACAGGTTGTCACTTGTTTCTTATATTAAGGACAGACTAAATGCCAACTGCTCCATTTGTTATTATTTGTGCTCTCTGGGCACGGTGGCTCTGTCTGTGGTGGTGGAAGTCAGGCAAGAAAAATGTTACTTGAACCCAAGGACAGAGTGATCTTCCTGTGAGATCTGCTCTATCCAGGAGGCAGCTCCTATCATAAAATCAGACTGATTTGGGTCGGAAGGGACGTTAAAGCTCATCCAGTTCCAAACTCCCTACCATGGGCAGGGACACCTCCCATCGGATCAGGTTGCTCAAGGCCTCATCCAACCTGTCCTTGAACACCTCCAGGGATGGGGAAGCCACAACTTCTCTGGGAAGCCTGTGCCAGGGCCTCACCACCCTCATCATGAAGAATTTCTTCATAATGTCTCATCCAAATCTTCTCCCTTCCAATTTAAAGCCATTGCCCCTTGTCCTATCACTCCAGGCCCTTGTAAAAAGTCCCTCACCAGCTTTCCTGGAGCCCCTGGAGGTGTGTAGAAGATGGGTAGAAGAGGTGCTCAGGGATACAGTTTAGCAGTGGACAGGTACAATTGGACTCGATGATCTCAAAGGTCTTTTCTAACGAAATGATTCTGTGAACTGAATTCAAATGCACAATTCCAGCTCACGGTACCTCAAGTGATTTGCTCAGTTAGGAAACGAGCTCCGTGGTTTAATACCCAGCTCATGGAGAGCACATTGTTTCTCCTCATCTGCAGAATATTTTGGGTAATCTGCAATTGTTACTCCTGGAAAGCAAGCAGTTCAAATTGGAGGCACAACCTCCAACAGCAGGAATGAAACATGGCAGCTTTTAGGAAGGTTTTTATGCCCTGATAACTCACAGCAAACTAAGGTCTAGCTAACAACTGATTCTGGTATAGCAGTGGACAGGTACATTTGGACCTGATGGTCTCAAAGGTCTTTTCCAACCATTTTAAGATTGTATGATTCACGATGAGGGTGGGGATGCCCTGGCCCGGGTTGCCCAGAGCAGTGGTGGCTGCCCCATCCCTGGAGGTGTTCAAGACCAGGTTGGATGAGGCTTTGAGCAACCTGACCCAGTGGGAGGTGTCTCTGCCCGTGGCAGGGGGGTAGAACTGGAGGGGTTTGAGGTCCCTTCCAGCCCAAACCATTCTATAGTTTTGTGATCCTGTGACCCCACACCCACGTTCTCGTTGTCCACCCCGCTCCCCATCCCGTTCCCCACCCCGCTGCATCCCGGCCGGCCCCGGGGCGGAGCGGGGGGGCGGAGCAGCCCGGCGCGGCTCCGCCGGGATAAGAGGCTACGGGAGAGTCGTGGGAGCGCCCTGACCAGAGCCTCGGGAGCCCCGCGGGCTGCGGTGCCCATGGAGAAATACCGAGGTGAGGGGGCTCCCACCCGTGTCCCCGGCGCCGTGGGGAAGGGTCGGGGAGGGGGGAGCTAGGGAGGCAGAACCCCCGCATCGCGCCGTGGTACCCGCGCGTGGGAGAGCGCGGGGGCGGCAGCTCCGGAGGGAGGGATTCCCCGGGTGGGGATGGGGGTCCCGCTCCCAAGGGGAAGGGACAGAGAGTGGGGATGGGGCCAGCTCCCGCGGGATGGATCCGCGCGAGTGGGGATGGGGATCGGGGTCCCCGCGAGTGTCAGCCTGGGGGTGGTGGGGAAGCGATCCCTGAAAATGGGGATAGCGCTCGGAATCCCCGCGAGTGGGGCTGCAGTGAGCTCGGAGCCGTCAGGGAAGCGATCCCCACGGGTAGGACCGAGGATCGGAGTGACTGCGAGTGGGGATGCAGTCAGCTCGGGGATGGCAGGGATTGGGGTCCCCACGAGTGGAGTCATCAGGGCAGTGATCCCTGCACGTGGGACCAGGGATCGTAGTCCCCACGAGTGGGGCTGTGGTCAGCTCAGGGGAGTGACCCCACAAGTGGGAACAGGGAGTGGAGACGCAGCGAGCGGGGCTGCAGTCAGCTCCGGGCTGGAAGGGATTGGGATCCCAGCGAGTGGTGCCAGGGATCGGAGTCTCCTTGTGTGTCAGCTTGGAGCCTTCAGGGACGTGATCCCTGTGGGTGAGATCAGGGGTTGGAGTCCCCTCGTGTGGGGCCAGAGATGGGTCTGTGCGAGTGGACCAGGGATTGGAGTCTCCACGAGTGAGTCTGCGGTCAACTTGGAGCCATCAGGAAAGTGATCCCACAAGTGGGGTCAGGGATCAGAGTCTGTGTGAGTGGTGCCAGGGATGGGATGTGGTCAGCTTGGGGCTGGCAGGGGAGCAATCCCACGAGTGGGGACAGGGAGTGGAGTCCCTGGGAGCGGGGATGCAATCAGCTTGGAGCCACAAGGGATCAGAGTCCCTGTGAGTGGGGCCAGGGATCGGAGTCCCCGTCAGCGTCAGCTTGGAACTGTTGGGGAAGTGAATCCCCACAAGTGGGACTGGGCACTGGAGTCCCTGCGAGTGTCAGCTTGGGGGTGGCTGGAAAGCAATCCTTGCAAGTGGGGCCAAGGAGAGGGATCACAACCCTGCTTGGGGATGTGAAGTTCCTGTGTGCCTTCCCAGGGCACTGGGCAGCGAGAGAACAAGGGAGGGGGGAGTGGAGGAGACCTCTCACTTTGCACCATCTGCAGATCGGGTACCTTTTTTTGCCACTTAAAAGCAGCATCTTTTTCATTTTCTGCGGCCACTGAATTTGGCCAACATTGCCTGCTCTGTCTTTCTTCCTAAATGCCCATCTGCATAGACTTCCCACCCTCTCAGGCTTAACAGGCACGACCTTGAGTGTCCTGTTTTCTAAATGCAGATACGTTTGGTGGTTAGGGAGAGGGCAGGTGAGCAGCCTCTGCATCTTCTCCTGGCAGATCTCCTCCAGGCTGGTGGTCACCCACTGCCCACTTACTTGCCGCAATCAATGGCTCCGGCGCTTGCTGTGTGATGCTCCTTGGTCATTATCACCGAGAATGGCTCATCTCTGATCTCTGCCCTTGTGGGCAGCTCTTGGAAACTTCTCAAACTTCAGTGCCCCTTGCCAGCTGAGGAGCCGGGGGAGACAGGGTGGGATCCCTGTCCCATGCCCAGGGACATTGGAACATGTGTGGGTAGTCTGTGATTTCTGCTCCTACTTGAGTAAAATCCTCCCCTGGAAGAGGTGGGTACAGCTCTTGTGTTGCAGTCAGCAGTAAATTTTACCTGTTGAGAGGAAATGTGGCTCTTCTTGTGACTGTTGTCCTCCTTATGGAGCTTGAACATTTAAGCAGGGAACTTGGTACTAGACAAATACATTCCTGCCTGACTTATTACTGCCAAACTGGCAGGGTTTGGTTAGGACTTAGCAGATGAATTTAAGCTTATAGCCCTTGTTCCCCCGTGCTTCTTTGGTGGGGACTTTATATGCCAAGGCATCATATTGTGGGAAGTTAATTTTTGCCACAGCTGTGTATTTTTTCTGACTACAAAAGTATTTTAATATTCTGACACTGTGCTGCCTGTCGCATTTTGATCCATTTCCTCCTCACAATCAATACTTGACAGGCCTGATAATGCAATAGTAACATACTGCAAAAGGGATGTTAAAAATTGTATTACAAGTCAAATATTGTGTAGGCTGCTTTTTGGGGTTGATTGTTGTGGTTTTTTTTTTTCCTGGCAGGATCTGTACAATTCCATTCAGTCCCAGTGGCAAAGCAGTAGATTCATTAAGATTCAGCTATGTTTTGTATATTGTCTTTCTAAATATGCACACTGCTCCCTCAGAGCAGTGGGGATGTGTTTTGCACATGTGTAATGAATAGCAAGTGTAGCTGATTGCAGAGCCTTTTTTGTGTTAGTGGTAACGAATGTGCCAGTGTGGGAGAGGGTGTGCATTAATGAGGGTGCCCAGGCATCTCCAGCTCTGCAGGGCAACCACAGGTGATGGCAACAGCTCATTTAGGGGTGGGGGGATGTCCCAAGCGTGATGGGGTGGCTGGAGTCACCTGGGGCTGGTGAGGTGTGGAGGGGGGAAGGGAAGAGCTGGGGGAGAAGATGTGGGAGTTGGGAGGCCTGAGGAGCAGGTGGATAAAGCAAGCGAGTAAGTTGTTATTAATAAGTGTAGGGGATATGTGCCTGTTCTGGTGGGGATATCCTTTTGCTGCTGTGGCTGGTATAGGGAGCCTTTATCCTTGTCACTGGCCAGACAGGATGCTAGTGCAGGGAAAGCCTATAATGATAGAGATGGATGGACTAAAAGAGAGCTGTTGAGCAATGAGCTGGTGTTCTGGGAGGAGATGTTTGACTATAAGATCTTTGCTATTTCTTAAGAAATGAAGGTTGCAAGCATTAGCAAACAGCAGTGATTCTTTCCTATAAAGACAGGCAAGGATGTGCTTTAATCCAAGCTCCAACCTGGCTGACACAAGAGGTGTCCCTCCTGTTTGAAAGGCAGGGTGAGGCAGCTGCAGGAGTCCGGTTGGGTGGAGCGTGCATGGCCAGGTGGGGTGCAAGCCTGGGAGGCTGGGACTGGTGGCTGCCAGGGTGGCACCTGTGGAGTGGGATGAGCTCGGGTTGTTAGACTCGCGTGGTGGAAAGCAAAGGAGGGATTGTGCAACTCTCTTGGAAATGGGTTTCCTTTCCCAGCCCCCACAAGTGGGGTTGCAAGGCCAGCTGAAGCTGAAGGATGACCTCAATGTATGGCAGGGATTTTTCTTCTGCCCTGCCACAGTAAAGAGTGTCTTCTGTTGCTGAAGATGCTGTTTAAAAATCCCCCTTCTCCCTGTGATTTAGGAAGCGTGTGTGAGGCATGAAGAGGAACAGACTCAACAGCCTAAGGGGTCAAGAGGGAGACCTGCAGAGAGCAGAGGGCAGGCGTGAGTGAGGGTGGTTGCTGTACTCACAGCTATGTAGTAAGAAGGACAGAGCTGCTCATCTTGTGATCCTCCTCTGTTCCCTGCAAGTGCTTTCTCCCCTCCATCCCACGTGTTTTGCCTTTGAACATGAGATTCATACAGATGTCCCATCTTGTGCTTCTTGTTACAGCGGCTCTATGGTTTCTTGCCATGCCTGTGGATGGATGGTCCATGTCCAGCGATCTCCAGATCCTGGGTGGGGGAAGAGGTGCTGAATGCACTGTTGAGGGTTGTGTTGGTGGCACCCTTACTCGCCTGCCATCCCTGTCAAGTCCTCTCAAACCAGCCTCTTGTCACTGCAGTCATAGGTGATTCCCTCATGGTGCAGTCCCATGCGTGTAGACTAAAATGTCAAGTGATGTGAGCCTTGAGAGGTTTGGAAGTTTATTACTGTATTTTTGATGTGTTAGATCTCTGTAATGAAAATCAGAATGACTTGCAGCCCTGTTCTTCAAAGAAAGGTGTTTTGCATTCTTGTTTTACTGTCTCTGTTGCGCAAAGACACAAGCTTTGCATTGCTTATCTGAGGGTCTCCCAGGGCTCTGCAGGGCATTGCTGGTGTTCGTGGTGCTCCTCTAAGGAGACAAGCCTTGTTTGTCCATGGGGGAGAGGTTGTCTTCTTAACAGAAGCCAACAGTTTAGCATTGATAAGGATTAAAATGATGACTCTGTAGACAGATGAGGTGTTTGCTTGCTAGTTAACATGTTTTAACTGGGAGAAGAAAGAGGTGTGGGTCTATTTGGGACTTTGGCACGTGTTCTTTCTAACAAGTTCTTGTAACTACAGGGAGGTATGCTTGGGATTAAACTGCAAAGTGGAGACATGAATGAAAGACACAAGTCCTCGTAACAATCTGAGGCCCTTTATAAACTCTTGTTAATCAGAGTCAGAAATGGGTTGATTCGTATTAACATGATCTAGGCTCTATGCAAACATATGTGGTTTCTCCTCAGCTGAGCATCAACACAGCTGTTGTGTTTCACTAATAGTCTTGGTGTAATTGGAAACTGAAGAAAACAGGGCAATGTGCTGCCCTGTACCAAATCCAATGCAATTTTGAGCTGCTGGGCTGAGCTTTATTTTAAAAGCAAATGAAAATTAATCTCCTGCATAACCTTATATACATATACAGCAACTCTCACATATGTGAGAGTGACCCTGGTTGCTCTTGGAGAATGGAACAGACCCCTTTGAGAGGCATCAGGAAAGCAAAGTCATTTACTCAGTAGGGATTTAGGAGACGAAAACTTTTTCTGTGACTGAAACCACAGCCTGCCTCAATTATACATCTACCGTGTCCACCCTACCAAACCATCCTACACACTGTCACCCGTGCCAGTGAAATATTTCAGCACAGCTGCATTTCTTGCATAAACAAGGGCACCTGAGGATGCTCTGAGTTGTATTGGGTGCAAGTGAGGCTCTCCAGTGCTCTCCAGATCAGGACAGGCTCACTGCAGATGGGTGTGAGGCTGTAGGAATGCTGACTTCAGCCTCATTTATGAGCAGTGATGGCCTTTTGTTATGTGTAACTGCCAGGATTGAGGGTGCTTCTTTTGCTCCCCCCAAAATGTCACTGGGCAGGGATGCATGCAGCAAAGGGTGGTGGGTACAGTACCCCTGCTGCACTGGGGTTTCTGCCCAGTCTGTGTCATTACCAAAATTGCCAGGAGCCTGCTCCTAAAACTAGCAGTGCTCACAAGCTCTGAACTTTTGGGCCTCTGCTTTTGGAGTGCTCCAGGTAAGGCATGAACCCTCACTTTTCTGTTGTGGTGTTGACTAATGCGTCAGGCAGGTCTTGCTCTCCCTCTGCTTTGCTCTCATGAGACATCACCTGGAGTGCTGTGTTCAGTTCTGGAGTCCTCAGCACAGGAAGGACAGGGATCTGTCAGAGTGAGTCCAGAGGAGGCCACCAAGCTAAAGAAGGCTGGAGCACCTCCCATCCGAAGACAGGCTGAGAGAGTTGGGGTTGTTCAGCCTGGAGAACGGAAGGTTCTGGGAAGACCTTAGAGCAGACTCCCAGTACTGAAAGGGGCTCCAGGAAAGCTGAGGAGGGGCTCTGGATCAGGGAGTGCAGGGATAGGATGAGGGGGAATGTTTTTAAGCTGAAAGAGGGGAGATTTAGATCAGATACAAAGAAGAAATGTTTTGCTGTGAGGGTGGGGAGGCCCTGGCACAGGTTGCCCAGAGCAGTGGTGGCTGCCCCATCCCTGGAGGTGTTCACGGCCAGGTTGGATGGGGCTTGGAGCCCCCTGATCCAGTGGGAGGTGTCCCTGCCCATGGCAGGGGGGTGGAACTGGATGGGCTTTAAGGTCCCTGCTCCTCGCAGCAGGCTCTGCTCCTCGTGCCCAGCCAGGGACCAGAGACACCGTGTGAATGAGTTTATTGTTTGGAGCTTTTCACTGATTGCTTTCATTGAACACCCACAGCCTGGGCACACAGGGAGTGTCTATGCAAAGGCGCTTGTGCTGCTTTATTTTGGAGCATGGCTGGCTCACTCAGCTCCCAGCAGCCGTGATGGACTGGGGGCAAGCAGGCAACGGGGCAGCCCACGCTGCTGAGGCTCTACAGGGCTGCTCACCAAAACACCACAGGCTTTAAAATCTGAATTCTGGACACCTGCTCAGCTGCATATTTGCTCCATGATGCTTCCATCTCAACATACAGCACATTTGAAGGATTTAATGACCTGACTGAATCCCTTAAGATTTTATGGCAAATTTAGGAACTGAAACCTAAGCTTCCTAACCAGTGACCAGTGCCCTTCTCACAACCATCCTGCCTGGATCAGGATAAATAAGGGGAAACTGTTTTCTTGAGAAGCCCCTATAAACTCTAATTTGCTATACCTTCTGGAAAAGTAGGAATCATCTAAGGCAGGGAAGTGCATCTTCAGGCAATAGAAACTGGAGAGCCCAGAGCTGCAGGGGACATCCTGGGGAGCTTAAAATCAGAGATGCACCTGTGATTAAAGATGATGCAGAGCACATGCACCTAGGACATAGGTGTTCCTCTCCAAAGCTGCCTGGATGAAGTACAGGTCCAGACCCAGCAGGTAATTTGGGATCCTGCAGTCACACAGCCAGTTTGACAACCTGTGTGTTGTTGTTTACTTTGTCTTGGAAGTTGAGTCATTTGTGCTTTTCTCTCGGGTCAGCAGACGAGACAGACTGGTCCAGTGTGTGCTGCAGACTGCCAGCAGAGCTCTGTGGGTCAGAGATGTCTGACATGGCCTTGCCCCAAAGAGCTGCTGGTGCAGGTGCTGACGCATCCAGTTTCTGGGCTGGAACCACTTATTTGGCTCTGGTTTGGGGGTGGATGGGAAACAGGCAGTAGCTGGGAGAAGGTATTTCCACTGTAAGAGCTGTGCTGCAATTTGGAGAAGAGGGCTTATAGGTGGGAGCTTCTTGCTGTGTGCTACAGTGCATGGTAGAACCTTCTGTGAACTGGAGGCATGACTGTAAGAGTTGACAAAAGAAAGATCTGTTTAGAAGTGCTCGATAGGTAACCCCAATCTCCTGGTACCTGAAGTTCTTAGAATTTTTTTTTAAATAAATAAATTTACTTGAATCCAAGGAGCAGAGCTTTAGGAGGGGGAAAAAACCAAAACAAACACCAGTTGCTAAGGGTGCCCAGAAGAACTGAGCCCTTTGAGAAGCTGCAGCGAAGCAGGGCTGGCGCTGTGCCTGCTCGTGCCCCTTCTGTGGGGCTGAGTGTTGGGTCCCAATCCAGCTTCTCCCTCTGGCCACAGCTGAAAGAGAACAGTCAGGGCTGAAACCACCAGAGTGGTTAAACTTGAGAGTGGTTAAACTTGCGGCTGGTGGGCCAGGATGAGCATGAGAGCAGCTGTCGCTAAAGGAGCTGTGAGTGTGGCAATTCCTGAGGGCAGGGAGGGTTTGGCTTACCCTCTCCAGGCTGCTGCAGGCTGGGGTCACTTGTGGCAGCTCAGGACCCACAGTGCAGCAGGGTGCTGCAGAGGGAAGCACACTGGTTTGGTCTAAAGCTCAAAAAACATGGGTCAGGACACACTGAAATACTTACTACTTTTTTTCCACACTGACCTATTGCCCTCTTCGTGGGCAAAATTCCATTGAAAGCACATCTGAGGATGGTTTGGTGCATGGCAAGATTGCCTTTGGTTATAAACAGCTCTGTCTGGAAGTGAAAATCTCAGAATTATGGGATCAGACTGAAACTCCTACATAACATAAGGGCTTGGCCACTTGCAATTTAATAAAAGCCAGTATTTTCCCTCCTTGGCTGGATTGTGCTCTGTCTTGTGTAATGATTTTCCTGATGTCTCTTATTCTCTTTTTTTTTTCCTTTGCATCTGCTTAGGATAAAAGTGTGCTGCAAGGCTTAGAAAAAGCGTGGGAAATGGGGATCCACAAGCCTTAGCTGGCAGTTCAGCCTGTGGGCTTCTTATTTCCGAGTATAGGAATCTCCTCCTGAGATCACCAGGAGGAGCAGGAGCCGCCCACAGCACTGGGGTGATGCACGTGGGTTTTTTCACTTGCTTTTATGACTTTAGGAGACTGAATTTTTAAAAAATACATTTAGAGTCCCAGTCTTGCTAATAATTAATGCACCTAGGCTTTCCAAAATTTGCACTGATTTTGAGGTGCAGGTGTGGGCAGCTGTGAGCAGTTGGGATGTTTTGTGAAGTTTGCATAACCCTTTGGCGGCAGCACTTTGAAAGAGGTGGGTCAGAGCCAGGAGATTCTTAAAGTTTGTGCACAAGTTGTGGCTTGAGCCCTTCCCTCTTGGACTGAGTTAGATGGGGAGCAAATCCTGGGCTGCTGCGTGGAAGGCTCTCCTTCCTGGAGCCTGCATGTGCTCTGAGGCAGCCAGCTCGGGCAGGTGGCAAGGGGAAGTGTGTGTGCAGGCTCCTGTGAGCTGAGATAAGGTATCTGCAAAGAAATCTCTGATCCAGAGTTGCTCTGCAGATCTCATCATTGCTATTTGTCACTGCAAAGTATGACAACTATTGAGGCTTGGGAAGAAAGAGCTGGCTCGTGGAGAAGATGAGTTGCACAAGGTTTTGCGATGACACTGGCGGTTTTAGCTGAAAGTCTCTCCAAGTTTGTGTGAAACGTGGAGCGAGCTTTGTTGAGGAATGTGACTGAGCCAGCTGCAGTCCCACAGCCTTCCAGTAGCACTGTTGGTTTGTCATCTCTGTGGAATAAGCCAGTGCGTGTGTCCAGTCAATCCGTGTGCCAAACAGCTCTGACTTCTGGTGGTCCTGCTGTGAATGCACTGAGATCAGTAGTGGTGTAGAGACACTCTTTGGTGTCTGCTGGGAGCAGGGAAGCAGTCACAGCAGGTGGGTGGCCACCACTTGCAATAGCAAAACATCACAAATCATAGAGTGGTTTGGGTTGGAAGGGACCTTAAAGCCCATCCAGTACCAACCTCCCTGCACCTCCCACCAGACGAGGCTGCTCAAGGCCTCATCCAGCCTGGCCTTGAACACTTCCAGGGAGGGAACAATGTAGAAATTGAGGCTGCCTTTAAAAGTGGAGGTGTTGCAAGCCTTGACTTCTGCAGCGGCTTATGACAGCTGGAGGCCGTCTGCCTCATCTGTCCCATCAGCAGCTCCATCCCTGCTGCTTGGCTGGGGAGCACATCCTGTCTCCTTTGTATAAATCCAGTGTCTTCAAGGATCTTCTGTGTTTTATTGCAGTCTCTAAAAATGTCCCATGTAGTCTTGAATGGTGGGAACTTCTTCTGTTTTTATTGTCGTACTTTTCAGACTTCTTTATTGCCCTGGGGTGTACAGAATCAGACAGACAGCTGGGACTGTAATGTACAGTTCCACATCTGCTATAGGATTGCCTGAGCATGGCAGCTGCTGAAGTACAATAAATCCCTGCTTGAGGACTGTTTGGACTAATTGGGCTCAATCTACAGAGCAGCTGAGTTCTCTTTGCCTTGCTGTATTTAGCTAGGCTGAGGGGTGGGATGTGCATCCATTTCATCTGACTACAGCCAGGTTTTTGGTCCCTGTTAGGAATTAAGTATACATGCACATGGGTGAAGGCAGCTCTTTTTGCTGAGATGAGTCATGCATGAAATCACATGAACTGGGTCTGAATGGAAGTGCAACACAAAGACACACAAGCCTGGCAGCTTCCTGTGTGCAGGAGCCCTCCTCGCCAAGCCTGAGGGCACTGAAGAGCTGGCTGCACACTGAGCAGGATGGCTCTTGTTCCAGTGTCTGCTGCTGTGGGGGTCTCATCCACTGGGCAATGCGGTGGCTACGTGCTGTCTCTTGAATGTTTTTGGGCCATGGAGGTGGTTTGCTTCATCTGGGGCACGTTGCACTTGATGCCTGGGGCTGTAAGTACTGCGACTGCGGGTGCTTTTGGAGTTCATCAACCTCACCTGTCTCATTGAAAGGCGGTCACAAGTGCCCCAGAGCAGTGCAAAGTCACCAGTGAAATGTGTGTGTGGCTGTTCCTGTTGTTTTCTATTTTCCCCTACCCCTGTAGTTGTGCTCCCCACTTATTTCTGTCTTACTTCCCTGAGCAGCAGTGTCTGAACTGAATGCAGTTGTTGGTGATGCTTGGTCTGTGTGCAGTCAAGGTATCTCTAAATGCCAGTGACCTCTGGAACGAGTCACCTCTGCAGAGCAAGTTCTTGTGTTCTCAGCCTCCTTCACCCCACCAATTCATCCAGCAGCACCTCCTTTGGCTGGTCAATGAGAATGCTGTAGGGAAGTCTGAGGATGAACTTCTCATGATGGTCCTAATCAAGTGTTACTGGATTCTGTCTATAACTACTCAAACTGTAACATTGAGGAGTTAATAATATAACCCCTTTTCTGCTAACAAGGATCCGTCTTGTTGCAGGGCCAGGATGTATGGGATAAGGAGCAACCCAGATGTTCTGAGGTTTACTGTAGAGATGCACTTGTATTAATATAAACCCAAGAGATGGTGTTTCTTCTTACTGGTAGAAAACAGAAGTCAGCTACCATTCCATATAGCAAAGCAACACTTGTAAATGATTTACTCCTGAGTTAAGCATGGTATTATTTTATATAAACACAGGTTCTCATTACTGCTTCAACTTTATCCCATTTTTCTCTCTTCCAGTCAAATGGGATAATAAGCTTGCATCCATGCACAGTGTCTTTCAGCTTTCTCTAACAAGCAGTGCTCAATGATGTTATCTAGTTGCCTGGATGCCACATCAGTTTAATTTGCTGCAGCTAGAGCTTTGAAATTTTTCCCCTAGTGAGATGATATGTCTTGGAAATCAGGTTGCCTTTCAGGTGCTGAGAGGAATTACTGGCTTGTTTGGTAGTGGTTGTCCTGATGCAATACTGTACAGACCCTGTAACTGATTAAAGTGTGTCTGAAACACATTGATGCCTGCAAGCGTGGCTTGGCTTGTATCTGAGTCTGAGTGAACTGTAAGGCCTGGTTCTAGGAAAACTACCCAATTTTGTAAATTAATCTTGAAGTGTATTTATTATGCTAACCTAAACTCTTGATTTATGGGATATAGAGTTGTAATTCTGTCTCTGATCCTGATCCACAGCTATTGAGGCACTCTTAATGTGGTCTGTCATCTGAGTGCTTGGATCATGGTAGCTACTCACACTTCCAGCTCCACGGGCTCTTTATTTAATCATCTGTATATGCCAAAATACCAATCAAATATATTTAAATGGGTTACACTGGCTTCTGCTGAGCCAGGAGAAACTGGCAGTATATGAAGCAGAACAGACCTGGGCAAGGATGTGATTGCTGTAAGCCCCTGTCTGTTAGCGCTCTGCACTAGCTAACTTCAGTGAACGCAGTTTCAGATCAGGTTGCTCAAACAGATGCTCTCTTTGAATTGTAGAAGTCGCCTATTTCTGGAAATTGAAGTGGGAGTTGGCAGGGTGAGGAGAAGCAAAATGGCAATCAAAATTCCCGTACGTTATCCTAAAGGCTGAATTCCCACGTCTGGCTGAGAAGAGAAGCTAATGCTTTCTAGACCCAGGAGGCTCAGCATTGCCCAAAACAGAATGATTTATTTTTAGTTCTGATAGTTCAGTGGAGCTCTTAAATGGGAAAAAAGCAATGACAGTTTTATTAGTCTGCTTAGAAACAAATGCACTGAGCTGAGAGTGATGCTGAGGCTGAAAATCCTGAGGTGCTGTAGGAAGGGGCAGCACCCAAAGGCAAGGTTTGACTCTGGCTGCAATCACGAGGTTTCACATTCGTGTTTCTTCGGGCTGGCTACGTCAGCCTTCCTTCAATTCTTTGGCTTAACCTGAGGGGGATGGCATTATTTATGTGCTGGTTTCTTTTGTTTACTGCTGATATGATTTCAGCTATGGTGAATACTTTTCTTCTTGTGGTGCTCAGTTGTACAAATGTTTAAGCCATGGGGACCAACAGGAGCACAGTCAGGTGGTGAGCACAGAGAAAGGTACTTGTGTGAGAGGGTTTGAAGATCTGTTAGTGCTGTGTATCATAGAATGTCCAGAGTTGGAAGGGACCCACAAGGATTGGTAAGGCCAACTCCTGTCCCTGCACAGGACAACCCCAACACTCACACTGTGTGTTTGAGGGTGTTGGCCAAATGCATCTGGAATACTGACAGGCTTGGTGTTATGACTGCTTCCCTGAGGAGCTGTTCCAGTGCTCTACTACCCTCTGGGTGAAGAATCTTTTGCTAATATCCAATCTAACCCTCCCCTGGCACATCTTCCTGCCATTCCTTCAGGTCCTGTCATTGGTCACCAGAGAAAACATCAACAGTTCCTCCTCCTCCTTCCCTTGTGAGGAAGCTGTAGACTGTGATGAGGTCTCCTCTCAGTCTCCCCTTCTCCAGGCTGAACAGACCCAAGTGGCTTTAGCTGCTCCTTATACAGCTTTCCCTCTAAGCCCTTCACCTTTGTGGTCTCCTCTGGACACTCTTCAGTAACTTTAAATCTTTTTTATACTGTGGTGCCAAAAACTGCACCCAGTACTCGAGGTGGGGCTGCACCAGTGTGGAGCAGAGCGAGACAATCCCATGCTTGATGCCCCCACTATCCTTACAGTTAACACAGGCAGGTTACTGTCTCTGATGGATGAGACTGTTGTGTACCTCTTCCAGATCACACGTTCTTACCTCAGCTGGCTCCTTGGTGTCTCTGTTAAGAAATGTGTAGGTCTGGAAGATACTCTAATGCTTTATCATAGAATCATGGAATCTTCCAGTTGGAAAAGACCTCTGAGATTGAGTCCAACCACACCCATCATCCACTAAACCATGTCCCTTAAGAACTCATCCTCCTTTTAAACACCTCCAGGGATGGTGACTCAACCACCTCCCTGGGCAGCCTCTGCCAGGTCCTGACCACCTTTTTGGTAAAGAAATTCTTCCTAATATCCAGTTTGAACCTCCACTGGTGCGAGTTATGGCCATTTCCCCTTGTCCTGTCACTTGAGAGAAGAGATCAACGCTCGCTCTGCCACAGCCTCCTTTCAGGCAGCCGTAGACAGCGATGAGGTCTTTCTTGAAGGTATTCTTACAATATTTAATTGTGGTCAGACAACCTCACACTGACACTGCTGATTAGCTTCAGAATCTTTTCAGTTTGCTTTTGTTCCCATGCTGGACTGAGGTTTTTGTTGGAAATGCTCTGTTTTCAGCATATGTTCTTGTTTTTCCTGATAAATATGAATGTCTGTTGGCCCACATTTAGAGGAGGTGGGGCGGGCCAAATTCATTCCTGGTGTCACTCCAGCATCATCAATGGACTGACCACAAGGATCAAACTGGATCTAAGATTTATATTAGTTTTACTGATCTTTTTTTTTAATTGATCCATTACTTAATTGCAACAGAAACATGGTTAAAGATGCCTCTGATGTGCCAGAAAAATCTAATTTTTACTTAACAAAAGTAGACTCCTGATAGAGAAGGAATGTAGAGCTGGCAACTCCTTCACCAAACAGAAATGCTAATGGTTCCTGGTGCTAACAGCAGAGACACGGCTGACCCTTGCTCCAGACATAACTGTTTGGACCGTGAAAGATGAGGAGGCTCTACCACACTGGAGACACACTTTATGAAAATGCAGCCAAATCATCTGTGGGGATCTTTGCAAGGGCTGAGGGCTCCTGCTGTTGAGGGCTCTAGAGCTGACAGCAGAGCCTGCACGACAGCACAGACCCCGTTGGCCCATGACATCAACTCCTCTGATGCTTTGGGCTGAAGCCTTTTCAGTTGCTGATGATATGGTGCTCCTGAGAGTTTTTGCTAATCCTGGGTTGGAATTTCAAATTTTCTTTCAACCTTTGATGCAATTGCCTTCCCTCATTCATACATTCATACATTTACATTATTCCCAAACGCACAAGCCTGCTCTGCCATAGCACAGCAAGAAGGGAGTAAAATATTCCATTTTGAATATGCAAAGGGAGCTGCCGCTTAGCAGAGACAGAGCTGGCTTCTAGATGAAAGAGTGAAATGCCAAACTGTTTTGTTTCAATTTAAGCAGGAGAAGCTTTGATCTAGAAGAGATGACTCAGTCAGTAGCAGGGAACAATTCTTTATAGTAAGTTTAGAAATAAAACCTGAAGCTATGATGGCTTTGACACGTCAGTCATGGTGTATATTATGTGAAAATGAAAACCATAACATCTGAAATGAAGTGTGGAGGCTTTTCTGAAAAGAGAAAAACCACTTCTGATGTTGGTTGCCAGGAGTTTTCCTGAAGCCAGAAATGACTAAGGCTGGGGGAAGATCACTCCTATCGAGATAGGAATAATGAACAACGTGGACAAACCAGGAAAGGGGAAGACTTCCTACAAGGTAGCTGAAGCCAGAGGTGGGGCCAAGATGAAAACTGGAGTCTCTTGGCCCTGAGTCAGGCTCCATGTTCAATATATTCTGCCTCCTCTTCACCCTGACCCGGTTCATCCCCTTTGACACCACTCACAGCACTCTGGATAAGGCGGCCGACGTGGTCAGACCCTGCTCGGTCGCAGGGTCAGCTCCAGTTGGATGGAGCAGGGATGGCTGACTTCTTGCTACTGAGCTGCTTTTATTTGGAGCCAGGTGTCCAGACCCAGATCGATGCAGCTGTGTTTTGTGGCACTGCAGCTGATGGAATAAACACAGCTGGATGCAGGCTGGGTCTCTGCCCCTGCGGCAGCACACATGCGCCGTGAGCTGTGCGAGTTGGTTGGTGTGCTGCGTGGCCAGGGTCCTGGGGGTGTGGTGAAACACGCCTGGCTCTCTGCAGCAAGCTGTTGGCAATTCCCAGTATGAAAGTGTCACTGCTGTTCATTATTTCTGCAGCTTTATTCTACATCCAGCCACTGACCTACATTTTGTTCTGTGCTGCTGTTCTCTGTAGGGTAGGAACAAGGGGGTAGCTACCTGGAGACAGCTTCAGAGAACACTTCATGGTTCTTTTTGGTGGCTGCATGCAGATGATGTCTTTGACACAGTCACCTTGTGAAGTCTCTTGCTTTCACCTTGTTCCAGTTGAGAAGTAATTCCACCTGCTTGCCTCCATATCTGGCATACACTCTCCTTCTGACTCCACCAGCAGACAGCTACTAGCTTTTCACCAATTTATTGTTCTGCTGGCTTGTCTTGTTGACAGACTGGGCAGCAGTGGGAGCAGGAGCAGCGTGCTGGGGAGAGGGACCAGTCCATTGGGTATTGATGCCCTGTCAGGTGGTCTTACTTGGGCTGTCGATTATGTGAAGGTCTTTCAGAGGTGCCTGGCAGCAGGGACTTCCTTGATCTGCATTGTAGTCTTCTCTGGTCACAGAATTTGTTACAAAATAGTAGTTTGATTAGGTGGCCCAAGCTGTGTGAGTATAGAGGTGATGAAATTAGAGGGGGAAAAGATCCTCTAGATCACGTAGTTTATCCCGTGTTCCAAAAAGTGTGCATCTTTCAGTGTTATCCCCATTTAAATGTGGTATATTCCCAGTGAGATGACTCACCTCATATCTTTTGGGGATTATGTGATGGTCTGGAAGGTCTCTCTTCTCTTGAGGATATGATGTATAAGGGCTGTGATTTACTCGTGTGGGATGTATATTAACAATACCAAGCTGGGAGGAAGTGTCGATCTGCTGGAGGGTAGGAGGGCCCTACAGAGGGACCTTGACAGGATGGATCCATGGGCTGATTCCAATGGGATGAAGTTTAACAAGTCCAAGTGCCAGGTTCTACGCTTTGGACACAACAACCCCGTGCAGAGCTATCGGCTGGGGTCAGAGTGGCTGGAGAGCAGTCAAGTGGAAAGAGACTCGGGAGTGCTGGTGGACAGGAAACTCAACATGATCCAGCAGAGTGCCCAAGTGGCCAAGAGGGCCAATGGTGTCCTGGCCTGTATCAGGAATGGTGTGGTCAGCAGGACTGGAGAAGTTATCATCCCCTTATACTCGTCACTGGTCAGGCTGCACCTTGAGTACTGTGTCCAGTTCTGGGCCCCTCAGTTCAAGAGAGATGTTGAGATGCTGGAGAGTGTCCAGAGGAGAGCAACGAAGATGGTGAAGGGGCTGGAGCACAAGCCCTGTGAAGAGCGACTGAGGGAGCTGGGGTTGTTTAGTCTGAAGAAGAGGAGGCTCAGGGGAGACTTTATTGCTCTCTATAACTACCTAAAAGGAGGTTGTAGTCAGGCAGGGGTTGGTCTCTTCTCTCAGGTGACCGGTGACAGAACAAGAGGACATGATCTCAGGCTTCATCAGGGGAGGTTTAGGCTTGATATTACAAAAAACTTTTTCACTGAAAGGGTGATTGGCCATTGGAATGAGCTGCCCAGGGAGGGGGTGGAGTCATCGTCCCTGGAGGTGTTTAAAAACAGATTGGATGAGGCACTTAGTGCCATGGTTTAAATGATGAGTGGGTGCTGGTGTTGGGTCATAGGTTGGACTGGATGATCTCAGAGGTCTTTTCCAACCTTGTGATGCTGTGATATAATGGAGAAGCATGATAACTTCCTTTCTCGACATGGCAAAAGAAATGCTGTTTTCACTGATGCCAATGAACAGCCAGTGCTGTGATGTGGAACTGGAGAAAGAGTGTCTGTACCAGGAGGTGTGCTGAGGATGCAGCTACCTGCATTGGTGTGCTGTCATAGAATCATTTAGAATCATCTACACATCTTTTAAATACCTCCAGGGGTGGTAAAAACAGGCTAGAATGGCTCTCTGTGCTTGTTGCAGCTGGTGGGGAAGTGGCTAAGGCAGCTGTGCCCACCTCTAGCAGGGTGTGCAGGTGGGGAATTGACCTCTTGATGGTGTGGAGCTGGGCTGATGGGTCGTGTCCCTTCTTCGAGGAGAAAGGAACAGGTTCACGTGTTGCCCAGAGAAGTTGTGGGAGCCCTGAGGGTGAACTGGGGAGAGATGGCTCCTGCTGTCCATCCTACAGCAGAAAGGGCTGAGAGCTCCCAGATGTCACCAGATCCTTCTCTTCCTCATCCAGCTTCCCTTTGTTCATATCATTATGATGGTTTGTTTTGCTGATTCATTTCCAGGAACTGCCACCGTTTTCAAAGCCCTGCAGAGACAGGGAGGGAGGTTCTTTCCATGAAGGTCTGAGGAGCAGATGTTCACATAATTTTTTTTTTTAAATAGTCTTTCTGTGGCAGTGCTTCCTCTGCCACAGAGAATCTCCTTCAGCCCAAGAATCTTTCTTCTAGATTATTTATTTCCCCTAAATCCCAATCTCTTCAATAGAATAATTGTGAGCCTATTTTTAATGAGGCTTTACTATTTGTCTCCAAAGGGAATTTGAGCAGAGACACCACTGAACTCAGACCAGGTTGCTCGGGGATTTGTCCTGTCAAGTTTTGAAAACTTACAAGGATGGAGCTGCTGCAGTGAATTTTCATGGATATTTTTTTTCCTGAGGTATCCAGTTGGCATCACCTTGTTTAAATTTATGTCCACACGTTGTTCTCTCACCAAGCACCTCTCTGGAGAGCTGGGTCTTCTCATGAGTGTCCTCATGGGTGTTGAAGGGCTGCTTTTAGCTCTCAGACCTTCTCTTCTCCGGACTGTGCAAGCCATGCTCCACTGACATTTGTGCCCTCCTGCTTCCAGTTTCAACTTCACTTGTGCCAGGGACTGGATGATGCTCAGACAGTTGTAGACTCAGTAGCCTCTCCTACAACTTTCTCACGTTACTTACCAAGACAGCTTTTGTATTCCTGCTGAGCAAAGCACTGATTTGACAAGGAATCTGAGCCTTGCTCTGCCAGGAATTGTACTCGTTGCCTACGACCTGGACTCCTGAAATCTGGGAGGTAGGTGTGAATATAAATAAGATAGAGAAGGAAGATGGGAAGAAAAGTGTTAGGTAAATTTAGCCTGTTCTCTGATGAGTATCTCAGATGGGATCAATGTTGTGATTGATCTTTTATACGTTAACCTACAGAAGTGCTGGAGTACTTTTGCTGACTTTGAGTATGTGAAAAGCTCCACTGACTCTCGTAGAGGCTTGCAAGGTTTCTTGGATGAAGGTGGAAAATAAGTTCAATGAATCTAGAAAGGAAAAGAAAGGATATTGCAGGGATGCAAAGGGGATTATGTTTGATTGTGTCACTGGAGATTAAGACAGAATTAAACTGACCACGACACATAATCAAATGAGATGTTGATGGGCTGAAAATGCATCGCAGTTCTGGCTGTTCCCAAGTAAACACCCAGCAGTGTTTACAGTACAGGTGTACACTTAGCTTCTGGTGGTGCTTTTGGTATTCCATGCTTCAGTTTACTCCTGTTTTGAGTGCATAGCACTGCCCTTACTGTAAAGCAGCATTGTGAAAATTAATGGCTTTACCCAGTGACACCATGTGAATATTAAAGGAAAAACATTTGCACGTGAGTAGCACTGATAAAGCTTATTTTAGCAAAGAGATTGGAAATGTGGGCTCTGGTCCTCCAGGAAATGGCCAAAAGGACCTAAACAGAGGTGTTATTGAGTGTTATCTGAGTGAAGGCACTGGGAGCTGGTGGTACTTTCACAGTCCTGTCTATTAAGTGGGCACACACAGTGAGAATGTTCATCTACAGCTATAAAACTGTAACCTTTGCTGTCAGTTGGGGTTTTTGAACAACTTACAGATTGCATAAAATTGAAGTTTATGAATAACAAATGCACCTGAAAACTTGGGTGCCTTAACAGTTGTTAACTACTCTTAATGTACGTTGAAATAAAATGTAACCTCAGTCCAGAATTGGTGGCAATCCTCAAAGCTACAGATGTGCTTTGCAAAGCTACAGATGTGTCCAGTACTGCAGTATTATCATGGAGGTCTCTTCTAGATGGAAGGACATCAATGTGATAAACATTGCATCAGAAAACCAAAACAAGTCTGTAGAAGTTTCTGCTTACAGCAGAGACTGTAATTTTTAACTATAGGACAGAAAGAAACTAAATAACAGATCCATCAGGGAACAAGGGAATCGTGTAGCAACTGCAAAAAGATGCAAACATATGGAAAATCCAATTCTATAGTGAATTAAGTCACTATTATGTAATCATGATCAATGGAAATGAGCTGATGTCAGTATTGGACTGGCTTAATGCATGGATGGAAAATTGTGTCCTCTCGGAGGGACCTGCTAATAGGACTGGAAGCTCCATGCACGCCGCATTTCCATTAACTGTTGGGTTTTTTTTACCTAGGTGGGGCCTGATCCAAACCCAGCAGAAGTAAATAGGGTTTCTGCTAGCCTGAAACTAATTTGGGGTCTCAATCTAAAGGATTGCTAGAAGGTGGCAAACAGTCAGAGCCTATGATGGACATCTACCTCGTACTGATTGTTCAGAGTGAAACATCCTTTTCTTTCCCTCTACCTGAGCCTTTTGCTCTCAGGTTACCTGCTTGTCCCTCCAGGGAGGGCCACAGTGGCCCAGCAACCTTGGAAATCACCTGCTCAGGTAGGGATTTCCTTCCCAAACCCACAGCTGCAGGCTGGAAGGGGCCAAGTACAGCATTGCACGCCAATAGTGTTGCACGTGTGCCCAGAGACCTTCCAGCCTTCTTATGGCTTGGTTGTGATCCTATGAGACAGAGCATGTGCAGCAGCAGCAGCAATGTCCCTCGCTGCATGAGGTGTCCTGGGAGGGGATGTGCAGCTGAGGCACCGAGGGAGGTCCTGTGCTTGGTTTTCTGTTGTGGTGGAGCTTGATAGTAGCAGCAGTCTCTTCTTGCTGAAAAGAGCCATCATTAGCCTGGCAACTGTTCAGGAAACACCAGAATGTTATCTTTGGGATGAGCACACTCTGGTTGACATTAGTGAAGGGTCATCCTTGAGAGAGAGTGGCAGCAGTGTATATTCCTAGAAATGCATGTGTGTGCTGTGGCTGGTGTAAGGGAATAGGCAGCACAGCTGAGGGAACACACCAAGCCACAGAGCCTGGAAGAGCTGTGTGGGTTCAGCACAGCTCAGAGCAGTCCCCCTTCAGCCTCTGTTATTGGGCGCTTTGGCCCTGAGGATCCAGCCCAGCATCCTTGCTGCTGATTGAGAGCTGTTTCTTGGGGTTTCTGGAGCGTGGGTGGGGGTTTTTTCTTAGTTCATAAGTGAGGATGATGGGATGGGAAAAAGTATTTAAGGATTCAGTGAGAAGTTCCTGCTCTGAATACCTTGGACATGGATCAGGACACTGCGCTGTGACTTACTGAAGGTGCATTTCAGTGATGAGCTTCAGCCATGTAAGCAATGGGCTTCCTAAAAGCCTTTATTTACCCCACATGAATTAGGCTTTGTATTCTGGAGTGTTACTGTGTAAGAAAACATGCCTTGGAATCAACAAATTAGGAGAAAAATGTCAGCTGTTAAATGTTAGTGGACGGAGCTTTTTCATGAAGTGAGTGTGTGGGTGGCTTTGAATTAACAGAGATGCCAGAGGTGGGAAGAGTAATGAGAGAAAAAAGCATGAGACAGTCTGACCTTCAACAGTTTCCAGTCCAGGGAGAGCCTGAAGGGAGTGGGCAAAGCAAGTGTGTGTTCTCTAAGGGTGCCATCACAGGAGGGGACCTGAGTTTCAAAACACTCATGCCCCCTGGAAAAAGGGAGCTGCCTTATGTGCCCTTGGTTCTTGCCCTAGAATGATAGAATGGTTTAGGTCAGAAGGGACTTTAAAGATCATCCAATTCCAGCCCCCCCTGCCATGGGCAGGGACACCTTCCACTAGACAGGTTGCTCAAAGCCCCATCCAACCTGATCTTGAACACCTTCAGGGATGAGGCTTCCACAACTTCTCTGGGCAACCTCTGCCAGAGCCTCACCACCCTCAGAGTAAAAAAATTTCTGAAGATCTCCTCTCAATCTCTCCTCTTTCAACTTAAAACTGTTCCCCCTCATCCCTGCGATCCCTGATCAAGAGCCCCTCCTCAGCTTTCCTGTAGCCCCTTTCACTACTGGAGGGCTGCTGTAAGGTGTCCACAGAGCTTTTTCCTCTCTCAGGTGAACAAGCACAACTCTAGCCAGACATTTCTGCTACTTGTTCTACACCTGCCCTGACAGCCAACCCATTGGATGAGGAGAAGGAGGAATAAACTAAACCAACAAACCCCTCTTGTTACTGCATGTATCCTACATGGAATTACAGCTGACATGGCCAGTGCAGGGTGTGTTGGAAGTGCAAGAGAGGGCTGCTGAAACTATGGATCCAAAGACAGGGGAAGGGAAGAGAAAAGAGGAGCCACGGGGGGTCTCATCAGCTCTATGTGTTTGTCCTTTGGAAAGTTTCTGGGTCCCTGATATCACCTTAATGTTTCCCAAAGTGAACTCATGGAAGGCGTGTGGAAGTGGCTATGATGTGAAGAGAAAAAACAGAGTTACATTCAGTTCCTTAGATACTTCTTCTGCATTTCTAGTAAGCCTGTTTAGCTTAACTCAAGAAACATTTTCTGTGCTGTGAAATAACCACTCTCAAAATGGTGCTAGAGAGGTGAAACACCCTTGACTTTGTGAGCGGTGTTAAAGTGGTTGCGTTTGCTTCCTGCCCTGCAACTATGCAAGGTCTGTTGAAAGTTGGCCAATGTCTTTCCTGAGAAACAGCTGCTCAGAAATTTGGGAGGAAAAATGTTTTATTCCTTGCTTTCTGGTGGATTTGAGGTTCACCAGCTGGTTGAGAAGCCTGCCAAGGCTCTGTGCTGTTGTGGAAATGTACAGTAACTGGGCATAAGTAGCTCTAAGCCCTTTTTGGACTTAAGTGTGAAAACGTTTTAACGCTGGGAAGCTGTTGAATTTCTCTTTGAAAGTAGAAATAAATCAGAAAGGAATTGCTCTGTCTTTGCCAACACATAAACTCATTCTGGGGAATTTACTATCCCTGTTTCCACAGCACCTCTTAGTCTCTGCCTGTTGGCTGGAGCTGCTGAAGTCCTTCAGTACCCTCATGCTGTTAATGTCTGTGTTTGAAATCCAATATTCAACCTAAACCCTCATTCTTAAATTGGATTTTTTGACCATTTGGACCCATAATTTATGTTATTTCAAACAAGGACCAAATCTGACTGAAGAAAGTCTCCCATTGATTTCAGTGAAATTAGACTCTAGCCCTAGCAGCCTAAATTAAAGGAGAGGCAGACGGAAGGTTTCTGTCAAAATAACTCTGCTCCAGCAAATACAATTTCTGTCAGTGTTTTGCTTTGGGTTTTTTTTCTTCTTTTTACTATGAATCAACTACTCCAATTTGCTTTTCTCAACTCCCTTCCTACCCACAACAGGGAGGAATTTCTAAGAAATATTTTGTTTGCTGTAAATCAAAAAGAAATGTTTGCCTCAGTCTTACAGCCTGTCTGTGATTAGAAAACTGGCTGCTTTCTGGCTTCAGATTAAGTAGTAGTGCCTTGCTTGTCTGACCCAGATGTGTGCCCAGGTTGAGATATTATGGGTGGGTGGGGTGTAGATGAATAAATAACTGGATTTGGGGATTCAAGAAGAAAATTATGGTGGTTTACAGTCTACCTCAAGACCAGTTACCAGCAGAGTTTCCCAGGGGTCTGTCCTGGGGCTTGTTTCTATCTGTGACCTGGTGGAAGAGATGGATGTGCCTCATCAAGGGAGGGATCGTTAAGATACAGACACCAAATTCAGCATAAATACATAATACTCAAATCATGAGGCAGCTTCCCTCGGGGTGTGTGGGGAGGGCCCTTGCCCACGTGGAATGGCTGAAGGATATGTGAGCTGCCTTTAGCTATTTTTTTTGAGTTCTGTTTATACATCCTATGTGGCCAAAACTGTTCTTCCATGGGGCCAGGAGCTGCTTCTGTGTGGCTTTTTCAGTAGGACACAAGATTGCAGGTGCTGCGAGTGTAGTATTGTAATATTGTAGTATTGTAGTATTGAAATAGAGTGGTCTTGTAGCAACCTTGACTGTTGCTGAAACTCAAATCAAGGGTTTTTTTAATGTAGAGTCAGTTGATCACTTGGGATGAAGTTCAGGCTGCAAAAGGCCACAGCTTCCTTGGATCTGACCCAAGACTTTAACAAAGCAACGTCAACCTATTTGTATGATTTTTATATACACTATACAAAACTTCTGAACAAGATGTTCTTCCTAACCCTGTGAAAAGGAAGGCCAAGAGAGAAAGTGTGATGCACTAGTGGGAGGCATTCAGATGCTGCCAAATTGGTGTGATGTAACTTGATACAGTGCCAATGTTTCAGCTGTAAACTGAATGCAGGTGATTGCCAATTAAAATGAGCCTGCACAATATCTATCTGCTGCATCTGCTGTTTGGCTAAGGTGGCCTCTAGAAATACAGGTGAGGGAACCAGAATCTGTCTGTCTGGTGATATATGAGTATTCTTATCTCTGTATTTGTGTCCTAAAACAGAAACTCGGACAACCCACAGATACGCAGTGTTGCTCACTGCAACTATAAAAAGAAGCCCAAACACACCTTACTACTTATGTTTAGTTTTTGATGAGTAGACAGCTTGGGAAAGTGTTGGCTTTACTTATTACACCCTATCATCCTACAATCTTGATGTGTGTAAAAGTGAAAACTGGCTTGGTGGCTGCAAGGAGAGCGGTGGACGTTGTTTATCTGGACTTTAAGACTTTCAACACTCTCCCAGAGCATCTCCTTGGGCAACCGGATGAAGTAGAAGCTAGAGAAGTGAGCAGTGAGGTGAAAACTGTCTGAACTGCTGTGCTCAAAAATCCAGCTGGAGGCCAGTAACCCAGTGGTGTACCCCAGGGGTCAATATTGGCCAATGTCTTCATTAATGACCTAGCTGAGGGGGCAGAATATGTCCTCAGCAGTTTTGGTGGAGGAGAAGCTCAACATAAGCCAGCAATTTGTACTTGCAGCCCAGAAACTAACCATATCCTGGGCTCCTTCAAAACAAGTGTGACCAGCAGATTGAGTGAAGTGGTTCTCCACCTCTACTCTGTGAGGCGCAGCATTGCCAGCAGGTTGAGGGAGGATGTTTTCCCCCTTTATTCATACCTAGTGAGATACATGGGGCATGCTGGTTCTAATGCTGGCTTCACCAGTTCAAGAAAGATGTGAATATACTGGAGCTGGTTCAGGAAAGGGCCGTGAAGAAGAAGGAACTGGAGCATCTGTCACAGGAGAGGAGGCTTTAAGAGCTGGGACTGTTCAGCCTGGAGAAGAGTCAGTTCAGAGAGATCTCATCCTTATGAATAAATGCCCAATGGGAGGGAGTAAAGAAGATAGACAGGCTTTGCTCAGTAGTATCTGGTGAAAGGATAAGAGGTAACGGGTGAAAATGGGAATACTGGCGAGTTCCATTTTAATGTAAGAAAGCTTTTTCCCTGTCAGGGCTGTCAGGAACTGGAACGGATTGCTCTGAGTAATGTCAGGTCAACTGTAGCTGACCGTGCTCCAAGCAAGGGCTTAGATTAGACCATTTCCACAGATGCCTGCCCACCTCACCCATGGGAGCAGTGAAACCTTTCAGTTGTCAGCAGAGCGTGCAGTTCCTTTGGAGGGAATTCTGTGGTCAGTGAGAGATCTGGGATGGAGCGTGCATCACTCCAGCCATAGCAGCTGCTCGTGCGAGGTACACCCTTAGTAACAGAGGAGGAGCTTTTAAACAAATGGGTATGTAAGCCTTCCTACAATGCTTCTCCACGGAGGCACAATCTGTATGGGTCAAGGGAGTTTTAGCTTCCTGGAGCTGGGCCTGTGTTCCCATAACACGACACAGCTGCATGGATGAACACCCAGCCCATTGCACTGGATCTGCTTTTGGCACACTCCAGGTATCTGAACTTGTGGCTCTTAAACTATTCTACAGATGAAGCTCTTGAGTGCTGAGAGTGTACTGTCAGGGCTAGAAAAAGAGGCTTTTCTGTGCTAATGGATTTACTGCCTCTCTGATTTCCTCAAAGCACTGCTAAACGTGTCTTGCAGAAAGGTGGTTTCGTCAGCAGTTCTGCTTAGCTGGAGGGAAACTGCTCTCTCTTTTATTTATTTGGTTGGTTCAACATGAAGTCTCTCTTGGCAGGTCAGTTGCTTCCCAGGCACTTGCAAGCAGCAGTTTCCTTTGCTGTGAACGAAAGGTGAACTCACACCCTTGGCCAGCTGTGGTTGGTGTGGGCAGAGCTGCTGGCCAGGTTGCCCTCCAGCCTCAATCCAATTTGGCTGCCCTCGATTTGTAGAGGTTTGGAAGCGTATCCGGGATGTTCCTCACCAGAGGACCTGGCATGTCGGGTCTCCTGTAGGTGCTAGAGTTCAGCTGGGCAGGAGGGGACTTCTAGTGGAAATGCACATCTGTTACTCCTTAAGTGTGACCCCTGTCAAGGTTTCCATCCCTCCAGCAAAGCAGCCCTTAGCCAAAGGCATGGTAATCTGATTTTTCAGGAGGAGAGGGAAAAGGAGTGAGTCTTCAGGATAACTGATTCTTTTTTTAACTGAGGAGATGAGTTTTGTTTTAAATTACAGTATGTTGAGTCAGTGTCTTTGACACCCACAGCTGTGTGGGAGGAAAAGCTGGAGGGCTTGGTCGGGCAGGATCCCACGTGACTTCTGTAGCTTTGAGCAGAATACACCTTGCGAGGGACCTTGCACAGCTGCTCGCAGAGGATGCTGCACAGCTCCAGTGCTTGGCTTTCCTTCTCAGGCAGGAGCATTCCTGTTGGAGGGTGTGAGTCTGCCCAACAAAACAAATGACATTGTTTTCACATGGTGTAAAACCGCTCCCTCCACCTTCCCCTGCCCTGCTGCCCGTATCCCAGCTGTAAATCCTGAGGGGAAACAGCAGGCTGAGTCATCTGGCGCTGCGTGTGCATTTACAAAACAGAAAAGCTTGGAACACTGCAGGGGTCAGGAGGAGAAACTGATGCACAAAAGATGTTGGCCAGAGATGGTGGGCTCCTCCATGCTCCTTTCTTGCCCTCGGGCTTGGTTGCTGACACAGATCATTGGGTTTCAGCTGAGGTGATCGGTAGGAGCTGGTTCAGGAAAACCACTGAGGAGGCATCAAACTGCTGGGCTACGTTTGCTTGCATTTTCCTTCAAAAACCTTGTATGTGAGCTCAAGGCAGGGACACAGGCATGGAAAAAAGCTTGCACAGGGAAGGGCTTTGAAGACTAGTGATGCTTGCAGCCAACAGGGCTGACTGTGCTTGCCCCACAGCACCCAAGGTGGTGCAGAGGCTGCTCTGGCTGCTTCATCCACTCCTTGCTTAGCTGCAGCCTGCAGCAATGGAACTTTGATCTCTAGGATAAACAAGAGGGAGCACTGGGGCTGCTTTGCCTTTACCTTCTCTGGTGGCTGCGACACGGGGACAGTAGCAAGGCTGGAGCCACACCCTCAGAGTTAGCTGGTTGCTTTGCAGCCTCCCCGCATTCCCTCCCATACTTTTTTCTCCTAGAATAATAAAATAAGAGCAGGGAGGTTTGAGCTACTCTGCTGGGTCTTTCCTTCCCCCACCTTCTCCAGCAGCTGGTGTCCTCTTAATGAGCAAAGTTGCCTGGGGATGCCATTCACCCAGGGGAGGCAGTTCCAGCTCCCCCTGCACTGCTGCATTGATTTCTTGTGCTAACTGCATGTCCAGCCTCGCTTGTGGGTGCTGTTATCTCTCCCCATGCTTTTCCTGGAAAAGCTGCTTTTCAGCAGAAGGGCTGTGTTTCCAAGCTTCCTTCTTCCTGGAAAGGGCAGGATTAAATGATTTGTGATCCTCATACTCTATGATTGGAAATGGAGACCGTGGAAAATTGCAGTGGGGAGAGATTGCTCTTTTTCTCTCCGTGTATCCCACCCGCACTATGAGTTCAGGGAGTTTGTTGAAGCAACTGGGCAGGAAATGGGAAGTGAATAAAGGAAAAGGCTCCTTCACATGCTGAGGCCAAAGTCACTTCTATTAGCTGAGCTTTTCAAAGGGCTTGCTAACTCAATGTAACCCACCTCTGCCAGGCTTCAAGGCAGTAAGTCTGCATCATGCCTCGTGGCAAGGGAAAAATCAACCTCTACACTAGGAAGAAATACAAAGCAAATATGTCACGGGCTCCTTGGGCTTTAGAGGGGCTTGTACAGCAGCTGATGTGGGGCAGTGTGGGCTTGTGGGCAGCACCTGGAAAGCCTGAATATGTCTCTCAGCAAGACAATGTGTCCTGGGGTGGAAGAAGACCTCTGTGAGGTGCACTGGCAGTATCTCAGGGAGGACTCTCTGCCCCATCTGGTCAGGGTTGAGTGCCATGTTGAAACCTCAAAATTCCTATGCTGAGACTCCTCCCCAGCCCTGTGCCCTGAATCCTATTGGCTGTTTTGCAGACAGGCAGCTGCTTCTGCTGCAGTGGGTCTGCCCTGTCGTGGAGTGCCAGGGTATTGACTGCACATGCTGGCCCAATGATCTCCACCATTGCTGCATCCCTCTGGCTCCCCAGGTTCCTGGGTCTGGGATTTGAGGCTAGGGGATTTCTGTTTGTTTGTTTAAGAATGCTTTATTCATTTATTCCTAATCAGATACAGTTTTCATCATTACTCAGGCCATGGCTTTCAGCTATCTTGAAATGAAAAGAAAATCCACATTTGTCTTCCAGCACCTTTGGAGCCAAGGGAAGCCTTAGCCAGAGCCAAGATGTAACGTGGCAGTACAAACACTAATATCTGATGTTCCCCCAGATTTGTAATTAAGAGCTGATGATTTCCCAAGGTTAGCAGAGGGACACTAGCCTACAGGACCCAGTTGTCTGGCTGCCGTAACGCTAAATCTGTTCCTATGGCAAGGAGCTGATTGCTCTTGGGTTTTGTGCTGATTTCAGAGTGGGGTTTTTTTATTATTTTATAATGAATGCTGCTATGTATTTTCCTTCTTCCTGACACAGCCAGGATCTCAGCACAGTTTCTCAGCACTGCAGCATCCCGTAAGGGCTGCAGGCAGTGCCAGGCACTCTGCAGGGATGTCGTGAGAAGCAGCCCTTTTCCCAGGGGTCCGTCAGTCCCAATGCCATCACGGAGGTGAAGGAGGCCTGGGCAGCTCCAGTGGTTTCTGCAGGGGGCTAAGCTGGGGCTGCCATTCAGTCCTTGTTTCTCATAGTATTTCTGTCAGAGGAATGCACCTCCTGACCCCGCTGCCTGGGAGAGCAGAGCGCTGGGAAGAGGGGTCCCGGCCGTGCTCCAGCTGCAACCCACCAAACTGCTCCTATTTTGGGAATGGCTGGGTGTTTCCATGTCCCCTGGGTATGTGCTGCATTTGCCTTCTCGCCTTTGTTAATGCTACTTGGGCAATAACCACGGCCTGGAACTCAGCTATAATTTATGATCTATTTTTTTTAAATTGGGTGAGCAAGAGACAAAATGCATCCTGCTTACCCACCTCTCCCCTTTTGGCAGAAGGGATGCCTGTCTGAGCGGAACCGTACAGGGAGGGCTGTGTTGGTGCAGGTACCAGACAATTTTTTTCAATTTTGATGCTCCCAGGCCACATGTGTTGTAGCAAGGGGAAGAAAAGATGGTTTTGTCCTATTAAAAGTTTGGGTCCTGCTTCCTGCCTGTACTGGAAAGTGAAATGTGCTAGGAAAGAGCACAGCACACGTCCTGGGAGCTCCTCTCCTCTCTGCTTGCTAGTTGGGATACTTTGGGATGCTTTAAACTGCCAGCTGGGAAAGCATGGGCATGCTCCTGCCTGCTCTGGCCTGCCTTACCACTGAGACATCCCTCCCCCAGCCTGAGCACGGGCTCAGATCCCATCACAGACTTGCTTAAAATTGAGTTGTGTGTGAAAAGATGCACCATCAAGTGATGGAGTTAACCACATTTTACTTCTTTAGTTGAACCAGGCCAGTTGCTACAGTACAGCTGTACTCTCTGTCATTCCTAGTTGCTAAAAGATGGGCTTATCAGTCACAGATTAAGGGGAATACTGGAGTTTAACACAGCCTTCAGGCTGTGCACCTACTGTACTTGGTACTTGCAGGGGCTGGAGGACTTTCCTAACAGCTGTGCTGAGCAGGGATACCGTGGGGATGGCTTCCTTGGGGCTCCTCAGCTCCAACTCCAGCTCCTCCCTTTGCTACACCACTGCAGCAGTGTGTCCCAGGCTCCTCGTTTCCCAATTTTTTTGTGGACATCCTGAAAAGTTTTCATTTGACACAGCTCCCATCTGCAGTCCTTCTGGAAACCAGATGTGTCAGCTCAGCAAGACATCCTGCCTAAACGTTTTCAAGCAGAACTTTAGGGTTGCCTTGTGACTCTTGGTTCAGGAGTTGTTTGTTTTTCACTGTTGGTTTTTGGTGGCTCTCCCTCTGCAACAGGGACAGATCCTGATCTGACTTTTACCAGTTGGACCAGGAGCAGCTCGTACTGGGTTTGGTGGCGTGAAGGGGAGGGAGGTTGAAGCAGACCCCTTGTCCACAGAGGCTTCTGAAAGGTGACTAAGAATGCAGCAGCTGTTTTCTAACCCAAATATTGGCACTGGGAAACCCCTTGCAGAAGCTGCTGGGTGTCACTCTGGTAGGGTGTCCTTGCTAGAACCACAGTTGGCAGCAGGAAAAGGGAAGAAAGGCAGGTTAGAACATCAGTGGGACTTTTCCTTCTGTAGTAAGAGAAAAGAGACCATGGAAGCACTTCTTTGCAGCAGCCTGTAGTTTCTGACAGAGGCTGTGATGTGCAGAAGGAGGCTGGTTTGTGGGTTCCCAGCTGCAGCTCCAGTCAGGGACCCTCACTGTGCACTGAAGCAGGTTTCCCTGTGAAATGCTGCACCAGAATGCAGGCTGATGTTGTCAGTTCTGACCCCTCTGCTGTAGGAGACCGCACTGCCTCTATGGGAGGTGAACTTAAAAACTTTCCAAGCTTCTCCTGTCACTGGGAGGGTAAGGGATTACCAGTAACATAGCCGGAGTTCATAGGCCGAATTTATTGTTATTTCTCAGCTGCTTTGGGTTTTTGGGATAATGCAAAAGGGCCATAAACCTAATCTACTGATGCAGTTAACCAGGAGCTGTAAAAGCTTTGTAGCACCGCTCTGGGATGAAGTTGTTGGAGCTGCCGTGATCAATCCAGCCCAGGGGAACTATACTGGCATGAAAAAGTCTGATCCTGGTGTCTTCTTGCACTTAACAGCAAGTAGGTGGTTTTTCTGGTGGACATTGTTTTCCCCAGGGAATCCTGACCCATCAGGAACTTCCTGTTTTATTTTTATTTATACTTTAAGTGAAGACACACAAAAGTATTTTTTCATGAAAGTTCCTCAGGGCCTGGCTGGTATTTCTGATCACTACCACCATCACCACAAAGGCTGTTTCTGCCCAGGAAACCCAGGTCCCCAGGCCTGACTCTCAGAGATCACTGCTTCTTTCTTGGGGGGCTCCTCCTTCCCCAAGGAACAGTAATACCATGTGTAGGGGAATGACTTAAATGGGTGAGAGCAGCTCCAGAGGAACCGGTATTTGATATGCAGAGGAGTTGCCTGTGGTGCTGCACGATCTGAGCTTGGTTTTGGTCCTCAGTCCCTGCCATCCTTGAGGAGAGCCCTGGTAGTCCAGTGGGATTATTGGCTACTGAAGGGTAGTGGAGTCTGTCTTTCTTTTCTGAAAAACAAATAAGCCCCCCAAGTTTGGGCTCTCCATTGAACGTGGGATGGTTTGTGGTTTTCCATTTCAGTGAAGTACAGCTTGCATTTTATTCACTTTCATCTTGCATTTTCTCTGGTGTTTTGGGATCCCCAGAGCTGGAAATCTGGATCTGACATGAACTGGGAAATTTCTACACTTTTGTCTGTGTGTGCCTGCACTAAACTGGAGTTTCCTACTAAGTGGACACCCTTCTCTGTGCTAAAATTAAAATGCTATCAGGAGACTTCAGTGGGGCTGTGTAGATCTGTACCAGATGAAGATGGAAGGCACCATCCCTAGAGGTGTTTAAAAGATGAGTAGATGAGTTTCTCAGGGATGATTTAGTAGTGGACAGGTATAGTTGGACTCTATGATCTCAAAGGTCTTCTCCAACCAGGCAGTTGTATTATTCTATGGTTCTAAGATACAGCTCAGGTAGAAACTGTGGTGATTGCACAGCAATAATGTGATCTTTATGTATACACAGAGCATTTCTGTGCTCTCAGAGGAATGCTCCTTTTATATGTGATCCAGTTTAGTCTAAACCCAACCTTCCAACTTCCAGTGCAAGTTCAAAGGTGCAGATAGACCTGCCCAGCCTGTTGAGCTGACATAGCTAAGGAACACCCATTTCCAGCCAGTGACTACAGAGATGAGCAGTGTGTCCAGTATGGGCCAAGGTGATGGTACCATTGATCCTCCTGCAGCAAATTTTGAAGAGGTATCTTGGCTTCTGTGGCAAGATGCCTTTACCAATCTGCCACTGTGTCCCAAAGTAAGGGACCCTTAACATACCTTCTTGTGATGAGTCCTTGTTCAGGAGTGGCTGCATTTGTACAAAGATTGTTCTGTTTCCCTCAAAATTGTGTCAAGAGGTTGTGAAAGAGATCTCATGAGACCCATGTGGCTAAGTGACATAGAGTGAAAACTTCCATTCCTTTGAGATTATGGTTGGATCCACAAGTCTGAAGCAGATGGGATCCAACACAGCTTGAACTAAATCCACAAGGAGCACTTGAATGCTGAGACAATTTTCAGTAAATACTTTGTGTTATGACATCCTCTGAGCTTCCTCAGAGTGTTACTGGAAGCCTGTTTAAGCTTGCCAGACTTCCAGTAGACTTTTCTTCTTGCACACTTGACAGATAAGCAACTGGAGCACCTTAATGGCAGGGACCCACCGAGCTGGGAATGGGGTGGTTGGGAGGGACCAGCTGTGCCATGTGCTGCTGCTCGAGCTCATTCCTCCAGCCTGACTCACTACATCTCACCTGCACCTGGTGAGACAACACAAGCCCTGTTTGCCTTCAGAGGGCTGTTGACTCATTTCAGTTGTCGGTGTCACTGTCTGGATTTGAACCGTTGAGTGAAAAAGTTTTTACTGTAGGGGAAAGGGCCAAAAAAATGGGCATTAATGCCTTCAGATGATGGGAAGAAATGGCCCTGGTGTAACACAAGCTTTGTGTTCACTCCAGAGCTGCAAATCGTTTGGCCTTAGGTTTGATTGTGCACCTCTAGCTTTGGCTCTTACTCTACCAGAAGTGTTGAGACCTCCTGGTGGAAGGAGATAAAAGTGGAGTTTGTTGTGAGCTGCTTCAGCTTCCTGAGGAAATCCAGAACAAATATTTCTGCTGGTTTCAGCTGCTCTTTTGCTGTTGCAGCCTCACGTTTGTTTGAATCCTCAGTTCAAACCCTCTCATGGCATAGTAGGGATGTAAAAGCAGCAGAAGTTTGGCAATGATCCTTGTTGACTGAAAATCACCAAGTTTTGCATTCAATCTGATCTCAGACTAACATCACACCTCTGCAGGTGAAATAGTGCTCCTGACCTGAAAGGTCAATCACTGCAGAGCAAACATCAGCACTCATGGAAACCTTTGAAGCCTTTGCTTCAAAAAAAAATCCCTACAATGAAGATAATCTGTGCCATATACAAAAGCAGTACTCTAAGAAATGCCTTATTTCTGAGGGGTTTGCAGAAACCCTCTCCTGTTTGGGAATGATGAAAGCAAGACAGCTATTAAACTGAAAAGAGAAATGGGAGCAGGAGGCATCTAGTTTTTGATGGTGGCATCTTTCTCATGTTTTCAACAATTACAAGAGTTTTCTGTAAAAATGTTTTGAGACACAGATATTCATGAAACTGCATTTCTGTTACCGGTGAAGGAGTGCTGGGAAAGCTAAAGAAACTTTTTTGGCAGCAGTTCATCTTTCTTGGCCTTGTGTACTTGCCCAATCCGCATCCCTTTTAAATTCTAATGACTTCCTCGGGCACCACAAACACTCTGGCCTTGTCACTTCTCTTTTTGAAGTTTACTTCTCATAATGCAGCCTTTTCTGAAGCGCTCCTGCTGTCTAACTAGTCCAAAACACTCCCCTGCTTCAAAATCATTTAATTGCTTTTCAGTTACAAAGAATGGCTCTGCTGTTGCTGGCTGCTGACTCATGTGAGAAAGGTAGCGTGCCTTCTGTCAGCCAGGAGACCAAGTTCCTGCAGCCACCTAAAATAGGGCAGAAAATATGAAATGGGACATGGATGAGGTGGGAATCATAGCATCATTCAAGTTGAAAAAGACCTGTAAGATCATCCAGTCCAACCATCAGCCCAACCCCACTGTGCCTGCTAAACCATGTCCCAAAGTGCCACGTCTACACATTGTTTGAACCCCTCCAGGAATGGTGACTCCACCACTGCCCTGGGCAGCCTCTGCCAGGCCTTCACCACTCTTTCTGTAAAGGAATTTTTTCTAATATCCAATCTAAACCTCCCCTGGCACAACTTGAGGCCGTTTCCTGTCATCCTATCACTTGTTGCTTAGAAGAGGAGACCAGCACCCACATTGCTACACCCTCCTTTCAGGGAGCTGTAGAAAGTGATGAGGTCTCCCCTCAGCCTTCTATTCCTCAGGCTAAACAACCCCAGTTCCCTGAGCCACTCCTCATAAGACTTGTGTTCCAGACCCTTCCCCAGCTTTGATGCCATCCTCTGGACACTCTCCAGCAACTCGGTGTCCTTCCTGAACTGAGGGACCCAAAGCTGAGCCCCGTATTTGAGGTGCAGGCTCAACAGGCCCTGCTGAAGGCTGAGATGGAGCTGGTTGCTGCTGCCAGTCCTTTCTGTCTGGCTAATAGGCCAGACATCCCCCAGGGGTAGTTTTTTGCAAAGGTGACTGTCAGGAGGCAGCAAAGTCCTATCAGTGCCTGCGTGAGAGAAATTAGTGCCCTGGGGTGACTGCTGTACAGAAAGAAATCTTGTTTTGGGGCAAAGAAAACATATGTTTGCTTTTCTTTTTAAGCAAAGTCAGATGTTGAAGGAGTAGGCACAATGCTAAGTAGAAGCAGAAAGAGACACAGAGTGATTACATCCCAGTTCATGTTTGAGGTAGGACTCACCAGGTGGAAAACCTGTGCCCCTTCCCCTCTGTACTTACATGGATGGAGCAGCTCTAGAGAAGACAAATTCAAATCCTTTCGTCGGGAGGGTTTTGAATCCACCTCCCTGCCTCAGAGGCAGGGGTGAGAGAGCATCTGTCTGGTCTTTGGGGATGCAGCCTCCTCCCACCTCCTCTTTTTTCTTTGCCTTTTTTTTTTCTCCTGAAACAAACAAGTGAAATCAAAATGACTTTAAACTTATCTCCAAAAAATTAATTCTTTTATTATTTAAAGTGAATTCTGCAGCAAAATAGGCTTAACACTAAAATTGGGAAGTGGTTTCCCAGTCATTTGTCTTTCCTTTCCTTTGCCTACCTGTCTGCTGCTTAGAAAGCCCTGGCAAGCAGATAACAACAAAACAAATTAAATTGCAACAAACTACAGTGGAAACAATCCTTGTGTTTTTCCTAATCTGAGAAGACTCAAAAACTCTGTGGCTTTGAGCTCCCTGCCCGATGTGGCTTTGCCTTTAGGGCTGGAGCTGAAGTACAGAATTGGTGGAAGGAAAGTCAAAAGGTTGAGTAGATGTTTGTGGTGTCAGCCTACCATCCTTCCCTAAGCAATAGCCAAAACGTGCTGCTCCCTAAACAGGTAGGCAAAGCAACACCTCTGCCTCCTCTTTTTCTCTGGGCTATCAGCAAGTTGACCCGTCAGTGGGTTTTGGTGTCTTCTCTGCAGTGCTGGAAGGCTGCTGGGTTGGCTGTGGGTGCTTGTTCCTTACCAGCTGGCCAGCAGCTGTGAGGATATACATCTCTTTATGCTTTTGAGTGTTGGGAGACTATCTTGAGGGCAGTTCCTGCTTGCAAGATGCTAATCATGTCCTCGACTGAATTGCTTCCAGTGCTGGAGGCAGTTGTGGACTAGCCAGGCTGCCCTTAGCACTAGGTAAATAGAGTTCCTTCAAGTCATTACTTTCATTAAAAGCTATTAATTTATTAGTGCCAGTGCTTAACTGTATTGCATTCGCCTTTTGGATGGAAAATGCAGCAATGTGGTTTTGAATGAGGAAAACATGATCTGCCCTAATGACAGGGAACCAGGCACGAGCTGCTGATCCCAAACCACTGCAACTTGAATAAGCCAGGTAGGAAGGGATCCCCAGTTGCTGAGGATGGTGTAAGTGTTCATCAACATGTAATGCTGAGAAAGGAGAAATGCCAGGCTGGGTGAGTCCTAGCCAAGCTACAAGGATGCATCCAAAGTCTGTTAAAGAGAGAGATGAAAGAGTCAAATGTGAGTTTAGAAAAGCTCCAAGGAAGCTGAATTTGCTGGAAGGGCTTTAATGTGTTTATCAGCAGTTTCTTGTCACAGATTTTCTGCTGAAATGGTAAATGAAAATAATGATCTAACTCTTAAATCTGTGATAGGATTAGTGATACCTTCGGCATATTTATGTAATGGGTTTCAGAGGTTTAATTCAGAGTATTGTTCCCAGTCTGGATAACTGGCTCCCATTCATGTAAACAAAGTGCAAGACAGACAAAGTAAGAAAATCTTTTTTATCCGGTAAGTGGTTGTTTTGCTGGTTTCAGAGCTGTCTTTCATTTCCCATTCCAAACAGCCAGGATAGAAAGGGAGAAGTTCTTCCAATTCACATGATAAAAAAAGAAACACCAGTCTTTGTCCTGGTTCTCGGCTGCCTCAGCCCCCCGGGCTCCTGCGGGGCCTCGCTGGGGAAGAAGGCAGAGGTGCAATATTGTTGTGTTGTCCTGAGCTTCTGCTTTTCCACCTGTGCATCTCTGTGAGTTTGACTGGCTCTGCTCAGTGATGAGACTCAAGCCCGGGGTGCAGGTGTTGGATTCTCCTGTGACCCTTGTGGTAAAAGGTTTATTTCTCAGTGTTGGAAGCCCTTTTGGTACTTTCTTCTCTCATACCTTGTAAGAGATTCCTCCATGCAGCAAAGCGGTTGTGGGTAGTAAGACAGGTCCATCACCATGAGTCAAACCGAGAGTCGTCCATGAGGTGGGTCACAGTAGAAGTTACTTATTTTGGTATATAAGTGTCCATGACTTCTTTGACCCCTTCTTCATGAGCCTGACCATCACCAGTGTGGGGCCTGGATCCATACAGCAGCTCACATTGCATCTCCTCATTCAGTGGTGTGCAGCTTCAGCAGTCTCCATGGTACTGGCACCTTCAGTGGTTCCACTCTGGTTTGCATATTCCTGTCCCTTGTAAGCTCTTGACTTATGAGAAATATTGTATCAACATTTTGCCCCAAGGTATTGTCACCTGTGTTTTAGCAGGATTTGTTTCAGTGGGACGTGTGTTGGAATAGTAATTTGCATGAGCCGTTGGGTAAATTGTGTGGCTTGGGAGAGGCTTTCTTCTGAAGCTCTTCCTCATGAGTGACACTTGTTTTCCCCAAGGCAGCCAGTGCTTGTTTTTATGAGTATTGGACAGAGAGGCTCTACAAAGAAAACATGTTTGAGAGTTTGTTGGGCAACATTAGGATTAATAACACAGATGCCAGATGGTACGAAATACTTGGACCGCATTTGAAAACCTGTTGAGTGATGAAAGCAATGTTTGGGGCGTGAAGCAGGGCAGAGCCTCTATTTCTCTGGAGCATTGCTGCGGCGTTAGGACAACATTGGTGTTTCCCCACGGGGCACATGTGTCTGGAAGTGGCTCCTGTGGTGCTCAGCTGCTTTGGAAATCCATAGTGAACAGGGGAGCTGCCTGCTCCTCCACCCCGACTCCAGTGAAGTATCGTGTTGGAGGTGTGGGAGAAGAGTAGAGGTGGCATCTCTTAAATGTAAGAGCAGGGATATTCAGCCCTGTCCTGAAGGTCACCTTGTGGCATCCGTGCCCTCCCTGTGCATGTGGGAGGGTGAGTGGGATCTGTGACCTCCTGATGGCAGATGTTGGAGACCTGCTGGGAGATACTGAGCAGTGGTGACTCGTGGCAGGAGAGGGTTTGTAATTTGACCTCTGAAGTACTGTGTAGTCATTCCTAAGCCTTCCCTTTCTACGCCTCTTAAACCTGAACTGAATTTTAGTAAATACTGGTTTGCTTTGAATCCTCTTGTTAGAAAGGGAGCAAACTTTGGTCCTTGGTGATGTCTCTGGATTGCAGGGGTGTTTGGGGCTTTTAGGGGCTGATAATTATGATAGAATGACAGAATGGTTTGGGTTGGAAATTGACCTCAAAGCCCATCCAGTTCCAACCGCCCTGCCATGGGTAAGGACACCTCTCACTAGACCAGGTTGCTCAAGGCCCTATCCAACCTGGCCTTGAGCAATTCCAGGGATGGTGCACCCACAGCTTTCCTGGGCAACCTGTTCCAGTGTTCTAGACTGTACACTGGGCTTTCAGAGACAGCCTCTGGTTTGCACATTTCTGCATCAGCATTGCTCAGCACCTCAGCTCGATGCTCCCTCTTCATGGTTAGGCTCCCAGGTTGCCCTAAAGGGGATGGATAAGGGCTGAGTATGATGTTTGGACAAGGGATTGAGCACGATTATTAACAAAGAAATCTAACAATCAGTTATGCTGTTGCTGTAGGTTCTGCTAGCCTACCCTAACATACTTTAGCATACCTTTAAAACTTGTTTTCCCCCTGCTTTAGTGCAATAGGCTTGTGTAGTCCTGCTTTTCAGCTGTAGGAACAGCCCAGCCCTGGCTGTTGCAGCTTAAAGAGCCCCTGCTGCAGAGGAAACAGCAAGGAAAAGACTGGGGACTCCAGGGCTGTGTGTCTGTCTTTCTCTCTGACCCCAGAGCTCTTGCTTTTGCTTTCTCAAACACAATTGCTTTCCCCTTCTGTTATGTTTCTATTGTTTGTTGGAGAAATGATGCCATTAAATCAACAGAGAATGGTGGGAAAATGCTTTCACGTGAGGCCTTCAGAGGGGGGGTGTGTGTGTGCATGTCCCCTCTTAAAAAAAAAAACAACACAACCCTCTGTGTATCTGGCAGCTTCCTTTAATTTGTGTCTTGCCTGCGAGAAAGAAATCCATCTCCAAATATTTTTGGCAGTTAACCTCTTTTATTTATATTGAAGTGGTACAAACTGTGGGGTGTTGTTCCAGGGCTGTTGTTCACCACCATCATGATACTTAAGTTCATTAGGACCTTGCATTTTTCCAGACACACTTTTGGGAATGTGGTACCCCAGACTTCCTTTTTTCCCATGGGGAAGAGGGTTCCTGTGGCTGGAGGCTCTGGCAGACATTGGGACAGCAGTGTGCCCACCACCCTGGTGCTACTCTGTAATGCAGAGAGGGGTGGAAATGTGCTTTCCTCAAGATGCCACCACGCAGAGTGATGAATGAGGACGATGCAAAGTCTGCCACAGCATTTTAGCTACAGTCCCAGTCCCTAATCAAGGAGGCTTGGCTCCAGGAGCCTTGGCAAAGACCTGAGCTGAGGTGCAGGAGCACACGTTGCGACCTTTGCAGGGCAAATACCCCATTAAGGCAGAGGAGAACAAAGCTGGGCTGAGCGAGTGGCTGTGGGATGCCTCCTCACACTGGATTTGTGCAGCAGAGCCCCACGTGCCTGGGTCTCGTAGTTGAGTTTTTTGCATGTTTCTTTTTCTTGGAAACAATTCTTCTATTTGATCAAATGCCTGTAAGTAGCCCCTTCATGGCAAACAATGGATATCCTTCCAGTAGCAGGTCAGATGGTCACCAACCCCCCAAGTGAAGTCAAACACAGAGTGATGGAGAGGTGAGCAAAACTTCACAAGACAGGGGAAAAAACCAACCCCCCAAAACCAGTCTTGGCTGAAAACTGAAGCAGTAAAGGGGGGAAAAAACAGCAGAGAGGACTGAAGTGAGAGAAGGGAATCAGTGGTGGGAGCTTTAGAGGGAATGGTGTCTCTCTGTCGTGCCACTGTAGGACTCAAGTCTGGACCTTGGCAGCAAACATGATTTCTGCTTTGTAAGAACTGTTAGCATTGTTTTCCTCCCCACTAGGAAGGGAGCTCACTAGGGCCTTCTCTTGGGGATAGTTACCTTAGAAAGAGGACCCTCTTTAAAATCCTGCCTTGCCTGACTTGCTCCAGATTTTTCTAGTTGGCGGTTGTCTTGATTTAGTTTGTTCTTTGCTTACCCTCTTGGCTACTCTGCTGATGTTTCTTTAGTTGCTTCCCTGATGTTTTCCTAGCTTGATCCTGCCCCAGCAGGAGCTACTGTGTTACGCAAGTAATGTGTGACCTGGTCCCTGACCTGCTGAGGATGCAGCACTTCTCACAGCGACCGTCTAATCAACCCCAGATCCCAGCATGGTTTTCCATGGCATTTTGATATGTCCCCATGTACTGATCTCTAAGCACCTGAGCACAGACCTGCAGTCCATAGCCTAGAAGAACTTTGGAGATCATCTGATGTGATGGGCACTCTGCTACTGTGGCATGCTCCAAAGGGGAAAGACACTGGCTGCTCTCAGATGTCATCTGACAAATCTGTTTGGCACTGTGAGACCTACAATGACTCACCATTTTGTCATGGAAAGATTGAAACCCTTTCCAAAGAAAGCTATCACTGTGTTGCCCCAAAGTTTCATGCATATACCCTCTCTTGCATATAATAAAGCAATATGGCACTGAAATACAAGATTGCTCAGTAAAACCTTCTTACATCACAGTAATTTTCATGGTTTGCTTCTCTTCTCTCATCCTTTTTTGTCTTAATTTTTCTTGGATGCTGTTTGCCACCTTCCAGCGGAGGGAAGAGAAGTCTGCTGTGTGCTCAGTTAACTGAAAAAAAGCTTTGTGTGCATTTTCTGCTGCTGTTCTGCTAAAGTTCAGAGTTCTGAGGTTAGAGCTGTCGCTTCTCAATACGGGTCTTGTTCGAACTTCCAGAGCAGCCCACGCAGAGCTGCTTGGGTTCATCTGGGCACTTCACAGCCCACAACCAACGAGACGCATTGTTTGCCTCTCGCCTTCCATGATTCATGCTTTGCAACAAAGAGGAGTCTAATGCTCCCAACGTGAGTGTGAGGCCAGGCAGTACTGGATTTTAGGTACATCAATAGAAGTAGTCTGGGAGGGTTTTTTTTTCCCCTCTTTCTTCCTTGTGAGTACTCGTTCTGTCTGAAAATCAGACAGCTTTGTGACAGTGGTCGTAACTGTCTGACACTTGTCTGGCTTAATAGAGGAGATATGGTAGAAGTTCTTCAGTTTTACAGTTTTCTTATTTTGAGGAATTATAGCTTGCTGTGGGTTTGTGATTTTGCCTTTTATTTTGTTTAATCTAGCAGTGATTCTCCAATGACAAAGTTCACTGTTTACTTTAGCTTGGTGGTGGGTTTTGTGTAGCTTTTTTTTTTCTCCTTTATTTTCCTTTGATGAACACAGCAGTTCTCATTTTTCTGTGGGGAGATTTCTTTTTTCCTACAAATATTTATATATTTATAATTATTTTTCTGTGGAAAAAAAATGGAGAAGTTTGAACTGGCCAGCACTAGGTAAGGCTTTTTATTCTTTTCCCATGTAAAGCTAGAAGAAGGAAGTGTGGCCAGGTTTCTGGTAATCAAAACCAAGCTGGTAAACTTTAGTCCACACCTATCTCCTTTTTTTTTTCTCATCAGCCTTGGTGAATGCTGGTGGGGTTTCAGTGTGGTGGGGTTGCGTTTTGGAGGAGCAGCCTTCTGGAGTTCAGCAGAGCTGTTACTTCTTCTCAGTGTTGTATTTCATAGAATCATAGAATTATTAAGGTTGGAAAAGACCTCTGAGGTCATCAAGTGCCTACTAAACCATGTCTGAAAGTGCCATGTCTACATGCTTTTTGAACACCTCCAGGGATGGTGACTCCACTGCTTCCCTGGGCAGCCTGTCCCAATGTTTCACCACTCTCTCCATAAAGAAATCTTTCCCTAATATCCAGTCTAGATAGGAATTTAGACTATAATCATGGAATTATTAAAGTTGGAAAATCTAAGTTCCTCAAGTCCAACTCTTAGCCCAACAACACCATACCTACTAAACCATGTCCCAAAGCACCACATCTAGATCTTCTTGAACACCTCCACAAATGGAGGCTCCACCACTGCACTGGGCAGCCTATTCCAACGCTTCACTACTGTTTCAGCAAAGAAATTTTTCCTGATATCCAATCTAAACCTCCCCTGCCACAACTTGAGGCCATTTCTTCTCGTCCTATCTCTTGTTACTTGGGAGAAGAGACCAGCACCCATCTCACTACAACCTCTGTGTAGCTGGTTGTAGAGAACAACACAAACTCCTCTCTGCCTCCTTTTTTGCAGGCTAAACAGCCCCAATTCCCTCAGCTGCTCCTCATAAAGCTTCTGCTCCAGACCCTTCACCAGCTTCCCCATGTGTCCTTCCTTGCGTTCCGTTGCCCGTGTGCACCCAAGGCAGCAGCATCCAGAGCTGGGCAGAGGAGCTGTAACTGTGCAGAAGGGCCAAAACGTCGCTGTACCCTTTTCTGTCTGTGAGATCCTGAAAGCAGCAGGATGAGGAGGGTCGATTTGCCCAAGAAAGAATCCACTTTGCTGCTTTGGAAGGCAGCCCCACATTGGGTGTCATCCAGCTGTTACAGCTGTCACCATCCACACATCTGCCTTTCCTCACAGCTGGGGAGAATGGCCTTCTCTAGCTGTCATCGTGGGTGACTTTTCCCTCTTGCAAGGGCTGACTGTTACTGTAAAGACTCCAAATTAGCCAAGGAGGCCTGGGCTGGGTCCTCCTGCTCTGCTGACAGCACTCGCTGTTCAGCAGCCTGAATGCTGTCTCTGTGCCCACCAGTGACTGTGCGCTCGTCAGCTGCGCTATTGATTTTACCCAGCGAAGGAAATAAAGAAACCAGGGCAAGAAGGGACCTGCTTTCTGCTAGAGCAGCCCTTGAGGGATTCCAGTGCTACCAGCCAGGGTGGGACAGTGGGAAACGGGGGCTGAAAGGCTGCAGTGGGATGTCCTGTATGGAGGAGGCTCTCCAGGGAGGCACAGGTACCTCGAGGTGCCCCTTAGGAGTCCTCTGCTCCTGCAGCCTGATGTTGCATGAGTCATGATGCTGGTATCAGTTTCACTGTCTCTGGACTTTCCAGGCTTTTTGGAACACAAAGGTTGGCATGCCACAGGCTGCAGGTATTTCCTGGGTGACTGAGTCCCTGCTGGTTTTTGCCAGCAGCTGGGCCCAGCCTTTCTGGGAGGGGTGAAGCTAAAAGTACCAAACCCAGATCCTGCTTTTGGTAGGCAGGTGGGAAATTTCCCAGCATTTCAGAATCCAAGGAAGAGTGGTTAGGGAGTGAGATCTGCAGGCTGGGACACAGGAAAGCTAGATTGATTCCGATCTGCTGGTGAATATACCTGTTCACTTAATCTCTATATACCTTAGTTCACTGTGAGCAAATGATACTTCTTCATGATGAGAGTGGTGAGACACTAGCACAGGTTTCCCAGGGAAAGTGTGGATACCCCATCCCTGGAAGTGTTCAAGGCCAGGTTGAATGGGGCCTTGAGCCTGGTCTGGTGAGACGTGTGCCTATCCCTGGCAGGGGGGTGGAACTGGATGGGCTTTAAGGTCCCTTCCAACCCAGACAATTCTATGATTCTATGATCTTTCATCTCTCATCTCAGAAGAGGAAAGAGTTTGTCTTCTAGTATGTATCTTATTACAGTTCTTTGTCCGGTGGCTGGGGCCCCTCTACCTTGATAAAATGAATAATTGAATTTAGATTAAATGATCTAATATAATCCTGTCCAGTGGTTACTAAAACACTTGAATGAAAGTTCATTCTGAGCCTGTCTTTCCATTTCTTCATAAGGCCAAGGCATGAAGTAATTAGATGTAGACATAGGTTGTTTTTGTAGCACAATGACACAGATCAGTGGTTATTGGTAGGAATGGCTTTTATAATCTAGTTTAATGGTCATTTACCTTTCAGTGACCTTGGTGTCAGGCAAAATTGGCAGCTCTTTTGCAAGGAATGTGCTTCCTCAATGGGAGCTTTGCAAGCTGCTGCATTTTTGGCTCTGGCTTCGCATGAGCCAGGATAGAGGCTGCTGCAATGCAAAAGGCTTTCTGTCTGCAAAGAAAGGCCATCGACTCCTGCCAAAAGAAGCCCTTTTCAGTGCTATCCTACTGCCACTGAATTGCCATTGAAATCCATCAGTTGTGTCTCAAGCAATGCTTTGCTTATTGCTGTAACCAAAGTTGCAGCCTTCAAACAGAGTCTGCTCTGGTCAGAGGGCTGCGCGGGAGTTGCTGAAAAAAGATTTGTGTTGTCTTGGAATAAAAGGAGGTAGAACATCTCTCATCCTCCACTTAAGGGCATGCAAGAGGTATTTCTGATTGTAAAACCTTGTAAATCCTTTTTACGTATGTAAATAGTGATATTTCTGTACCCTTTAAAGTTCAGTTCTTTCGGTATTGATCATCCTCCACTCATTGCAGATGTGAATCAGCCAAGTTTTCTGTTGACTGTGATGATCCCACACCATTGTCCATCACGTGTTGCAAAATCCTTATGGTTTTATCCAGTGGCTGATACCTGTGGCCTTGAGAAGAGCAGAATGATCTGAGCTGTGCTGCACTATCTGGTGATACCCCATATGTGTGGCCATGCTTTGTAAGGAGATGGAGTAGGTCATATCCTGGAGCCTGGGAAGATTAGTTTTGGTTGAGGTGTTCATGGTGACCTTGGCTAAGTCTCTTAATTCTTCTGGGCCAGTCTCAACCTTCGAGGTTATCTCCTGTTTTCCATGAAGTAGGCTGAATTTTTGCGAGTGCTGTGGAAGGATTCGTTTGAAATGGTGCCAGAAAGATTAGTCGAGTCACATTGTACTTAGAGGTTCATGAGGAAGACCAGTGGGAGCTGAGAAGAGCGATGTAGCTTTGGAAGGAGGTTTCTCAGAAACACCTCTGAGAATTGCACTGCCTTGTGATTCAGGCTTCTCTCTAGTTCTGGTCTCTCATCCTACTGCTTATAGCCTTTTGACCTGGCCGACACGTTCCTTGCATCTGGAACTACTGCCCTGCAGAGCAAGCCTAGGTACAGGAATCATCTCTTTCTGTGTTTTCATTTCTAAACTGCTAAAATAAGGGGAGAAAAACAATGAAGCTCGGAGGGAGATTCATTTATCTCAGGCTGCTTTGGGCAAACATCAACCTGGTTTTGCCATGAGCATGTTCAATACATCATCACCACAGCATGATAGGTCTTTTGCTGAGATCAAGCAGTGGTTTCCATCATTCAAAATCCTGGGATGGTTTAGTGTACATGGGCTCTCAACTGTTTTTTGTCCTATTCACCTGCTGGTACTGCTGTGATTCTTATTTTCACAGAGGATCATATAGACCTCCATTGTATTAATTCTTGCATTCTTCACTCTGATAAGTGTCAGCTTGTTCTCCTTCTGGTATGAGAGAGTGAACGGTCGCGTTCGTTTGAGTGGCAGTGTATTTCTGCAGGTATCAGGTTTGGTTTGGGAACATCCAGCTGAGATCAAAGAGATCCTTGTGTGGAAGCAGTTGGTTTATATGCTGCTTCTGGCTGAAGAAGAGCAAAATTAATCTCTCTTGAGTCCTTGAAGCCTGAACCCATTGAAGTCTGACAGAGTCTTTCCGCTGACCTCTGTGGCCCCAGGATCACGTCCTAAATGAATTGCTTTGAGTCACTAGAAGCCTGAATTCAGCTTTGGTGGGCTGGAAAATGTAACCTACTGTATGGGCTGGGCTATTCATAAGCACTCAGGCCCTGTGTGTGTGCTGGCTTTGGATGCCTGGGAGAAGAATAAAGTCATTTTTTGCAGCCGTGGGGGTGGAGAAGGGAATGGGAATTTTACCCCCTTTCCTGCAAATCCTGTATCGTGACATCCACGCAGGCAGCTGTTGGGAGCTGACCTGCTTCTGAAGCTTCATATTAAGGTTAGGTATTTTTCATGTTGTTTCTGCTGATACGATCCCTGACTCATAAATGTCCTCTCCACCAGCCTGTCCTCAGTTTAGATTTTCTGAATTTCTGAGCCAGTGAGGCAGATGAGTGAGTGTAGCAAGGCTGTGATTTACCCCAGTGGAGTTTCCTTAAGCTTAGAAGAAGTAGAGTCCTTGAAGCTTGAGAGAAGCCAGTTCTCGGTGTGTTTGATATCAAATGTTCACAGTTGATTGTTTAATATCAGTGGCATCTAATATTGTTGTTAGAAATACTACCTGTTTCCTTAAAGTCTACGAAAAAAGCTGGTGTTTCTTGAAGTGGTTCTTGCTTTCTCTGGGTTCCAGTGGGTTACAGCTGGGCAAACCAGCAGCTAGGAAAAACATTCAAGTTAACACAGTGTGATACAGGCATTTTCCATTCCCTGCTGGTCCTAAATCAGACCAAGAGAGAGTTAATTTGGGGTGAGAGTATAAAATAAAGTGTGAAGAACAGCCAGTTGGTAGTCTTCTCTGGAGCCATTATTGATTGAGCTGGAGTCATTAGACTGTTTCGCAGTGAAGATGGTGAAGATTGCTGCAGTATGAGAGCAGCACCATGTTTTTCAACTAATGGCTTGAAACATAGAGTTTATAGTGTAATTTATGCTTTATTTACCAATCTTCTAACCGTGTATTCACCCGACAAAGAGTCACCTGGTGGCTAATGATGGGGGAGTGAGAAGGTGATGGCTCTCTCCTGGTTTTACACAAATATTCAACGTGACCTTGGGAGGTAGCAGCATTTAAACTAGATATGCTGCAGGTGTGCCCTATGAAACTAAAATATTAACACTTCTGTAGTTCATTGGTGTGTACTGTACACACCACAGGCACATGCAGCATGGGAATGCTGTAATTAAAAGAGAATGGAGCATTTCCCTGGTTAAATTATCCATGTGTCACGTTCATAGAATCATAGAATTACCCAAGTTGGAAGGGACCCAAAAGGATCATCGAATCCAACTCCTGGTCCTACATAGGACACTCCCAACATTCACACCATGGGTGTGAGGGCGTTGTCTCCTCCTGCAAGCTTTCCCTATAAAGTGTACAAGTTTCAGTAATACCTTCAAATATCTACAGAGCTCACTGAAGAGGTGCTATCCGTGCTCATCATAGGAGGGATGTGGGTCTGACTGCCTGGGGAAGCCAAGGGACACTGCAACAACTCCATAAGAAATGCTTGCAGTCTGTGGCTGGAGCTGTTTGTGAGCAAGTTGGTAGGAACAACAGGGCAATTCCTTGGTGGTGGGCTGAGGAGTCACATCCCAGTACTCAGCCTGGTGGTGGCTTTGCTGCCCATCTCCCCTGCAGCTCCTTAGCATCGGGGAACAATGGAGTGGGGCAGCAGAGAGGCCTCCAAAGAGGAGGAACCGCCCTGGCTGAGTTTTCCATGCTTTTCCCACACACTGTCATTCTTGTGCAGCGCTTCCTCTCTCCACATAATACTCTGTTATTTCCTCCTTGGAACGAGCTCCTGCCACTGCTGCTAATTAGCCCACGATAAACTTCGGCACGAACAAAAGCAAGCAATTAAACGCCTCTTGCTTCAGCGTGAGCCCTGTCAGTGGAGTAATTTGTCGGTGGCAAAGCTGAGCAGCACTTCCTCAGAAGGAAAACAAACCTATTAGCCTGGCAGAGCCCCCAGTGCTGGGGAGTGGCGTGTCCGAGTGGCTTGTTGTGGGTTTGGGATCTGTTTGGTATGGCAGGTTTTCCTGAGGCTGTCTGAGACGCTGCTCGGTCTTAGGTCTTGGGTTCCACACAGTACAATGCAATGATCTCTGTGGTCACTACCCAAGCAAGATGACTTGAGAAGCAACTGAATCATGATTTATGTATGTGGATTTTTTTAAGGTGGTGTTTTTGTCTCTTTTTGGGAGATCCACGTAAACATTTTCAAATCATTCCACATAGAGAAATAAGGAGGAGGCTTGGAGAGAGGAAGCAAAAAGGAAGGTCTTTGATAGATCCCAACCTAAATGAGGTTTGAATAGTGTTTGCCAGGACTCAAGGTGCAAATATCAAGATCTTGCTAGCTGCTTTTGTGTAATCTTAGCCCTAATGCTCAAAATCTCTCGAGGCTTTCCTGCCTTGAGCAAAAAGTCCTGTTGGAAGAAGAATAGCTATTTACATGGGATTGTACAGACTAAGGGAAGTGGAGGCTGTTTGGTTTTGGGAGCCACTTTCTTTTCAAGACTAGAGTAGAGTTCAAGCTGAAAAATGAAATATAAGTTATTCCTGGGTAGAAAAATGCAAGGGGTGTGGGAAAATACAGAATTAGTGTATGTCCTCTTTTGACATGAGACACAACTGCTTTGCTAACAGTTGTCTCTGTTGCTGTTGTAGCTCTCGAGCAGCTGCTCACAGAACTTGAAGATTTTCTGAGGATACTGGACAAGGAGAACCTGAGCAGCACTGCTGTTGTGAAGAAGAGCTTCCTCGCTGACCTACTGCGGGTCTACACCAAGTCCAGTGGTACGGGCGAGGAAAACTGAGGGTGGGGCAATGGACTCTCGTGGGAACTGCTACAGGGTTTTGAAGCAACTTTGTCTTGGAGGCTGGTGGGAAGGGGAGACATAAAAATTAGAAGGAGAAAATGAAACTGAGATTATTTTTGCAGTGGCCTCTAATTGTTTATGTAAAATTACTGTAGTTATGTGTCCAGCTTTACAAGCAAAGGATTTCCAAGATTCCTGATATTTTCTGTTTTCCTTATTAAACCTTCAGTTTATTTAATCCACTTTGTAAGATACACAGGATGTACTCTTTGGCCAAGTTAATGTTTAAGTAGAAATTTTAACTTATGGAATTTCCTGACTATTAAGCATGTGATTTTTCTGCTTTTTATTATTGCTTGGTTGTTTTCTGCATTTTGTCTCCACCAACGTGCTCTCCCCAAAATGTACTCAGCTGAGACACTTTTTACATCTGTCTTTATGGAAGAACTTAGCAACGTGAAAGTGAAGGGGTGGGTAAGAGTTCACTTTTCCCTTTGGTTGCAGGTGGCGATGAGGAATATATTTATATGAACAAAGTGACCATCCATAAACAGCAAGGTGACCAGGAGAAACAAGACAAAGGTAGGAAACTGAAGATTAATGGTTGCCTCATATCTAGTGGGATGATGAAGGCATATGTGGTTAGAGCCTTGCTTTGCTGATGGAGGCCCCTCTGGCAGATCTGAGGGCCGAGGCAGTTGATAGTGTGGAAGGACTGCCATTTTCATTACATTCCTTTGGAAATCATGGTCCTTGCCAACACTGTGAGGTTATTCCTGGAAGTGACACTTTTTGGAGGGCGTTATTTTGGGATAAAATACCTTCTAAGGCTCGTAGCTCCAGTGCCTGAAATATTTAAGGAAGGTTTCATGTTTCCTTTGGCCACAAAACAAGTCACTTCACTTCTTTGAGGCCATGAAGGCATCTGTCATCTTTAGCGTGTAGCTCTCTGCTAGCCCGGAGGGTTTGGTTCGTCACAGGCTTGCGTGGGGACTTCTTGGGCACAGCCCATACCCTCACCATCTGCAGGGGTAGAGCACCTTCATCTCCCAGGGGATGTGACAGTTCTGTGATGTATGAGCCAAGAAATTAAACCTAGATAAAATATTCAGTTCCAATTTAGATTTCCTAGGTTTTGAATCTGTAACATCGGAAAGAACATAATTCCCTAAAAAATGTCCTTGCTCTTTGAAGTTCATCACACAGGCTGGTTTTGATAATGGTGTAGAGTGAGATTATTACTGGCACACATCTCCTTAATCCACACATAGTTAGAGGCTGATTCTACCCCAAAGCTTCCGATGCACATCGATGGAACTAGGAGATGCATCCTGCTGTTGGTGTGCTGGTCCTGCAATAGCAGGGATAGCTCCACTTCCAGAGTTTTGGTTTGGTTTTATTGTTTTGTGGTGAGGGTTTTTGTTTGTTTGCTTTGCTTTGTATTTATTTTTTTTTAAACTAGCTGCAACTGAATTTAGGTTAACTTTAAATACTCTTGAAGGCAGGATGTCCTCCCATTTTACACGTGCAGCCCCAGTATGATCTCCAGACAGGGCCCTTTGGTGATGCTGTAATGCTCCATAACAGGATTGCACAGCCTCCCAGTAGCTCCCGGCAGCTGAGCAGCAACAGAAACATCTCTTTATATAGGTTCTTATTTGGGTGGATAAAGCAAGGTTTGCACTGATCCTCCATGCTGAAATGCAGGGTCAGATTTCAGACAATGTATTTTTAGAGTTGGGTCTTTTATTTCAGACTTGTCCCTATCAAGGCCATGAGCCTACCCACTCGCTCCCTCCTTGTGGGACCTGGCACTTCTCTCTTTCTCTGTTTTCAGCAACGTCCGTGTTCCAAGTAAAACTTTAGAGTTATTTGGAAATGCTGAAGTCAGTGAGACACGTGTATGGGATCTTAGCCATAGCTTCAGCTGGGTGTACAGCCCTGATCCTGCCTCTGTAACTGCACGGAGAGGTCTGTGCCTGCTCCAGCACTGGTGGGACCTGCAGGTTCGGGTTTAGCAGATGGAGAGGGCCAAAATTCCCACTGGTGATAGGTGTGATATGGATCTCCGCAGTAATTATTCATCTCCCTTTATCCTTTTTATCCACTACAGCTCTGTGTACTTCATTTCACCAAAATCCTTTGGTGGAATGTGGTGACCACACTTCTGTGGCTGAGATCAAGGCGACCTCTCTTGCCCTGCAGAGTTTCTTCACTTCTATAGCTATGCTCGGGTGTGCTTTAGCAGCACAGGGTAAAATGCCTTCTGAAGTGATAATATATTATCAGCTTCAAAACTCCCTGTGCCAAATTAAAAAAAAAATGCTATTTCTGCAAAAAACACATTTCACTCCCTACTTCCAATTCCATCAGTAAGGGTTTAAGCTGAACGGTACGCTGCTTCTGAGATGCCTTTTTATGGCACAGTAATTGAATTCACTGCAGTGAGTGATGAAGGCACCATCATTTACTTGATCTTATTTACGTGGGGAAACGCAGCAGATCTCTACCCTGCAAATCCATGGGGCTCTTTGGTGAGCCAAATGCCATCTCCTTCTGGAAGTCAACACAGAAGGGTCGAGGTGCAGGAGTCTGGGAGGGTGGACCAGTGCACAGTGTAGGGTTTCTGGTGGTGCACTCTTAGCTTGGTTACCAGGAGTGATTCACTTTTACAAAGAGCAGAGAGCACAGATGAATAATAGTTTGTACAGCTGTGAATTTTAGCAGGCTTTTTGCCTTGTTTTTCTTCCTCTCCTCTTCTAAATTCTCTCCAGAATTCCAGGTTTTAGGGAGACGTTTTCATCAGAAGAAACCTGCAAAGTGTTAGTGCTTATCTAGGGAAAAAAATACTCCTTCCCTCCCACCCCAATAAGGCAACAGTCTGTGTTTTGTGGTGCTGGTGTGTGTAGCAGGAGAAGGAAGGGGGTTGTACAGCATGTGGGGTCTGCAGGGAGGACTCTGTGAAGAACATGTGCTGTAGGTTCTTGTCTCTATGTGCTGGGCTCCTGTGTTGGGCACAGCAGCAGCTGCCCTCTGCGACCTCAGAACAGAAAACTCCATAACATCTTCCAGGATGAAGGTTGAAGGGGTGGTTCTTCCTGTGCAGAGCCTGAAAATCAAAGCTCCATTCCATCCTGCTCTGCTCCTCAGCTGGAGTACATGGGCGTGTGTCCATGGAAGTGGGCAGCTTTCCAGCAGGGTGAGGACCGAGGCTGTGGTCTTTGTCCCGTGCTTCAAGGTTGGTGGGAGGAGGAGGAACTGCTGGTACAGAAACCAAACAGCATTTTCCTGGCACGGTGAGCTTCAGTGGGATGATTGCTAGGTCTGCTGGAGAGTCGAGAACAGATGGCCACCACTTGTGAGGGGTTTGGCAGTGGTTTTTGCTGCTGCAATGATTTCTCTTCTGTGGAGCTGAGCATGGGAGGTTCTGTCTGGCACAGGAGGATGTGAGTTGGCCTGTCTTATTTCTCTCTGCTAAAAGGCCTCTAAAAAGGTCCTTGTGGAGACAATGGTGAGTGCAGAAAATCCCCTCTTGTGGAGCAGCCTGCTGAGGTGAAGGAAATATCAACCTTGCTTCTGGTGATTCCGTAAACACCAACGGCCTCAGAAGCTGCTGTTAATGGAAAGTGTCTGCCCTGAGAGCACCATCTTCTCAGCCTCTTATAGAAAAGACCAACCTCCAACAGCAGCCTGTAGATAGAAGTCTGGTGATATAATCATGGGGTATTTTGGTAGGTGGATCTCCCTGTGATCAGTCTGGGTCATAGGCTCACCTGCTTTACTCTGAACCTTAGAAGACATCCATCAGCCCTACTTGTGGGTGCAAACAGCAGCTTGGAGCTGGGGTCTGTTTATCCATGGGCCTCTGTGTCCTCCTGATGTGCTGAGGTTAGCCAGCACTGACAACCAGGAGACCGGAGTCACAGAGAGCAATTTATAGAATCACAGAATCATTTGGTTGGAAAAGACCTTTGAGATCGAGTCCAGCTGTACCTGTCCACTACTAAACCAGATCCCTGAGCACCTCACCCACCCATCTTTAAACACCTCCAGGAATGGTGACTCAACAGCTCCCTGGGCAGCCTCTGCCAGTGCCTGACAACCCTTTCGGTGAAGCAGTTTTTCCTGCTGTCTAATCTGAATCTGCCCTGGCACAACTTGAGGACATTTCATAGAATCATAGAAATATCTGGGTTGGAAGAGACCTCCAAGATCAAGTCCAACCCTTAATCCAACACTATCATGATTACTAGATCATGGCACTAAGTGCCACATCCAGTCTTATTTTAAAACCCTCCAGGGATGGTGAATTCACCCCCTCTCTGCGCAGGCCATTCCAGTGCCTGATTACTCACTCTGTGAAGAACTGTTTTCTGATATCCAGCCTAACCCTTCCCTGGCAGAGTCTCAGCTCGTGCCCTCTTGTTCTGTTGCTGGTTGCCTGGGAGAAGAGTCCGACCCCCACCTGTCTACAACCTCTTTTCAGACAGTTGTAGAGAGCGATGAGGTCACCCCTGAGCCTCCTCTTCTCCAGGCTAAACAACCCCAGCTCCCTCAGCCTCTCTTCATAGGACTTGTGCTCAAGTCCCTTCACCAGTTTTGTTGCTCTTCTCTGGACCCTCTCCAGCACCTCAATATCTTTCTTGAGCTGAGGGGCCCAGAACTGAACACAATACTCAAGGTGTGGCCTCACCAACACCGAGTACAGGGGAAGGATCACTTCCCTTGTCCTGCTGGCCACACTATTCCTGATACAGGCCAGGATGCCATTGGCCTTCTTGGGCACCTGGGCACACTGCTGGCTCATGTTTAGCCTCCTGTCAATCAGCACCCCCAGCTCCCTTTCCACCTGACTGCTCTCCAGCCACTCTGTCCCCAGCCTGTAGCGCTGCATGGGGTTGTTGTGGCCAAAGTGCAGGACCTGGCATCCTCTCATCCTCTTCCCCCACCACAGTCCTCATGTGAAATGTGTTTTGAGCTCTTGCGCCACTGGGCCTGGAGCTGCCTGTGGCCTGGCAGGGCAGAGCTGTCATCATGGTTTCCGAGCCCCAGACGTGAACAAAGTAATGTGGTTTCCAGCTTCTATTTTTAAAGCCCAGAAATATGCAGCAAAGCTCCTGCCCGTGTCTTCTGAGCACAGTGCTGACCACTGCTGGGCTCTGTGCGATGCCGTGGCGGTTTCTGTGTGTGCCCACAGAACATGGCTGGAGCATCAGCAGGTGGCTAAGGGAGCTAGAGCATCAACTTGCTGCAAATTTTGGACTCAAGTCCCCTTTAATTTACTGGACTTGCAATATCTGAATACCCTATCTTCATTTTTTCCCAAAGTGTTTGGCAAGAGATGCTCTGTAAAAGGGGACTTCCCTCTCTGCACAGTATAAGGCCTTCAGAGTCCTTCATTTTTCAGCCATTTGATGCCTCACTCCCACTTTTTCCTGTGCATTTCTGCATTGTGCTGTCTCAGAGGTCGTGGGATTTGGGCACTTGTTTGAGGCCACCCAGCAATTCTGTGGTGGGGGAAGAGGAACTGAACACAAGTTTTCTGGGCCATCCATGTACCCTCCAGATACTGAATCACTCTGGGAAGTCAGATTTTTCCAAGCAGCTGAATGCAGAGGCCGACACACATCGCCTGGAGCACTTCTGCTGCCGTGTGCCCTTTTGCATGTTTGGCCTGGGCTGCTTCAAGAGCAGCTCTTCCTTCAGTAGCAATTAAACTACTCTTCTTGGCTGGCTTTGATAAACTGCTGTGCAGCCCAGCTGGGAGGAACCTTTGCAGGGAGCAACCTTTGCAGGGAGCAGGGTGGTGTTAGCCCCAGTTCTCTGCAAAGCAGCAGAGGTGGCAATAACCACTGATCTCTCTGGGAGCCGAGCTAGCAGGTACTAAAATGCTGTGGATTTCCAGATACTGTGGTGTTTGCCCGTGCTGCTTCTCATTCATAGAGTCATAGAGTAGTTTGGGTTGGAAAGGACCTTAAAGATCATCCAGTCCCAACCACCCTGCCTTGGGCAGGGACACCTCCCAGAAAACCTCAAGACCCTTTAAGGTCTCAGCAGTGGGCCTGGGCTTCATTTTTTTTTTCTCCTGAAGGAAAAACATGCCCCAAAACCAGAGACCAGTTCTTCTGCTGGGTCTCCGAGTGCCACCTTCCTGGGTATGGCCTGAAATGTTGCAGAGGCCATGCAGTGCTGCCTGTAATTGTCACTCTGCCTCTGACCAAAATAGCCCCTCATGGTGCACTCCCAGGTAGTGAGTGCCATCGGTCTCATTGTGTTTCTGATTTGCAGCGCTGGATCGGAAGAACTCCTTGACCAATGGAGATTCAGGACTGCATTCATCCCCTCCTCAGAAGAGCCTGCCAGACCTGCCCCCTCCAAAGGTATGTTTAGTAAATCCTTTGCTTTTCACTGTCCTAGCCCCCAGCCTTGGGATCTGAACCCCTGCAGGCTTCACTTTCATTAAGTGCTGTGCAGCATAGGTCAATGGAGAAACCTCTGCCTGTGTACTTTAGGGAGACAAATAGTCCTGGTGAGCTTTATTTAAAAAAAAATATAAAATTTAAAATATTTAATTAGGGGCTCCCTGTTGTAAGGGTTTCCAGCTACATATTTGGTCTTCACCTCATCTGGAGCCCTGCGTTCAGCTCTGGAGTCCTGAGCATGAGAAGAACATGGATCCATTTAGAGTGAGTCCAGAGGAGACCACAAAGATGATCCAAGGGCTGGAGCACCTCCCATACAGGCTGAGAGAGTTGGGGTTGTTCAGCCTGGAGAAGGCTCTGGGGAGACCTTAGAGTAGCCTTCCAGTGCTTAAAAGGGCCTACAAGAAAGCTGAGTAGGAACTTTTTATCAGGGAGTGCAGGGATAGGATGAGGCTGAACAGTTTTAAGCTGAAAGAGGGGAGATTTAGATTAGATCTCAGGAAGAAATGTTTTCTTGTGGGGGTGATGAGGCACTGGCACAGATTGCCCAGAAAAGCCGTGGGTGTCCCCTCCCTGGAGGTGTTCAAGGCCAGGTTGGATGAGCACCTTGATCCAGTGGGAAGTGTCCCTGCCTGTGGCAGGGGAGTTGGAACTGAATGGGCTTTGAGGTCCCTCCCAGCCCAAACCATTCTATGATTCACAAAGGCTGCAGGTCAGTGTGTGGCTGGCAGCCCAGAGTGTCCATGCTCTGGGGTGGCTGGGTATCCAGAAACCCCTGTGGTTCCCAAAGCTCATGCAGAGATGAAGCAAGCAGCTGTGGGAGCTTTGGGCTTCCTGTACAGTTGCAGGAGGACTGTGGAAAATAGGCTGTGTTCCCTACCAGAGAAACCTGCACCCCTCACATGGCAATCTAGGCTCAAAGAAGGATGAGAACTGAGGTTTTCCAAAGAAATAAAGATGAGAATGGCTCTTAAATGTTGCTTTGGAAATATTCCCTGAAAGCAGCTATGCCTGGGCTGCTGGAATGAACTTAAAAAAGCCAGAAGTTCTTCAGCTGCTGGGCAGTGGGACAACCCCTGGGCAGCACCAGAGTGTCGCTCGCTGGAAGAGCCTTGCACCGTTTGGCCGTTATACTGGCTGTAGAGCCCACAGGTCTGTGAGGAGCAGTCACCAGCACTGTAGATTTTTCTGTAGGGCAGCTTTAAATCTGACCAGGGTCCAGTTCAGCAGCAGCAGCTTCCAGTGGGATTTTGTTTCCATGCCAGAAGCCAGACCAGCTGTCCTCAAGAGACATGGGTCATCCTCGAGCCCCCAGATGTTGCTGTTCAGTAGTTGATCTGACATGGGAATCACTGTAGCTGGGATTTTGGGATGTGAAAGGAAAGGAGAGCAGGGAGTGTGCATGGGGGGAGGTGTGGAGGAAGATGAGACTGTGCATCCATCAACCACAGAGGATGTGGAGTGAGGCTGCAGGATTTCTGTCCAGAAGGGGCTGTGTAGCTTAGCTGGAGGAGCTGGGAAAACGGAGGGATAGGATGGGATGCAGCTGGCAATCCTTGGATGCAGTGTGGTTGCAGCTGGCTGAGGACAAGGGGCTGGAGCTGGAGTCAGCTGGGAGCAGCGGCCAGAGCAGGAATTGCTGTTTGGCTTTGCATTTCTCAAAGCTGGAGGGCTGGTGGCTGTGGCAGGGAGGTGGGCAGGAGGATGGTGGTGCAGTGGGATGAAGACACCAATGGGGAAGAAGCAGCCAGGTGTCCCCAAAGCTCCTTCTTGGTGCAGCCAGCTTTGCAATAGGGCAATCAGGAAGTCACATACAGGAATTAGGCAATAATTGTCTTGGATGTCAGCTGAGAAGGGTACCTGAGCCATCCATCTTCTGTAAGGCCTGTGGTGGGAACTACCTTCTCCCATCTTCTTGTCGCTGGAGCCAAACTCTTCTGGATGAAGCCATCAAGGACCTCCTCACTGTGAGAGTCTGATTGTCAATGAGCTGTTGGCAGCAAAGAGCATATTTCAAGGAGTGGGGCTGGGGAGAGCTTTAATGTGGTCCCAGTTAGTGTGGGTTGGTGACATTAAGGCACCCTGTGGTGTTGCTCTACACTTGTCTTTTGAGGCGCAGGAGAAATTTGGTGATAGAGCACAGCAGATTGTTCCTGGCATTCACTGACATCAGCAGTCAACAGGCAACCCAACAAGGGTGGCCCACCTGGATCCCACTGATTTCTTTGGATTTGTCCCAAAGCAACCTTTAAACAATGAGTCCTGTGGCTCAGGCATCGGTGACCTTCCCTCTGCAGTAGCCATGACAGCTCTGTTGCTGAGAAAGTCACGTGGTGTGGGTGCAGATGCCCAAGATGGTTTTATTTGCATGCCCCATTGTGCCATAATGCAACAGGCAAATGTTCTGTAAGGAGCAGCCTAAGTTAGATAATGCAGTGTGTACTTCTAAACTTAACCAGAGACAAAACAACTCCATGGCTTTAGGGAAAGAGAAGAGAAAAAAATAGCTTCTGGGGCAGCTGAGGTGCAGTCCCACCTAATCCCTGTTGGCTCCTATTGTCTGTAGGAAGCAAAACAAAGCAGCCCCCCCCCTTCCCCTTCCCTGACACTTGTGGGATGGTGTCAAATAAACCCACAGCATTTCTTTGTGTGGGCAATTTGTTTATGGTTGTAGCACAATGTGAGCTGGCTACAAGCAGGAGGCCTCCCCAGATGGCAGGCAATTGCAGACACATTCCTGGCCAGGGAAGGGATTTAGTGAAGCTTTGGAGTGGCTGGATTTGTTTTTATTTCTTTAATTTAACGCATTAGGAGAAGTTCCTAAATGTTTAAGTGTTTAGAGACAACTGGTTTGGGGCATTTTGTCCTACGTGGCTCTGGAAAGCAAGCTCAAAGTCTCCTCACAGCATCTGGCAGACCCACGTAGGAAGGAGTTTTCACCCAAGGCACTTCAGAAGTTTGTGAGGCTGACAGAGCCATCAGGAGCTTGCCAGTGTGGGAGCAGAGGAGGGTGGTTTTGGCTGACGTGGTCAGGGCACCCAAGTCCCACAGCCTGAGCAACATCCACCTTCGTGGGCAGTTGCTGGCCAGAAAATCTTTTCCTTCAAGGCTTCCTTTCTAATTCTGGGTAGCAGTACCTGCTGGTGGAAGTATCCAGGGCAGGATGGACAGCTTTGAACCTGCATGGAATGGTGATTGCATGATCTGCAAAGGGTCATCCTGCCTTAGACTGCTCTGCAATGCTAGTGCCCAGCTCGTCCCTCTTCTCCAGGCCACTCGGAGCCATCATGTGGGTCACCATGAAGGACTGTGCATGATCCTTCAACACTGTGGTCTCTGCAGGGAGACCTGCTCTTCCTCCTGCCCTCCTGGGACGAGTGAGGTTTTAGCCCTGCACACACTGAATATGCTGTCCAGGATCTGCACAGGTCTCGGTCAGAAGCAGTGTGAGCTGGAGCACGTTGTCAGGTGACCAGGGGTAGTTTGACCTGGGTGAGGACAGGGGACACCTTATGGAATGGGGGATGCTACTATCAGGTTGTGATGGGAGAGGTGGGATGCCACCTACTTTGGGAAGAGCATAAGCTGTGTGCTCATCCTCCTGTGATCTCCGACTCTGCTGTCTCACATTCAACAGCCATGTGAATTACTTGAAAAGTAAAAGGCTTGTTTCTTAGCTTCCCCCCACTCGTGTTGGTATTTCTAGAGGATCAAGGCACTGTTTTTCCTGCCAGCCCTTGCTTGTGTTTAGGGAGGGGTTTGGCAGGCACCACAGGGATTTTCCAGCACTTGGATTCCTTTCAAAGGCTTATTTTCCATCAGTGTTGTTTATCCATTTCCTTCATTTTTTACTAAAAGCACAATTAAAGATTCCTGATACCATTCTTAAAGCAGAGATTTTAGCTGTCGTTTTGCTGTCAGTCAGAGACTTGGAGGCAGGACCAGTGAAAGCTTAGGCTAAGCTTTTCAGTTTAAAGCCAGGATTGCACCAAATGTTTGCTCTTCTGGTTCCCTGTGAAGATAATCAATAGCACAGAGGATCATTCCCAGTTACGATGAGTCTCTTAGGGAGGGTCGGTGCAGTAGACAGAAGTTCCAGTTCATGGTAAAGCCAATGGGTTGCAGTTGCTGCTTTTGAGGAAACTTATGAGTTGATCTTCCTAAGGCTTTCAGCAATGTGAAAGAAAATAACATTTATAATACAATTGTACCATAATTTCAAAGAACTCCTTTCTATTTGAGCTAACAGCAGTCTTTTTCTTCCCTCTCATCTCAACCAGATTGCATGAAAATCCTGGTGTACCCATCTAAAAGATCTCATCCACCAGGATACTAAAAAAAAAACCCTCCACATTGTTTTCAAGTACCTGGTTTTACCTGAAATCATGCTTCTTTTATTTATTTATTCTGCAGATTCTCGAAACAAAACAACCTCCAGTCCCCAAGATTGAGTCCCCAGAGGGATATTACGAAGAGGCTGAGCCATACGATGTCTCTGTAAATGGTACATCACAGCTAACTCTTTAGGGAGGGGTTCATGTGGGAGATGGAGGAGCTGAGGTTTATGAGAACAAGCGAATGAAGGTGCAGTCATTTCTTTACAGCTTGTGTGAAAAACTTGTTTTCTGATGCTCGTCACTCTTGATATTACAGCTCTAATGGTAGTTGGAAAGAAAAGGCTGAAGATCCTCAAGAAATGTTCCTGTAGAAAGAATAATGTGACTGAGTTAATGTAACATTACTGTAAAATATTGTAAATAATAGTGGTTCTCTTTGGATGGATGGTTTTCTGGAAGGTGGGCTGTTGTCAAACACCAGTTTCTATTGAGGAGTGAAGCTGTGCTGACTTGCATTCATATCCTAGTGCTCTGATCGTCCCTCTGGGGCTCAAAATCCAGGACTCTTGGTCTATTAGATGTGATAATCATTTTTATAATTGGCTATTTTTTTAAGTGATGTCTCTTGTGGCAGTTTAACCATCTATAATCTTGATTACAAAGCCACACTTTGTATGAGGGGACAGTGTGTGGGTTGGTGCCTCCCAGCAACGTCCCCAAGTGGTGCCAGTGGTCCCGGTCACCTGTGGGCTCCCCAGTCCTTCAGGAGGAGACAACACACAGGCTGAGCTACCAGATTCTCACTTTTTAAGACTTACTGGTGCATTCTTGTCTAGTGAACATCCTTCATGAGAAATTACCTTCCTCTAATCTCATAACAGAGCTGATCTTGTCATCATTTATAATCCATTTAAGCCTAAATGAGAGAGATTAGCAGGGAGAGTCAAGGCAAGCAGTGAAGTGACAGTGAAGGGTAAAAGATTTGGATCTGAACCCTTGGCTGCTCAATCTGAGCTGCTTATGAGAGAAGCTGAGCCCTTGCCAGCCCCCATGTGCATCACTTAGAAGCTTCCTGGCCAGGAAGCACCAGTGGTACCAGTGCTTGAAGTGGCCAGGAGTTGAAGTGGCCAAGCAGCTCTCACTGTTTGAGTGCACCTTGCACACGTGGACAGCTCATAGCTCAGTGTGGGTTGATTTTCTCATTTAGCCCTGCAAGTCACAGTGCTAAACAAAAAAAGGGAAGGCACAGAAAGATCTTTGTTTCCCTGAACCATACTGTTTTGGCTACAACCACATTACAACCACAGGAAGATCGCATCCAGTTTGGATGGGAAGAGGTGCAGGCTCATCATGGCTGGGGTGAAACGTGCTGTTTGGTGCAGAAGAGAAGTGCCCCAAGCTCTACCACATATAGTCAGGTGCCAGCTCACTCTGGGTTGTTTGGCTGAGGGCAGGGCTGGGATACACAGGGTGCAGGGAGGTGAAGCCCCCCTGCAGCAACTGTAGCCTTGTTGCTGCAGGGGGTTTCCAGCTGCCTGCACTGTGAGATAAATAGACTTTTTTTTCCCCCAGTGCACATTGGAAAGGAGGATAATGTGCAAAGAGCCAGGGCATGTAAAGACATACACCGGATTAACTGGAGCTTGGCTGTGTATCCACATGCTGGGAAACCCAGGTTATGTTATTCAGGCAGCTCCATAAACTCATGTCTCGTTCAGAGCCCTGGCTGGCAGGAGTGATAAGCACACACCCAGCTTAAACCTCTGCTTTTTCCTTAGCAACCTGCTGCTCAGAAATGCAAATACACCCACCATCTACTGAAATCCAGGCCAGTCAGATGCCTAAGGAAGGAAGAGATCAGAGCCCTGCAAGCATAGTTGAAAAAAAAAGAGAGGAAAAAACCCATATGATGGGAGCACTGTCAAAATGAGCAGGTCTGTGGCTGCTGTGAATAGCTGTTTGACGAGCAGGTTTGGCCTTGTACTGAGCAGTATCGCAGCCGGAAGCAGAGGTGAAGCCCATGAAGCGAGCAGAGATGGGATGTGCAAGTCCAGGCAGTCCCTCACCACCAAGGTGTGTGGTACCTTTGCCTCTTGTGACTGCTCAACCACCACTTGGCAGGCCCCAGCAGGTCCCTTCTTCTGCACAGACCACCTGGCGTGCTGTAACGCTGGTGACTTTTAAGATGGTTTGCATGAGAAGGAAGGTGGCAGCGTGTCACTGAGAATCACTGTGCTTTTTGGCAGCCTCGTGTTTGAGGTGGTGCCCTGGGGTGAGGAGGAAGGAGAAGCAGGGAGAGATGTGGAGGAGCAGGGGTGTGGCAAAAGGAGGCCGTGCAGGGCTCAGGAGAGGCTGGCGCGTGGCACAACATGCATAGGGTAGGTCAGGCAGTGATGCTGGGAAGCTGCTGGTGCCACAAGAGATCAGCTCCAAATCCCATGGCACAAGGGGCAGGTCTCGGTCCTGCACATTGCTTCAAACTGGGCTTCCCATCCCTTTTTCCCCTCTTGCCTTCTCATATGGTAATAGTGCCCAGTACCTGTCCTGCATGGAGTGATGCTCATTGCTAACAACTGCCCTGAGTTCTTGGTGTGACTGCTGTTGTAGAGCATCCTGGACATGCATGGGTTTGCCCTGGCCAAAAGTGCTAAAGTCTGACCCAGTAACCCCACAAACCCACTGTGCTCACCCTACTCTCCACACAAGCTGGGTAGGGCAGGGGCTGGCAGTCCAGGGAGCTGCTGGTGCTGTTTGCCAGAATTACAGCACGAGCCTTGGAAGACACCCATGCGCCGCCAAAGAAATGGGCGTAGTGAAATGGAACAAAAATAGGAACATCACTAAAATTAGTGGGTGCACTGCCAAGAAAGGACATCAAAGCAAGCTTCCAGATGGGCTGGGGAGATAGAGGAGACGTGCAGCATCAGAGGTGGGAGCGCGAGGCACTGTAACAAGCTGTGGGTGAATTAATTAAAATGAAGCGGGGGGGGGCAAGGCTGCTGGGTCTCGGGGTCCCTCTTTCAGCAGCAGAATTCCCACCTCTCCGCTGGGGACACGTCTGCTTTTCATTTGCCAGCTCCAGCAAATGCTGCTGCTTGCCATTCCTCCTGGGCTGAAGTGCTTAAACTGTTAGCGGCCTCGGCTGCGTTTGCATAATTGAGGGGGCCGATAAGAAACGGAGTAAAAATGGAAGGGGCAACCTGGCTGCCAACTGAGCAGTAATTATTCTGGCTTAAACAGCTCATCCACCCTGGCTGAGTTTAATTGTGATGATGATGACTCTGTTTTAAAGGGAATTGCCTTGTTGGAGGGGATGGGCTGAAAATGTTGTCTCTGAAGTCCTCCACGGACAGGGGGCTTCATCAACTGAGTGGAGAGCACAGGACTGAGACAGCCTTGTTCTCTGCATTTGCTTATCTGTGGCTTTCTCTCTTTGTCTCCCTTTCTCTTTCCTTTTGCCTGTGCAGGTCTTTTTGGTAGGCTTGCTGCAGCTGGACCCAGGCCAGGGTTGCAGGTTACTGAGGGTGTTATTTATGCCACAATAACGATGGGTATGGCATGCTTTCCAAACCTGAAGAGTCTTGTTTTAAAAACAAAACAAAACACAAAACTCAGTTGTAGAAAAGACAATCAGATGCCTCCCCCTGGTATTGCCCATTACATGCATGGAGTGTGACCACCTCTCCCCTCCCTCTGCACGTGCTGGATGTACACAAGGTGGCACTTTTTATGCCTTTACCCATGCTCAAGATGACAATGAAGAGGAGATCCCTGGCCTTTGTTCCCGTGGTTCTGGCAACTAATGTGGAGCTGATATGTGGTAATGCTGGCTGTATTGACAAGTAGTGAATATTTTAGGTGCTCTGCTTAGTGAGGCAGCTCTGGTGTACAAAATGGTTGGAGCTTCCTGCATTATGGTTATTGATTTAGCTGCCTGGGAGGTCATGGGAAGACAAAAAGGAAAGATCTAGTTAAGGACATCCCAGAACCTGGCTGCCACTGATATCACCTCAGGGAGGTGTTCCTAGTTGAATCTGTCAGTAGGTGGAAATGGAGACCTCATACTGAAGTGCCTGAGCTCCATGACTTAGGATCAAATGAGCCCTTGTAGTGATGACACTGTTGTCTCGAGTCACCCAAGCAAGGTTAGTCCCATTGTGCCATCTACACAGCCTGGAAAATGCTTTTTCATCATGAGGCTGTAGCAGTGTCACCAGGCCAGCAATGGCTGAAGCTCTTCAAGCAGAAAAGAGCTTAACTCATGAGGCACTTTTGGTTGTGGTTGGTGCACAAAAGAGCAGCCAGGGCTCCCACTGAGAGCATGGAAGAAAGGTGTTATTCCCCCAGGAGAAAGGTGGCAGCCTGAGGCTAATGCCTAGGTGAGGGGCACCCCAGACACCCAAAAAGGGACGAGAAGAGCAGTTAACAATAGCCCTGTGTTGATAAGGAGGGAGATTTAGATGATAGGGTTCCCTTGGACATCCTTGCTGCCTAAGGAAGGGACCCTAGCAGTGCAGAGGTTCAGCTTCTTGGTGTTTCCAGGGTCAAGGAACCTCATTACTTTTGCTCCATCTGAATTTCTGCCCAGGTGCCTGTGGACAAGTTCCCATAAGACAGGGACTGTCTGGTACATTGAGGGTGTGGAGATGGTGAGCCCATAGGGTACTGGCAGCACCATTCAGAGACTTTGAAAGGGAGTATTTGCTTTTTCATAAGTACGTTTAATTGGTGCAGCTTTGATCACTTGAGGGATGTTACAGTGAGGTTTCACTGGGCGTGAGGCTGTAGCTTTGCTACTGCATCTCAGTCCCTTTTATTTGAAGAAACCCAACTTAAGGTATTTCTTCACTGAAGCTGCTAGTGCCTTTTTTTCCTTTTCTAGCTGTTTTTCCTCTTTTTATTTTGCACTAATACAATAGTGTTACATTTATGTGGATATTAAGTTTTGATGAGAAACAAATTCAATTTTGCTGAGACAAACCTAAAAATATTCCTCTGTTCTGTTTAGTAGGATCCAAATGCAAAATCCTACACAGATGCTGCCCAAATCTTAGCATCTTGCTACGTCAGCTTACCTTGCAAATCAAAGCTGTGCTGTAAATGCCAGCAGAGCATTGCAAATTCCCATGCAGTCAGTTGGAACGTTTTCATTGTTCCTGCTGGAACTGGTTCCAGTTGTACCATATCAGCTGACAACTCCAATAACCTACAATACTGAGTATTGAAAATCCCAACTAATCCTAATACAGTAGCAATCCATTTAAGAATGAACATGAAAAATGTGATTACTATTATTTACAGTTGCCACTAATGACTAATTTCCACGCCTGTAACAGTGTGTTGCTTCAGACCTCCCCCCCAGTCCCTTAGATGCTGAGGAGAGAGAGAGACCAGTTAACCCAGAGAGGGAAAGTGGAATGACATCTCAAATACATTAGATCATTGCTTGCTGCATGGCCTTGCAAATACCATCTTTACTTCTGACATTCAGAGGACAATTGCTGTTGCCTTAAAAACTGTGAGCGTTTGGCTTGAAGTGGAAATCATAAAAAACTTTGAGGGTAAAAAAAAGTAGCAAACATCACAAAACATGTAAGGGAATGTTCTTGAATTTGTGGTCAACTGAGAAGTGTCTTTTGAGTGTTTGCTAACTGAGTCTATTAAGAACAAAACATTGCAGTGAGATTAATATTGGGCTTGAAAGGAAAAAGGATCTGTGAGGGTTATTTTCCTATTGATTATCCTTCTGTAGAAGAGCCTCAAAAGACACATCCCTGGGCTGGAAGCTTTTGCATGTGTGAGCATGGCTGAGGCAAGCAGTAGGCTCAGAGTATGGAATGTATTTAATGACAGAGCTGTGCTTTTGTTATAGAAGATGGTGAAGCTGTCAGTAGCTCCTATGAATCTTATGATGAAGAAGAGAGCAGCAAAGGCAAGTCAGCAACCCATCAGTGGCCATCCACGGAGGCCACCATTGAGCTGATGAAGGACGCTCGCATCTGTGCCTTCCTGTGGAGAAAGAAGTGGCTGGGACAGTGGGCAAAACAGCTGTGTGTTATCAAGGACACCAGGCTGCTGGTGAGTAGATCCTCCTCTCTCTGCCTAAAACCCACCTGTTTTTTTTCTGAGAAGGGAAGTGGTGCCCCAGGCCACGTCCCCTAGCTGGCAAAATCAGAGTACATCTAGAAGCCACGCTTCAAAAACCATCTCAGGAAGTTTGGGGCTCTCGTTCCATTTTCAGAAGGGACGTGGGTATGGGAATGCTGAGGGGGGCACAAGGGCACATTTGTGGCCGAAATCCCAAACTCCCAAAATGCCTAGAGATGCTTTTTGGGGAAACTTTTTGAGGTGGTTAGGCAGAAGGGATGCTTATCCCACTGGCTAACCACATGCTTGACCCTCCAGCACGATTTGTGAGAGGCATTTCAAACTGTACAGGCACATACATAGACCTGTCTGTATCTCTGTACATCCAGAGGTGTCCTGTGTGCTGTGTGTAGACATTGCAGCCTTGTAGGACCTACAGAACCTTCTTGTGTTCAGTGCACTTAATGCATGTGGTTGTACCGAGCCGCTTCTAGGGTTGAGTGAGAGGGAAAGCTTCTCCCCAGGCTCTTACCTGCCCTCCCATCTTCCTTCCCCAGTGCTACAAGAGCTCCAAAGACCACAGCCCTCAGCTCGACGTGAATCTGCTGGGCTGCACTGTCATTCACAAGGAGAAGCAAGTGAGGAAGAAAGAGCACAAGCTGAAGATCATCCCCATGAACGCCGACGTCATCGTGCTGGGGCTGCAGAGTAAAGACCAGGCAGAGCAGTGGCTCAGGGTCAGTGGTGCCTTTGGGCTTGCCCTGCTGGTGTTGCCATGCTTCTACCCTGGCTTTGCTGGGAGCTCTTATCTTATCTCAGTCCTGTGCTTGTGTGCTCTGGCTCCCTTCCTCTCTGCAAGCCTATATACAAATACACCACTTCATTTTCATGTCCTGGGATCTTCCTGCAGCTCCCTGCTGCCTTCTGCACGCAGGAGGCCACAGAGGGACCTCCCAGCCCTGACGCAGGAGGGGTGTTGAGGGTGGAGAGAGGGGTCCCTACATGAAGTGACTGAAAACGGGGGCACGTGTGGCTGTTTCCCTGAGACAGCAGCATCAGCAGGAGCCTTTGTGGAGCCTGGGGTGGCAGCAGGGCTGGGAGTCACTGCAGCAGCTTTTACTGGAACCTCTCTGGATCTGGCAGTTTCTGCTGGCTGCCTGCTGCAACACCAGGGGTCGCGGGGAGCGTAAACGATGGGTCTCCTGGGCTGCTGTGGTTTTTCTTGTCCTGGGTGGGGGAGAAGTATTGCTGCTGTTACTGCAGTGCTCTCACAAGCTATGGCTTCCCCTCTGAGCAGGTAATCCAGGAGACCAGTGGCCTGTTCTGTGAAGGGGGCAGCGAAGGCAACCAGTACATCCCAGATTCACAGCGTCTCAGTTACCCAAAGGTACTCCTTGTCTCTACAGAGAGAGCTGACACTTAAGCTTTTCCATCTTGTTCCTTTAATAAATAATAGTTGTAGGTGTAGTAATTTCATCTGAGCAAAGACTGATATGGATGTAACCAGATCCCTTTTCCATTGAAAAGGAGCGTTATTAGAACAATCTTGATTTTCCTTTACAATCTCAATATTGTTGCCATGTGTTTCCCCCAAAACTGACTCAGTGTTGGGCTCTTCTCCATACAAGGCAGCAGCACTATCTCATCCAACAGGGCAGTTGTGCTCATCAAGAGCTGGGAAGGGACTGGAACAGGGTGCACAGAGAAGTCATGGCTGCCCCATCCCTGGAGATGTTCAAGGCCAGGTTGGATGTGGCTTTGAGCCCCCTGATCCAGTGGGAGGTGCCCTTGCCCACGGCAGGGGGTTTGGAACTGGATGGCCTTTAGTGTCCCTTCCAAGCCAAACCATTCTGTGATTCTATGACATAGATCCTTGGATGCCAGGGCTTGGACCAGTCTCTGGTCTAGGTTTGGGTGACATTCCCTGGAGTCAGCTTGTTCCAGAGTAATGGGGGGAGAAAGAAACTTACCTAAGTTTCTGAGGGACACCCAAAATGGACCTGTTAGGGCACCTGGCCAGTCCCTGACTCTGCACATGTCCTCCTGTGGGGACTGGCAAATGTCCTCACCGACCAGGCTGCCCATGCTGGGCTCAGAGACAACAGACAGGGGCACGGTGTGGGTGGGTGGTTGGGTGGTGTCTGTGTGAAAGCCTCTCCTATGGAAGTTGTAGTTTAGGAGAGCACTCGTGGTGGCACTTGCAGTGGGTGCTGGCTGCAGGAATGGGTCACCTACATCCATGGAGCTTGAGTCTGGTGCTTGTTGGCAGGTGGAGGTGTCCGAGAGGTACTCTGCAGCCTCTGAGAGCGGGAGCAGCACGGACGGCCACCCAGAGACGGCAGAGATAAAAGATGGTAAAGGTTCATCCTGGGAGTGAGGGGGAGACCAGGCCACTGACCTTGCATGCGTGGTGAGGGTTTCTGTCTCCTGCCACTGCCACCCCAAACTGACCTGATGCAGGGTGAAGGCTGTGTGTGACCTCACTGCCTCTGAATTTGATTTCGTTGCGCTCTTTTTTTCCGTAATGAAGTGACAGGTGAATGCTGGAATGTCTCAGCAGTTCCACTGTTAGGATAGGGCTTGGCAAACCTGGATGTGATACTTACCATACCACAGAGATCCTGCATGACTCTGGGCAAGTCACTTTGGGACAGTCTGAGATGGCATAAATCCACTCTAAGTGACTTTCCTCAGAGATCTCTGCAGAGAAATTGGAATACCTGTGTGGAATGTTGATCTGTCTCCAGTGGGAGAGTTGCACCTTCACATTAGGGCATCCAGCTTTGGGCTTTAAGCTCCATTCTCCATTTGTAAGATGAGTCTGGTAGGTACATTGTAAGAGGAGATGCTCTGTTAGAAGAGTGGGGGGACCCATCTACATATTGGAGAGAGGGAGAGAGAAATCCACGCTGAGGACTCACTGGAGTCACCCAACAGATGGAGCTTGGCTTCTCAGTCCCTCCACATTAGGACTTCTTAATTTTGTTATGCTGGAGAGAAAGAACACCTGGACTCAAAACATTCAACTTGATTTCTTACCAGGATTCCCTGATGATTCTGTAGCCACAGCTGTATTCCTGCACTCACTGATGTGCTCAGTGGGAAAATGCTAAAGAGGCTGTTTGGGCGTAGGGTTTTTCCCTCTCCACCCTGGGTCCCCCTTTTATAAAGGAAAAAGACTTGAGGGCCATAAATACTTATGGGTAATGATTTTTAATTCCATTTTTGTAGTGTAAGAAAGTGAAAGGAGGTTGTCACCTACCCAGCAGGACCTGTGCAAACAGCCTTCCCCCAGCTCCTGCAGTGACTGGTGTTTGGTCAGCACCAACCCAAGTTTAAAGCAATGTAGACCAAGTATTTTGGACAGATCACTCATCATCTCCCTGGGCTTTGGACTGTTACAGCCTGTTCCTGGCTTGCAGGTTTGCCTTCTGCAAGGGTTGTGTGTGCTGATGGGTGCAGGATGGCAGTGCAGGCAGCTGGACAGGACACTCAGCTGGGACAGCAGGTTGTGTGTCTGGCTGTGAGTTGGGAAAGCCACATGTATGTCTTTTTCTCTTCTGTTAGTTAAGAAGAAGGGCACAACTGGCTTGAAACTGAGCAACCTGATGAACCTGGGAAGGAAAAAGTCCAGCTCCCTGGATAGCCCAGAGAGATCGCTGGAGACTTCCAGTAAGTAGTGGCATCAACTCCCCTGCAGGGACTCGTTTCAGGGCAGGGCAGGGTGAGCAACTGGCATCACCCTCCTCAAACACGCGTGTGCCAGGCTGTCCTGCTGGAGGAGGCAGAGAGGCCACAGTCTGCTTGGTTCATGCCAGTAAATCCATGCAGATTATGGTGCCTCTTACACATTAGGTGACCGTGTGGCAGGCAATAGCTCACAAGGTGACCCAAGAGGAAGGGCAGGTAAGAGCAGACGTGCATGCAGAGGGCATCTGTGCCTCGTTTCCTGGGCATCAGTCCATGGTGTGGGAGCCGTCAGGGAGAGGGTTGTGTGGGTCAGTTGGTATTCACCAGCTTTGTCCAACCATCTGCATCCAACTTACTGCTCCAAACCTAACCTGAATTTCAAGGGTCTCGTTTGGAACAGATTTTTACCACTTTCCCCCTGTTCCACGTGGCCAAGACACCTTGTCTTTGTGCTTCTGCTCTTTGTTGTTCCCTGTGGCTTTGTGTTGTGCGGTGGTCTCAGAACTTACTTATCAGACATCCCTGTGCACTCAAATGAGTCTGGATTCCTCCTCCCCAAGGGGTCAAAAAATATACCCAAGTAACCTGTGCTTGCTTGCAGGTTACCTGAACGTGTTGGTGAACAGCCAGTGGAAGTCCCGCTGGTGTCAGGTAAAAGATGGTCACCTCCATTTCTACCAGGACAAGAACCGAAGCAAACTGGCTCAGCAACCCCTGAGCTTGGCAGGTTGTGAAGTTATCCCAGAGCCAAGCCCTGATCATCTCTACTCCTTCCGCATCCTCCACAACGGGGAAGAACGGGTCATTCTGGAGGTAAGGTGTATATCTCTGACAAAGCTCTGCTTTAAGTCATCAGCTTGGGTGTCTCAGTATAGGTCCCGGTGGAATCCTCCAGAGGAGCCCTCAGTCCAGCAAAACAGAACCTGAAGCATGGGACTTTGGTTCACCTGCCTGTGGTCACCTAGAAGTTGTCCCACCTAGCTGGTAGTCCAGGTTCTGTCTGGTGCTGGTGCCTCCAAAGGACCTTCATTGCAACCTTCATCAGAGGCACTCATCTTGCGGTGGGATGAGGGGTCCTCTGGAGGTGCCCATCTCTCTCCATTGACTATAGTATAAGCTTGGATGATTAAGTTTTATGGGATGCATTTCACATGGTTAATGTTAGGTGAAAGGAATGCCAATTAAGGGTTTTAAATCTGTGGTTAAGAAGAACAGAGAACTTTATCTTCTGGAAATGAAGAGTCCCAAAGCCATCGGTCATCCATTCTGAGTAAAGCGACCACAGATCTGTCTCTGAAAGTGCAAGTGAATTCATCTCCATCTGTTACTTTCCTTTGCCTGCATCCAGGACTGTTTATCTCTAATCTTAGTTTGCTCTGACGACAGCATGATTATAGTAGGAGGTGGACAATGTGAGCAATTTCCTGTATTTTTCCAGTGGGTGGAATATTTATAGCTAAACAACTGACTTGGAGTGCCTGCCATGAAGTTCGAAGGTGGTTTTGTTTAGCTTCTGCTTCGGGCTTTGGCTGTGTATAAGAAATTTTACCTAATTACAGACATGAAGCAGAGGTGCTGGGAAAATGTACATTTTGTGTATGGAAGAATGTGTATTTGGTTGGGATGTCAGCCTCAACGTACAGGGACTGAAGTCTCTGCTAAAGAAAACAGATTGGAAGTTTAAAATAGACTTTCCAGTTTGGGATTCACCTGCCCTGAATTTCACTTTGTGCTTACTGCTCTAACTCCTCAAATCAAAGCAGAAGATGTAAAAGATGTCTGCATCAGCCCACTTCTCGTTTCAGGTAGAAACCCCCCACTTCTGGGAAATGCCTGTGGCTGGAGCTGACTTTGAGGCACTGTATTTATTTAACTCTTAATTTTGCAAAACACCAGGCTGTTCACTGCAGCTGGGAGTTTGGAACTGACCATGTTAACGCAAGGGACTCTCTTTGAAGTTGTTCTTTGAGGTGTTCAAGGCCAGGTTGGATGAGGCTACGAGCAACCTGATCCAGTGGAAGGAGTCCCTGGCTATGGCATGGGGGTTGGAACTGGAACTTGGCTTTGAGGTCTCTTCCAAACCAAACCATTCTATGATTCTGTGAAGTTCTTCTCTGATGCCACTTTAAACTCTCCCTTTCTGCTCTCCCCTGTGCAAACAGCCCTGGAAGGGGTTTGGGCTCTGGGGCAAGGAACTCAGGAGGCTCCTGGTGCTCAGGGCTCCTTGCCTGCCTGTGTTTGGCAATCCCATTGCTGCTCTCTGCTGGTGCATAATAAAACCCACATGCTTTCCTCAACAAAGCCGGGCCCCACCAGCGTCTCCAGCCATGGAGACTTCTCTTACTCTTGTGGGCAGCTAAGTTGATCGTCATTGAAAGGAAAATGCAGACTGACTAGAAATTTTAAGATGGAATTAAGCAAAGAGCTGCATTCATATCTTCCAAATCTGCGAATCAGTCCATACACAGAGCAGTACTTCTTTCTCGTTTTAATGTGGTATCAGGTTTAATATAAATACGTGGCCATTCTTCTTTCCCCTTGCAAGCTCAGAGCATGAGAGGAAACGGCCTCAAGTTGTGCCAGGGGAGATTTAGATTGGATAGTAGGAAAAACTTCTTTACTGAAAGAGTGGGGAAGCACTGGCAGAGGCGTTCATCCCCAGAGTCTCCATCATCCCCAGAGGTGTTCAAAAATTGTGTAGGTGTGGCACTTCAGGACATGGTTTAGTAGCGTGGTGGTGTTGGGCTGATGGTTGGACTGGATGATCTTAGAGGTCTTTTCCAACCTAAATGATTCTGTGACTGCCAGTGTGCTTCTCTACCCAAGGCTAAGCCTGCATTAACCTTGGGAGCACAGAGAAACTGCTGTTACAACCTCTATCTGTCTGATCACCTTGTAGGCAAAGTCCTCGGAGGAAATGGGCCACTGGCTGGGGCTCCTCTTGTCAGAGTCAGGCTCGAAAACAGACCCGGAGGAATTCACCTATGATTACGTGGATGCTGACAGGGTTTCCTGCATCGTGAGCGCTGCAAAGAACTCCTTCTTGTGCGTCAGCGGTAACGGGTGGGGCTGTGCGGGGCTGGTGGAGGGGACGCCAGCCAGAACGGGGGTCCCTCTGCTTGTGGGAACAGGTGGTGAATTCATGGCTGCAGCTTAGTTGCTTTCTTTGGAAGCTTAATGAGAGACAGTAGAGCATTTGTCACTGTCCCACTATAACGCATCTAACCTGAGCCGCAGCTTGCCATGGGGCGAGGGGCGTGTGTCAAGGTGGCTTTGCAAAGCCAGGTTGGTGGGCTGGGGTGGGCTGGGGTGGTGCAGGGCCTTGGGCACTCAGTCACCTTGGGCTAGGGCAGTGGGGTTATGCTGCTGCAAGGAGAGAAAAGAAAGAGCCAAAGGGAAATGTAGGCCTGCTGCTTCATGGGCGACGGGAGCGGTGATCACACTGCATCTGGCCACGCCCTGCCCAGACCCCAGGACTGTTACACTCAGATGCCCCAAAATGCAGCACAGCAGAGCTGTGGAGCGAGACTGATCCCTCCAGATGATAGGATCTTCATGGTGAGGGTGGTGAGACACTGCAAGGAGTGTTCAGGGCCAGGTTGGATGGGGCCTTGAGCAGCCTGGTCTAGTGGGAGGTGTCCCTGCCCATGGCAGGGGGTTGGAACTGGATGATGTTTAAGGTCCCTTCCAACCCAAACCATTCTGATTCTGTGTTGTTCACCAGTAATAAAGAGTGACAACTATGATCACTGCCTGTTCACAGCTTGATGCAGAGGAAGTACTCGGAGCCCAACGCCTATATCGACAACCTGCCAAGGGGCAGGGTGCAGCAGGAGGAGCTCTACGACGACGTGGACCTGCCAGACCTGCCCGTGGTAAGATGCCTGGTGCTGCAGGCAGCTGTCCTGCTGCAGTAAGCTTAGTGGACACCGTGGGCACATATCTGGCCAGGGGCAATCTCCAGCAGGGAAGGGGGAGTGTTTTCCAATGGTGGTGAGGGGGGATTCCCAGTTCTTGGGGAAATGCAGGCTTTTGCAACAGAATAGCGGGAAGATGTGTCAGGAGAAGTTTTAGTTGGATAGTAGGAAAACATTCTTCAGCCAGAGGGTGGTGGAGCACTGGAACAGCTCCCCAGGGAAGCAGTCACAGCCTGACAGTATTCCAGAAGCATTTGGCCAACGCCCTCAGACACATAGTGTGAATGTTGGGGTTGTCCTGTGCAGGGACAGGATTTGGATTCAGTGATCCTTGTGGATTCCTTCCAACTCAGGTCATTCTGTGATTCTATGGGTGCTAGAGAGGAGTTGCTAAGGAATGGAAGAGGGGTTTCCAGCATGGTGTTCTAGGGATCCTCAGGCAGCTGGGATAAAGTCCCAGAGTTTCCATCAGCAAACAGCATGGATTATTTGATGATAGATAGGGGGTTGTTTGGAGCCTGGTTTATCAAAATTGCTTTTGATGCCTGTGAGAGCAAGTCCTGTGTATAAGGACAAGAAAGATGGGAGTGTTACCCTAGGAAAGGCAAAGAATCTGGTAGGGATTGCTTGATGTGCAGCAATGTGAGATCATTGCATGGGCTGCTGCTGACATTGGAAGGACCTATTGAAGGAGAGCAGGAGAGTGGCTGTCAGGACACCAAAACCCCTGTATGGAATGGCTTAGAAAATGGGATTTAAGTTCCTCTAAGGTTTATGGAAAATATTCCAGATGCCTGAGATGCTGCTGCTCTGCAGTGTGGTGTTTCCTGTACTTCTGGCTGCAGCAGATGGTACCTTTTCAGGGAAGCCTTCTCCTTTTGCAGGAGGAAGTACCCAAGAGTGACAGCAAAGTGGAGGCAGACCAAGACAGAGTGTACCTGGATCTCACCCCAGTGAAGTCCTTCCTCCACTGTGCTGGCAAGAAGTCATGTCAGTCTTCACCCCCCGACTCACCAACTCTAGAAAGGGCTGCCAACAAGGCTGCAGCAGAGAGTACGGCCGAGACAGCCCTCGTGGCTAAGGAACCCGAGCCTTGTAATAAAGTGATGGAGACCTCGGAGCAGGTATTGTCCCAAACTGTGGTGTGGGGACAGGCTTAACCGATGGAAAGGTGGAAAGGGACCTGGGGGTACTGATTGACAGGAGGCTAAACATGAGCCAGCAGTGTGCCCAGGTGCCCAAGAAGGCCAGTGGTATCCTGGCCTGTATCAGGAATAGTGTGGCCAGCAGGATGAAGGAAGTGATCCTTCCCTGTACTCGGTGTTGGTGAGGCCACACCTTGAGTATTGTGTTCAGTTCTGGGCCCCTCAGCTCAAGAAAGATATTGAGGGACTGGAGGGGGTCCAGAGAAGAGCAACAAAACTGGTGAAGGGACTTGAGCACAAGTCCTATGACGAGAGGCTGAGGGAGCTGGGGTTGTTTAGCCTGGAGAAGAGGAGGCTCAGGGGTGACCTCATCGCTCTCTACAACTCTCTGAAAGGAGGTTGTAGTCAGGTGGGGGTCAGACTCTTCTCCCAGGCAACAGAACAAGAGGGCACAAGCTGAGACTCTGCCAGGGAAGGGTTAGGCTGGATATCAGAAAAAAGTTCTTCACGGAGTAATCAGGCACTGGAATGGCCTGACCAGAGAGGGGGTGGATTCACCATCCCTGGAGGGTTTTAAAATAAGACTGGATGTGGCACTTGGTGCCATGATCTAGTAATCATGATAGTGTTGGATTAAGGGTTGGACTTGATGATCTTGGAGGTCTCTTCCAACCCAGATAATTCTGTGATTCTGTGATAAGCCAGTTCCCCATCATCCCATTTCATTTTCCAGCCCCAGAAACACCCGGAGAAGCCAGAGGCTGACGAGGTGCTGCCACGGATGCCCGCTGTCAAAATCCAGACGCAGCAGCAGAACATCGCCTTCCCCCAGGTGGCCCCCGAGCCGCCGGTGGGCACGGTGATGGCCAGCAGCCCCCAGCTGGCGCCCGCACACCGGCCCAAGATGCCACTGCCGGGTGAGTGGGTGGCACAGCTTGGGTGCCAGGTGGGTGCCCGCTGCCACACGGGCTTGGGAGGGAGGTGGTGCTCCTGGCTGAGCTTTGCCAGTGGTTCAGCTTTCCACTGCTATACAGTGATGAGTCTCTTGGTTGGTAACGTTCCAGAACCCTCATTCATTTTGTTTCCAAGCACCAGAAAAGGTTTTCCCTCCTGTTTTTTTTTGCCCTGGCTTGAGCTTGTTTTGGTGGTTTTGTTTCCAGCGGCAGCAGTGGAAACCAAGCTGGGCAAGAACAGGACAGAGGCGGAGGTGAAGCGGTTCACGGAGGAGAAGGAGCGGCTGGAGAAGGAGAAGGATGAAATCCGGGCTCAGCTCACCCAGCTGCGCAAGGAGAGGCGGGAGCTGAAGGAAATGCTCGTAGGCAGCACAGGTAGAACCGTTCAAAAGGTGATGCAAGGAAATCAGCCAGGGTGGGACCACAGGGTGGGGAGGGGGCAATGAACCTGGCCCACCTGGGACAAGAAGGAGCAAAGGCAAGACCTGGCAGTTTGAAGCCAACCAGGTACCCAGATTGTACTGGAGCAAGAGCCTGCTCTGCACAGTCCCTCTTGGGGCACAATCTAAGGAAAATTACACAGGGCATGTCCTGGTCACAAGCTCCCCAAGTTCCCAGCCATCACTCTTTACTGAAGGAGTGGTGAAACATTGGAACAGGCAGTGGTGGAGTCTCCAGCCCTGGAAATGTTCAAAAAACATGCAGATGTGGCACTGCAGACATGGTTTAGTAGGCACAGTGGTGTTGTGTCAATGGCTGGACTGGGTGATCTTAGAGGTCTTTTCCCAACCTTAACGATTCTATTATCCTAAGTTACCCCTTCCTTCACAGACAAGAGCCTGGAGCAGAGGCTAAAGGAGATAGAAGAAGAGTGCAAAAGGAAGGAGAGCCGGAGAGTGGACCTGGAGCTGAGCCTGGTGGAGGTGAAGGAGAACCTGAAGAAGGCAGAGTCCGGCCCTGTGACGTTGGGCACTGCGGTGGACACCACACACCTGGAGAACACAGCCCCTCGGGTACGAGGGGGGCACTCCTGGGATGCACAGCTGCTTTCCAGCAGCCCGGCAGTTGCACTCTTAGCCTGCTGGATAATATAATAACAATATTATGTTAATATAATATGTTATCTTATCTAAATGTCTAGATTATATGTATATATTATCTAAGTATTATGTTTATTATATATTACTGTGCTTACAGGAAATCTAGGGAGGGACTCTTTATCAGGGAGTGCAAGGATAGGATGAGTGGGAACAGTTTTAAGCTGACAGAGGGGAGACTGAGATGAGATATTAGGAAGAAATGTTTTCCTGTGAGGGTGGTGAGGCCCTGGCCCAGGTTGCCCAGAGAAGTGGTGGCTGCCCCACCCCTGGAGGTGTTCAAGGCCAGGTTGGATGGGGCTTTGAGCAACCTGATCCAGTGGGAGGTGTCCCTGCCTGTGGCAAGGGGTTGGAACTGGATGGGCTTTAAGGTCCCTTCCAACCCAAACCATTCTGTGAGTCTATATAATACATATAAAATAATAATATAATGAGGTATCAACAGTAACGAGGTGGTGAAAGGGAGCTGGGGCTCAGGACAGCAGCTGTATTTCCCTGTGGGGCTGTGAGCAACACCCTCCAGGGCCACACAGGTCTGGACCCAGCTTCTCCTGTGCCCAGCTGAGCCAAGGGGTGAGTTTGGGGGAGTCAGGCATCTGAATTCCTTCTTGGGAACTTGGTTCCCACGTAACAGAGATGGTCACTGCCTGAGCCCTGCTCTGTACTTCTGCTTGAGTCCTCCCCACCCAAACACAACACACACACACACACACACACACACACACACACATCCTTGGCACATGACTGAAAAAATGTGCCACAGTGCAAGTGGGATGTGACTGTGAGTAGGAGATGGTGGGGAAAGGCAGAAATCTCTTGCAGCAGTCTGAAGTCATCACCATTTCTATTACTTTTATTGCAGAACCAGGCAAAAAGTGCCAGTCCAGCAAATAGTGCAGAGAACTCCCCAGTCAATTCAGCAACAGCTTTGAAAAACCGGCCTCTGTCTGTCATGGTGACGGGGAAGGGAACAGTCCTACAGAAAGCTAAGGTAAACACTGCTTGGTATGGGAGAAAAACCCATCTGGGACAGCCACTGCTTTTCCCTCCTGCCACTGGAGCAGACTGGCTGTGGTGGGATAGTGTGGGGTGTCTTGCATCTGGGAAGCATCTCTGAGAGCCCCTCGGAGCAAGTCAACCTGTTTTTTCCTCTCCTTTTTACTTGTGCTTTCCATGTCTGTGATTTAAATAAATACACGTGTGTATTGCTTATGAGGGAGAGACATCCCTGATCTCCTCTGAGGCCGAAAACACTTGGGTTCCAGATGGTGGGGTTGATGCTGTGAACATTACAGTTACTGTCGGATTTGCCTTTGGAGTAATCTGCCTTTATTCCTTGGCAGGAATGGGAGAAGAAGGGAGCCAGTTAGAACCACATTTTTCAGAGATGGACTAAAGACTGGAGTTGCCCATGCATGGCCAAGGGGATTCAATCATCTGGAGGTGGAGGTTGGGTGTGGTTGTCTTGCACACCCCAAGCGCCTCCTCCACGTCGCGCCAACTGCACAGATGCAGCGATGGAGTCAACAGCTGCTGATACAAATTATCCCAAGTGATCTTGCTCTTTCCAGACAAGTCCCAATCACGTAGCTAAACCAGTAACAACCAGTGGCAATCCTTGCATCAAATTCCTAACCTAGTTGATGTAAACGAGAATGTTGCTGTACATAGGAGTGTTCTGTGTATTTCTACTCTGAAGGTTTATCAATGAGTTATAAAGGTTTCTATATTAGTGACAGTAGTGGGTTCAGAAGGGGCCTCTGCTATTCTTTATCCCTGGTGGTTTTCAGCCTGTTGTGGCAAATTGCAGTCAACTAAAGTCTTACCTGCCTTGCTGCCAGTCATCGCTCGCCACAGATCATCCACCCTTCGTTCAAGGGTGATACCCAGGCCTGAGCGATGCTCAAGACATTAATGAGAAGCACACAGCAGCCTGCCCAGGGCATTTTTAATGTGTCCTGCTGCATTCCCATCGTGTGCTTACTCCTACCAACCTGCTGCAGGTTTGCCAGAATATCAAGGAGGATTCCTGCTGGCCTTCTCATGCTGTAAGCTGTGTTACAGACTGGTGGCACCAAGAGCTCTGGTTAAAGAAGATCTGCCAAGCAGACTCAGTTAATTTTCTTGAAGATCCACTTCACCTGAGGAGTTTGTTCTGAAAAAAAATCATATTTGAATGCTTGTTAATAATTTGTCAAAGGCCCAGGCCTCCTGTTGGGCAGGGAAGCTGGATCCCAAGAAACCCTTCAGTGCTTGGCCTTCCCAAGGGGTGGGTAAAGCTGTCCCTGTGTTCCTGCCCTGGCTGTGAGCACCATTTTGCTGATGCTCTCTGGTCCCCCCAGAGCCACGACAAGCCAAGCTGACCCCATGGCTGCACAATCTGCTGAAGACATCCCTGGGCCAAAGGGGCCCTTCTACGTGAGCAGGGCTCTCCTCAAGGTGAGGTTGCATCACCGTAGCTCTGATGGGCTGCTGCTGTCTTGGTGCTGTCACTCTTATTTTAGAAATTATTAAACTTAACATAGCCTTTGAGTCCTGGCAGTGTGGCCCACGAAGCCTGCTCCTCGCTGCCCTGGCCAAGCTTTGTAATGGAAGATGTTGGAGATTTGGGACTGCTAAACTTAGACATGGAAATTTGAAGAGGGGAAAGAAGAAATCAGGAATCCATGCTCCCTCTCCTCCCTGTAACCTGCTGCCATGTCTGATGGCCTGGAGACACCTCTGCCTGTCTCCTCTGATGGTCCTTCAGCCCTGGAGCCCAGGTTCAGTAACTGGGTTGACTGTAAGGGCTGCAGCTGTTTTCCAACCCTGCAGAGCTAAAGCAGCACCAGTGCCCTGGCTGGGTTGTTCCTGGGGTCCTGCAGCTACACCGATGAGCATCAAGCCATGTAAACACAGACAGGCAAAGTACACCTTCCTAACCCTCAAAAACCTTTGCCAGGCCCGAGGCCACCTCTAAAGGTCGCTCCTTCCTCACACAAAGGCCCAGCAGCCCAGCATGGGTGTGCAGAGCTGTGACACGTGGAGCTGGTGGTGGCACTGGGGTGAGTGAGGAGGTGCTCCCGAGGGGCTCTGGGCTCGTTTGCAACTGCCACAGAGCTGGGGTACAACAAAGCACTCGGGCAGGGTATCCTGGAGGCAAAATGGGACCCTCCCTCTATTTCTTCCACTTTTAAAGTCTCTGCTGTGGTGCAGATGGAGGAATTTGCTAATCCCAGGACTCAGGGGGAGTCCATCAGCCCCAGCTGTCAGGTCTATCCCTGGGCAAGGTTTGCAAAGAACAACTCATGCAAATAAACCCCTGAAACTGCTGGTTCAGGACCCACAGGACTTTCCTCTCCAAAGCACAGAAAGACCATCAACATGATGAAACTTGTGTTTTGCCCCATCATGAGCTGGCAGGAGACCTTTTCTACACCCTAAATACAGATGTAGTACCATGCCCTCACCCTGTTCTTGTCCTCCAGAAGTTGTCCAGACATTTCACAGTGGTACTGAGACAGCGATGGAGGAGAACAGGTCTGCTTTCTGCACCCCAGCTCAGCCAGCTTTGGTGGGCCTGCTGGGATATCTCCATCAGGGAACAGCAAACATTGGCAAGTCCTGAGCAACACATTCCCCAGACAAGAACCCTTAAACAATGTCTCTGTGTCCCCATTGTTTTCCTAACTCAAAGCATTTCCTTTGTTGTAACTGTGACCTATAAAGTGGCGCTTTAGAGGGTTTTATAATAAAATGTTGAGTATATTATGTTACCAGTGTTTTTTTTCTTTGTAATGTGTCCCTGCCTTACTTTCCAGTAAATTTCAAGCACATCAAACCCTTTTTAGTTTCTACAAAGACATAGAATCACAGAATGCCCTGAGTTGGAAGGGACCCACAAGGATCATGAGTCCAACTCCTGCCCCTGCACAGGACAACCCCAACATTCGCCTCGTGTGTCCGAGGGTCTTGTCCAAATGCTTCTGGGATATTTTCAGGCTTGGCACCGTGAGTGCTTCCCTGGGGAGCTGTTCCAGTGCTATCAGGGAAGAACCATTCCCTAGTATCCAACCTAACCCTCCCCTGGCACAGCTTCCTGCCATTTCCTTAGGTCCTGTCGCTGGTCACGAGAAGGAAGAGATAAGCACCTGCTCCTCCTCCCTTTGTGAGAAAGCTGTAGCACACGATGAGTTCTGCCCTCTGTCTCCTCCAGGCTGAACAGAGCAAGTGACTTCAGCCGCTCCTCGTACATCTTCCCCTCTAAACGCTTTACCAAACTCCTCTGGACGCTCTCCAGCACGTTGATATCCTTTTTATACCTGAGGTGGGGCTGCACCAGTGTGGAGCAGAGCAGGACAGTCCCCTCCCTTGACCAGCTGGCAAGGCTGTGCTTGGTGGACCCCAGGACACGGCTGGGGCTCCTGGCTGCCAGGGCACGCTGTCCCTTAGCTATGCAGTCTACAACAATTTAATGCTCTATAGTGACCTCACTGCCAACCAAGAACATTTTTGGAGCTCACCCACCGAAAAATAGCAATAATCCTTGCAATTTGCATGAATCCATGTAAGACTCCTGCCTGTATCTCAGCAGAACAGTCCTCTTGCCCAAAACCAGCAGAGAAATGCATCCACTACCTTCCTCTGGCCACTAGATAGCAACTGTGCACAACGCTTAGTGCCTGCTGCAGTCACTGGAGGGAGAACCACCAGGATGGGGTTTAGCTGGAAAGGAAGGAAAAGGATTAGTGAAGAAAGTGCTTGCGGCCAGTCCTTACAGACAGCAAACCAGAAACGTTTGTGAAATACCTCTTGGTGGCTTTACCACTACAAGCTCCACTCCTGCAGAAAGCTTAGGAAGGCACTGTAGCTGCAGCACAAAGTCCTAGGGAAGGTCCCACGTCTCTCCTTCTCCTCTCCTCAGAAACTTGCCAAAAAGCCCATCAGTGCCCTGACATCCTCTGAGCCCACGAATCCCAAAGGATGACTCGATTTGGGATTGCTGTTTTCCTGAGCTGAAGTTGCTTTTGTCCTTCCCCAGCAGCACTGCCCATCACCTACGGGTGCTTTATTACGCCTCAGGATTTATAACACCTCTGCCTTTCAATTCCTGTGGAGCATCCTGGGAGCAAACACAGCTGCCAAGGGTCACAGCTGCACCCAGACTGAAGGATGTGCCCACCCAAACGCCACAAAGCCCTCGTGTCTGACCCAGTGCAGTCCCATCCCACAAAATATGGCATTGAAGGACTGGGTCCAAAGATACGGCTGTTGAGGAATTTAATGCTTATTATTATAGCTTTGCTAGATATTCCCATTCTAATTCTTGTCTGTGCACAATGCAACTGAGTCATAAGCAGAACCCCATATTCTGGAAGGAAATTTGCTGCTACAAACCAATTTTATTAGCAAGTTTCTCACCTCCAGTTCTTCCCTTGGATACATGGAGCAACCCTACAATAGCTGTTGCAGATCCCACCAGCCTGTCCAGCACAAGAGTGCCTGAAGACACTTTTGAGTTTCAACAACACAAGTAAATCATCAGATTTTAAAGAAAAAAATAATCTGTCTCTTATTGGCAAAGTTGGCCTGAATGTTTATATAAGCTGTCTAGGGGTATGAATCAAATGAATTTACTCACACCAAAGAGAAGGAGCCTGCAAGGTGCAGAAGTCAGCTGGCTGTAAGGAGAGGGTCAGGAGACTGGGTGCCACCACTGCAGATCCTCTCGCAGGCTGGTCCTGGGTGTTGGGGCCCAGGGAGGGTGGCACAGCAAGGTCCAAGCCCAGCTGCCCTGCTTCAGTCTTTACAGTGCAGGCACCAAACATGTTTACTCATCACAAACAAGCATGATTTTGCTTGCTCAGGCAAGGCAAGATTAAAGGAGGTGAAATTCATAGCGCTTACCTAAATCCCAGTTTCTCAAAAGAGAAACAAGCTCTCCCCTGAAGTCAGCGCATGGCTCACGACCAGCCAAGGCTCATCCAGCAATGCCACAGAGCGAGAGTAATTCACAGCTCTGTTGGGAACAGCCCAGACACCTGAGATGACCTGGCACAGACGGCATCCTCTGTGCTGCCCTGATGCCAGACAGGATTAGTGCTGGCTTCTCAGGGACCATATCTCCTCAGTGGCTGTGCCAGGCTCAAACATCACCCAGCCTGAAGGAAATGAGCTCCCATCAGGTAAGTGCTCATTAAGTACTTCTGAATCAAAGCAAGTCTGGGAGAGTGATTTAGTAAGAGATCATGTCAGAGACCTAAGTTACTTACTCTTTCTAAGTTAAAATTTGCAAGAGAAAGGGCACAGAACTTAGTCAGGATCTTCAACTTCAATATTGAAAAACAAAACAAAAAGCAAACCATTCCAACAACTGCTCAGCAATTCCCTGCTTGCCCATGGGATCAGCAGGTCTTTCCAAGATCATCCCATATATCCTGTTATCAGCTCAGCTTTTCCCATCTCCTCCCAATGCCCCGACACCTCCTTACCTTGCAAAGGGCTTTGTCCTGCACAAAAGCAGATCTGGTGGGTGTTGCTGCTGCCAGAGCACGTCTGAGCAACCTTCCAAGGTTTCAGCCACCAGCCACGTCTGGGAGGAAGGTCACAGCACCGAAACCTCTGCCAGATGCCAAGGGCTGGGTTTAAGAATCAGCTTTCCCGGGACTCCCCCATGAGTTTCCAGTCTTTCATACCATCTCTGCTGAAGAAACTGATGCACAGGGCTAGATGGACCCCATCCAGCATTAAAATGTTGTCTCCAGCACGAGATTTCGCAGGCTGCAATTCCTGAATCACACAGACAGGTTTGTCTATCTGTGCTTAAAACCAGCAGGATTGTGCAAAATGCAGGGGTTCCTCCAACTCACGACCCAGTCAAGAATCCTTTGTCCCAGTAACATCCATGCACTTTAAAACCATACTTACTAGCTTTGTGATAAAACAAAGAGAACTCGGAAACAAAGATTACAGCAAACCACATTTGCCACAAGGCCAAGTGCTCAGCAGCACTGCACAAATAACAGTCCTGCAGGCAACAGGGATACAAGGATAAGGCTTTAAGCACTGGTATGAGGCTAGGAAAGCACATCCATCTCCAGAGCTGTGTGCCAGATGAGGTAAATCCACTTCCATTTGAGGGAGAAGACCAATCCTGCAGAGGACAAACACCTGTAAGGAGTGAACTAACGATGCTGTTAGACAAACCATAGCATAAAACCCAGCAGGGAGCTGCAAGCCCAGTGGGATGAGAAGTGGTGGTCTCTGTGACCTGTCACAGAACAGAGGATGTGCAGGGAGGCTGGGGAGAGTTTCCAGAGCAGTGTGGCTGGAATCCAGCTGCCTCCATCGGCACGACTGCACCACAAAACATGAAACATGTCTTTGGTGTCAGCTGTGAGTCTGTTCTGGCCCATTCTCCCTACAGTTCTCCAGCAGAGACAATGCTTTGCTACAGCCACGCCTAAGTAACATTAATAGATCAGATTCTCCTTCAACTAAGCCTCTATTTTGCTTTGCCTTAGGACACAGACAATCTAGTAAAGTGGCAGTGAAAAGAAAGAGGAAATTCTCCTTTCTCCTAGCCTGGTTTCTCCCACAAGGTACGATAATGCTGTCCTGTCTCAGTGCCAGCTTTCACCCCCGAGAGTGCTTTAGACCATTCTTCTTTTGACAACGAACCTGCAGAGTAATTTGTGTCTCTCTTTGTACGTCTAATGTTACTGCTCAAACACGAAGCCAGGACATCTGGGTGAAAGGATTTCTCTTCTTTTGGGAACAATACTCTTTTCATAAGCACTGGCACTCACAATTAATGTCTCTGTCTTGGCCCTGCCCAGAGCCGCTCCTGCTCTCCCGAGGTGATGGACACCATGGGAAAGGCAGCAGAGAACAACCCAACAGTGTTAACGACAGCTCCTGGGGGAGCAATTATGGAAATCTTACAGCTTCGTGGGCAAATTGATCTAGTGATCCAGTGAGACTGATGCTCTGAAGGATGCAGGCACATGGCCAAACTGTCTTTGGAGACAAATGTGAAGCACCAGCTTGTGCTGCAGAGACCACTGCTGAGCTGGGGACAAGAGCAGCTTAAAACGACGAGGGGAGGCAGAAATGCCATTCAGCTCATCCATGTGGCTTCAGGCCAGGACAAGTACGTTGTTCTCCCCTGCCAGCTGCAAAAGAAGAGCAAAGCTACATGGCACAGCTCAGAGCAATGGAAACAGCACTAAAACAAGGAGGTGAGACTTGATCTGGAATGGGCAAAAAAGGAGGAGTAAGAGACAAACATGCACTGGCAAATGAGAGAGCAAAGAGGTGGCCAGCGTGAAGTGAAAGGAAAAGAGCGGATAACATCTGGAAGGAGAGATCCAGGCTTCTTCCCATTCTGACCTGCATGTTCCCCACCATGCTCTGCTCCCAGCACCCGTGTGAAGCTGCTCTGGATGGTGTCCTGGTCCTGTCCTCTCCAGGTCAGACTGTGGCTGGCAGAAAACAGTGAAGCTGGGAGAGAAGGAAAGGAGTTAAACCTGAAAGCAGATAGACCAAGGTCCAGAAGCCAGCAGGATGTATAAATCATGGCTCCATGCAAAGCCTACAACAGATCAGATCTCTGTTTGGAAACAATTGGGATATTGCCCTTACCTGGTGTCACAGCTCTGCTTTGGAGTTGCATAAACCATTGAAATCTCTTGCAAAACCTTTTCAAACCTCTCCTTATCAAAAATACATGGCTACAAAATGCCCATGAAGCTAAACCATATTCAACTACTCCAAATAAATTCAGAGAAGAAAGCAGCATGGACAACTCACAACCTGTTCTTCCTCTCACTTGTCTTCCTGTGTGTAACCAGCCATTCAACCCAGTCCAGCTGTCAGTGTGTAGTCTATGTTACCCCTCTTCAGCAGAAGCCCCAGTATTGCTCAGACGTCTGCATATTTTTAGACTAACTCAAAGATCTCTCAAGAAATCCACTTAAAAAAGAAAAATCTGGAACGAGAATCTGGATGAGGAAATGCAAAATGCCAATAATAAATACTTAAACCACAAATATTTACTTCCATCAAAAAAGAAAGACAGCACTGGGAAGCCCAGTTTGTGCAGCTGGAACCAGGAATGGCCTCAGCACAGACCCTGTGCTGGAGCAGCTCCATCACTGCCAAGGACAGGGGTGGCTTGCTGGGTCGTGCCTGTGAGTGGCAGTAAGTGTTCTTGGACGGAGATCTGGAACACTCAGTGCATCAGTGTCTCTGATCCACCTGCCTTTTGGTGTGTTGGGAGGCTCTGGAGAAGTGTTGCAAACCCCTTGACCTCTGTTGCACATGGGAGTGAAGAGGAAGGACCGAGGATCTTGGAGAATTGCCCCGGAGTACTCCTATTGCAGGAGAGAAACACAGACATGAGTCCATTAGAATCCAACAAGCATCCTCTTGGCCTTGGCTGACAGACGTTGGGGAGAACTCCTGGGCTCAGACAGAGAGCATAATACTGGGGGGAAAACCCCATTTAATTGAGAACTTCTCACTATGAGCACAGGACCACCTCCAGGGAGCCAGAGGCTCACCACATCCCAGCCATCGCTCCCCTGCTGAAGCAGAAGAAGGCAACGGGGAGGCTTCTGCACCACACAAAGGCCTGAAAGCAATAATGGGTCACACTCCAACAGAGACAGCTCCCTCCCATTAAAAGGGAGGCAGAGCTTGCAGGAATCAGAGGGGTTTTTTTCTTCCAGCAGGAAGAATGGGGAAGAGAACAAAGTGGAAGACAACTACCAAAATATTAGAACTTTGTGGGGTGCCCTCACAGTCAACTTGCTTAGTGAATGTGTAAAACAGGGTGCAGCTTCTTGACAGATGCCCTTGTTCCCCTCAGCAGCCCAGAGCCCTCCACTTCCCATATGAGAGAGGTCATATCAGTACCAAGGCTCAGCCACCAAACAGCTGTTTGAGAGTTACAGCCACATCTCTGCTTGAGGGAGAGGTGGAGATGTGGGATCTGTTCCGAGGGGCTGGGCAGAATGGATGACGTCTGCTGCACCTGCCACCTGCTGATCCTTACTGCTCTCACAGTGGGGTCCTTCCCAGCCGTGGCACTCGCACCGGTAGCTCCCAGGCCCAAGGATGCACACGCCCTGGTTCATGCATGGGTTGGGCTTGCAAAGGTTCACAGGGCTTTTGGCTTCTGCAACAAACACAAGCAGAACAGCAGGCTCAGGCACAGCTATAGAGTATTAATAGCTAGGACCCACATGCTGCAAAAATAAGCAGCTATGGGATCACAGAGTGGGTTGGGTTGGAAGGGACCTTAAACGTCATCCAGTTCCAACCCTCTGCCCCAGGCAGGGCCATCTTCCACTGGGTCAGGTTGCTCAAAGCCTCATCCAACCTGGCCTTGAACACCTTCAGGGATGGGGCATCAGAAAATGTCATCTAGGGCTGATGGGATGGGGAAACCACTTTAACATGGCAGAGGGTGCAAGCCCACAACCCCGTCCTGACACAGAGGACAAGCTCCTCCACATCTAACCTCGACAAAAGGAAGAACACATTTTGATCTGGCAGCTAATATTTCTAAAAAAGCTTAACAGAGCGATGTCACATGAGACTGAATGTCAAAGAAAACAAAAAGAGAGCATCTTCAGACCTCTGCACTGACACCAAGAGCACCAGTCTCCCAGATTCAGACACTGCCAATGCGGAGTGAGACAGGCCCTGCTTCAAGCACTTTACAATCTCAGACACCACTGGACTTAATCCTCATTTACATCACAGAGGTGCAAGGATAAGATGGGCTTTTTCTCTAGGAGGTTTGAGAGAAAAGCCTGCGACCATGGCCTAAACTATTATTAGCCCTGTTCTTGTGAAGTACGTGACAGCTTTCCCAAGCCTCTTACCAGAGCAGAGCCCAGCTGTCAGCAGGGCTGGCAGTGTTTCATGCTCCCTTGCTGTGAGTATGTTGGGTTAAGCAGCAGCATCCCAGAGGGATTTGCTTCCAGTCTGCTGGTAACTCCACTACAGCATTACTAGGGGTGTGAAAATCCTCTGCTGAACAAGTATGTGGTGTAGAGTCCAGACCTCCTAGCGTTTCCTTTTGCTTCAGGGCAGAAAAAGCACACAGACTGTGTAGGAAAAGAGGAAGAAGGAAAGAATAAGTGTGGGAAGTGTGGGTGGAAAGTGGGAAAGTGTGGCTGGAAAGCTGCCCGAAATAAAAGGGCCTGAAGGTACTGGTTAAAAGCAGCTGCACATGAGCCAGCAGTGTGTTCAGGTGGCCAAGGAGGCCAACAGCATCCTGGCTTGCATCAAAAATGGTGTGACCAGAAGGAGCACAGGGAAATGATTGTGCCCCTGCACTCAGTGCTGGTGAGGCCACATCTCGAATCCTGTGTTCAATTTTGGGCCCCTCAGTACAAGAAAGATATTGAGCTGCTGAAGGGTGTCCAGAGGAGGGCAATGAAGTTGATGAAAGGTCTGGAACACAAGTCTTATGTGGAGTATCTGAGGGAACAGGGGTTGTTTAGCCTAGAGAAAAGGAGGCTGAGAGGAGACCTCATCACCTTCCCCAAAAGGAGGTTGTAGCAAGGTGGGTGTTGGTTTCTTCTCCCAAGTAACAAGTGATAGGACGAGAGGAAATGGCCTCAAGTTGCACCAGAGGAGGTTTAGACTGGATATAAGGAAAAATTTCTTTACTGAAAGAGTGGTGAAGCAGTGGCAGAGGCTGCCCAGGGCAGTGGGGGAGTCCTCATCCCTGGAGGTGTTCAAAAAACATCTAGATGTGGTGCTTTGGGACCTGGTTTAGCAGGCACGGTGGTGTTGGGCTGGTGGTTGGACTGGATGAGCTTAGAGGTCTTTTCCAGTCTTAATGATTCTATGGTTCTAATATAAATTCTTACCCATCAGGATGGTTACTACAGCTTACAGCACATTGTACTCATTTTCACACATCCAGTTCACACATCGACTCTCAACCTACACCTAAGATAGGCAAACTTATCTTTGAAATTCACTTTTTTGACAGTCAAATCCTAGATCTGAGACATTATGAAGCCAAGAGGGTTGAATTTTGTCATGAGACATCCCAGATAGGGTCCTGCCCGGCAGTGTATCCCCAGGAACAGGCACTTTCACATTCACCAAAGCAGAGCTGCTGGCCACAAAAGCCACAGCAACCTCTTGGACCCAACGTGTTTTCCAGGTGCTGGCTGCTCCCCAGAGAGCTTTTCTCTGGGGCTCTGCTCCACGTGCCATGCATCCACTACCTCCCTCCACAGTTTAACCTTGCAGTCCCTGTTTGGGGAATCATGCTATTCTGCAAAGACACCATTTCTCTGCATTCAAGTCTACTGCTAATACAGTATCATCTTAAATAAGCTTCTGGCACTCCAAGGATTACACCCTGTGGTGATCCTGAGAGCTTGTATTTCCATTAATCAGATTCATATACATTTAACACTTAGGTCCTTTTCTCCTAGACCCCAGCTCATTTTTTCTAGTCTTCTAGGCCAAGCCTCAGAAAAAAACATGATATTCCAGGTGTCCAGAGGCAGAGTCTCTTTCTCAAATACTTTTACCATGAGTCACAGATTTTTTTGAAGTCTTTTCACAGACAATGATTCTGTTATTGAGTCTTGGACTTGGAGCAGAAGACTGAATGAAGGGCTTATCTTCACATCGCCCTTGGTCCCAGCCTACCCTGTACAAACAGTGATTAGCTGCACATGAAATGAAAGCAGCAATTCAGTCTCAGGAAATGATATGTTATTACCTTGACTCATTGAACCTTGCCATCTCTTCCCCTTTCTCTTTGGCATTGCAGTTAATTTCATGGTACAGTAGATTGTTTTATAATAACACAGCTGAAAATACCATTGCAATAGGAGCACATTCAAAAGCTCCAGGTAGAAACCGTCTGCAAAGCCTGCCAGGAGACAGACTTCTCACCCTGAGGAGGTGGTGCTGTAGCTCTTTCTAACCCTGAAGGAGCCATGGGCATGCCCAAAGACAAAAAGGACCTTTGGCTGTGCTGTTAATTCTTAGATGTTAAAAACTCAGACTATTTTGAACAAGAAACAAGGCATGGTACTTTAAAATCAGGAGAGACTAAATTGATGCAGCCAAGAACCAGAAGCACTTTCACCACCACTAACATCTGCAAACCAGAGCTGCTGTCCTTTCTGAAGAGCTCATTTCCACCAAACACAGCCACCCACACTCAGCACTCAAGTGTTTCAAACTTGATTTCAGAGCAAATTTTTTCCCAGCTAGGGACTCACCCTCTGGACTCAAAGTTTTGAAGGAAGTGTTTTGGGTTGGGTTTTTTTGCACAAACATGAGCTTTTACATCAATATTTGAAAGTATTTCCCTCCTGAAGGCTTTAGAGACGAGGATTTGGTCCCAAAACCAAAATTAATCACAAGCTGTCTAAAGGCTCCATTTAACAGTTTTCAGATTTAAGTGGACAGATTCTAGATCTAGGATTAAATCCCATGCTATGCAAACAAAATCTCGAGAGCCTACATAGAAACTTTAGTAGGAGGACACCAAGGAGGGACAGAAGTGATGAGTTTTCTTTCACTTTGCAAACACCCAGGCACAAACTGAAGGAGACAGCAGAGACCTCACTCAGGGACCAACACTGCTGGTTGCAGAAACCTGTCCCCTTAAGCTCCCCCAGCAAGGCTGCAGGGCCAACAGTAAAGCACAGCAAATTCTACAGCTTTAAAGCAAGATCAGGAAAAAAAGTAAACTTTTTCTTTCAGGGAGGGGAGAACCTAGACCTGGCAGGGCTGGAAAAAGCCAGTCACACTAAGCCCAGTCCCACCCAGTGGACTCAATCTTAGGAGAACTGGTTCCTATTGCTATAGGATTGCTTTGGACAGCCACCAGATCTCCACATCATAGTTTTCCCATCTGTAAAATGCAAAAGATAATACCGAGCTCACTTGGTACAGCATCAGAAAACCTACAGTAAAACAGCATAAAGAGCAAGGATGGAACCTTCTCTCACCTTCACAGATTCGTTCAATGATAAGGTTTTGGTAATACTGCAGGTCTTCATAGGAGGAGATGTGGACCAGGTAGTTGGGAGACCCAGCAACCCTCAGCAGCGTGTCCCTCTGGGCATTCCCAATGACAACCACGAACACCAAGATGCCGTTGTCCCTCAGCTGCTGAGCTGGGGCAGCTGCATCCTCCAAGCCACCTCCATTTGTGAGCACCACCACCACCTTGTTGACACCAGGTCTTGCTCCTTTCTGCACTGTCATCACGTCACCATAAACATGCAGCAGAGCTCTGCCAGCAGAGGCTGAGTCCCCAAGGAAAGGCACTTGGTCAATGGCTTGGAGGACAGTGGAACTGCTTGTGTGAGTGTCCAAGGAGAACACAGTGTGAGCTCTGCTGCCATAGATCACAAGGGCGATTTGGGTGACGTCCCTGTTGATGCTGAAGTGCAAACAGCTGCTCCTGACAAAGCTCCTCAGCTGCAGGAAGTTCTCCAAGCCAACTCCAGCTGAGGCATCTACCACAAATGCCAAATCAAGAGACTGAGCCTGGCAGCCTGGATGAAAGAATGCAAGAATGGTACTTTTCAGAATATACTTGTACTCTTTTCTGACCAAAAACAAAAGAAAAGTGGGGGCAAGGAAGAAATGGTGGGCAGAATCCATCACTGCTGATCACCAGCTGTGAAGGGTGATTTATGACCCTTTCACAGCAATAGATCCCTCACAAAAAGCAGTGATGGAAGGTCAGTCCCTGGATCTGTAACTGGCATAAACAAAACAAGTACATTTATCCTTCTGTCCTTCCCTCCTCTCCAGTGGAGTTCAGAAGACCTTCTCATGACAAACTCGCCCCTCAATGTCCATATCATTTTCTTACCTTCAGGGCTGTCCACACTGCAGATTCTTCTCTGCAGCTCTGGGATCCTGTTGAACAGGTCCTGGGGGTCTGAGTAGACAACAGTCTGCTCTGGATTGCCAGTCACCTTGGTCAGCTCTGCTCTCATGAAGCTGCTGCCTACACCGATCAAGAAGAGATCTTGGTCCCTTGCATACTTAGCAGCTTCTGCCACTGGATCTTGGGACTTGGAGTCAGTGAGCAAGACAACCACACGTGGGAGATCCTCCTGTACATCTGCAAAGACTGAGGTTCTCCTAAAACCATGCTGTGCAACGTAGTGCAGGGCTCTGCCTGTCAGAGTTCCTCCTCCACTAAAAGTTAAAGCATCAATGCTCTTCATGAGACTGAACGCATCCTGGTGTTGTCCCACTTCAATGGGTATCTTGACATTGTCATCGTACTGGGCCACCCCAACATTCATTGGTGAATCCTGGCCCATCACTGCTTGGAGGAACCTCTTGAGGAACGCCTTGTAGCGCAGGAACCCTTCCAGTGTCACTCCTGATGAGCTGTCCATCAGGAAAAGGAGATCCACACCACACTCAAGACTCAGCTTTGGTGCTGAAAAGGGAGACAACAATTTGTCAAACACAGAACCAACACGACAAGCATGCCAGGCACCTCATGGAAGCCCTGTGGTGTGGAGAAGAGACATTGCATCCAGTAACTTAAATGGTTTGCCAGAAATACCATGAGCTGGAGGAAAAATTGTGCCAGGAGTGTGCTTTAATTTGGTTGGATGCCACAGAAGCTTTTAGAGATAGGAAATATCTATGGGAGTCTGGGGGAATTCCTGTGAACTTTGGGATGGCAAACTCCAAATTAGAAATGACAACTCCACTCTTAGTGCTCTGCAGAAGACACTCCAAGTTTCAGTATATCATATACTGGAGAAAGGTCCAAGCACCAGACCCTCATCTGTAACAACTTGAGACGCTTTAAAGTGGGAGCCTTGACTCTGGGGGATGTAAGTACAAAGCATTTTCTGAAGATCAAGACTTTCCTAGGTTTCTTATACTGAATCCCCAAAATTAGGAGAACCCCTTGGGCCCACGTGGCAGGAAGGAATCTGGCAGACAGAGCTATGTCTCTCTCCCAGTTTCTCTGTTCTCCCACTCACATGGCATTGGTATTTAGAAACCGAGGCAGCCACACCAGGGTGGGACTGTTTGTGATGGTGCTCTCTGTATCCACAAGGTTTCTGAGCAGGAAGGCCCAGGAAGGCCTGACACGAGAGAAAACTCCACCTGTCTCCTGGAGAAGGGCACAAAGGCTGCAGCCCAACCCCAGTCGTCCCCATGGCCACACACAGGCCCACAAAGGCAGGACACGGCCGAGAAGGAAGGAAGGAAGGAAGGAGAGCACAGGTTCACACCTACCACAGTGGATGTCTCCTCCGTATCCCACTGGGCAGAGGCAGTGGTACTTCTCCAGTCCCTCTGGGACACACGTGCCCCCATTCTGGCACGGCTGGGAGTCACAAGGGTCTAAAAGGAACCAGGGGAGGGAAAGACAGGGAGTGAGGAGGGAGCCTGACCCTTCCCATCCTGCCCCAGTGTGAGAATTGCCAGTACTGGAAAAGGGGTCAAACCTCTGTCTGTCTTGCTGCAGAGTCTGAACTAATGCAGGACCACAGGCACCCTCACTCCACAGTAATTTCATTTTGGGATGGCTCTCCCACAGGCAGTGAAGAGAGCAAACCAGACTGTGACCTGGCTTCATTCGCTTTGGAAAAACGCTGATGAATGTTCATGTAAATACAGAATTGCTAAAGTTCAGGCAGACCTTCCAGATTAACACCAGTGATGAAAGGATCACAGTCTGGCCTGCTGCTTGGATAATGTTGCACTGATAAAATAAAGCCACTGCTGCCTAAACCAACAAAAGGATGGAGTTAAGGGCAGTACTCAAGGACCATCGCTATTTCCACAGTCACAAAAACAGGCTGGTGATGGACAAATGTCAGATTCCCTGCCAAATTGATGATGTTCATGGTACCAAGTGAATGAGTGGAGGCACCTTGCTGCCCATAGGCACTGGGAAGCAGTGCAAGCTTCTGTCCCAGGAACACGAGCAGATGAAGATTTAACTGGCTCCTCAATAGGAAGGAGAAATGATAGGGAGATACTTTAATCTAAAAGAACTCTGGTTACAGATACCCATGAGACAGAAAAAGGAGATATAATAATCAGCTTCTTGCTAAGGATCACTATCACACAGAACAAAATTTTTAGAAGCCAGAGTAAAAACTCATATTTTTATTCATTAATTATTACCTTTCCTGTTTTGTAAACATAATTTTTTAAAAGGCTAAGTCCTACCTGGACATACAGTTCGGAAGCATCTGGATGGGTGTTTTATTAAGACTCTCTTCCATCTGAAACAAGAAGAATAAAACCTATCATGAATTTAAAGATTAACAAGGTATCTTCAAGTTTGACCTTACTATGTCTTAAATGGAGCAAACTTTGCTTTGAAAATGCAATTTTTCAAAACAAGCATTTCAAAAGAAACTGTCCATTCTGAGTGGGCTGACAAGAGAAAAAAGCATAATTTCATCAAATCTACTCTTTTGCTTTTGAATTCTACTTTAACACTTCACATTTAAAGATTACACATGTATTTTTAAAGCTCAACATGATTATATTTTTCATTGCAATAGAAGAGATGTTAAAATTCTTGCTTTAAATTGGAACGGTAAGAAAATTTTACAGAAGTGAAAATTTCTTATTCAATATTAATTCTAGTATCTAACTAGATGATTAGTGGACAAGCAAGGTTTAGACTGGGAAGCAATCCTCCCATTGGGATTTCTCAGCTTCCTCCATCATTTCCCTGTCCTAAGGTGATACCAAAACACCCCAAACCTACCGCAGGAGTGTATATTTACCACACGTAAGAAGGCAGCTAATGTTGGTTACAGGCAATGAAATGATTTCTGTTTTAAACTTTCATCCTTGTTAATGAGTTTTCTCTTTCTCTAATACCCACAGCTTCATCATGGCACTGATCTTCCAGAGCTCTACAGTAGGGCTGCTCAAACCCATGGCAACTGTGGTCAAACCCATCACTTTTGGGATGCCGCAAGGAAGCCACGAGCTGCTCTGCTTCCCCACATTGGCTCCAAGGCACACATCTGGGAACATTCACAGCCATTAGCACACGTTTGAAATTGTCCACACCATCATCCCCAGTATAACTACGAACAGCTCAGATCCAAGGTGATTTTCAGATATTAATTGACTACTTGGTATTGAAAAAAACACATGAAGCATCTCTTCAAAGGAAACACACACACAGCCCCCCCCGCCAATTCCTGTACAACACCACATTCACTCAGCTCTTTTTATCAGCAAAGAGAGCATGGAGCTGCCTTTCCCTTCACAGATCATTTTTAAACCATTCCTCCTGCTGCAGTGACAATATTATTTTAAGGACCTGACATGCTTTATGGGTTTTCAGCTCCAATCTCTTCTTCCCCAGGAAGAGGACATTCCCGTCGCACACCTCACTGCCTTCAACCTGACAATGCAGTTCTTTGTCTCTATCCTGGTTTTGCTGCACTACTACTGGGAGGTATTTTCTGCCTCTCCATATGAAAGTCCTTCCCAAGCCCTCCAGGACAGCCAAGCAAAAGAAAGGGAGTTTCTCTGAAAGGAAGAAAGGCTGTGTGGACTAAAGCACCAACACAGGGAGCCAGACCTAGAAACCCTCTGCAGCACAGAGCAAGGTAGAGAGATGTAAACTTGAAAGCATCTCAGTCAACAGGGAGGAAACTGTATTGTTTTTGGCTGGGATAAAGTTAATTCAGAGTTAATTCCAACTCCATTTATAATCTTTTTGGTGCTCTTGGGAAAATCACCTTCTGCTTCTTCCATCTCACTTCCTCCTCCCACTCTTTGCCTCTCAGATCAGGCAATGGTCAGAGCAGGGAGAGTCTCCTCCTAGGTCTAGAGACCACGTTTGCATTAGTTTTCTAAGGGATCTTCACAGTAAAGAGCCATTGTCAGATAAAAGCCTCATTACTGCATCTCATCTCCTCACTGTCCCGCTCGCTTTCACAGATGTGGGTGCCCAACTCACCTGTAGAAAGGACACAGCGACACATGCACTGCATTTGGCTGCTCTGAGCCTTTCCAACACACATAACTTCCAGCCAGCTCTTTCACAGTCTCCAGGGTCCTGCGTTCACAAGGGTGGGATTCAACTTTGCAGCCTGTAGCAGACAACAAATCCAAACGAGGATCAGTTACCTGAAAACACAAAGTCTGTGTGGGAGCAGAGCACCACTTTGAAAGGGAGAAGCCTTCCTCATCTACCTGCTAACAGCACAGAGGTAACGCTTCAAAGAGCCTTCCACAAGACCCCAGAAGAGAAATGTTCTGTTGGCATGTTCACCAGCCCACCACACTGAGGTGCTCAATCTTCAGTCTCTTTAGCTTTCCTACAAAACTTGTACTGCTGAGCTCAGGGTTCAGCAACAACTTTTCAGCCCCTCTGATGCCTCCATCATCCATGTATTTCATTTTCTTCTACCTCTGGACCGTTCTAGTTCCCTCCTTTCTATCTCTTACAAGCTGTTGGTGGCCTCCCCTTAACACACAGCCAAGCTCATTACTAGATTTAATGTGTTTATCCCTCTGTCCCTCATGATACAAGCAAGGACCAATATTCCCATTTTCAGAGGTGAACCAAGACACAGGATCCTGCAGCTTGCAAGTATTTGGAGAGGCAGCTGACAAGCACACCACCCAGTTTGGGCACCAGAAGCAGGTTAGCTCGAAGTGCAACACTTGCTAATACCCCTGCAGGCCTTCTGACAATGTTTTATCTTTCTCACTCAGTAACGTGGTCAAAGTTCAAAGCATGGGTGTGAAGGAAAAGCCAGGACAGGGTTTACCTGGAGCAGTGGTGCTGCAGACAGAGCCAGTGAAGGTGCTGTACAGGCCGTTGGCAGCATCGTTGGCATCTTCAGCAAAGAACACGTGCTGCTCGGTGGGCTTGCTGGCCAGCAGGTGCAGCTCCTCCCACCTGCCCAGCAAGATGGGGTTCAATCATTTGTGTAACAAGAACCTTAGTCATTCCCAAAGAACTGAGTATCAAAACAAGCCCTGTGCAGCAAACAGCTGATGCAGAACCATGACACCCTTCAAACAGTTTTCAGGAACCCAGTGAGACTGATTGACAGGAGGTTTACTGATTGACAGGAGGCTAAACATGAGCCAGCAGTGTGCCCAGGTGCCCAAGAAGGCCAATGGCATTCTGGCCTGCATCAGGAATAGTGTGACCAGCAGGATGAGGGAAGTGATCCTTCCCCTGTACTTGGCATTGGTGAGGCCACACCTTGAGTATTGTGTTCAGTTCTGGGCCCCTCAGCTCAAGAAAGATATTGAGGTGCTGGAGAGGGTCCAGAGAAGAGCAACAAAACTGGTGAAGGGACTTGAGCACAAGTCCTATGACGAGAGGCTGAGGGAGCTGGGGTTGTTTAGCCTGGAGAAGAAGAGGCTCAGGGGACACCTCATCGCTCTCTACAACTGTCTGAAAGGAGGTTGTAGACAGGTGGGGGTCAGACTCTTCTCCCAGGCAACAGAACAAGAGGGCACGAGCTGAGACTCTGCCAGGGAAGGTTTAGGCTGGATATCAGAAAAAAGTTCTTCACAGAGCGAGTAATCAGGCATTGGAATGGCCCAGAGAGGGGGTGGATTCACCATCCCCGGAGGTTTTTAAAATAAGACTGAATGTGGCACTTGGTGCCATGATCTAGTAATCATGATAGTGTTGGATTAAGGGTTGGACTTGATCTTGGAGGTCTCTTCCAACCCAGATAATTCTATGATTCTATGAGTTTAGTCTCGGACAGCAGCGTAGTTCTACTCAGTGGAAGAGCTTCCTTCACCAACTCTCATCCTCACTCTACACCAACCACCAAATCAGTGATTCCTCCATGTCCATCACCAGAAAATTCCCCTTTTTTCTTTCCAAAACTCATATCTAGCACAAGACCATCCCTCAATCGCTAGAATTTGCCATTTTGCTAGCTGGGCCTCCATTTCCACCTCTGGGGAAAGTTTCCTACCTTGGAAACTTGATTCCCACTGCAAAAACCACGATGTGTCTCTCCTTCATCTGCATTGCAGGCACTGCAGTGCTGCCCTGGGACCTTCCATCCGAAACGATGATCAGGACTTCAGGGACACTCGAGTTTCTGCCACCGGGGAATCCTTTGTGGAGAATGTACTTCAGAGCCCGACCTGTCTCTGTGCTCCCACCTCTAGAAAGAAAGGAGATAAAATTAAAAAACCTTCTTTTCCTGATATGATTTTACCACCTGATTTCCAAATTTCCACCCTTTTGCACAGCACTATAATCTCTTTGGTTATGGGATACTGGATGTGAATTGGGAAGGAGCCCAACTGCAGAAGGTACTGAAAATAAAGCAGAGGGGAACAAAAAGGGGAGTGCTATACATACAGGGAGGTCTAGGAGGGAAAGGACAAGGTGTGGTTGTTTTTATGGGCCACACATTTATTTTAGTTGTTATTTCTTGCTAGTGAGCACTGTGGGACAGGGACTGTCTGCTGCTTTCTTACCTTTAAATGACTGTTGGAGGTGCCTACGCAAGGCTGGGTTCCATGTTTTATGTATCATGAAATAGCATCAAAAATGATACATAAAATTATCATCTCCTTCAGGCTGAGGCAGGAATGATCACATTATGAGACAAACATGGAAGATTTATTTAAGTAAAAGCCATGATAGCCTAACAGACACCCTGGAGAGGAGGCAGGAGACAGTTCCACCTCTGTCTTGCAGAGTGAGGTTTGGCGAACTGTGCAGCTGGATCCCAGCTGCCCCAAGTCCCCATTTACCTCCCACACTCAGAGACTCAGGCTCCTCAGGCACTCCAGCCCTTGCTGTCAGCCACCTGATGCAACCAACTGAAGCTTCACATCAACCACCTGCACTTCCCACCCAGTCATCACCAGGCTGAGTCCTCACTGCAACACAACACATTGGGCAAAAGCTATTCATCCCCTGCAAAAACTGAGAGCAACCTGCACTTCTTCAGCCACTGCAGCCAGCTTTGATCCCTGCCTACACCTTATCTTTTTCCAGTGTTGGACAGCTAAACATTGCCTTAGCTCAAAGGGCTAAATCCTGTGTGGACATGAGTCTCCCTCTTCTCTTGGTAGTTCTCCACCTGCACAACGTGGCAGCTCTGTAATGAGCCACCTCTGACTGGATGTTTGATATCAGAGAGCCCAGCTCCCAGGGAACATGCTCCAGACCTGCCAATAATTAAACCCCTAGATCAAAGGAGACCTTTCCAGCTGTCTTCTACTTCTGTCCAAGGAGCTGTCTCGTAAACCACTTCCTTCAATTGCCTTTTGAGGCTGCTTTTATTTCCATCCAGAGGAAGCAATGGGAACAAAACCAGAAGGGTTACTTCTTTCTTGGAGACATCATGCTCTCCTTCTGTGTTGACACAAGCTCGCCCCATTTCCTTTCTGAACATCTTTCTTTTACTTTAGCACCTGATTTGATTCCTCCAGAAAAGCTTTTGATCACGCTCAAGTCCATTCTTTTCTGTCTACCCTCTGATTTCCACACAAACATTTTAATTCAGTACCTGCCAGGCCCTTTTGCTTTCAACTTCTTTCTTTAGGTACTTCCTCCTCTTCACTCCACCAGTTCAAACCATCCTCAATCACTGTGTGCTCATAGCATGTCCAAATCTGCCTTTTCCTGACCAAATGTCAGTGCCTGTCAGACACTTCAGTGAAAAGTGCAGTGCATGAGGGAAAATACATCGTGCTGTTAGTTTGATGACTAAAACTCGATGAACTCTGCAAGCTCTGCCCATATGAGCCCTGAGGATTAAAAAAAGTTGATAAGGGATCAAACTCATTAAATTTTGGTTTCTTACCAATTTGCATTTAGAGGTTTGCTGGTTTTTGACACAGCGGATGTGTTTTTAAGGCATTATTGCTCTATTAAGGATTTTATGAAGCCAAAGGAGATGTGGATTCTATGAGATGTGAACTTTTTCTCCTGCCTTTCCTCAGGAACAGTACTAAAAAGGTTTCTCTCCTGTATCCATTGACTCATATGAAAGAAATTCATAAGAAATCTGAGATTTCCTCTGAGCTCCCGAGACTGCCTACAAACTTGGTTGAAGTTGGTCAATGAACTCAAAAGCGATTTGGACAGGACTCACAGAGAGAGACCAGCAGTCCCTGAATAAATCACAAAAGCTTCACTTCAGCCAGGTGCTGCTGCCTTTCAAATGCTCTCAGTTCCACACCAAGACCACAGGGCTGAAGCTGGGAAACACCTCGCTGGTCAAAGACTCATCAAGGAGCACATCAAGGAGCCTCTCTGCCGAGATGGCAAACACCTCATTTTTTAAGAAGCCAACTGGAATTCATCTGTAACTATTTTATCTACTTTGAAATGTCAGCTTTTCATTTAAACTAGATGAAATGTAGATTATTTGTCATTATTTGTTCAATCTGTCAGCATGCATGTGTGTCATCAAGGAATTTCAGTGCCAGACGCCAAAGACACTGCTTCACTTCCTCTGCTCTGCTCTCCCAGACTTTAAAGCAGCAGCCAAAGAGGAGGAGTGTGTCTTGGGTTCTGGTAATTTTTTCCTGTAACATTACACAAAAGGTTTTCTTGATTTGATAAACTTACCAAAAGCAATACAACTAAACCCAGCCAACTGGCCTTGCTTGAGAAAATCAAAAGGGACCACATTTGTTTGCATCACACACATCGTGCTGTGAGCAGCAGGCAGCCACGAGAAATGCTGAGCTAACCTTTAGCCCTAATGCTGACCAGCCAAAGGAAGAGCAGACACCCACAGGCCATAGCAATACCTCATCTCTCATCAAAGCAAGTGTCATTTTGGGGTGGTTGTGAGACCCTTTGTAGATCCAAATGTATTTCTTGTAGATGAAAAGGTTGGATTTTGAGAATTTCCAGGGGATTTTTCTTTGAGCTTCTGGCTCATTTCCTAAGGTCATGGGAAGATATTCAAGTCTTATCAGGAAGAAAAAAGGTTTCTGTCTGAAAACCTGATCCTCTTGAATTCAGCAGACAGACGTGCACAGATATCTAAGGACCAGCAATTTGTCACTACCTCATAGGACAAAGGATCTGTCACCACCAATAAATGAAGATACACACTGTCCTGCCTCTGCTTAGCCATGTGGGAACACCATGCTTGCTTTTCCCTGGAAGGATGTAACCCTCCACCTGGCACAAATGACCAGAAAAACTCACCAGAAGGGTAATGGAAAACTCTCCCTTTTTTACTTTGTTATAGTGGGTCACTGAAAACTTTCTCCCCTACCAACTGCCCCTGACAAAGACAGACCAGGTCACAGGATTTCAGCAGACTGAGGATTATGGACCACAGTGTTCCACCACTCCCCTCCCTGGGAGCATCACGGTGGTGTATGCATAGTGGAGATGGAGACATCTGGACCTCAAAAAGCTCAGTCCAGAGATCATTCATAGCCCAGAAAAAAAAAGAAAAGCTGTAAAATAAGCTGACCTGAACACAGTCCTCTTGATTCTCTCTTTCACTTCTTGTTTGGTCAGATATGAATCCAGTGGGAATTCAAGGTGGGGAGTTGAGCTAAACTGTATCATTCCCACGCGCATCTAAAAGAAAAGGTTAAAGATTATGAAAGTTGTCTGCAAGAGTTTTACTTTTTTGATCAATTTACAGATTTGGGAGCACTGTACAGTACTGAGAAAAATGCTGGTTTGCATGTTGAGCCCCTGGCAACCTAAATGAGCTTCAAAAAGGACAAGAAAATAAGCCACAGCACCACCTGAATAGAATAGGAGCAAGGCAACAACAGGAGCCTCTGCTGCAGTCACAGGCAGCTCAAGATCTGTATTTATCCATTCAAAGTAGGTGGTAGGGCCCAAGGAAACGGCTGAAAGTTGTTCCAGGGCAAATTTAGGCTGGATATTAGGAAAAGGCTCTTCACCCAGAGGGCGGTGGAGCACTGGAACAGCTCCCCAGGGAAGCAGGCACAGCCTGACAATATTCCAGAAGCACATGGCCAATGCCCTCAAACACACGGTGTGAGTGTTGGGGTTGTCCTGTGCAGGGACAGAAGTTGGACTTTGATGGTCCTTGTGGGTCCCTTCCAACTCAGGGCATTCTGTGATTCTTATGGTAGCTGCTACATTGAACGCTGTAGTTTCACTCATCACATTATCATCAGTCTTTCCACACATTGCCAAGCTGCTTGAAACTAAAATGACACATTCCTGACCCTCACCCTGTCTGGATGGATGTCCAAGGCATCACAGAGCTTGCTTGTGAAGAGCTTAGACCTTTCAAAGCTTCCTTTGCCAATGCTGTAGGAGCCATCCAAGAGGAAAAGGACATCTACTGAAGCTGAGCACTGCATCACTAGGAGAAAAAGACATATGTTGTGAAACTGCAATTCATTAGTCTCACTCTCCAGAAGCAGCAAAAAGCCCAGACCAACAAACTTACTGAAAATAGACTGGGACAGTCTGGTGTTCACAATCCAAAGCCCACTCCAGCCTGGAGTAGTGAGAGGTGTCCTTGCCCATGGCAAGGGGGTGGAACTGGATGATCTTTAAGGTCCTTCCAACCCAAACCATTTTATGATTCCATGTGCTCCTGCTCTGGCCTGCAGCAGTTCAGCCCTCAAATTCTGCAAGACTTTCACCTCAGGTTTCAGGTCCCCAGCCTGGCTTTAGCAGTTGAGTGAAAGCACAGCAGCAGCTCCAAAGCACTGACCCAGCACGATACCATCGACTGCAGAGAGCTGCTCTCCTGCCAGGGATGCAGAGGGGTGAGCAGCATGGAGAGGTGGCCATGCCCAGCAGGACCTTCAGGCTCTCCCAGCCTAAGGCACAGACGTGAATCCAGAAGGCATTTGCAAAGCATTCAGAGTCCCACAGAGCCAGATGTGTTTCATTTGCAGCACATTTTTCAAAACACGCTCATATCTTTCTAAACACAAACTCTCTGAACAGCTCCGAGGCACTGACAGAAACACTTTGCACAGAAATCTGCCTTTCATCCTGTCTTCAGAGACGTGTCCTTGTAAGCCCTCTGTTTGCATGAACACAGCTGCTCCAAAGGAGAAGTTCCTGAGGTGCTTACACTGCAGTGGAAGCCAATCACTTCACTGACAAAACTGAAAAAAGCCAGGCAGCCTGCAGACTCTGACGAGACATCTTCAAAGGATTTAGACAGAAATTATAAATTCATTTCTGCAGCATTTATCAGAATGCACTTCAAGGGAAACTGAATCATACAATGGTTTGCCTTGGAAGGGACACTAAAGCCCATCCAGTTCCACTCCCCTGCCACGGGCACCTCCCACTGGATCAGGAGGCTCAAAACCCCATCCAACCTGGCCTTGAACACCTCCAGGGATGGGGCAGCCATGACTTCTCTGGGAAACCTGGGTCAGGGCCTCCAAACCCTTACAGGAAAACATTTCTTGCTAAGATGTCATCTCAATCTCCCCTCTTTCAGCTTAAAACTGTTCCCCTTCATCCTATCACTGCAATTCCTAATCAAGAGCCCCTCCTCAGCTCTCCTGGAGCCCCTTTCAGTACTGGGAGGCTGCTCTAAGGTCTGCCCAGAGCCTCCTCTTCTCCAGGCTGAACAACCCCAACTCTCAGCCTGTCCTTGGATGGGAGGTGCTCCAGCCCTCGGATCATCTTCATGGACTCCTCCAGATCTGCTCTAACAGGTCCATGTCCTTCCTGTGCTGAGGACTCCAGAACTGAATGCAGGACTCCAGTTGTAATGCATTCCCTTCTGGGTCACTGGTTCTTCTAACAGGGCAACCAGCCTCGCCCTGGAGCACTGGGTTGGGATGAGCTGGAGCACGGCCTCTCTGCCAGCGCTGTCCTGGCTTGTCAAGCCTTGTCCTCACTGACCTTCACTGACCACAGCTGCCTGGCCCAGTGTGCACAGAGGAAACTGCCGTGTCCCCATCCCAGTATGGAGAAATAGTCTTCAGGTTGCTCTGGAATTCAGTAGCATGGGGAGTGGGGACTTCCATATTGCAGCTGCACTGGTGCAGAGCCACAGAAGAGACTTGTGAGCAGGATGTCTGCAGCCCACCAGAGGGCTCCTGGTGATGTGCACCAATGAGAAACACACAAGTACAGCAGACAGAATGGGAAGTCTGAGCTTGGTGCTGTGAGATGGGCCTGGAGGGCATGAGTGGCATGGGAATAAAATGTAATTTATCACTTGACAGGCAGACAATAGGAAATAAGGGCTGGCAGGGGAATTCATGATACACTTTACAAGTAACTGATTTGAATGGATGCCAAGGGAGCTGTAGGTGACCATGATCTGCTGGCCAGAGCCAGAGCCCAGTCATCCCTACAGCATCATGACCAGTGCTGGCTTTACAGACTGAACAGATCACAGCTCTGATCACAAATCAGGTCTGTAACCAACCACGGCTCCTTAAATCAGGATTGCTTGAGAGAAGGCTCTGAAGGAGCTGACAGAAACACCAGCCAGCTGGCAACCAGCCAACCTGGGCAAAGCAGAGGTGTCTGGAGTCCCAGAAGAGCTGATACCAATGAGGGGAAAAGCTGAGTTAGGGGAGAAGCAACCACAGCGCTGCACTTGCCAGAGCACTGCTGGGGACTTCACAGGCTGAATGGGATCCAATTAAACAGAACCAAAACAACACCACCAAGACAAACAAAGAAAGGAGGAATTCTGAAAATAGAAGAGACCTGCTTTGAAAAACAAACTTACACTGGCCAGCAGCTGAGATCTTGCTGATCATCTCCTGGTCAGCATGAATTTCTTGTACACCCAACACCTGCAAAACTGTGGGATGAAACAAAGATTCACCCATTAACACTTGAAACGCTCTTTTTTTTTTAAGAGAGATGTGTAGGCTTCAATCTATAGCAGCAAAAATGCCATTTTGCTGTATTTAACACTTACAAAAACTAATTGGGTGACACAGCATAGCAATGTCTCTATGGGAGGATATTCCTTTTAGCTGGGACACAGAGAGCATGGGAAATGCCCAGGACTCAACTCCAGCACACGGGAGGACAGGGCCTCTGTTCACTGCATGCAAGGACACAGCGCACAAATGAGAACTAGGCCAGGCTTAGGCTTCAAAAATTACAGTCATAAGCACTGGAGACACCAAATAATCCCACTGGAGAAATTTATGAACTTTAAATATCATAACAACCTCAGCTTTTCCCATATTGATGAGACACTTCATATGCAAATCAGTCACACGTGTTCGAATTCTCAGAAAAGCTGTTTCTCCAGGCATTATATTCTCCCTTTCTGGGTGAAACTACATTTCAAAGGTTCAGTTGTAAACCTGGAGATGCACTGATTCTGCTCTTGTTCCTTAGCATGAAGAACTCCAGCCAGAGACAGGGAAGCATCTGAGACAGAAATCACTTGATGTAGAACAAGGACTTTAAACATACCTTGGTGAAGCAGGAAAACACAGATGAACTCAAACAAGGAGAGGCTCATGGTGATAAATCTGAAAGAAAAGGAAAAAAAAAGGAGATAAATTTTAATTTGATTTCTAAAGCCGGTTTCTTTACTTGCACCTGATCATCTCTTTGCTGTTTGTCTCATGTGATGAGTTCAGAAACATTTGGTCTGAGGGGTAAAAGCAATTCCCGCTCTGGGGAGAAGGGTGGGAAACAGATGGAAGGAAAATGAGGGAATGATAGAAAAGAAAGCCTCTCTGCACAGCCATCTGCTTTTCTAGCAAAACCAGAGAAAGCAAGATTTGCAGGGTAGGTGACCCATTCTCTCCTTCCCTCCTGGACCTCTACTCTCTTCCCTTCTTTCCTCCAACCACCTCCTTCCTCTTCACTGCACCTGGGCCCCTGCTGGCCTCGGGGAGCCCGTGGAGAGCCAGACAGGTCTCCTCTGGGGGTTCTCCATGCACAGGGCAGAGCCATGACCCCCCCAACCCCAGCATCGCCAGTGGCTCCAGCTGAGACATCCCCACTGTGGAGCACAGCGGAGGGGGACCCGTCCCACAGCGCCCACCCATCCTCATCGTGGGACTTCAACAACACTCAACCACCAGCTCTTTCATGCCTTACATTTTCTGAGGACTGGCTTTCTGGGGAGGTGTTTTTACATATAATTGTCAAGCAAAGTCAATTTTCTGCTCATTTTTCTTTTGAAATCAGTAAGGATGCCATCATATCATTGGTGGACTTCAGTGACACGTTCATGAATGCCTAGATCAAGACTGAGCAAGTCTGGCAGAGGCTTTGGGTTTTGAGTTATTTATTTTTCCTCCAGATTAAAAGCACTACGTGCACTCATTAGAGAAAATTTGATCAGATTCAAGCTGGGTCTCTGCCTCTGCCATTGTAAAAGCAGATTTTTTTTTCATGTAGTTAAAGACAAATAAAGTGCATTTCTTGATAACCAGCTCTATTAACTGATTGTTTTTCCAAGCAAAGAGAAAAGGTTTTTTCTCAGGAAAGACTCATCTCTGCAGCAAATGGTATATTTAATAACCAGCTGGGAAGAATGGATGCTCGTAGCGAAACTGCCAAAACAGGCCCATTCCCATCCGTTCTTTGAAAGCATAACCTCATGAGCCAGGGCAGTGGGGGTCAGGAAAGGGATGCCAGGGTGTCCCAGTACAATCTTCATCAGGTATCATCCTCAGACACATCTCTGTGCATTAGCTCCTGCCAAGTGGTGCTTCCTCTCTCTGTCTTATTGCTTGACTTCAGATTTAATGTTCAGTGCTAAAGTCTCACTTCCTCAGGTTCCCCAGTTTTTGAGATTGGTTGGAGCACTCCCTGTGTTCCCATAGGTGGGAAGACCCTATCAACACACAGGGATACTCCCAGAGACACATAAAACTTTAAACCCTAGGATACAAGCCAGGATTTAAGAAACAAAAACTTCTCCTCTGGGCAAGCTTTAATCTTCGGAAGAGCGGGCGAGACACCTGAAGTGATGGGTTTATCTTAGACTCATGGAACGGTTTGGGTTGGAAGGGACCTTAAAGCCCATCCAATTCCAACCCCCCTGCCATGGGCACGGACACCTCCCACTGGATCAAAGGGCTCAAAGCCCCATCCAATCTGTCCTTGAACACCTCCAGGGACGGAGCAGTCACGAGTTCTCTGGGTAACCTGTGACAGGGCCTCCCCACCCTCATAAGAAAACATTTCTTCCTAAGATCTAATCTAAATTCCCCCTCTTTCAGCTTAATTATCCTATCCCTGCACTCCCCGATCAAGACCCCCTCCCCAGCTTTCTTGGAGCCTCTTTATGTGCTGAGAGGCTGCTCTAAGGTCTCCTCAGAGCCTTCTCTTCTCCAGGCTGAAGAACCCCAACTCTCTCAGCCTGTCTTCCGCCCTTGGATCATCTTCATGGCCTCCTCTGGACTCGCTCCAACAGATCCCTGTCCTTACTGTGCTGAGGACTCCAGAACTGAATGCAGAACTCCAGGTGAGGTCTTGTACTACAGCACCAGTCTCCAACACTTCCTTCTGCCAGAGGATACTCCAGCACCAGTGCCAGACACATCTGGTCAGAAGAACGGCTCATTAAGCCCACGCAGCTGCCTGCACTCTACACCCCTCACATCTGAAAGGCAAGATACCTGTAGCAGGCCATGCTCGGTTATCTGCACGGCTCCATAATGTAGAGAGGATTCATAAAGTGTCATTAGGGATTACAGACACAATAACTCTGTGTCTTGCAGTTCTTTATCCAGTACCAGGTGCTTTACAAGCACCACTCTTCAACACATCCTCCCATCAGACTGCCACTGCCAAATTAACAGATCCCAAGCTAAAGGGAGGTGAACAAAAAACATGACTTCATCAAGGAAGCCTTTGTGTCCCTTAAGCTACAAGTCCCTTCTAGCTTCAAGCCCTGGCACATGCCACAGAGGTAAGGGCATCCTTCTGCCATGTCCTGAGGACTTTCTTTCTAGGAGCCAATTCCAGAGCACACAACACTCAAAGGAGGACAAGCCTCTGCGTGCAACTAGACATGACAGGTGTGGAAGGATTTCAGGTTGTTTTCATACAAAACATTGACAAGTCAAGATGTTTCTACAACTTGGTCTTATCTTGGGTTTAAATCAACTAATTTCACGGGATGAATGCTTTACTTTTCAACCCAAGTAGACTCTCTGCAGCAGAAACTGAAAGCTTCATCATCACCCACTCATCAGCATTAGCACAGGATTAGCAGGAGCTCCAAAATATCAGACAGCAGTTTTGCTGGGGTATGGAATGGTGAGTGAAGGACCTTTTCATTTTATCTTCCTGGCCATTAAGAAAGGGAATTTCAAAAACATCTGTGTTAGTACCAAGTAAAAACTAATCTTTTTTTTTACCCACACTCAGTCAAACCTCATAATTTTTGTACTCAGATTCTCTGTCACATAAATATGATGACTTCTGCTCACTGTTGTTCATCTCCATGAATGTCTCATCTTTTTAATCTTCTGCTGGATGTCACCTGCAAGACCACCCAAAGAAGCCAGAGCCTGCTGCAGCATTGCCAGCACTCAGCACTTGCTCACAGCAGGCAGCTGGCACGGGTGATGGGAAGAAAGGTTTTACAGAGCAGCTGAGACAAGAGGTACAGTGACTTGCAGGAACTGGGTGTCTTTGGACAAACCAATGTCAGGATGAGAAAACAGATACACAAACAATATAATTCTATTGAGGTTATGAAGGAACACAGATAACTTGGTCATGAGGTGTTCAAAACCAGACTGGATGAGGCTTTGAGTAACCTGACCTAGTGGAAGATGTTCATGCCAGTGGCAGGGAGGCTGGAACTGGATGATCTTTAAGATCCCCTCCAACCCAAACCATCCTGTGATTGCATGACACCCCACTGAGAATTACTAATTCAAGGCAATGGGGTCCAATGCTAATTGCAGTCGTCCCCTGTCACCCCCCCACCCCAAGCTGTGCCAGTCTGGGAAGGCTCCAGCTGGGTGCCTGACTCAGGCCTCACCTGCATTGCCTTGCACAAGCCAGAGACATTCACACCTGAGGTGGATCAGTTACTAATTTACCTACACCACCAGCAGGTGTGAACGGTTCCCAAAGAATGAGGTGGGAGAGGATCACTGTCCCTGAACCCTTGCAGCAGGCAGCTTTCTCCTGCATATCAGCAAGAAGACATCTTTCTCCTTTATTCCTTAGGTGTACCACCAAGCCACACAAATACCTGGAAGACCTCAGGTTTGGCACTTCATCTTGCAGAACAAAAAAGCCTTGTTATTTCACTATATCACTGCCCTGAGAGCCTCCCCTGCACGTGTTCCCAGCACTGCTAGGAGGAGTGCTTGTCACCTGCAGCAGAAGGAAAATGCTGGCCAAAGAGCATCAAGCTAATGAAGCCAAGCCTCAAGGCACAGGCACCTGCTGGCTGGCTTAGAAGGACAAGCCTCACAGCACCACAAGCAGGAATAAGGACTTAAAGATTGCTTTGAGAAGCCTCCCTCTTGAGGAAACAAAATTCTGCTCTGTCCTTCCCCAAACACCTGATACTGCAGAAAAGGAATTCTGCCTTTTTGAGCCAGTCAGTTGCAGTGATTTCCTACAGCAGAAGCTGGTAGGAAAGAGGAAACATCCTTTTTTTGATGTCTCTGGTGTTCAGTTTAGCTCTCAGAACATGAGATAGTCTGTCCTCATCTCAGGATGCACCACGCCAAGATGTCCCTGATCATCTCATACCCAGCCCCTTTTACACAACTGACCTCAGCTCACACCTCATCCTCCTGCTGCATCTCTGAGAGCCCTATGGACAAACCACAGCCTGGGAACTTTCTCCATGGCATCAACTCCTGCATCACACACAAGCTGTTACCTGCATGGATTTTCAGGACAGCAATCTGTGAGCCCTTCCTAAAAAAGCCTTAGAAATTGGGAATCTTCCACAGTGGGGGGTGAGGGAGCAGGGAGTTTGGCCGAAGTTTGGCAGGGTCAAAAGAGATTCTTTTTTAAGTCATTCCATCTACTAATTCCTCTTAGAGTCTTCCTAGAAGACCAAAGCATCTTTAGGAGCACACTCTGAAGATGATGTGGTTAACTCCCCCAGCACACAGCACATGAGGAGTGGGAAAACATGAACATGGGACTTGTCTCTTGGTAATATCTCCTCTTCACAAGCACAATGGGAGTCAACTTAGCAGAAGCCCCTGTGAAATCAGTTTCATGACATTTTAATGCCTGTTCACATTTTCCAAGATAACCTGGAAGCAGGGTTCTGCCACATCTCTCTTTTCTTTCCACTCTAGGCCACTGGGCATCTACATCCCTCTTTAACATACATGGAAACCAAGATACAGTGAGAAATGCTCACTGGTGCATGAATTTGTAGCTCAAATGGGCAGCAACCAGAGAGTCCTTCTCCAGCCACTACAGCACATCAGGTGGAGCCAACGCACTCAAAGACAGGAGCCACTCCAATTTCTTTACTCAAGCACAAGTGTCTGGTCATATTACAGACACCATCCCAGGTCCTTCAGCCCTCACTTGATCAAGATTTGATCAAGTTGCCTTTGTGCCTTCTGCAGAAAGGTTTTCATTAAGTACACGAGACACATCCCATCCGAAAGCCTGCCCTGACAAGTTCAGCACTTTTCCCCTGGCCGCACCCCAAAACTGCTCTAAACAAGTCAGTTAAAGCATTACAGCACGGATTGGGTCTGGGTGGTGGGGGTTTGTTATTTTAATAACCCAGCAGGGCACTATTCGTTCATTATGGTGAACAAATCCATCCCTTGCACAAGACAAGCCCAACCATAGCCCAGTTATGGTGTACAGGAGCACAGCTTATGCTCTCGGGGCACCTGCAACTGGACCATGCAAAACACACAAAAGCTGGGGCTCCCCTTGCCAAGGTCCCAGGGCTTCACCTGTCCTGGGATGGGACCCTGGCTGAGTGATGGAGCTCTGGGGTGCCCCGACTCTGGCTGGCACCCGGGCTCTGCGATGCCTGCCACAGCAGCCCCGTTCCATTGCCCCCAGCACCCGTCGGAAGGGCCAGGATGGCTTCACCACTGTCCCCAAACACCCCTCAGAAGGACCAGGATGGCTCCACTGCTGCTCCCCAGCACAGAATCATAGAATGCCCTGAGCTGGAAGGGACCCACAAGGATCATCGAGTCCAGCTCCTGTCCCTGCACAGGACAACCCCAGCACTCACACCGTGTGACTGAGGGCGTTGTCCAAGCGTTGTTGGAACACTGTCAGCCTTGGTGCTGTGACTGCTTCCCTGGGGGGCTGTTCCAGTGCTCCACCACCCTCCGGGTGAAGAGCCTTTCGCCGATATCCATCCTAACCCTCCTTGGCACACCTTCCTGCCCTTCCCTCGGGTCCAGCGTGCCTCAGAAGGGCCAGGAAGGCTTCACCCGCTCCAGGACCACCCGCTGGGTCAAACCCCGACAAGACTCACCCAGGCGGGGGCTCCGCCGGTCCCTCGGGCAGCAGCTGCGGGCTCCGCGCCCCGGCCCGGCCTGGGAGCCGCAGGAGGAGCCGCGCGGGGCCGCCCCCGCCTCCGTCCCCTCCTCCCGCCGCCAGCAGCCTGCGCGGGGCACCCTGCCGGCCCGCACGGCCCCGCCGCGCCGGCGGGGGGGGTGACAGCAACTGAAAAAGAGGTAGAAAGGAGAAAGATGAGAAAAAGAAAAGGGAGGTTAAAAAAAGTAAAAAAAAAAAGGTTAAAAAAAAGGTACAAAAAGAGGTAAAAAAGAGGCAAAAAGTTACAAAAAAGGTAAAGAAGAGGTAAAGAGGAGGTAAAAAAAGAGTTAAAAAAAAGAGGCAAAAAGTTACAAAAAAGGTAAAGAAGAGGTAAAGAAGAGGTAAAAAAAGAGTTAAAAAAAGAGGCAAAAAGTTACAAAAAAGGTAAAGAAGAGGTAAAGAAGAGGTAAAAAAAGAGTTAAAAAAAAGAGGCAAAAAGTTACAAAAAAGGTAAAGAAGAGGTAAAGAAGAGGTAAAAAAAGTTAAAAAAAGAGGCAAAAAGTTACAAAAAAGGTAAAGAAGAGGTAAAGAAGAGGTAAAAAAAGTTAAAAAAAGAGGCAAAAAGTTACAAAAAAGGTAAAGAAGAGGTAAAGAGGAGGAAAAGAAAGAGAGGGAGGAAAAGAAAGAGAGGGAGGAAAAGAAAGAGAGGGAGGAAAAGAAAGAGAGGGAGGAAAAGAAAGAGAGGGAGGAAAAGAAAGAGAGGGAGGAAAAGAAAGAGAGGGAGGAAAAGAAAGAGAGGGAGGAAAAGAAAGAGAGGGAGGAAAAGAAAGAGAGGGAGGAAAAGAAAGAGAGGGAGGAAAAGAAAGAGAGGGAGGAAAAGAAAGAGAGGGAGGAAAAGAAAGAGAGGGAGGAAAAGAAAGAGAGGGAGGAAAAGAAAGAGAGGGAGGAAAAGAAAGAGAGGGAGGAAAAGAAAGAGAGGGAGGAAAAGAAAGAGAGGGAGGAAAAGAAAGAGAGGGAGGAAAAGAAAGAGAGGGAGGAAAAGAAAGAGAGGGAGGAAAAGAAAGAGAGGGAGGAAAAGAAAGAGAGGGAGGAAAAGAAAGAGAGGGAGGAAAAGAAAGGGGGAGGAAAAGAAAGGGAGGAAAAGAAAGGGAGGAAAAGAAAGGGAGGAAAAGAAAGAGGGAGGGAAAGAAAGAGGGAGGAAAAGAAAGAGGGAGGAAAAGAAAGAGGGAGGAAAAGAAAGAGGGAGGAAAAGAAAGAGGGAGGAAAAGAAAGAGAGGGAGGAAAAGAAAGAGAGGGAGGAAAAGAAAGAGAGGGAGGAAAAGAAAGAGAGGGAGGAAAAGAAAGAGAGGGAGGAAAAGAAAGAGAGGGAGGAAAAGAAAGAGGGAGGAAAAGAAAGAGAGGGAGGAAAAGAAAGAGGGAGGAAAAGAAAGAGGGAGGAAAAGAAAGAAAAGGAGGAAAAGAAAAGGTAAAGGTAAAAAAAGAGTTACAAAAAAGAGGTTAAAAAGGTTAAAAAAGAGGTAAAAAAGGTTAAAATGAGGTAAAGAGGTAAAGAGGCAAAGACAGAGGCAAAAGGAGGTAAAAAATAAAGATAAAAAGGTAAAAAAGAAAAATATTTTAAAATATTTTAAAATATTTAATAAGATAATATTTTTAAAATATTTAAGGTACAAAAATAAAAAAGATAAAGGGTGGGGTAGAAAGGTGAAAAACGTAAAAAAAGGAAAAAGGTGGAAAAACTGAAAGAGTGGGAAAAAAGCTAGAAAAGGTGGGTAAAAGGTGAAAAAAGGAAGAGGAAAGATGACAAATAGTTGGGAAAAAAGGGAAAAGAAAGGTGAACAATGGTGAAAAATGTAAATGTGAAAGGTGGAAAAAGTGAAAGAGTGAAAGAAAAGGGTGAAAAAAGGTGAAGAAAAAGATAGGAAAGGGTAAAAAAAGGGAGTGTAAAAAAGCACTTTTAGTTACATTTCACCCGTTGTCCACAAGAGGCTGTTGCTGGCACCTGCACACCTGGTGGGTTTATAAGCATCCCCACCACAGCTGGGTTGATACCATATTCAGCTGTGACCGCCTCTCCTCACCATCACATCCTGCCATTCACAAGCAACATCTGGGAAAAACCCCAAACCCAGCAACTTCCCCATGGCTCCAGGTTCCACCTGAGAGTCCCACTGTGGTATCCACTCCTCCAAAGCCTCCAGTTGAAAATGTCAGCATTTTAAAAATTTGACATTTTCTTTGGTTTGGAGGGGGTTTTTAGGTTTTTCTTTGTTTACAACTGAAGCTGTTCAACTGTAGAAGCAGAAGAGAACTCTACAAGTTAATATGCTTTGAAAAGTGTAAACTTTGTGTATTTTTGAGTTATAAATATCCAAGTTTTCCAAGAATAAAGTGGAGAAAAAAATGATTATTCCATTAACAGAAGTGACACTGAAGAAGCAGGCACGGTGCTGTTGGGCTGACAGTTGGACTTGATCTTAAAAGAGTTCTTTTCCAGCCTCAATGATTGTATTTTTTTAATGCCATGTAACCAGGCTAGATTCCACCCCACCACACATCCACCATAAAAAAGCAGCTCCCACAATAAAAGCCAAGGAAGAAAGCAGCACCACAGCAATTAATTTTAAATACAGTGACACTACAGGATGGTCCAGCTTTGGAGAGAAGATTTCTTTCACGTGACAGGGTAGCACAACACAGCTGTAAAAAACCTGGAATTCTTAAGCATTAAGAGGTTTGCTGTGTACTGATGTTTTCCATATATCCAGTCTACACCTCCCCTGGTGCAACTTGCATTTCCTCTCATCCTGTCACATGTTACTGGGGAGAAGAGATCAGCACACACCTCACTACAGCCTCCTTCCAGGTAGTTAGAAAATTATAATCCATAGCTGATAGTTTATAACTTCAAGAACAGATTTCAATTACAGATTAAAAGTCACAGAGATAAATAAACAAAGCAAGAGGAACCCAAGGCTATACTTAGAAATCCAAAAGGTTTCCACATTCCTTGCTTAATTTGTCCCAACATCAACTTTCCTAAATATTTCATCTGAAATTAAGGAGTGAAGTAAATCTCTTACTTCTCCTGCACAGAAGGATTACTGCCTTTGTGCTGCACCATACACACATCTTCAAGTGCATCACCAATCCCTGGCTTCCAGGGGTTTTTGCCTGTGCAGAACAAGCAAAGACTCACTTTTCCTTTCTCCTGCTAATGAGGTGTAGAGGAAGAGGCTACTTTTGAATACTGCAGTCAATGTCATCTTCTGAAATGCAATGAGTTACTATGAGACATGGTACATGGAAAAAAGAACAAGAGCTGTGGGAGGACTCGAGCATCAGCGAGTTGCTTTGCACGTGGGCAAATGCTTGTGAAAGTCACCCTTGTCCCAGGAGTTATAGGACACTTGATACAGCCAGAATCTTGATTCAGAACCAGGGGCACAAAGAGATCTCTAGAGACCCAAGTGCAAATATTCCATCTGATTAGTAGTGACTACCAGAATAGTATGCAGCAAAAAAAAAACCCTGAGGCAGTTTAAGTGCAATAAAACATTAAGTCAAACAAAAATATTTAATTTTCATAAGTTTAATCTCAAAATCTTTACAGTTGCACAAAGCCCAGAAGTAAAATAGATAAAGTGGACCCAAAAAAAAGCTGACCCTGCAGTTTCAATAAGCAAGTGTCTGCTGTGCTCTATAAACAAAAAATGGCATTTCTTAACAACATCAGCACTGGATTAGTCAGAAGTGACAAGCAGGTACCAACTACATTTTAGAGAAATACTGAAAATCTGTTAATAATATGATTTTTGTCATATCTCAGAATGGGACTTTTCCATTACGATGTGAAAAATCTCAACAGGGTTCAAATCCTGACAACGTAGCTACAGACAAAACAGCTCTAATTCAATTTGCTTCAAAGCAATATTCACAGATATTACATATTTTAAGTGTAAGTAAAGAACTGTGCACTTTTAAGTGTTCCTGGTCTTAGAGAGAATTACCTGTATGCAGTCCATGAGAAGATTCAGCCTTTAGTGACACTGAAACCAAGTTTATGAAGAACAATTTTCAGTCTAACTACTGAGTGGAAATTAAGTTGAAGGACAACTAATCAAGAGAAGATATTGTTTTTTAAGTAAAACTAATGGTACCAAAATTGTAGTAAGGTTTACAATTACAATAATTTCACATGTAAGTCTGCAGAATACAATCACAAGGCAATGGCCACACCATAAAGTTATGTGACTTCAACAGCAGCACACAGTGATATAAAGCAAAATCAGAACAGAAATGTTACCATGCAGCTTTGAAATCCTTCAAGTTACAGATTTATTTCACAGTAACAATCCAAGCAAACAGACAAATACAGGTACTTCAACAGCAGAATTTCTAGAAGGTGATTCTCATTTTTAAGCTGATGAAGAAACTTGCTCTTCCACAAAAGGAATGGCAACAACCTGGTGTACACACAAATGAGATGGCACGTCTCAGACTTAGTGCTCCAACAGTTTCTTCATTTCAGTGAATCCATCTGGGTTCCCATACTTGTTCAAAAGGAAGAGTAGGATCTGTTCATGCTTTTTAAGCTGTGGAAGAAGCAAAAAGAATCAAAAATATCCAATTCTGGTTTGGTTTTTTTTTTAATTGCCGATTTCAGATTAGGGTAGATCCTAAAACTACAAACTCAGCTAAGTCCCATATTAATTCCATGAACATATTCCTTTCTGCTTAAACTCCTCTGGAGTGGGAAAAAGCCAGCAGAATTGTAGCTGACTGCCCCCTGCTGCTTCCCCCTCCCCTTTTTTTTTCCTGAAGCAGCATTATCCTTGAACCAAACTGATGAAATAAATTAGAACTGAGATCAGAATCTTAAATGTTATTATTCACACGTCTCTCTCCTGATGTTTTGAGTTATATTGCAACCCTCTGTCTTCTCTTTACCTGTCACGAGACTTTGAGCCAAAGGTATCCAAGTAAAGAAGAATGACAGAAAACAAAGCAACCCAACTGAAGTCAGAAAAGGTATCAGCTAGACCAAACTGGAAGATGGAAGAGATACAGAGCAGGAAGGGACAAGGAGGTTCAACAGCTGACAGAGCAATTGGCTACATTCAGAAACAGCACGGTTTTACCACCTTTATGCCACTGAACTGCTTGCTTTGATGCAGTAAAGGCTGAAATGACTTTGAATAGAGATTCTCTTTTCCTACCTCCAAAATACCACAGCACATATTTTTGCCTTTGACCTCGCTGCCTCTAGCTGGAGGGAGAAGGGGAAAGTTTAAACCACCCTTGAAAGCACTTCCTGTCTTTAAAACTCAAAATTTTGCTTATTCCTCTAACAAGGATCCTCATTTTGAGAAAGGCTGATGCATCTTTTCTGGTATACTTTTAACAATCTAAAGTTCTCATTTTTTCAAAAATAGCCCAAGTTAAAAAAAAAAATGAGAAAGCTTAAAAGCTTTCAAAAATTTTAAGAACATGCCATATCTGCAAGAGACACTTCATTGTTTTTTAAAAGGCAAAAATAAATCTTGCAAACACTCTTATAAATTCCAGTATTCTGCTGAACTTGGTTTCTCAGCCTTAGCTCCATGACTGAAACTGCAGCACATACTGAATATTAATCTCTGCTACCTGAGATACACATTGTAAGAATTTTCCTACACATGTGGCTGCCTGCAAAGTTGTACCCACAGCCAAACAGAGCCATGCTAGTGGAAAAAAAAACAGCTGCCCTTTGTTCAAGTGACACTGTTTATGCAAAACACTGCAACCCCCTCTACACAACAGGCAAAAAGTAACTCTCCTGAGCCTTCATACTCTAGAAAACAAAATAGAGCTGTATGTGTGGCAAAACTAATGAAGTCTGTGTGACCTATACCCTACCTCCCCTTCCTCAGTTTCAAGGTTCTCCAATTATTACCACATATTAAACAAGCTGAGAAGTCGTGTTGGGGTATTCACTTTGCCTGTCTTCAGTATTTCAATTAGTCATTATTTCTGTGCTCCCATTTCCTTTCCACATAGGGTGTCTTTTAAAACTCTAGAAGTGTAAAAGAGCGAGTGTTGCTTGGACTGAACCTTACTTGCATTTTCAATTCTGCACAGCAGCACTTGGTCTCATCTCCACTGCCTACAAAAAACAAAGCAAGTGAATGAGCAAAATACTCATGGACACTGTTTCCCTAATTTAATCCTCCCACATACCCACAGTACTTCAAATTAAGTTTAAATTAAGCAGTGCAAGTATGTACCTTGATGTTCAGTATGCAAATTTTCAGCCCTGTGGGATTTGACCAAACCTTCTGTTATCAGTTTGTCAACTACATTTACAGTGCCATTTTTAGAAGGCTTCTCCACTGTTACAAAATTAACATTTCCATTAATTTCTTTCACTGTAATTGTGACATATTTATTCAATAACATTTCTTTCAACCTATCAAGTAATAATGAGGACCAGTCAGCTTTCTCTATTCCTGAAAAGAAGGAAAAAAAGTACAATCAAGTTTGTTATATAAAGAAGTCCATTATCTGACTTGAGTCTTTCACATAACGCTATCGATGTTTTAGGAAAATTTAGCATCATTTTTTGAAGCATAAATAGCTTAGATTCTACAGATAATTAACTAAAAACATACTTTCTAAAACAGCTTTTGCAGTGCTAACCAGTATATTAATTCAGCCTCCTCCCTAGAAGTGTTTAAGGCCAGGCTGGATGGGCCCTTGTAGTGGGAGGTGTCCCTGCCCATGGCAGGGGTTGGAACTGGATGATGTTTAAGGTCCCTTCCAACCCAAACCACTCTATGATTCTATGCTGTTTATCAGTATTAAAGAATGACAACTATAATCAGAATAGCAACAGATTTATAATGTTCAAGAAAACAACCAGTCTGGGGGGGTGGTTGGGGGGTGAGGGGTGGGTCTTTCTCTTTTTTACCTGCAAGTGAACACATAATTGTCTGAAAAGGCAGCTTTAAGTAGGAATCAGTGATCGGCAGCACCTTTGAAAGTGGTACAGTTTCTGTGCTCCCATAGTCTGCATACAGAACTTGTACTACAGACCGAGAAACCTTCAGAACAAGAGCTCTGTACCAACGGCCATCACCTGAAAAGACCAGGACAAGAAGGATCATATGTGAAGGACAATCACATACACAAGAATCTGTATAGTTTTCCAGAAATTTTTAAATACTCTGACATATACAAAAGGCCATTCGACAGGAAGCAAGCCCACAGAAAAAGGAAATAGTTTCCAATTACTGTATTCATAAAGATAGAAGCGTTGCTTTCAGAAGTTTACTCAAATTATACAGGTAAGATTTTTACTGCAGGACTGTTTTAAGGATGTCTGCACACTATTTCTAGCTCCTCACCTCTGTCTTCCAACATAGATTTCCTCTCAAAACATAACCAAAATTAAAAAGGAAAAACCCATCCTTTTTCCTCAATTATCCCGAAGAGCCATAAACAACAAAGTTCTAGAAGTTGTAGTAGCAGTAATAATAATAAATAATAATAACAATAGTAGAAATTAAAATCAACTGTCAAACACTTCAGGATACTCTTGTGCCCTGCCTAATTTATCTATCCTGTTTTCCATGAGCTGTTACCTCTTCTAGCACCCAAGTTCACTTTTAGCACTTGCCAGATCTCCTGTAACAATTCACATGCAGTCAACATTTAATATTTTGAAGTCAGCACTACTTCTTTTTTCCAAATATTGAGCTAATAAATCGGCAGAGTATCCCCTCTTCTGAAAAAATAAAACAATAAATTAAGTTCTCTCACTGTCAAGAACACTTCTGACTTGAAGTAACAGTTCACTGAGTTTCAGCAGCTTGTTAGGCTAACAAGGTTGAAAGATCAGTTGCCAGCAAGCAACAACATAAAACTACCTAGGCACAAACCAGAAGTGGGTCTGTATAGATGCAAGTGCACTATTGCTTTGCCATTAATTTCATGCCCCTGTGACTCAGGGCAGCAGAAATAAGTCTCAGTTTAAACAGTAAAGAGCTGTTCTTTCCTCTCAAAGCTCCATCCATTTTGCAGGGTATAACCTATTCCTCATTTTCTCTCCCAGACTGTCACATGGTTTCTTTGCCCTGAAGATGCAACCAGGCCATCCTTCAGAACAGAATTAGGAGATCTGTAAACACTTTAAAAGTTGGCATTTTTATTTTTCCAAAGTAAAGTGAAAGTTGAGGTTTACACTGGTTAAGGAAATATAGGAACAAGCAACCGCCTCACCTGAAAACCTCGCACAACAGGCTTCACCCACTTTTGGTTTGAAGGGCTGGTTCTCACAAGATTTACAATAGCCTTCTAGTCCAATCAACTGCCTATCCAGCTTCTCTTGGACTACAGGAAAAAAAACAAACCACACTTATCACTAACCATAGTTGGGTACAGCCAGGAACAGGCTGCCCAGGGAAGTGGGAGTCACCACCCCTGGAGGGGTTTAAAAGACAGGTAGATGAGGTGCTCAGGGATTTGATTTAGTAGTGAACAGACACAGTTGAAGTCTATGATCTCAAAGGTCTTTTCCAACCAAAAAGTTCTACTCTTCTATGAAGAGCACACTTATTTCTATGCTCCCTTGCTCCCGCTTTGGGCATGTCTTACATTTTTCTACTGCCCAAGCTACATTTCCATGTGGTTCAGTTCACTATAGGCATTGATTCTATTAACTAGCTTGCAAAGTGACTTCCCACTGGTATTAATAACAGCAAACACTTTTTCTTACCTTTACTTTCAGCTGGTACCACGTAGAACAAGTCTGGGCTTATAATTTCTGTTACGCAGACACATACGGTTTGACCCAGAGCAAATTCAATCCACTTCCAGTGCCCAAGCGAGGTTTCTAACAGAAACAGTAAGAAAATGCAGTGCACCACTTCCCTCCAAGCACAGACAGTAACTATTATGGAATACCTTCTTTAATTTTAGAGACAACTGTGTGTCTTCACTTTGAGAAATCTAAACCAAGGTAATTACTGCTTAATTTGCTGTTCATGAACTATCAGCATATAAAAGCAGCAAAAGTAAAAACACCTAAAAGTAAGATATTGGAAAGTGAACACATGAAAAGTTTCAGGTGTAGTAAGGTTGCAACCCTCTACTATCAAATATTCAAAGAACATTCATTTAATACAAACCCAGTGAGCTTTATCTTTCTGTTTTTCTGCAATGCCACCTGCAGGGCAGCTTGTGTTTAACTGTACAAACTGACAATGTAATTAAAATTATGCACATATTCTTTGCTATAGTTAAACAGCAAGATCCTGGACAAAGGCTGGAATACTGAACATTCTTTTTCAATCTAAAAGGTAATATTTGTTTAATTACCTTTTTTATTAACAGACTCATTTGGAAAGTTGTTTTTGTCTTGGAGAACTTCCTTTACAGCCAATTTTTCATAAGCTAATATCTCATTGATCACTTTGGGATGTCCTGTGGAGTTGTCAATAAGCTCTACACCTGCCCCATCTTTGGAAAGGGAAGTTACTCTGGCTTGAAGGGTTATCCCTGCAATGTGTGTACGAAATCTTGCTGTAGCTTCTGGAAGCCATTTGCTGTTGCCTGGCTTTATACCTAGGAAGTAAAAGAGCTGTCAAAAATACCTCAAATAGCCACTTCCTTCAACATTATATTTTCCTTAAAACTTGATATTGTTTTTTTAAAGCACAACTCGAAATACCAAGGCTACTTCTCTTACCTTAAGGGTACGCATTGTACTTCATACTGTTAATTGGTCTCCCTCCTCCTCTTTTACTCTAAAAAGACACATTTTCTCAAGACTCCCAAGCTTGGTTCTCTATGCTTTATGATATTCTACCAAGTAAATCCTTGTGCCTTAACACAAACAGCGTTAAGATTATTTATGAATCAATTTAATAATGCCTTTTTATCAATTGAGCAGAATACCAGAGAATTTTAAGAGACAAAAAAAAAGAAGAACATGCCTTGAAAAAACTGTGTGTTTGAGCTTTTTCCAGTTTCCATATTTTTCATTTTTAAACCAAGTAGACTACATTAGAAAGGAAGAATAATTCTATAAAATTTAGAGTTATTTGGTGTGGAAAGGGAAGATGCAGAGAATTGGTAGAAGATCAAGAAACTGAAGTACAGTCCAAAACTCTGCAGGACTCAAATGAAACATCCCCTCAGAGATCTGAAGGGCCAACTTGCTTCTTAAAATCTCAGAGCTCCTTTGCCTGCAAGTAGTCTGATAAATAACTAAGTTGCACAAAAGCACATTTACCCCTAAGCAAGGCAAAAACCAAAAGCACAAAAGCACTACAGATGAAGCAGAAGTGAACAACAAGTTCCTTCTGCCTGGTAAATCAGTGAGCCACCTCCACACAGATCACTCCACAGCACTGTCAGAAGCTGAAGGAAGAGTCACCATCTTTCAGTTCAGTGCCACTCTGCTGCAGAGTAAGGTCAAAACAATTACTCAAAGAATTACCAGACATTTATCAGAAAAAACAAACCAAAACACACAGCCCTGCTGAGTACACCCTGTCACCACATCCTTTCCCCAAAGCAGCAAGTCTCTAAAGGCAATAGCTCTTATAAGATAAAGAATCCACAAGAAGGTTCACCTGAGAGCCAGCATTTAATTCCTTGAAATGGGAGTTTTAGGAATGAGGATGAGAGCTGCCGTATTTTATCCAGTGGTACTTCCTCAACATTTCCATAGTCCACAAAGAATACTTTAACAGTTCCAGCTGAAGTCACGTTTTGCACCAACGCACGGTACCAGTTACCATCGTCTGATTTTAAAAAAACATTAAAATAAACTTAGTAAATATATGAAGTAATTTATCAGTATCCAATTTTTAGTCAATAAATCCAGTTCTTTGCTGTCCTCTGCCAAAACAAACTATCAGTTATCTAATTTACTACCTTACTACCACGTACCAGTACATAAAAAGGGTGTCCATCAAGAGGATGGAGGTTCCCTTTTTTACAAGGAGTCACATGGAAAAGACAAGGGGCAATGGGTATAAGTTGCTCCTGAGGAGATTCCAATTGGATCCCAGAAGAAAATTTTTCACCATGAGAACAGTTAAAACATAGGAATAACGCCCCCAGGGAAGTGGTGTTTTCCTCTGCACTGGACACTTCTAAAGCTCAGCTTGACAGGATGCTGCCCCATCTTATTTAAACCATAGATTACCTAAAAGACTGGACTAGATGATCCCTGAGGTTCCTTCCAACCTGGCATTCTCTGATTCTCTGATTTTTTTCTCATGTTCACTCTGTAAAAACAAATATAATTTAGCATGGTACTTACCAGAGAAAAAAGCACAGCAAGGCTCTCCACTCATTGGCTTTAAAACATTTGGTGGAGTCCTCTGACAGTATTCAGACAATGATTTGTTAAGTAAGTTTAGAGCAAGTAACTCTGAAAATCAGAAAGAAAAAGACAAAGATGAGATCAATGAAATAACTCACCTGAACTTTATCAATACTGGTTACTGCAGAGCTTACTTATAAAAGATTTGAAGGGAGATTTCCATGAATTTTAGCATTTCACAGAAGAAGAAATGTTGACACCGAGTTAACTATTTAACTTTGACTTATTCGCAGGAAGAGGCGAGATAACTGAGATTTACTGACAAATTCATTCCATATGACAGCAAAATGATTACTAATTCTTCCTACTAATCCAAGAAACACCCTTCACTCCAAAATCTAATAAGTGTATTTTACAGTTGGGTAACACCCTAGGAATTACCTAGTCAGCCAGTGCATATGACAGATTATGGGATCTCACCCTGCTTGCTAATTTATTTTTTATATCTAGTCCTTTAACCTGCTCTATAACAACACTTCAAAGGTGATAATCCACAAAGAAGCTTTACTATCCCTAGGCAAATCAAATAAATTTCCCTTACTTTAAGATCTGCCTTGTATTTTTGGTTTGAACACGTTTAACTCCCACTTCCAATCACTGAATTTCACTGAAAATGCTCTTTTCCTAGTAGGTTAAAAAGCCAGTAGCCACCAGAAGTCTTTATAAATGCAAATAGAAAAGAAGATTTTTTTTGAGCTTAACTAAGAGGAAGTTGTCTCAAAAGCTGCATTTTCTCATTTTCATGTTATTTTATCTCTTAAATCTTCTGAAGTTTTTATATACCAGAATAGGGCAGAGTACTAGAGGAAAGCTCCAATAAACATCGTATGGGCACAGGGAACATCTCTTATTTGCCATCTTCTGTTTAAATACCCTTTGCCTGGGTTATGGTAACTCTTTTCACTTCTCTCTACATTCTTACATTACATTTTACCCAACTGCTTACCTCCAGCATTTTCAGATTTCAAATCTCAAAGTCACCACATACCATGGTCCAATTTCTTCAGCATTCCTGTGTATTCTTACATACACAAAACTCAGAGGTAAGCTTTGGTGCTACAACTGACTTGAAATAGTAATGCATTAGAACTGTGACAAATCAGGATACAAGGAAAAAAGTTGAATAAACTTACCACTGTCATTTGAAATCTGACAGTAGAATTCTCCAGGACTGTACAGCGAACACACTATGACATCTACTGTTTGTTTAAGAGTCAATTTACTCCACTTGTAAATTCTTTTGTTCGCTGTGTCCTCTAGAGAGGAAAGAATTAGAGGATGAAAGAGAAATTAAAGTACAGGGAAAAAAATTACACATCCTGAATGGCCATTTCTTGTTATAAATAATCCAACAGACTAATCACCAGTGAGAGCCTCTTGGTAGAACAAAATCAAGTAAGAGAAAAGTGCCAGTTGTTTCATGTATTTATCACTACTAAGAAGGGGAAGCCATAGATGAGCAGGGAAGAGTATAAACAAGGTGGCAATAACCTGAGCAACAGGGACTCTGGGGAATCTTTGTTCCTGGGAAACAGGGGAGGGGGCACAGAAAAGGAAAACAGGTACTGGAAAAGGTCTGAGGAGGAAAAAGAACAAAAGGTTTAATAGAAAGACTGCCTGCAGAAATTTGCACTGTGTATTATACTCAAGCACCTGGAACAAGGTTATTATGTAAACACAAGTTGTGGAACAGATCATGTGAAGACGAAATTATGGCACATTGGAGAAGCCAACGTTTCCTCCATTAGCATTTTTTTAATTCTTCCTGTATTTTTCATAGCTGTTAAATTTGTTACAGCTTGTGGCAGGCAGCAGCATGCAGAAATACTGTCAGCCTTTCTAAAGGCCACGTCAAAGCGGGCCAAGTGTTTGCACTTTTCTCTGAAAATGAAGCTCAGGACTTCCTCCAGTCTTCAGTACAAATGGATTAGGAGAGAATAAACAGTTTTACCAGACATGAGATGGAAAAGAGGGGCTTAACATGCTTCATATGAGAGAAACTAACCATCTTCTTTGTACCCACTCTAGTAGGAGGTTAAACAATGCCAGTTCAGCAGGATGTGCTCCTCCTCACCTTCTGCTTGTTTAAGGTCACCCATTCTGATTGCAGGTAAGGTCATCCCTGACTCCTCAGCTGCGCAGCCTTTCTCCACGAGGCGGTTTGATACATTCATTACTGGAGTAACTGATGCATCTATAAGCTCCACCACAGACATGCAACTTTTTTTATCCACTACTTTCACTGTGAACACTTTGTCTTTCACCAGTTGTTTCATTAAAGAAACAGCTTCCGGGGTCCAGGCTTCTGATGGTGGCTTTACACCTAAAAAGTCACACAGTATGGAAAGATTTTGAGGACAGTCCAAGTCTCAACAACACTAGGAGAGGTACAACACCAGTGTTTAAAACAATAGGTTAAGCAGCAGATATACCAAATGACCAGCCCCACTCCTCATGCTTGTAACAAGATTCCAAACCCAATTATCTGGATTCTAAAATTTTGTAGGACCTGGATTTAATAAAAATCTGACAAAATCACATACAACCAGTCTAACACACAAAGAGAAGCATCAACTCAGCTTTATTACTTCCTTAAAATGAATGTGTACAAGAGGATCAGCCTTCGGGTCTCATGAATACATTCAATAGTTTTGAAGAACATGAGCCAACTCTCAGTCAATGTATCCTTCACTACAAGCTTCTTCCTCCTGAAGAGTTTACTCTTTATGCTACTAAATTTATTTCTAAAATGCAAGTTACAACCAGTATTTTATAGCAACACATTGGCAGAAGTTGCCTTCTATAAAGATATATTTTATGCATCAATAATCCTTGACTCTAATCAGGAAATATCTTATTTGATCTTTTTTTTATGTCCACGTTCTGTTTAGGACCTTTCTTGGTCTTAGAACACTCATTATCAGCTATAGGCATCACAACTTGCCCCAGAAAAGACATTTCTTTAGGTCACATTCCATATGCATCGGTTCTTTCTCTGCAAGGGAAACACTGATTCATGTTTGCCTTTAAAGGAGGAAGCTAGAATGCTGCTCTGAACTTGACCAGAAAATTGAAAAGCAGGTTAAGTATCAAGCATTGTGAAGAAAGGACAGACATTAAGTACCCTGAAGGAAGGCTACTGGAAAGGGGTGGGCTGTCTTGCCCAGTGATGGGAGCAAACACAGAAAATAAACCATTTCTAACAGTAGGTTAAACAAGTGTGTCAAAAAAACAGATTACAATCCTGGCTTAAGACAGAAGGATGAACTAGGAAGTATCAACGTCCCTTCCAACCTGACAGATTTCATGAGCCTATAGAATCACAGAATGGTTTGGGTTGGAAGGGACCTTAAAGATCATTTAGTTCCAGCCCCCCTGCCATGGGTAGGGACACCTCCCAGGGGAAGGGGGCAGATAAAGTTCTGAATTTCAAGATAGAAAATGAAACTCTGCTTTCCCCTGCAGTGTCAGAACCACAACAAATTTAAAAATTCCATAAACCAGTAGGTGACAATTTTGCTTAGAACAAAAACACATGCAAAAACTAACAGGTATGTTAATATAACACAGTTTTCCAAACACAACCACAGGTCACCAGGGGTATCAGGAGAGTTGTCATGCTTTGTAGATACGCCACAACAATTAAGAGTTTTGGAAATAACACCTACCATATTACATATTACAAAATATTACACATTTTGGAAATAGCACCCTTCACCATATTTGAATTTAAGATACTGCAGATGTGACTGTTACCGAATCCCACTTATTTGTGTCTATCCAGTTTGAAACAGCTTACTATTTATCTCATACCTGCCAAGGTACATCTTATGGCTTGAGTTGGCAAGTCCATTAACCTTGGAATCATAGGGCGCAGTCTAGTCAGTGGAAGAACTTCAAAATTACCATAATCTATATAGCCTGCCAAAACAGCATCTTCAGAAACATATGCTATAACAGCAGCACGATACCAGAGATTGTCTTCTAGAAAGGAAGATACAGAGGTTCATTGTACTCACTTTTAGCTTCTGAGAACAGAATGATTTTGGGGTCGTTGTATACAAATATAACATCAATCTCAACATAAACCAGCAGCATTCACACAGCCCCAGTCACAAAATATCTACCTTCATCACTCCTCATAAGTGTTGTGTTGCAAACCCATTCTTTCCATAAAGAATGCCCCCCTCCTCACGAACACATATCGCAATGAAGAATTGACTACATTATGTAGAGGTAGTGCTTAAGTTCAATACATTTAAACAAACAGCAAACACTATCTCAAGTGACCACAATGACAAGGAATTCAAAGGCCACATAACAGATCTAATAATATAAGTATTTTAATTCAATTAAGGTATTTCAGAAATAGAAATACAAGCCTATGCAAGTTTATCAAGTCATCTGAGGCACTGAACTTATGTTCTGTCCTACACCTCATTTATCCAAAGCAGCAAAGCCACAGAAAACAGAAAGAAAAAAATTACCAAGAATGTTTAGCAATCACAAATAACTTACAGCAGCAACTTCTGACCAGAAAAAAGGCACAAGAACAGCAATGTGTCGGGGTTTTTTCTCAGTAAAAGCTGGATGAAAAGGAGAATGATCAGTGAGGAAGAGAGAATCATCTTCACTCTACTGCACTCAAGTAATCAGAACTTCAGATTATAATTAATAAAAGCTATTTCTTTTATACAGACTTAGCCAAAACACTGCTTTATGCAGACTACTAACCTGTGTTTAGGCAAGATTCAGTTTTGTCATGAGACTTGCAGAAACTTGACATCAATGGTAACTGTCAGGTGGAACCTAAGTTCCAAACACACAGCTCAGGACTAGCAGGTCTTGGCTTAAGCACCATTTTGAGAAGTCAGAGCAGCATCATTGCCTATAATCCTATTTCTCTGTCCCTTTTTTGAGGTCTACAATTTTCCAAGTCTATATTTGTTTTCAGCCAGTGCTCACTAACATCTAAATAACCAAATTTCTTCACGGTCTCTTAAACAGCTCCTTTATACAAAAAATGAACCCAGCCTTAAGAGTTCACTCAATAAAGGGATCATTTTATGGTCTTTTGTTAAACTAGGTTTTTTATAGATTGCTGCTGTAAGTATTTAAAATCACTACCAAGTGTTATCCACAGCTGAAACCAGACACAAATAAAACATTCTATATGAAACCTTTCTAAACATAATTATAACATGTATTTATATTTTGTTATAAAGTGACATAAATTAAGAGCCATACTTGCACTCCTTTTTTACCTGTGAACTGGGCACAGCACATGTTTCCAGCAGCAGGATGGAAAGCAGGACTACTGGGAAATTTGTCACAGTGTTCATTAAGAGACACCTGAAGCTCAGCAAGTTGACCTGAGTTAAAACATACAGGGTTGGAAAATACACAAAGTTTTATAATTATTAAAGTACACAAACCTTAAGTTCAAAGCCTGGAAGAAAATCTTGTAGTATAATGGAGATTATTTCACATAATAATAATATTCTCATTATTTCACTGGGACTTCTCAATCAAGAGAGTCCTCACGGGAGTCTGGGGAATCACAGTAGTAAATCAGACAGACAGGGAAAACCAGTCACAGAGTTCAACACGGGAACAAAACTGAAGCCAGGAGGAACTGAAACCAAGCTAGTGGAGGCATACTAGAAAGAAACCAAGGAAGACAGCTTTTCAAACAGCAGGCAGGTGACAAGCCTCATATCTTGCCAAAGGACACGCCATGTTATAAGTGTGCCCAGAATTCTCAGGCTGCACAAGTAAACAGAAGAGAAATCCACTGCAGGAGATAAACCAGATCACATCCAGCTGCAAAAGACCTTTTAACTGAAAAAAACCCCAAACAAACAAACAACAAACCCAGGTTGGCTCAGACAACGCCAGCAGGACACACCCCACAAACTTACTCAGCTGCTCTTCTCCTCAGACTTCTGTTTATGGCATTGTGGGAGATCACTGAAAGTGTTACTACGGTCTTACTGTATCAGAAGACATCACTGCAGGGTCTGGGCACTGTTATCTGGCCTGCTCTTACTTGGATAAGACATTCTGCCCATACTACATACCAAAGTTCAGTGCACTCACCTAGTTTATAAGGAAACACCTCCTTCCAGTAGTAAAGAAACAAGGCATCATAGGAACAAATAAAGTAAAATCAAACGCATTTCAGGAACGCACGAGAGAACATATTCAACATTAAATCCTTGTGATGCAAACTGACTTCAGATTGCTAAAATCCATGCCATGCTGTCTTCCTACTTTGCACTACTCAGACTGCCCACAAATTATCACCTTATATGTCAGTAAGCGATATGAATGGCTAATGCTGCCAAAAACATCCCCTGCAACACCACAGCTCTTAACTGACTGAGGCATGGCCCAATGGCACAGGGAAACACCATTTCAGGTCAAAGCTACAAGACCAGCAACCCCTCCCTCCAACCCACTCTCTGTTGAAGAGAAAAATGCCACACTACGTATCTTGAATCCCATTTTCAACACATCACTTACGGGCACTCTCCGTCTGCTGGCAGAAGAAGTTTTCTGGATTTTGAACGCAGGAAACCACACCAGAAAATGCATCTCCAACATGTACAGAGACACACTCTGCAAGTGAATTAGCATAGTGAAGAAATTCTTCAGGGATTTTTTCTTTACCTCCCTTAGAATGGTGTTCTGACACTGTACCTAAGAAAAGAAGAGGAAAGAAGTTAGTGATCTAAACCGATTTTGAAACACGTAACCTCAACCAGTCAAGATTCAGAAACTTCCAAAACTCTGCTAAATGAAACTGAAAAATTTAAACACGCTCAAGCAGTTTATCCTTTTTGCTGATTCTTTGGACTTTAAAGGTTCCTGTCGAATTGTCCATGAAATTAATGCTCACATAATAATCACTAAACAAGTACTTTATGCTACTAAAATGTACAGCTGTCCCCAGTGAACTGAAGGAAGCCCCACTAGCCAACGTCTGTAAGCAGACGGTGCCGCTACTGAACAGCTCGAATATTTACTGCATTTGGAACATCATGCCATACAGGAAGACTTAGAATTCCTCAAGCTTTTTTTCTCTTACTAAGAAGCTTGATTTGCTTGCTTACCTATTGCAGAGTCTGCTCCTTTGGCATTACTTCCTGGAGCTAAATCACAGCTCTTTTCTAGAGGTACTTTATCCAGACAGTCACCTAAAATACAGGTATAAGAAACAAAGTAAATCACCATACAAGATAGACACCATTTAGGGTTTTTTCAGAACCATCTTCTGAGCCTGACCTATATCCCTATCACAAGGTGAGCATGTTCTACTTACTTGATGTTCTGCTTACTTGTTGAGCACTTAACATGCCTAGAATGTGAAATAAAAGTAGTTTCATAGTAACTCAACTACATGAATTTTCTGAAGACATTTGCAGTTCCAAGAGCATCTGACTAAATAAAATGAGCAAAGCAGCAACAACCAACACGCAATCACTAAAGACTGTTTCCTGAAAAACTGATTGCAGCTTTTTGCACAAGGATTTGCAACTTACAAAGAAATCCTGAGTTTCTTAGATATTACCTATTCCATTTCTGATGCAAGAAGCAGTAATTCCAAGCTTTCAATACAATTATTCTCAACTGACAACCTGAATACAGATGTTTAAGTTGCTTGTAAGGCCATGGACTAGATGCATCCAACATTTTGTGAACGCAGGGAGATTTCTGTACTCCTCTCTCTCTCTCCAAGAGGCTGGTGAGCTCTGCTGCTTTGCCATTAGAGTGCTGTAAAGCAACCAAATGTGAAATATGCCCAGCACAACTCTGAATCAGTTGAATTTACACAGGACTAAGGTTAACCATCACTTTACAGATTGCAGGGACTATGACACGGAGATAAGCTTCCTGCACATGAGGAATTTTAGCAGGCTAAGAGCATCAGCTACCACTTCCTTCAAAGTTTCTGTGTGCTGCACGGCGATGGTAAGAACATGCTCTTAGTGCTGGATTGCTCCTACTGTTTAGACAGAAGGAAACCAAACAGGAGAGTCCTCCAAATAATGACAACAGGCACACCTTCTCTGTACTGATCCGGCTGCACAATCAAAGCCACCACCTCAGCTCAACTGAAAAATCTGAATTCAGGCTTCTCAGAGGTCAGGTGCTCTGCTTGTCTATGTCCATCGAGGCTTCCTACATTACAACTATGAACCTGCTTAAGAGTTCTCCAACGAGGTGCAGTATCCAGTGGTTGCACTTTGGGGGGTACTTGTTTAGTGAGCATGGACTAAATATAAGAAAAGCTGGTAAAAATCCTAAGTGGAACTAGAAACTGATATTGTCACTTTAAAGAGCTAAAAATGCATGAGATAAAAGGAACAATGTGGTCTCAAATTTGCATGCCTCTATTCGAATGGAAAAATAAACAAAATAACCCAGAAAATGCTGAATTTATTACAATTCTATTAGAAAAGTAATCTTACTAAAATATAAGATTATTAGGCACAATAAGATATTTCAGGTAGAGATATTTTTAAATGACTTCTATACGGAAAAGTGAAATAAAAGAAAATGAAAAAATCAAGGAGCAGGCTGGGAAACTGACAAGAGGGTGGAGAGCAAAAAGAAAAACTCCTCTTAAAGGTATTGGGCAGTGGTAGGAGGAGGGAAAGTGAACATGAAAGACATCAATCATGTTGGATTTTTTTTTTCCACACACTACCAATTACTTACCAAAATCTGGATGAACAACGTCTACAGCAAAACTCGGCATCATTTCCTCCTGTAATATGTCAACAACAGTTACTGAACAGTGTTTTCCCATGAGCTGGGAAGAAAAGTTGGTGGTGCCTTCATTCCATCCCTTTTTTTTTTGATCATAATTAGCAAAGGAACACTTAATGGCCTGGAAAGAATTACAATTAGAACAAGAGGCAACAGGGGGTTGTTTACCCTGTCGAAAAAGCAACTAAATTATTAAGGCCCTCAGAAATATAATCTTGCATATAAAAGTTAAAGCTGCTGTAGGAATCTGAAGCGGTATCGGTTCAACTAACTTCGTAACAAGACAGTTAAGAATTAGGAAACTTGAGTTCAAACTGTAAATGACATTTCCTTTGATCCTCGTGCTATTGATGCTGCCTGACTCAAAGCGTGGGTGCGTCACACACCACATCTGACCACAGGTGCGTGTCCTAACCTGTCCTCAGGATGCACCAAGGGCTTTAAGCTCAAATAGCTCTCAAAAATCTCCTAAGGACACAGCAGAAAGACAGGAGCAAGCTAAGACTACTCCAATAGCTGCTGGTCAGAGTTGTTCTTTGTGTTCTTCTTTGTGCACAGTTACACATATTTTAACTCACAGATTAAAGCTAGACCATCTCTTTTGTAAAGAAAGACATTCACAAAGTAAAGCAATGAACTCAGACCAACATATATCTTTACTACAAACAAAATTTGCCCAAACTACAAGTGGTTTTTCACTCCTACAAGAAATGGGATTAGAATAGGCTGGCAGAACGTTTTCCCTGCTGTTCCCTAGCATATAAAGGACACGTGGACCTAACTACTCTGCAGGGTTTTTTTAATCAGCTCAAAACTCAACAATTCTGGGACTGGGAAGTAAATACGCCAGGTGGCCTTCCTCACTCCTCTAGAATAGTCAGGAAACATTCCAGAAGGTGAACCTCAGCATAGCATAGGAGGTTTTATACATCACTTTCACTAAACGCAAAATACTGATACTGACAGCTACAGTAAGGCACAAGCTACACTCATTTTAGAGCTATTCATTTAAAATACCTCAGCTACTGTTAGGAAAATATAACTCACACATGGAGGAACCAACAGTTCATTGTCTTTGTGCAGAGCTCTAATGCAGGACAGTGGAATATTTTCTTCATTTCCATGATCTATATAGAATACTCGTGCTTTCTTTTGCAATATATCCACGTCTTTTACCAGTGCTCTGTTCCAGGTCTGTGTAGGAATAAACAATAATCTCAGTAAGATACAACATATTTTGATTTGCTTCATCAGGTTTGTTTATCAAAGGCACTGACTGATTCTGAAGCGACTCATATGAACACAACTCACTGTAGTGCCTGACTGCTGTGAAGATAAAATTCTACTCCTATGGATATTGGCTACCATACAGGAAATAAAGAATCTGCTAACAATGGAGGAGAAAAATTGGAAGAAATACAATAAAGGGGTAGGAAGGGAAACAGGAACTATGTGTCACTGTAGAAATGCAAGCAGAAAAGTCAAGTAAGAAATAAATTACGCAGAGTCATATTCCAAACTGTTCCAACTACAATAGTTAAATTTGCTAAGAACACATACAAGCAACAACAGGACAAACAGCATCTGCTGGGCTCAAGTATATAAACACATAGCAGTAAATCTTTTAGGGAAGGGGACATTAATCAAGATCTTAAATTTGAGTTCCACATTCTTAACACTGGTTACTAATGCAATTCCACCACAACGAAGTGATTACTAATTAGCAGCCTTCACCGGTAGAGACATACAAGCAAAACTCACAAAACATGAGCTCAACACAGTATGGTTATTTTATGGACAATCAGATATTACCTGATCCAAAGAACACCTTGCAACGCAGACTTCCCCTTTGATAGCAATATGTTGCTCTTGAATAAAAGTGTTAGCATAATAGTCTTGCAGTTTCACAGAAAGTTTACTGATGTGGTCTACAACTTCTGGAGAACTCATCTGTATAGAAAATTCACTTGGACTCTTGAACTCAGTTACTGTGCCCTAAACAGAAAAGATATAGTAGATGATAATTATGGAAGAATAACCTATAGGTTATTATTCAGGACTAGTGCTCATTTCAGTAAGTACATTTCACTCTATAACAGATTCTGTTCTTTTGGTTTGAAACTAGTTAGTTAACTACAGGCACCAAAACCAGTGATGTTCACCTTCACAGAAATAATCTGCCTCACTTAATCCTCCCAGCCCCGCTCCCATTTACTCATCTTACAAAAATTAAGGAATTTCACAGGTGAGCAAAATGAGACAAAGAACTGAGGTGAGAAGCAGCTCTATGTGCTTAACAAATCTTCAAATGCAACCTAACAAAGCATATTTATTAACAAAAATAAAAGTACCTGTACTTCCATAGCTTTTTTGATTCCTAGAGCCTGGAGATCTGACAGCATTATTTTCTTGTGCTCTTCTATCTTGAGAGAATCCCCAGAAGCTGAATTACCCTATTTAAAACAGCTACAAGTTACTTTTAAACCAGAGCTTTTCAGCTGCAGCTCTTTGTAGCACCAAATGAACTTTTTTTCATTTCAAGAAACAGTCCTTTTCTTGACTTTTAGTAAGCAGTCTTACAGACTTTGTATTACTCTTGGAAGTAACTTAAACCATTACCACAGAGATTATTAAAAAGAAACAAGAGCTGAAGTCTCACACATTCACCTCTTCCTTTCACATCTGTTTTAAAGGACAACTCAACTGTATTTCCTGCTTAGGATGCTCTCATAAATAAGAATTGAATTCTATCAGCTTTGTTGTAGCCTCAACACCACAGAGCAGATTTTAGCTACTGCTTTAGCTGTTGGCACCCATTTTTTAAAAGAAGTCTAAACATTTAGTGTAACCTAACGCACACCAGCTGTCTGCAACAGCCTAAAAACATGAGAAAAATAACCTCGTACATATCCTTAGGGAAAACTTCTACATTAGGACACAGATCCCACAGACAATGCACAATGACAGAGATTACCGTTGCACCTGCCAAATTAATTGTTTACTTGCAAAGATCCTTCTAGAAGAGATTTTTCCTTAAAAGCATATCTTACAGTACAAAATACATTAAATATTGTTCAATACCCCATACAAGCTCTCTTACTTCTGCAAAACTACTTGATTTTCAGAAGATGAATCGGGGAAAAAATAAGAGCTTCTGTTATTTCAAAACAGAATGGTTACAGATTGTTTATTCATATTGCACATTGTCTTGGTCGAAAGGTCCCTCACCACCAGTTGATCAGTTTTACAGTGACAAGTACACACAGCAGAAGCTTATGAGATGAACTAAGAGAAGTTTCATGAGACAAAATGAAGCCTCCTTTCTAAATTCCTTCCAGTAGTTAAACAGATGAATGAGCTACTTCAAAGAAGTGCATGACAAAGGAGTTTTCTTGCACAGTGAAAACATCAGGCTACTTAGAGGTATGCACATCTACTCGCTTTCATAAATAGCGCCCTAAGGAAATATCAGGACAGAAAAAATATCTCCAGCAGTTCACAGGAAGCGTTTGGCTGCAAGTAAGATCAAGAGAGACTACAAAACACCACAAAAGAGAACTGCTGAATTCCTACTACAGCAAAGAAAGTTTATCTGCATCTGTGACTATACTATATTAAATCTATATCTCAGATAAAGGGTTTCAAGCATCAGCTCATGATCCACGCAGAAAACAAGACAACACCAGATTTTTTTCTGATTTGGATAAGCTACATGTGTTTCCTTCCTAAAACATTTCTCCAGCAGCATCATACATGTCTTAACCTTTTCACAAGTGTTTTTTCAGACAAAAACTAAGCTGTCTGACAGTGCTGTTGATAGCTCTAGAAGTAATTTATCTTTGAATGCTTCTCTCAGTACCTTTTGAGTCGAAGCACTGATCTTTCTAAAAGGAGTGGATTATAATTTTTGGAACTCATTCCTTTCCAGTACTTAAATGAAGCACATTGCAACTAGCTCACAGCAGATCCATTCAAGACATAGTGAAAACTGTATTCTATACCTTAAGAGAAATTCCTGTCTCAGTTTTTGCAGGTAGCTTTCCTCCATTGTTATTACTTTCACTGTAATCAAAGAACAAGACATAAATTTGAAGAACCAAAGACAAATAGCATTCATAACACCTGCTTGAAAATAAATTAAAAAGGGTTGCGTTCATAGTACGTTGGTTTTGTCAACCCCATTTTCTCCTCCAAGAACATGCAGAATGAATGGCAAATCTGTTAGTTCCCTGTCATGCAACAGCTGGTGTGTCTTCCTTGGTGCCATCAACACCAGTTTTGACTAAAATGGAGAAGAAATCTCCACATCCAGATAACACATATGCCAGATTGTCCCCGTGACTCATTCTGTCCCCCCCATTTCAGTCAGTGTAGCAAACTTGGTGGGGTGGGGAAATCTCCTGCAAACTTTGATTCTGAACAGGTGGTTGGAGATTCACTGCACTGCAATCATCACTCCTTACTGTCAGTTTAAACACTCGGATCATTCCCCTAAACTGTTTCAAAGCCATCCAGTCAATTTGTACCATGTCATAACCTAACAGTGCTTACTTTAACTGAAACAGATTAGGGAGTGATCTCTTGAGCATCTGAACTGGCATGTCAAAAAGCAATAACGAGCAGCTAGGGACAACTTGTTCTAACTGCAGCTGTCTAACAAAATATCCAAGAAATTCACTGAGGCTACAGTTAAGATTCAAAAGGGTGCCTCTTCAGAGTCTGTAAATGCAATCCATTAACCACAGCACTGCTGAAAAGCAGAGACTCATTACTCCTCCCTTGCCTGTGTCACCAACTTTGTAATAACGAAGTCATGAGATACTGCTGGTATTCTTACTGCACACTCACATTGTTCTGACACAAAAAAAACCCCAATGCTTTTGCTTTCAGCCACACTACAAAACACATTACGAACCCCAATAATATCTTTCAAGTCACCCTTCCAAAGCAGTAGAGCTGAATTTTCTGAAAATACGAAAGAATGCAGTACTAACCTAAGAATAATTAATGTATTTTAATTTAATAGTGCCTTTACAGGTCATTTGAGTTGTATTAGAGGGGATACTGTCTTCCTCTAAGGGCTATTTGGCAGACCTTTTAACAAACTTACTTCTGTTTAACTGGCTCACATACAATGCTATGTGCTGGCCAATCTTTCTTCTGACAATCCGCAGAGCAATAGCACGCTTGCTTACATTGTGAGCATCTAAGTGATCCTTAAAAAAGTCAGAGAAAAACATCTATATCAGAAGAGACAACAGCTGCTAAGGTACAGACTCCATGTACTACTTAATAGCTTTACAAGACAGTTCCACTACAGTTCTAAGCACATATAAAGAAGTTTTCTATGTTCACATACAGCTGTCAGACATTACTGCCCCAGATGTCCCAAATTCCTTTTATATTTAAGAACAAAACAATCTATTTTTGATTAAGGAGATGCTCTCCTGCTTATCAGTTCCGTAACCCCAACTATGCCCTGAATGGTCACTATACTTGCATCTGAGAGATTAAAAAAATATATCCATTTTAAGACATTTTTGAACAAGCCTCCTGACAAACAGACCATGCATCACAGACTGCTGAACAACAGGCACTCACCAAACAGACCGCAGTGATGGCAAGTCCTTATTAGAGCTGGTGGTACTAATGAACTAAAGAGACTTTTATCATAGCCAATAGCAAAAATATTCTCAGAGGAAGACCGCAGTTTCTTTGGTTTCTGATTTGATTCATGAGAATGTGACATCTGTGGAAGAAAAATCTTGAGTGATTCTTACCAGAATAAAAAGCTGTTCATTAGGGTAGAAATATTTTAATATCATAGAATCGTAGAACAGTTTGGGTTGGAAGGGACCTTAAACATCATCCAGATCCAACTCCCCTGCCATGCACAAGGACACCTTCCACTGGATCAGGTTGCTCATATCCCAAAATGTGACAACAAGAAGAGTCAAAATTTCAAAGTTCTAGGAAGACCAAAGTATGCCGATCATTTCTGCTATCTAGAAATCCTCTGAGTATTTGGTGCAATTATAAAGTGCAATAACTCACAGTATTTCCTTTATCAGCTGCAGCTGTCAACAGCGAGTTCCCTCTATCAGTTATGCCTTCCATGGAACTTCCTAGAAGCAGAAACATTCGCAGAGATCTGATTAAAAACGCTAATGCATGCATGCATTATGGAGTTATTTGCAGGAAGACACAAAGCTCTTGTCTACTCCTACTATTCTACTAGCACATTTGAGCAAATGGAGATGCCAGGACCCCAACACACTCTGGAAGTCACTTGTTATTACTCTGATGCTACATTTATTCAAACCTACCATCAGTGATATTATTAAAGCAACAGTTCATAATAAGCAATTTTACAGTAGCCAAAGTACAAGTTCCTTTCAATACTGTTGAAAATGTGGTTTATGTTCAGTTTACCCTTACACATATTTTTGTCACAACAACAAATATTCAGAAACAAGTTCTGAAACAAAAGATTTTGACTTTCCAATAAGTGCCTTATAATCCTTGTGGTCTTTCCAGCGAGTTTATTCATTATCAAACAGCTCTTTCAAGACACACAGTCAGCTAAGTCAGTCTGCGTACCAATATAGTAGGAACTATGTTTTTTTAAAGTGGGCAACTCATTTACCTACAAAAAAATTCAGTTGTAGACTGCACATGCCATTCAGAGTTTGTTCCAGTCTGGCAGCCTGATTAGCCCAAGTTCCCCACTGAGCCAGAATAAAACTTACATGGCCTTCTTTCTCCACCTGGAAGCAAGTTTATCTCATACACTTCTCCTAAACTCTTGCCTAACAAGAAATCTGATTTCATAAACACTCCAGACCCAAGATGGCTACATACCAAGCTATCTCCCAGAATCAAGTCTCCCTCCTCCTCCACAATTCTGAGTAAAAGAGAACTGAGTACTGATGAAGGCAAGAAACATCACTGAAGAAACTCGAGTCCCACTGCATGTATCTGTTCCAACTGCCCCAGCACTTCAATTATCCAGTTTTTTCAATGATCTAAGGCATTCCAGTCTGCACGAGTTTTGATAATTAGGAGTTGGCTGTATTTATAAGCCATATTCATCAATAATCAAGCATATACACAGTTCCAAAACAACAAAGTCAAGATACCTTTGTCAATCTTTGAACAAACTCTCTCTTTCATTGCACTTGTGCCACAGTTAAAACTTTCTGTACTGCTTCTACACTAGGCAAATATACTCTGCATTGTTTGTTCACAGAATACTGATTTTTGCTAGATAATTCAGAAATCCAGACTGCAAACTGACAGCTTTACCACAGGAAACTGGCACCTGTGATTCTACTGCTTTAACCTCCACCTACAACTTCATTACCTCTGTTCTTCAGGTGAAGGTGTTCATGGAAGCGTTGACATCAGAGTAGAAAGGTGGTTGTACGATGGAAGGTGGATGCTCTCCAGGTAACTACAAAAGCATGGATTTAAAGATTAATTCAGGCAGGCACACAAATTAAATATTAAATTATTTTTAAGTCATGTTCTGAAGCTCTACTTAAGCATCAGTTTAAGGCCAATTCTCTACTGATAATTTATTTAATTTGTACAGCAAAAAGTAAAACACTTGCTGCATTTAACAGCCCAACAGCAAACACTCCAACTTAAAAATAAGTGATGAAAAGTCCTTTAGGAGAGCAGAGCAGGAGCAGCCATCACAACCAGCACGGTAAGCTTGATGGACCCAGGAGGAACCTGTCTCTCTTGGCCAGACCTCACTCCAGTTTAGATCCATCTCCTCTCCAGTGAAGCAGAAGCTGAACTCGGGGGTTTCTCCCAGCTGGCGCCACAGCAGAAGGCCCAAAGCCCTGGGACACAATCAGTGCCCTTGCTTTGGCCCAAAGGGCATTACTGGCTCTGCAAAAAACAACCTCTGGCCCCTGCTTTCCAAAACCAACTTTTGGCCGCTGCTTTCCAAAAGCTAACACAAAACATAGTAATTTTAAAGACAAAAACACTCTCCTGCAGCCTTACGTGGTAGAAATCAAATTAACACGAACTCAGTGACGAAGGAGAACGGCCTCGGGGCACGTGAAGCAAATCCCAGACGGAAGCTTTCCCAGCCGCCACCGAGAGCCCCGGCACGGGATGCTTTAATTAACTCGCAATGCAATTAACACCCGGCCCAGCCGCGGCTCCCGGCCCCGCCCGCCCCCGCGGCTGCAGAGGAGGCACCGGAGGGACGGCAGAGGCGACCCGGGTTCGGGACCCGCCCCACCGCCTTCTCACCCGGCTGCCCCGGGGGGCGGGACCGGCCCTGGGCTCGGGCGCCTGTCCCAGTGCCTCTCCCAGTGCCTGGGGGTCTGGGAGAGGCTGGGGAAGCTGGGCGTGTTTAGTCTGGAGAGGAGGAGGAGGGGAGACCTCATCGCCCTCTGCATCCCCTTGAAAGGAGGTTGTAGTGAAGTGGGTGCTGGTCTCTTGTCCCAAGGAACGAGGGGAGGTGAGGAAGTGGCCATCGAGTTGCACCAGGGAAGTTTAGATTGGATATTAGGGAAAAATTTCTGTGCCGAAGGAGCGGTGAAGCCCTGGCAGAGGCTGCCCAGGGCAGTGGTGGAGTCACCGTCCCTGGAGGGGTTCAAAGTGTAGACGTGGCACTTCAGAACGTGGTTTAATAGCAGGGTGGTGTTGGGCTGACAATTTGACTGGATGATCTTAGAGGTCTTTTGCAACCTTCATGATTCTATGATTTTTTTCCTAATATCCAATAATTTACTAATATCTTACTTTCTATAAAATGACTTTCTCCAATAAAATGAAAATTCTCTCAGGACATCAGTTAGACAACTTTGCTTCATACACATTCAGAAGGTGGCTGTAAGGTCTATGCAAGAATGATGATTTTTTTTACATTATTGATGCATTTTGTTTTAAAATACTTGAATTTTGCCCAGCAGCCTAAAAAATGCATCACTTCATCTCGCATTTGTGATCTGTTCTCTGCTTTCAGTTGTCTTTTCTCCTCTCTCTTTTCTATACAAGGTGTTTTCCTCTTTAATTCATTTAATTTTTGTTTCCTGTCCTCAGTCTACCCTGGAAAACATACCCCATCCTCAACACTGCTGCAGTTACACTGCTGCTTAGACATGCTCTCAAGCGTTCCCAATGCTGTGCAATTAAACTTTCACCAAAAATAAATGAATCTGGTCTATTTTAGGGCCTACACTGTTGTACTTTATTATTAAAGAATATAAAATCAGTGATGGATTTTATTCTTACAAGTTCTGTGGGGCAGTGAATAATTGTCTCTGTTCACAGAGAAGAAACTGAAGAACAGCTATTTCTCGGGCAAGTCATTTGGAGTTGTGGTGGCAGCATTCTCATCTAAATCTTCTGTGTTTATATCTAGGATCCTGCCTGTAAAACTATTGTTCCCTGGTAAGCATTCTCAAGAGAAAAGGGAACACGACATCAAAGCTTTGCTAGGTGGTTTAGATACTACCTGCCAAAGCCAGAGGAAACACTTCCTGGCTCCAATGAGCTTCCAGCCCTTAGCTTCAAAATCAGGGGCCACTTTGAAAGCAGGAGGGGAAAATAGGTAGGAGAAGGGGGGATTTCAAAAAATGGATCTGCCACATTGCCCACTGTTGCATATCAGAGTAGGCATGGTCTCATGGGAGTTAGCATGAAGATGGGGCAATTCCCATCGTACAGCTTGCATTATGTCCCTGCACCCTGTTCCTCTGTCCCCAGGGTTAGCCCAATAATCCTCTTCCCTAAGAAGCACTAATTGAAACATTAAGAAATGTCATTGAAGCCTCTCAAAAATATCATCCAACCAAAAAACCCCAAATTAGGCTCTCTTTGTGATTTAAAATATCCATGGTTTTAGTACAGTACATTTAGCTGGGTAGACATTTTGACCCCCAGGGCCTGCTGAATCAAAACAATGCTGCTAATCTGAACACTACTTGGAAATTACACTAATTAACACTATAGGCTGTGCTGGAAGTATACTGACAGGGTGTAATGAAAAGGAAAATCAGGTATCCCACTGGAGACGGAACCTTATCAGCATGTGAACTGGCACAAACTTTTCTTGTGGTTAGAAGCTGCAAAGAATAATTGAGGGAGAGAAAATGTTGTTTTCATTCGTTTTGTTTTTTAAATGTCAGTCATTTGGGACTTTCCGTGCCTCAGGATACTGCAACAAGAAAGGGCAGGAAATGACAGCAGTAAAATTAATTCTAACAAGAAAAAATAACAGGTCTGGCTGCAGCAGTGGAGAAAGATAAAAGTGAAGGAGTGTCAGAGGTAACTGGGAGAGCATTGTTAGCATGGAAGCCCATCAGGAGCAACATCACAGGAGCTGCAGGAGACTGATGTGGCTTGCCTGCTATTTTCAGGAAAAGCTTTGGACTTGCCTGCATGTAGGCTCTGTAATAGCTGTACCAATGTGTCATTAGTTGTAATTTGTAGGATTTCAGTGCCTAGGAACTAGCTGGGACACCACAGTCCTATATGCTGAACAAAGGACAACCCAAACAACACATAATGACAGCTTTTTCCAGGTATAACTTACTCAGAGCACTTGTATAATCACCATCACTCTTAGGATTTAACTACACCATGCATAGATGAGACACAACAGTGGTGGCTTCAGCTGTGGTACTGTCCCTGCTTGACACAGGGAGGGAAGATAGGGCTCCTGGGGCTTTGTGGATGGTGGTCCTTGAAGACCCCTGGCAAACTATGCTTGCTTAGAATAAAACAGTTGGACAATGAAAGCAATTCCTAATGAAAAAAATAACTCTTTATGTAATCTTGCCATGATTATAAATGCAGGAATCAAATCAGTCCACAGTAATTGCATTATAACAGACCAGCCTGCTGACAAATGCAGAAGATGGGAGTCAGGCAACCTGGACACGGCTCCCAGCTCCTTCTTGGCAAGACCCTCCAACACCATTGGTTCCAGAGGAGTGTGGGGTGTTTAGCCTATTTGCTGTTCAGCCACCTCTCCCTGAAAGTGGAGATGCTAACATTTTTTTAATTGAAAGAGGAAGTATAGGATTGTGAATCCCTTCAGTCGGCAAAGCTGTAAAAATGCTATGTATAATTAACAAACATCCCCTGGAAATTGAGCAATTACATGAGCACTTATGCTCCTTTTCTTGGATAACAAAGCATGAGCCAAAAGCCAAATCTCTGATACAACCTTTTGAAAATACAGGCCAAATTCTGCTTCTGCCTCTGCAATGCAGAGCTTGTTTCTGCAGTAGAAGTCAAGTCTGTTGCGTATGACTGTCTGTATTTCAGATTGTAAGTTTTCACTCAATCATTTCTTCAGCATTTGTACATGTCAAATGAGAGCTATGGCTGGCTAACTAAGAGTTACAGTAACTTAGTCATTCTAATTTAATGTGAATGCAGAAGGCGCTCTGTGTCTGTTATTATCATTCCCTAAGCATCTGTGGCTGCCTCCTGAGAATAAGGTACTGTAAAGATGAAAATTTGGCTTAAGCACAAGTTTTGTGAGAGTCAGAACTGAGCATCAGTACTGGGACGAGAGCTGTGGGGAGTCCAGCTGGGTACAAAAAAATCCTTTTCACTTGCCTTTAAGGAAGAAGTCCTCTGACCAAGCTCAATTTTTCTTACCCTGATTTCATTTGTGCTGAAATAAATGTCGAGAATAAAAAGTGAAAATCAGCTGAAATTCTGCCAGGTCTGGTGGGGCACACTAAGCTGCACACAATTAATGTCAGTGGGACTGCAGACAGAGTGTACAGCATAGCAGAAGCATAAATTGTAGAAGGACTGGGGCCAGATGACACTGATGTATCTGCAGTTGCCTTTAAATAACTAGAAGAGTCACTGAAGTGACTGTTACAGAGCACCGAGGGTTGGTGAACTTCACTGCTCAGCTGCAGAAGAGCAGTAAGAGTGGCAAAGAAGCATTTCTGAAAGCAAAGCTTAGACCTGGGCTGCAAGGCAATTTGCAAGTGAGTGTTGCATGGCACTGCTTTCTGAAAATGGAACGGTTTTACTAGTCTCTATTCCACATTTTCAATGTATTTTGGCCATATGGAATACACAGCATGTTATGAGCAAAGCAATGGGTAGATTTTTGCCTTCGAAATATTATTTGGAGGTTCAAGATGATGCTACAAGTTCTCTCCACAGCCTACTTGAGCTTCTGCTCTCACCTGAATAATGTTATTAAAGACATATGCCTTCATCTGACTCCTTCACTGCTTTAGAGGTGGTGTTCAGGACGTTAGTATTTAGTTACATGAAATAGTATTATCTGTCCCAAAATAATAAAAAATCAAAAGTTTACGGTTATGAACTCCAAATGGTTTTCTGAGGTCCCAGTGTTGTTTTTGTAAGTAAACTTATGCATCACATTGTATTTTCAAAGTCTTCCAAGGTATGAACTGCAGAAATCATTCCTTGTTTTATAGGTATAGAGCATATAGGTATGTGTATGCTTTGATATGCATATAAAAGTAATTAACCAAAATAAAGGAGTAATCTGATCTAAAACCAAAATTAGCCCTGCCATGAGTGGGAGATTGGACTAGATAATACTGACATCCCTTCCAACCCAAATTACTCAATGATTTTATCTTGCATTTCTGTTGTTGTAGTTAAGAGTTTCCTGCAGGAAGGAGCCATTACTTACTTTACCTGATCTGCTGTAGCAAATGCAACTGTTTCACTTAATAGCTTGTCTGCTAAGGTAGTTTTTTGAAATAAAATAAAATAAAATAAAATAAAATAAAATAAAATAAAATAAAATAAAATAAAATAAAATAAAATAAAATAAAATAAAATAAAATGGAATTTATATAGTGCTCTGGATTCCAAAAAGCTTTTTGTTCCACGGGGAAAATACTGCTTCCATCACAGAAACGTACTCCAAATTTTTGATGCCCCGCACTGTTTTTTATCCCATCAGAATAAGGAATGAAGTACTGGCAGGTGTTAATTGAAGCTGGACTCTATTTAATATCACTGGATTTACTCTTACATGGCACGTGGGTGCAGAGGCTTTTGACGTTATGTGTAGGGACTGGTTCTGGAAAACATGATGCTGTGTACTGGGAAGAAAAGACTCTCTTAGTCACTGCCTGTGCAAAAAGGAGAGGTATTGTTGTGACCATCTCTCTAAAAGTTGTTGGGTTGAAGAGTTCCTCCTACACAGCAGCTTCTCAGGGCTGTGCTCTTGGGTAGCACCATGAAATGCCTGACATGAGACCCCCTTGCCCAGAAGAGTTGTGTGTTTATATAAGAAAAAAAAACAACTCTCAATTGAAATAATATTTATACACATGCTATAAATTAGCTTATGTGTGAAATTCAGCAGCTTCAGCTCCTGAAGCTGTCAGCACCTTCAGCTAATGTCTCGTTTCGTTTCCTTCAATCTGTCTGTTGGCACGCTGTCAGCAGCCTCGGACTTCAGACAGGATGATGATGGTGGTGATGTGAGCTCTGAGAACACGTAAAACAACATCGTGACCAGTGATGATTAATCTGATGTAGTGTGGGCTTATAGCATTTTAACATGCTCTGGTCAGCTCTGTCTTTATCTCAGCCTTTTGGGCCCCATGCAGTCAGTGGGGGAATGTAGTGGCCATACAAGGGAGAGGATCGTATCGTCACCACGGGATCAGCTAAAGCACTGTGCTCTGAGCTGCATCCAGATGGCTCGTGAATACCTCCAAGAAGGGAGATGTCCCAGCCTCTCCAGGCCACCTGCTGCCATGCCTGACTGCCCTCACAGTGAACATGGGGGGAAATTCCCTCTGAAGAGGCAGCAAGCACAAATCCAGGCTGGGCAGAGGATGGATGGATAGCAGCCCTGAATAGAAGTACTTTGGTGCGTTGGTGGATGAGAAACTCAATGTGAACCAGCAATATGAGCTTGCAGCCCAGAAAGCCAACAGTATCCTGGGCTGCATCCAAAGAAGTGTGGTCAGCAAGGCAAGGGAGGTAATTCTGCCCTTCCGCTCTGCTCTGGTGCAGCTTGGAGTTGTGCATTCAGTTCTGGAGTCCTCAGTAGAGGAAGGACATGGATCTGTTGGAGCGAGTCCAGAGGAGGCCACAGAGATTATCTGAGGGCTGGAGCACCTCCCATCCGAGGACAGACTGAGGGAGTTCGGGTTGTTCAGCCTGGAGAAGAAAAGGCTCTGGGGAGACATTATAGCAGCCTTCCAGTGCTTAAAGGGACTACAAGAAAGCTGGGAGGGGCTTCTGATTAGGAATTGCAGGGATAGGATGAGGGGGAACAGTTTTAAGCTGCAAGAGGGGAGATTTAGATGAGATTTTAGAAAGAAATGTTTTCCTGTGAGGGTGGGGAGGCTCTGGCATATGTTGCCCAGGGAAGTTGTGGATGCCTCATCCTTGGAGGTGTTCAAGGCCAGGTTGGATGGGGCGTTGAGCAGCTTGACCCAGTGGGAGGTGTCCCTGCCCATGGCAGGGGGGTGGAACTGGATGGGCTTTAAGGTCCCTTTCGATCCAAACCATTGCATGAATCTAAGGGCGGGTTGTGGATAAAAAGCCTGCTGGTCCAGGCAGCTGCTGTGAGTCACAGAATCGCTTGGTTGGAAAAGACCTTTGGGATCATCGAGTCCAATCGTATCTGCGCACTGCTACACCAGATCCCTCAGCACCTCACCCACCCGACATTCAAACACCTCCAGGGATGCGGACTCCACCACCTCCCTTGGCAGCCTCTGCCACTGAGCGGCCGCTCCCCCCCGCCGCCTGTTCACACCGGGGCCACCGCCCCCAGTTCCGCCCCCTTCTCCGCCCCAGCTCCGCCCCCAGCACCGCCCCCGACGCTGGCCCCGCCCCGCCCGCGTCGCCATCTTTGTTGATGTGTCAGCGCGCCGGGGCCGCGCACCATGGGGGAAGCGGTGCTGCCTGCCCGGCTGGATTGGTAGCGAGCGGTGAGGGGGCAAAGCGCGGGGAGGCGGAGGGTGGGAAGGTGCGGGGATGCTGCGGGGATGCTGCCCGCGCCGTGAGGGGGCGGCGGGAGGGCGTTACCGCGGGATCGGTGCCTCTGAGCCGCGGCGGGGCCGGGGTCAGCGCGGGGGGGGGGAGGAGGAGACGCGGGAAGGGGGAGAAGGGAGGAGGGACGTGGGAAAAGGCAATAGGGAGAAGGGAAGAAAGAAAAGGAAGGAGGGAAAAGGGAGAAGGGAAGAAAGAAAAGGAAGGAGGGAAAAGGGAGAAGGGAAGAAAGAAAAGGAAGGAGGGAGAAGGGAAGAAAGAAAAGGAAGGAGGGAGAAGGGAAGAAAGAAAAGGAAGGAGGGAGAAGGGAAGAAAGAAAAGGAAATTGGGAAAGGGGGAGAAGGGGAGTAGGAAGAGGGAGTAGGGAGAAGGAAACAGAAGAGAGAAGGGAAATGTGAGGGTTCCCCCCGCGGCGGGGCTGCCAGGAGGCAGCCAGGGGCTCTGGCCTGGCAGCGGGGGCTGCACAGGGAGGAGAGAGGTGAAGGGACAGGGAGGGATAAATCCTTGCTTTCCCAGGGACATCTGAGCCAAGACCCCCCAAGCAGGGAGCTCCGACCCCGTGCTGGCTCGCTTGCTCTTTGTTTCATACAGTGATTTGGGTTGAAAGGGACCTTATAGCCCATTCAGTTCCAACCCTACCCCCACTGCCATGGGCAGGGACACCTTCCCCTGGATCATAGAATCATAGAATGCTTTGGGTTGGGAGGGACCTTTACAGATCATGTAGTCCAACCTCCTTCTTTAGGACAGTGGTTTCATCTAGGACAGTGGTTTCAATGCTTAACTGAGACTGACCCACTCAAAGCCTCATCCAGCCTGGCCTTAACACCTCCAAGGGTGAGGCAGCCACGGCTTCTCTGGATGTCATAGAATCATGAAATAGTTTGGATCGGAAGAGACCTTAAAGCCCATCCAGTTACAACCCCCCTGCCGTGGGCAGGGGCACCTGCCACTGGGTCATGTTGCTCAAAGCCCCATCCAACCTGGCCTTGAATACCTCTAGGGATGGGGCATCCACCACTTCCCTGGGCAACCTGTGCCAGGGCCTCACCAGCCTCATTATGACGAATTTCTTCCTAATGTCCAATTTAAATCTTCATTCCAATTTAAAACTGTTTCTCTTCATTGTGCAGTTAATTAGGCTGTCTGTGTGATCGATTGTGTGTTGGTTTCACTATGTGGTTAAATAACTCGGTAACAAACCTCAGCAGCTGTTAACACCAGTACGCAGTGGTTTTGGAGCTGCTGCAGTGTTGCGGTAGGGTATGTGTCCTTGTTTCTACAGGATGGTGTTTGAAAAAGCTGCTTGTCCTTCTAGGTTCTAAAGCAGGAAGCTTTACTGCAACTCCAGCAAGATGATTATGATGTAGGCTCGCGGATTTTGGCTCATGTCCTGGAAAATAATCTGCACAGGTGAGTCTGATACGGGTGTCCTTCCAGTGGGACTCTGCGCAGAACAGGGGAGAGTCTCTTGCAGAATCAAAATCTGTGCGTAAGAGTAGAAATATGGTCTTCTGGTTTTATTGTTGGTTTGCTTTACCTTGCTGTAAACTGCTTTTCTGAAGTTGAAGTGTTACATTAAAAACCAACATGTGACCAGTGTCCCAGTGTGTTTTGTTGTATAAGGAAATTGTTGAAGCAGCATGAGCCACATCTACATTCTTATGTCGACAAGGAAATGTAATCGCTCTACTTACTGCCTGCAAGGAATGTTTATGTTACCATTGACTTTAGGAGGAGATGGTTAAGCTTTAAAAGTATGAGAAACTGATATTCTGAGGAAGTTTCAAGAGACTATCAACTTGAAATGTCATTGATTTTATGGAGGAAAAAATTGAATTTGTTCTGTATTGCTTTTGATTCTGTTTATTTCTGAAATTCTTCAGTCATCTTTCTTGCCTTGCTCTAAAACAATATCTTAGATTGTTTTAAAAGGCTTGGTTTGGGGTTGTTGACTGATGATTGTCAGTATTGTGAGGTTCGTTATTTCAAAGTGTTGAGAAAAGGACTGAAGAACCAAGTACAGAGAATGGTGTCTTTGGTCCTAATTAGTGGGCATGTTGCTTGTCACTACCCAGGGCTGATACTGAGTTTCCTGAAGTGGGCTTTTTAAAGAGCTATGGAAAAATGGAAATGCTTTTCTGTGTTTAGTAGTGTTATTAGGCGGGACAGATAACAAAAGTTGTAGACTACTAATTTGATTTAACCTGTGGGCTCCAACAGTTGGCAGTATCCTTTGCTTAGTTCTGGGTTGTTTTTTTCTGATCTTCTTTTCCTGTTAATATAAACAATATTCGGAAACCTTACTGGTAAACTCTTAGCTTCAAGTCATAGACCAAGACTGCTACCTCAGATTGAGGTGGGAGGGGAAATCTCATCAGAAACAAATCGGTGTCAGAAGAGAGGAGAAAATCATGGAATACTGGTTTGTGTTTTAATGTAATAATATTGTACATTATATGTTATTATATATTGTATATAGCACTACTTCATATTGATTAGCAGAAGTCAATTTTCTATAGAACCTACAGTTGACTATCTAGGTCCTTAAGGGATTGAAGTTTTTTGTTTATTACAAAGGATACTGGAGAAACGCTGTAGGCAGATCAGGTTTGAAAACAGTAGAGCCCTACCATCGTCATGAAGGGTGTTTGTCAGTATGCAGTGGTCAGGCAGACAGTAATGCTGTGGCTGGAATTGTACAACCTTGTTGTGTGTTCTGGAAACAACATTTGAAAACAACCATGGAGAGTGAATATGCTGGCATCCTCTGTGCCAAATATGTGAAGATTTATGACTCACCACTGCCATGACACTACGGTTTTGTAAGGAGGTTTTATAGTGCTGTGACTTTTACAGTGTGAATGAGAGTTGTGACTCAATTAGAGGTGGAGCAGACCTGTCATAGAATGCGTGCTTTGTCCAGGTTGTGCACTCCATCATGAATTTGATTTCTTACCCTCCCTTAAAATACTTTTCTTTGGGCAGGTGACATTATCGGTGCCAGAACGTGAATGCAAACAGGGCAGTGACTAACTGACTGGTATGAGTTGTAAGCAGAGTGCAAGGCATGATGCGAACATCCTGAAAGGTTACAGTCCTACTGTTGCTGGCATTGCATCGACTGCTGAAGGGGAGACTGGTTTTCATTACTTACAGAAAGAGTTGTTCTGTGCTGAAGGCTCTCTGCTGACAGAAGATTGCAAGCCTGTGCATAAACCCTTAAGTATCCAAGTCTCGTTTGAAGTTCACAGTAGAAGGAGGCTGTTGTTAGGATCTTGTTTTCTGTTGAGACATAAGCTTCCAACCTTGGGGCTAGTATGACAAAAATAATGCTCTCAAGGTGTGCCCCGTGACTCGTGTTGTGATGAGAGCAAATTGTTAAACCTTAACTGAGGAACTTTACTTTGGAGTTGTGCTGTACTTGGCTGTGTATGTGGAGTTAATATGACCATATTATTAACCACTTGCGTGGGATCAATAGAAAACCTAGTGGTGCCTTACAGGAATTAGTAAAGTATTGCTCAGCTTGTGACACAAGGAAAGAAAAGCAAAGATTAAGTAAACCTTGTCTTCTGAAGTACTTGACTCATGTTAAAAGAATTGATAGTAGTGTTGAGCTTTGCACCTTGGCACTGTATGCAATCTGTGTTTATATAAAGTCAGATTAGAGAAAAGTGATTGAGATTTAAGTATTAAACGGCTGAAAGCAGGGCAATCCTGCGAGTCCCCACTGTGTATATGCACCCCTCCTCTCTCTGCCTTTCAGGCATACGTATCAAAGCAAGTCTTTGTGTGAGAACTGTGTCAGGTTTTCCGGAGGACTCAGCGTCCCAGTACACAGCCAGCCCAGTATACTTGTACTGGGAGTCACAGTTGTTTGTCTGTATTGCAAATTTCTGGCTTTTCTGTGTAGGAGGGGCATGCTGTGGTAGATCTTCCTTCTCAGCAGGACCAGGTGATTTCCCAGTAGTCTTTCCTCTGACTTAGAGCAGTATCCTGGGCAGAAGTGAATTAACATTGAGAGACGAGCTAGTGTAGGTGGGACTCGGGTGTGTTTGTTTTGTTTCCTGTATGTGTGATCTCTAAATACAGGAGGGCTGTCAGTGTGTGACAGCTCATGGCCACCATGGGTCTGTTTTGTGTGGAATACAGGCAGTGGTTGAGACAGGTTGAGACTCATCTGTTTAGCTGTTCCTTTACTGACTTTTTCTTAGGTATTGTGAGGCTCTTCCATCCAGTTAATTTCTGTTACATTTTGTCACTTCTCAGTTTGGGTGGCTTGCTGCTCTGATTACCTTTACATATAAAGATGTAACCCAATACATTTCAAACAGTCCTTCCTGCTCCATATTTATACATCTTGCGCTAGATTATGTAAATTACCTGGTTTTGTGGACATTTCTATCCCAGTCCCTTTTGATTTAGTTGAAACCTTTGATTTGTCTCTCCATGCAGCTGGTATACAGTAGAGCTACTTTTTGTATCATGTTATAGAACAGAACTTACTTAGCTTAATCCTAATTTCCTTATAAACTTCAGTTGAAATCGGAGTACACGTTGGTAATGTATTTGCATGTGCACTGTAATGTCATATTACTCCTTTTTTTTAAAACCACTGTTACTGTTGAATCACAGTTTCCAAGGGGTGAGTGTGAACCTGTTTCTCAGGATAGATTGAGGATATTGCTGATCTTTTGTTGTATGATTTTTTGAAAATTATGTCAGGAAAAAAGGTACATTTTGAAACGTATTGCTCAGTATTACTGAATTAAAAGTCAGTACTCAGCTGTCTGCAAAGGACACATTACATTCCACCCTAGCAAAAAGAGCTGAAGTTCCAGCTCATCTCCAATTTATGGATTTGCTAAAGAAGGGGAGCTTTGAGTGCTCAGCGCTTTTCAATTCAAGACACAGAACAGTGTAAGACAGGTAATGGAAGTTCCATATGCATTTGAGTCCAGGGGAGCAGTGTATGTAGGCAGGTGTGGCTGGGTGCTTTGCTGAGAGCCTTGATTTCTAGTTAGAGGGCTGGAGTAATTGGGAAAGTGTATTACAATGTGACTTGAGGTGTAAGTGTGAATCTTCAAAATAGCTGTAAAATGCATGCAATTTCCTCTCAGAAATTTACACAACTGCATTTTTATTTACTACTGGGTAATTCAGGAAAAAAAAAGTCAATGTTTTCTTTGGCAGCTATAATTCCGTGAGGCTAATGCATTTTGTTTTTAAAAGAAGCCCGACTTCCAGACCCTCCAATTCCAGATTTACCTTGGATTTTTTTAGTTGCCTTTTTGTGTGTGTATGTTTTGGCTTATTACTTATTATTTTTATTATTGTATCAGCTTTGAAAGATTGCACAGTTAATTTAGGTACAGTGCATATCAATGAAGAGACTTCTTAGTGTCTGCAGAGCTATTAGAAAGCTAGAGTAATGAAAAACAGAGGAAACAGTTCCACGTGTCTGTTTAAACCAGCTGTGGTTTCAAAGTGCTTCAGTGCTCACTTTGCTGCCTGATGAAGGGGAACAAACAGCACAGTCATCATGAAAGCATTGCATTTCAAACCAGTTTAACTGGGATATTGAACCGTCTGTTCATCTACCACCTGTGTTATGCACAGATAAAAACTAACTTCCTAAATACGTAAGCAATCTGTATGTCTGCTTCCCTAAATTCAGCTTTGCTAAAACTGGAATGATTCGTAAGTGTCTGCATCAGACACCTCCTTTGTCAAATGAAGCTGTTCTTTCTTCACTCACTCCCACAAGGTTAGGATCTGCTGGCAAAAAAAATCTGTATAAACCCATAGGTCAAGTGAGCGTGTTTTGGTTGAACTGGAGAGGAGGACATGGAGGAGCGGAGATGTGTGTGAAGTAAGTTGAAATCTGGAACAGAAACCAGTAGCTCTGTGCCTGGTTGTCTCAGTGGTGTGGTGCTGCCCAAATCTGCTGGCCCAGTGCTGGGCAAAAGGAGTGGTGATTTGCTTTTGCTAGGCTGGTTGGGGATGTGAAGAATAGACTCCTTTTCTAGCTATCCTCATAAGAAGCTCGCCAAAGGACATGTTCTGTGCTTTCTCCAGTAACTGATAGGGCAAGCTGCACACTGAATCTGAATTGCATAGTAAAGGAGATAAATGAAGTTCAATTTACTTTAGTTTGGCATGGGTTCAGAAACCAGAGCCAATACAAAAGGATAGTGAGTATTACAGAGCGTTTGAATAGACTACTGCTGAAGGGTGTTTGCTTAGATTGTTATGATGGATTTCCAATGAGGCTTTATCTTGACAAGATGCTGTCTTGAAAAGCAAAATAAAGAGTAGCAGCAGCAATTTTGTGAGTTATCAATTCAGTGCAGTTTGAGAAAGAACCAGGAAATAAGGATCTACAATTATAATGTGAAGAGAATTGCCCTGAAGTAATTTCAAAGGACTTGTCTAGTTAGGTTTTTCCTGGAGAACAAGTGGACTTAGAGGCATGCAGTGTTTCCTTAGCAAGTGTACAGTGCAGACTCCGGTGGCAGTGTGACTGTGAGTGCTGAGGTGGCATCCATATCAGTGATGGGCACTTCTGGGAACACGGGCTGTTGGTGTCACTAGATTTTTCTGTCACTCATCTGCTTGCCTGGCCTGGTCACAGTGCTTTGTCGGGGATCATCTGCCCATGAGCCATGGAGCACTTCATCGCTTCTCTCCTTGTCTCCCACCCACTCTCTGGAATACATCATATCTGTATTGCAGCTTTGGGTCACTTTGAGACTTCAGTCTATTACTTAAAGGAAATTTGAGTACTCTGCTGTGATGAGTGTGAAATGGAAGGGGGAAGAGGATGGCTTTGTACATTTAAATTGTACTTATGTTTAAACATGAGCTTTTTTCATGTCTTGTAAAATCTATCTGGTTGCTTTTTACATATCCAGAGGCAAAGAGCATACACGGTCTTAGCTGGTGAGATGAGAACTGTTTTCACTATGTTGTGGGTTGAATGTGTACTTGTTTGGAAAGCAGATGATTCCCTCCTCATCTGTTACTCTGCTGCAGGAGTGTTAGCAGCACAGTGATGAGTGAAAAACATGTCCCCAAAGATGATGTGAAACCCGTTCCTGTTGAAAGGAGCTGACATAATTGACTGCTACTGGTCATTATGTTATGTAATGCATGGTTGAATGTGTCTGGTGTGAAGCAGACTGCATCTGCTGTATTAACTTCATATTATCACTTCCCTTTCAGAAGTTTGTGTGCCTTGGAGTCACTTATCTGAATACTCTTCCCTTCAAAAATCCACCTTGGTTTGAGCAAGTTTCTATATATGCACACACCCATGAAGCATTAGTCCCTTCTCCCTTTTTTGCCCTTTTCTCTACAGCACATTTAAGCTTTGTAGCTTAAATATCTTTTCTTTATAGCAGTAATTTTTATTTCTTGGGACCTTGACCATTGGCTTGTTTGCTTACAGAATCGCCCTGGGCACACACTTCTGTCATTCTTTAATCTGTTTGTTGTAGTACAGCCCTATTGTGATAGTTACTAGGTTACAAGGCACACACTTTCTTTTTTCCCTTGTTGTTAGTGGATTCTTCTAGGCAGCCATCCCTCAGTACATGCTTCTTATAGCTGTCATTTAATATGTTTCTTTAGATCTTGTATTTTAAATTGGCTGAAACAAAGTCATTTCCTCCTCCACCACTATTTACAACATAAGTGTTGATAGCTTGGGTCAAGCTATCTATTTTATGAAATTAAATGCTAGCATTAATAGTGCATCTGCTTCAGAAATCCTTTGTAGTCATGGATTTAAAAGAATCACATTTGTGCTCCATAAGAAGATTGAAAAGATGGGCAGACTGAAATGGCATAATATTGAATTATAAACCAGATTCTCGGTGCATACTTGTAATAAAGAATAACAGGCTATAGCTGGGAAGGGTTGTGTTCCTCGTTAGATCTGTGCAGACAACAGGAACCATCCAGGGAATTGCTTTCATCATGAATTACCTTCTCATGGCTGGGAATTAGCAGTACTGAACAGGGGGGAAGATTTTCAACTGATATAGTGGATAACCTGATGGATGAGGGTGTCCACAGCTTCCTTAAAAAGTTAAGAATGTTTGTACTTTTCAGCAGAGGAAAGAGGAGGATTGACTGTTAGAAATTGCTTTTCTCTTGGACTCTGAAGTGAGAATTTACTGTTAAAACATGTTTGGAAAGGAACAATTTTGATACTCCCTATTTTTCCCTCCCTCTGTCTTCTGTCTTTATTGCAACAATTTCTTTCACTTTATGGTGGATGATGGGCAGAAAGAAGGGAAAGAAAATAGAGAGGAAGGGAGAAAAGGCTTCAATTTTGATGTTAAAATGACAAATCTTAGCTTTCTGCTAATACAGAAAAGTACAGAGTTAAGTTTTCAGACAAAGTGTTCTTCCAGTGAAGTCAAATAGAGGAGGTAGCATGGCAGTTCGGTGTAGGTGTTGCTTGAAATGTTTTTTACTTGTACTCTTGTTTCTCAACTTGCCTCTGTAGAAGCTGTCTCAAATCTGTGTGTTTGATTTCTTGTCTAACTATGCTTGGAAGTGTGATGCTCAAAAAAGAACAATTAAATTTACTCTGTTATCACATGTGAAAATGAATTCTCATAGCCTAATTTATCAGAATTTATAGTTATATTAAAACCAGAATTTGAATTGCAGGAGCTTTTAAAATTAGTGGCATGTATCTCTAAGCTGTTAATTGGCTTTTTATTTCTGAGATCGATTACTTGCAGACAATAGAATGTGAATGGAAATGCCTGGATAAATTCCTATTGCTTGTACATTTTATTCATCTGTGAGTTTTTGCGTGCAATAATCTGCAAGGTTTTTCCATGTGTTTGTAGCTTTGTGTCTATGAGTAGCCCCTGAGGTCCAGGGTGAACAAACACTTAGGGTGGCTCCTACTGAAGGTAGCTAGAAAAATACTTTTTTTTTTTGTCATGTTACAGGACCATGTGTCAAGGTTTTTGATGTTTTCCCTAGATTATCTGTATTTATGTTGTGTCAGTTACTTCATTGAGAGCTTAAATTCATGATTGTCATAGAATCATGGAATTGTTTGGGTCAGAAGGTGTCTCAAAGCCCATCCAGTTCCAACTCCGCACTGGATCAGGTTGCTCAAAGCCCCATCCAGCCTGGCCTTGAGCAACTCCAGGGATGGGGCAGCCATGGCTGCTACTGGCAGCTTGTGCCAGGGCTTCACCAGCCTAGCAGTGAAGAATTCCTTCCTAATACCTCAATCTCCCCTCTCTTAGCTTAAAATGGTTTCCCTCATCCTATCCCTGCACTCCCTGATCAAGAAACCCTCCACAGCTTTCATGTAGGCCCTGAATATGTGCTGATGCAGATTTAGATCTAATTTTTGTGATTACTGTAAGATATGAGGAAAAGGGTGTATACTCCTTGCTTCTTTGAAGAACCTATCTGTGATGAGAAAAACAGTGTCTGTGTTTTTAAAAAACAGAAGAACAAAGTTCTGGTTTTGAAGGGTACAAGGTGGGGAGTTTGTTTGATTTTGCCACCGGGCCTGTGAGCCCATTGTTGCTGTAAAGGAGGCTTGGCTGAGCTGTTCCTCATTCTCTGCCATTCACATCACCAGGTTTGAATTGATGTTTCCGCTTTGTGTTACTGCACTGTGGGGAAATGCAGACAGCTGTCTCATTAGCTTTAGAATCAGGCAGGAATTTGGGGAAGGTGTGTTAGAATGTCAGAAAAATTGTGAGCTGTGAAAGGGAGGAGGAGGACTGGTCAAACCAGTAGTATGAGTGCTGAGAGTGCTGTCACAACCGGGGGAAGTGTTTCACACCAGTGACAGAAAGCTTTCCACATGCCACAGGAGGTGGATAGCAGGCCCACTAGATGGGTGGTTACTCAGGGTGAGCAGGCAGGCAAGCTTGGGCTGGGCTCATCTCAAAACCCGAAGATGAGAAGTTCCTACTCTGGGCGTTTTAAATTGAGTTGATAATGATTACGTTCTCCTGTGACACAGGCAACAGAAGTGGCATTTACTGTGAGGGTGAGACAGACATCACATGGAGGGGACTGAGGAGCAAGGCACTGATACAGTACTGTTCTCCTGATCATCAAATCCGAGGAAGGAGCAGAGCAAATGGTTGAAAGTGAAAGCTTAGCAAAACAGTACAGGAATGCTCGCCAGTGCTTACCTGGCCTTTTACTGTCACTGAAAATACTGTGTGCTTGTCTGATGCACAAGAAACATACCACTACATGGAACAGTTGTTCAGGATTTGCCCTTTTTGATTGCTTTTGACACCTGAAGACGTCCTCAAAGACAGTAAGCTAATTTGTTTTCTTAATGCAGTATTTTGTAAGAGAGTGATGCCATAACTTTAGTAACTTCTGTGATTTTGGAAGAGTCACTTGTAAGGATGGGTAGGGTAATAAAACAAGAATATGGAGCTGCTATCAAATATGTATTTGATGTTCAAATATTATCTGGGACTTGCTGTACTTGTGTTTGGTGTGAAGCAGTTAAATATTAGAATGTTTAGTTTCAACTAGCTACTGCTAGGCTGGCCGTGTTGATAGTTTTAAGCTACTTTGACACCAGCCCTTTTGCTTGCAAAACAAGAGCCCTTTCTTTAGTATTGTTTCTGCAGTTGTCTCTCTCTCTCTCTCTCTCTCTCTCTCTCTCTCTCTCTCTCTCTCTCTCTCTCTCCCCCCTCCCCGCCCCCCCCAAAGGATGTATCTCCTGTACTCAGTTGCCTGAGGCAGACACAGCACACTTTGTGACTTCTAGAGATATTTGAATATCAACATGAACTTGCATGGACAGTTGCTCCACATGATTTCTTTGGGTATTTGTGATGTGAAAATAATTTGTGATTCTATGATGAAATGTTGTTTTATTTCTTCTTAAAAGCTAGTAATTAGAACATGAAAACTAGAACTATCCAGTGACAGTAGGGGAAAAAAAAAATCTGCGTAGGTCATGAACAGATTCAGGTAGATTTGAGTACATAGATCTAAAATTTAGTGTGTTGGAATCGGAAAGACTGGGAACTTAACGTGATAAATTATATTCTGGGTACTGTGGAAAATCAGAGTAAGTCTGCAGGAAACACTGAATCATCATTTACTTTTCATACTTTAAGGGAATAGTCACTGTGCAGATTCCCCATGTGTTTCATGCAAAACCTACACTTTATGATTGATATTAAGTGTAAGATATTATGGATATGTAGTTGGTGGCATTTTGGTGCTCTGTGACTAATTGAGTTATGCAAATAATTGTATTTGTACTTCTGCATAGATTAATCTTTCTCTGTAATACTAATTCTCAGTGTTATTTAGAGAAGAAAGTAACACAATGAAATGAAGACTTAGGATCCTTCCGAATGTACTGGCTTAACAAGACTGAATTTTTCAGCTGTTGCTTTCATCTAAAGATTAATCTCATCCAGTTTGCTTACAGGAGATTGTAGGTATGGTAACCAATGTGGAAGTTCAGGGATCTGATTTTAGCACTCTTTTCTGTGGAGTGGTGAACTGCAGCACCTGGGCAGGGATGGGCAGCTTTGAGGAAGGAATACAGCAAACAACTGCACTTTTGGGGAGGTTTAAAATGCTTTAGAAAGTACTTTAGAAAAGGCTTAAAATGAGCCAAAATCCCGCTCTGGTCATTCCAGAGAAAGGGTCAGATGGGGGTAACAGCTATAGTGAAAAATTTCACCTCAGATTTCATACTGATAGAGTCTCTTTCCACAGCTGAGCTTGTGCATTATAAACTACCTGTGACAAAAGGGAGCAGGTATTAGAAGGGGAATTTCTCATCCTTCTTTACTGCATCATTTGCAAATTATCTCATGGTTATTGTCTGTATTAAATGCACCAGCGTCAATACATTTTCAACAGCTTTTTAATTACGTAGGAACTTGTGTTCTGCTGTTGTCAAACTCACAGAATCAAAACATGTTTTCTTGCAGTTATGTTGGTTCTCTTTGCTTGCAGATTGAGGTCGTCAGTGGGGGTTGTTTCTTCTGTTTGTTCTATTTCAGGGTGGCAGTAGTACATTGTGAACATCCATTGCTAGCAGAAGTTAACAAAAAGTAAATAGATACTAAAAGAGCAATTATTTAGGCTGCGCAAACCAAGTAGATGCATTTGTTGGCTCCAGTGTTGGCCTAAGCATAAATTGTTTGAAGCAAAGGGAAATCGGTGATTTTATATTAGAGAAATATGTTTATAAAATGGGGAGTCCTTGTAAAGGTTTCATATTGTACGTAAACTCTCACATTCACCATCTCTGTTCTCATTTGTAGCTTTCCTTGCCATTTGCTTTCTGATTGCTATTGATTTGTACTGGTTTAGGGGCTGTAGCATTGAGATTTTTGCTTTGAAACCAAAACTGAAAAGTGGTTTGCTTGATATTCAAAAATGTACGAATGTCACTTGATAATTTGTGACTTGTCTACTTGTCACATGCTCCCTTTCATACTCAGCCCTATGCTCAGTCTTCCCTGTGCTTTCCTCTTGTTGATTAACTGACAGCTGCACCCCAGCTGTTGGTTTCAGATAGTAGTGATGAGTTTTTTGTTTGGTATTTCCTGGTAGAAACAGCTGGGCTGAGGCTGCTGCTTTTTTCCTTATCTGATTTTTTATACCTAATAATGAAAGATGATAGTGGTAGCAATTAGCCACAGACCTAATGGGATTCATGTATCCCTCTGTTCTAACAATGTAAGCCTCAGTATTAAGCATCGATTAGTAAGGCAGGGCTCTGGAGGAGCAGAGCTGAGCGGCATGAAGGATTCCCTTTCCAACTGAGTCCAAGTGCAGGGCCTGGAGCATGTAGCTGAATAACTAGGGTTGTGTGGCTGTGGAAGAGAAAGCTAAACAAGTGAGAAGGCAAGTGTGAAAACAAGATTGATGTTGCAGGATGGCAAGGTTCCTGCAATGGCAATGCTTCCTTTGAAATAATTGTTAGAATAGCAGAATTGAATTAATAAATTAAAAAGTTGGCCTTCTGTTTTTAAATAGTGTAGTTTATCTGGTACCAGGGAGATAGGGTTGCATCTGAAAGTTATGACTGCTGTAACAGATTTCTTCTAATGGAAATGAAATGATAGGGGCTTCTTGTGCTTGCTAAAAATTCCATATACCTGACCATCTGGGATTCCTGAAAAAGAAGGTGCAACATTGTACCCAGGCTATTCCCTGAGTGTTCTGGGTATTTGGATCTCAATATGGTGTCCTTCTAGAAGAACACTTTCTATGTTGCTTTTCAACTCCTCAAATGTTTGCTCTGCAAGCTACTTCTTGAGAGAGCAAATCTGCCATGGGCCATCTGTGCTCTTCCAGCAAGTGATTTTGGCTGCTTGGAAGCAGATGGGAGAAGAGAACCTCACCCAAAAGAGAATCCTCCCCTAGCTCCTTCCTCCCTTTGGGTTGCTCAGTACAGATACTTTCCTGTATGGGTAGTAGGTGGGGATGTGACAGTAAGGAAGCTGTCCTTCCTGGCTGGATGAAGCACTTGCCCTGTGTTGTAAAAATGAGTAGGTCAAGGCATATTGCTGCTTTCAAATAGGGCACAGGAAAATGAAAGCTCTGAGGCTGTAGATGAATTTTTTTTTAATTTTTCTTTTATGTATGAGTGAGGTGATGACTTGGACTTTTTGTGGATTTAAATCATAAACTTATTCTACAAAGCTCTGCTTTCTTATTTATTGTCTTGACATTTATGTCCCACTGCTTCCTGTTTGTGCTCCATAATTTCTCACCTTCTTTTAGAAAAACTTGTACAGGAGCATTTACTTCAGAGTTAGGCTGGGAAATAAATGAACTGCATAACATATCTAAATATTTTTGCCCTTTGAATTTCCAGTAGCCTTTCTTTCCCCTCATTCTCTTTAATTTTGATTTTGAATATAATCTGTTCTGTAATGTGAATTCTACTTTCAGGTTTCTGAAGGAAAATGATGGAGGAATATTCACCAGAAATGCAAAGCATGGAGCCCATCAATCTGTCGGATGATGCTGCTTCTGGTTCCCCAGATAATGAGAAATCTGATAAGACATCTGGAATGAAGGAGTTCTCAAGCATCAGTTGTACTGGAGATGATGCTGCTGTCTTGGAAAGGGAATCGAGGTCGTTGCCCTCGGACCAGGATTTAACAGCTACTGATAGAAGCAGCAACGGGGCAGTCGCAGAGAGACAGGAACAGCCGTGTGGAGGGGCTGACTGCTGTGGTAATACCTGCTCTGAGAGAAAGGTAGAAGGCTCCACAAAACCAGAGCATATCTCTAGGGAAGAATTTGAACGACAGGATCCCAAACCTAATCAGACAGAACAATCATTAATGGAAATATTAGAGGAGCTAAGAGAGGAGTCTGACTTTGTGAAAAAACCTAGCGATAAAATCTATTCAGAAAGCCCTTACGACACAGACTGCACAAAGAAGCTCATTTCCACAATACATCAGGCTTCCTCACAGGAGGATTTGTTAAAGGAATTAGAGTCTGACCTCTTATCTACGGACTTTTCAAAGGAACGGAAATTCCCAAATGGCGTGCAGAAGGGTGAGCACGCCTTGGCCGTGTTTGAAAAATGCGTGCAAGATCGGTACCTGGAGCAAGAGCAAACTATAAAAAAGTGAGTATTTGAGTGTGCTCATCACAGGTGGAGGGGTGTTCTGAAACATTTTCTTGCATGTTGGGTGCAACTACACACATGATCTTGGTATGAGACAAATAGTCTCTTGTGAGTTGCTGTAAGGACAGTTAATGAGCTTTTTAATTATGTTCTTTAAGTGAGGAATTATTTTTACTTGCGGTATGTACTTACAACAATGTGTGCTTAGATCTCTGAATTCTTGTGGAATTTGGCAGGAACTGAATAGCCAACTGTTCAGTTGAATCGCCTGCCAATGTCTAGAATTACTTAAATACTGTAAAAGTAATGGTGATATAAAAATAGTCCAGGATTCATTCAGTCCATACATGTCTCTGGAGAAGGGAGCTTTTGTAATCCCTAACTCCCACTATGTGTGTTTCATTTATGAGTTTCAAATTGCTTATTTCTTTTTCAAGTAGTATTCAGTCTCCTGTTGTAATCCAGCAAAGTTGCTAATCAGTCAAGAGCTATTCTTTGGCTCGGATATGTCATATATAGATAAACTACAGTCTTGCACATTTTATAGGAGGGCTTTTGAAATGTGTGGTGCTTAAACTTTGCTGTAATAATCTGGGTGTGATAGTTCTGCCATGCAGTGTACTACATGTAAAATATTCATTATATTCATGAAAAAACAGTTTGTTGCTTGGTTTCTGGATTCTCCACTTGCTGTTTCATATCCTGTTACCACTGCAGAAGTACTTTTTCCTAACAAAATGTAGCATCCACCTTCAAATTTATTCCCGCTTGCAGAGCTGGAAATGAGTGTCCTGCTCTTCACATGAGGCACTCCCGATACCGTGGTATGGGAGGAACAACAAAGAGAGGTAAAACCAGGCAGGGGGAGAAGAGATGCCGCAAAGCAGAGCAGGGAAAAGTATTCTCTTGCACCTCACCAGTTAACCTCTGACAGAAATCATAAAGATGAGGAAGATCAGTTAATGGCAGGAAGGCTTGGGAAGGCATAGTTAGGCAGTTGGTAATTACGGAGGAGGAATCTGAATTGATGGGTGTGTAGATGGTTGTAATTCCAGGAGGTCAAAAGTGAACAACTTATTTGGATTTTAGGTGTTTACAGTGAACTCTAAGGCAGGTCAGTGTTTTCAGCCATGGACCAATTACTTTCTTAGAGACAAATGTTTATATAAATACATGTTTATATTATGTATTCACAGAAAGCTTTTTCTGCAAGCGAGTATCCAGTTGCTTTTTTTGCCGGTTGCTATCCCAACTGTACCCCTGTGACTCTAGGGGACACCTCAGGAGCCTGAAACTGCTGTGGAATGTTTTGTTTTGTTCAAAGGACATTCTGGATTGGATTGATTTTATCCTCTAGTTTATGATCATCAAAATTCCTTGTAACATTGTTCTGGAAATGGCCCAGTTGTCTCCTGTGATCAGATCTGTAATGTATTGGTGGGCAGCAATTACCTGAATTACAGTATCACAGTATCACAATTACAGTATCATAAGGTTGGAAAGGACCTCTGAGATCATCAAGTCCAACCGATATACCAACACTAACACCAACACTAACACCAACACTAACACCAACACTAACACCAACACTAACACCAACACTAACACCAACACTAACACCAACACTAACACCAACACTAACACCAACACTAACACCAACACTAACACCAACACTAACACCAACACTAACACCAACACTAACACCAACACTAACACCAACACTAACACCAACACTAACACCAACACCAACCATCATCTAAACCATGGCACTCAGTGCCTCATCCAGTCTCCCCTTAAACACCTCCAGGGTCAGCGACTCCACCACCTCCCTGGGCAGCGCATTCCAATGGCCAATCACCCTTTCAGTGAAGAACTTTGTCATCCTGGAGTGTTCCTTAATGGATTAAAACCCAGTTCTGATGGGTTTGAATTTCTTGTAATTTGGAAGCCTAGCTTGTGTAGAGATGTTTTCTTTCCAACGGAGAGGAGCTAAAGGTGAAAATCTATGTGTCAAAGGTTATTTAAATATCTTTTACAAGTAAGGGCATGCATCTCACAAATTAATGTCTAAAATCAATATCCAGTGTCTCACTGTATCTTTAAACATGTAAATACATGTGAGACTGTTTATGCAGCAATTCTAACAATGTAACTTCCCAGTTTTATGTATCCTCTTGTAGTGCTGGAAGGTCGAAATAAATATGTCAGCTTCGAATGGCTGAGCTGCAAAGGAACAAACAATCGTTAAAGATTTGAACTTTTGAAAGAGTACAAGCATGGTTGCTGTTGTACTTACTGAGGACCTATAAAATCAGAGTTCCTTTTCTTAGCAAGTTGTGAACTTCAAGGGCTGCTTTGAGCAGTCCATTAACTGATAACAGTGCCTGTGTTTTCAGATGTTTAACTGGTGGAGCTGTCTTCCTGGAAGTTATTTGTCTTAAAAGTACCTTAAAATTGTTAACATTTACAGTTCTGTAGTTACATAGAAGTACCAAATGTCTCGTTTTGTCATGGGCAATAACAGCCCCAAAATGCTGGAAAGAAGCAATTTGCTCACAAAGGAAGATGCTACTTGCTGGTTTGGAGTTCAGTTTCACATGCACAACGTGTTTCTGCTTTGGTTTTATAAGGCTTCTGTGGATTTCATTAGTATTTCTGGCTGTAACTCACAGTAAAATTTGCAGATCAAAGAGAAAAAAAACATAAAAAACATGTATCACAAAATTAAACAAACCCCCCCCATTCTGAAGTATCTCACATTTCATTTAATTCTTTTTTCTTTCCAGGTTGATTAAAGAAAATAAAAAACATCAGGAACTGATTTTGGAAATTTGCTCAGAAAAGGACAACTTAAAAGATGAATTAAAAAAACGAACAGAAACAGAAAAGCAACACCTCAACATTATTAAACAGGTACAGAAATCAAAACAGAAGTGCTACTTAGTATCTTGCCTGTACATGTTGTCACTGTCGCCACTGTGTGACAGGGCATCCTTGATAGTGTGGAGAAGGGTGCCCGTGCTTATTATCCTGAGCTTCTTAAGAGGATAAATCTCTTCCATTCCAAGAAATATTATTAATTGGCTAAAAGCATTTAGTGTCTTTGGATAGACTCACTTTCTAGGTTCAGATTTCTGTATCTGAAAGTCTCTCAAAGCCAAGAGAGTTCCTGTTCCATGGGTTGCCTTGGTGGTTGGGATGTGTTGTACCATGGCCTCTGCCACAGGGTATGTTGAAGGCCTGTTAGGCCTTTTTACGATAAATAACAAGTTCGGTCTCCTATCCTGATAGGATGATTAATTTCTTGTATTTAGGCATAAAGGAGATCTTGTTTGAGTGTTTCATTGAGCCAGAATTCTTACTTTGTCACCTTTCCCTTCTGTTGTTATAACTACTGCATCTGCTGATGGGAGTGGATGGGTGCGCAGCTCCAGTTGTGGATGTTAACAGTGTGTAGAACGTGTATAGAGGGTGGAGGTGTTAACCGTGGTCGTGGACATCATTTTGTACTGCCAGTTACTGTGTATGGGCATTTCCCTTTGGAATTGTTAGAACTTTGAGGAACACAGAGTGTGCATTGGTGCAGGCTGGTTTTAGATAGGAAGAAAAGGTATTGGATTAGGTGTCATGACTTGTCTGCTTCAAAGGTGTCTGCTAATATTCCTGGGTTAATAAACTGATTACAGCTTAGTAATCTGGCAAGAGATGGCATTTAAATTGGTGTGTTCAGTTTGTCAAAGTACTGGCCATACCACCCTCATTGTGTCTGTTGTATCTGCATCACACAGAAATCTGTTCTCAAAGGAGCTGTCAGGCGTGTGGGGTTCCAGAGCAATGTATTGATGTAGGGAAAAGCTTTGCCTTCGGTTCATTTCAAAGAATCTTCGAAAATCCAAGATAGACTGAAAATGGAATTGAAAAGTCTTACTTTTAAGCTGCAAATTGGAATTGCATATGCTTGAATAAATCGGTATGAGCAGCTTAGTTGTTTTCTCCTGTCTGTATTTCCATGATAGCACTGTATGATTTCATGAAGCTGTAATTATGCAGCAATTGCTTGATCCAAGTCTGACAAAAAATATTTGTGAGGGAGTTTCTTTTGCTTTCTGATCAGATGAGAAGGGTCTGTGAGATTATGTGCTGGCATGTGATTTCAGAAAGTGCTGGTTTGGAGTGTAATGCTTTCATACTTCAATTGGATAGCACTTGGGTACTTTCTTACAGGAAGATACCTTGCAGTGAAACATCTGAGTTTTTTATTTGTGATGTGAGCTTTTTAATGCTACAGTTCCTAAATTTTCTGGTAGCTTTCCAGTCAATGAAAGCTTGGCTGCACTCACAGCTGCAAGCAAACTATAGGTGCATGCTTGTATGTGTAGAACTTCCATTTTGTATGGGGAATGATTCATTTGCAAAGCTGAAGAGCATTTGATCAGTTCATCGTGGATTAGCAGAAGCATTTTAGGTTGTTGTTGCCTTTTATGTAGCTGTTTGGAATTGCTCAAAAATGTAAGATACTGACTCTTAGATGTTGTACTTTTTTTTACTCCTCCCAAACCAAATCCAGCTAACTTTGGTGAACTGGCTTTTGACTGGAACCAGGAGGACAGTGGTTAGAGCACAACTGGAACCACCATCAGGCAGCATCACAGTTTATGTAATCACTGCTTACTGTTGTGCTCATGCTGCTGCTACTGAACTCACGTGGCTGTGCAATGAACATGCTCTGGGAAGTGTTCCAATTGAACATGGGTAGTTGTTCTTCAGCTGGATCTGGTCTCTGGCTTCGTTCATCAAGTGGCTAAAAATCGTGCCAGCACAATGACGAAGTGCCTCTCCATTTGCTGAGTTAGTTTTCAGTGAATTAATTCCCATTCCAGATGCGTGACTACTTTACTGGCACAGAGGATATAGCACAGGGATGGCAACAACAGAGCCAGCTCTGCTCTGTCATCTCAGCATTTGCTGTCAACCGAACTTGTGTAGTAAATTAGTGTGCGTTGTGTTTTACTTGATGCGCCTTCAGTCTCATTGAAGATGAGAATTGACATCTTTCATGCTTGTACTGTAATGCAAATCTTGATGTGGGTAGTTGCAGCTTGACAAGAGTAAAATACAGGTAAGTTATCTGTTGGAAGCATCTAATTTTGTGTGAGATGTTCCTGCTTGTACAAAACATGATTAAAGTCCTATTTTCCCTGTAATTATATATATGTTGTCTTTTAGCTGGAAGCAAGAATGGAGGAGCTTAATAAAGAATTGAAAGCTAGTAAAGACAGACTTTTAACTCAAGATGCAGCCGCCAAAAATGCTATTCAGCAGTTGCATAAAGAGATGGCCTTTCGAATGGAACAGGTAACATGGAAAACCTTTAATTACTGAGCATCTTATGAATAAAGTTCTTGTAGGAAACGTGCAGCTTAGATTGTTACATCGCTAGGGAAGGGAAAGATTTCTAAGGTTGTAATTATTAGCACACAGTTTTTGGTAACTGGCATCAGTGAGTTTTTAAACAGCTGTTAACATTTTGGAGTGCCTGATAACTCTTTTTAGTGTATATGGAGTTCAGCCCTCAAGGAAATCTCATTTTCCTTGCCTGCAGGCTGATATTAGTTCAGAAGGAGGTAAAAGCTGGCAGCAGCCTTTTTCAGACAGGCTATCACAAAATTAATATTTCTCTCAACTCCAGCACAAACCTCTTATTTTGTCTCCTATATTACTGAGAACCAAGGTGATTTTTTCCTTGTTAATATCCTATTCTGCCAAGTATTTTTGTTATTGTATAAATTCTAAAGCGCAGTGTCTGATTCTGGTTTTTTATTTGAAGCAGAATTTATTAGTGCTGGGGTGGGGGGGAATTTGTAAAAGTAAGCCACCCGAAAATAATCCACTGGATAATGATTGTGCAGTTGGCACATGACAAGGGGAGAGAGAGGGCTGGTATTTGGAATTAGCAAAATTATTTCATTGGTAAAACTTACCAAATACATTTCTTTCCTTCAAAGACAACAAATTATAGTCCAAATTACTAAAGTATTGATAACTCATTTGAGATGTTTAGCTGTGAAACTGCAGCTGCTTAGATGTATATTTGCTGTTAGAAGTATGAGTAATTCTAGTACTTAATCTAATGTTAGCCTTTGGAAAACTGGAGTTTTAGAGTCCTCCAGTGTTACGCTACTATACTGCAATACTGGAAATATCCAGTAATATCTTATAAATAAAAGCTTATTAGGAAATATAAGGTTGATTTAATTCTAGTTTAAAATTTTTTCAGGCAAACAAGAAATGTGAAGAAGCACGGCATGAAAAGGAAACGATGGTGATGAAATATGTCCGAGGGGAGAAGGAGTCACTTGACCTCCGAAAGGAAAAGGAGATACTTGAGAGGAGAGTGAGAGACGCAAACAAAGAAATGGAAAAGCATACTAATAAAATCAAACAGCTCTCTCAGGAAAAAGGAAGATTGCACCAGCTCTATGAATCTAAGGTGCTCTGAGTGTTGCTGTGTGGCTTGAGTGAATGGTTAGAAGTATTTTCAGAAAAACCTTATCCTTACGTGCTGTAGTGGTTGGTGAAAGAAACCTGTTTTCATTTGGTTTTGCTGTGAAATGCCCTTTCCTTCAAAGGAAGGAGAAGCAGTTACTGAGTTCTCATTGCCATCTGTTTGACGTTCCTTCTATTTCTGTGAATGTTAGTTTGGGAAACAATAGGGGGTTTTGACAAAATCAAGAAGACTGCTTGTTGCACGTGCCTGGATTTGGGGAATTTCAGGATTCTTTTTTAAAAAGGCTATCATGGCATTAAATTATTGCAATCTTTTTTTGCTATTTTTCTGGTTTTGATCTGTGTTTTTTTCTTTTGTACTGCTAAAAATTTGTAATAAAACAATAGGATTTTTCAGTCCCAGTTCAAAAAAATTGCCATTTTTTAGTAGGCTGTGAGAGATTCCCTCTTGAAATTATCCAGGTCTTTTTGTGTTGAGAAGCACAGCTGTGCTTCACAATTCCATGTCAAGGGAAAGATCCAAAAATTGATGAATTGATAGGATTCAAACTTTGATTTGAGCCTCTTTTGAGCAATTGTATTGCATGTGAAATGGTAAGAAAAATAGACCTTCAAAGTCCTAAAAATTATGCTTCTGAAACAAAAAGTTCAGCTCTGTCACGTGAACAGGAAGCGGGAGCATGACTTCAGGTTTCCTAAACAAAACTTAATGTACTATTTTCCTAAGTCCTGAGGGTTGCACTAGAGCCTTACAGGAACTGTACTGCCCTCCTGTGGTGCTGCGTGAAACTTTTTGTAAGATGATCCCATTGCTTCAGGAATAGAGTTTGGAAATCTGGGTTGAGGCAGTGATTTGTGGGTAGTGTCGTAGAATGTTACACCAGCAGTGTGCTTCTGTTTAACACCCTTTCGTGGTGCTGACTTACAGGTCAGTGATTTTGCTGTCAGTGCATTTTGCTGTCAGTGCTCACTGACACAGTTTGTGTCACAGTTTGTGTCTGCAGCCTTGCATGGTATATGGCCTTGCCACTTTGAACCTCTTACATCATGCTTTTGTCAGAAAGACCCCAAAAAGAGCATGCAGCTAACACAGGAGATGATTATTTTAGATCAGAACCCTAGACTGTGCTTTGCCTTTTAACAGATCTTTAACATTAATGTGTGTTAACAGTAATGCAGCCTTACCTTGCTATTCAAACCACAACACATGATTTTTTTCACTGAGCTTTATTGAGCATTCTCAAGTGTGTGCATGCTTTTGCAAAATCCAGAAAGTAAGTAAGGAAGACTAACCTGCATTTGACACTTGAGCAGGAGTCTTGCTATAGAAGCACTGGATGGTTTAAATCTATAAAATAAAATCTATGAAATCTTCTTAGGATGGTGAAGCCACTCGACTCAACAGAGAAATAGAAAAATTGAAAGAAGAAATCAATTCTCACGTTATCAAAGTGAAATGGGCTCAGAACAAATTGAAAACAGAAATGGATTCACACAAGGTTAGTGAAGTGAACATGAACATGTAGTCAGAGGAGTGTAGCTGCTATACTGTTTACTTTTTTATGTATTACTAAACTCTGCTTCTAAAGTGAGTTTTGTTTAAATACCTGCAGCAAAAGTCAGAGTAGTGTTCTTAAAGATACTGATATGGAAATGGAAATGTTGAAAGGATGTAAGGGGAGGGCGTTGCAGGGGATTCCATTTAATCTGGGATCAGCTTTTAATTTTTATTTTTAATGAATTAACTGTTGTCTCAGTTTATTTTTTGTGTGATGGAGTTAAATCTGTCATCTGAAAATGTGCATGGCACTAAAACAAGAGGTCCTTTTGTTGTGCTTTCAGTGTTGGAACAAACAAAATTGCATAAAACAATAGTTGAATGGAATGCTGGACATCGTTTTTTGTTATTAATTCTTTCCAGACTGCAATATGAAACTTCTATTATGAGAAATACTTTTCTCAGATTAAGTTGATTAATAGGTTTAACCCATTATTTGTTACTGGGTTTGTAGGAAACCAAAGAACGCCTCAAAGATGCAATGACAAAATTAACTGAAGCAAAAGAAGAAGCAGACCAGATAAGGAAAAACTGTCAAGAAATGATAAAAACCTATCAGGTAGGAACATTTTTCTCAGGAGGTGAAATTAATGTTTAGCATCTGAGTCTCACTTTTTAATCTTAAGATGTAGCAAGGAAGAACATGTGTGAGCTGCAAAGCTGAGATGACTACTCACAGAGTCCTTTATTTGGAAAGTTATTAAATAAAAGGGAAAATCTTTCTCTTGATTGGTTTGCTGTGTGTGGGTCCTTCTGGCCATGTTTTAGAAGTCTTATGTATGCACCTACAGAAAAGAGACTCAGTGATGTGATAAGCTGTCCGTATGCTCATAAAACTGGGAAGGGGAACATAAAGCTATAAACCAGTACTTAAATATCTTCAACCCTTTTAGGAGTCGGAAGAAATTAAATCGAATGAATTGGATGCAAAACTCCGAGTAACTAAAGGAGAACTAGAGAAACAAATTCAGGAGAAGTCTGATCATCTGGAGGTAAATACATGGTGTGTGGAGACAACTTGACTGGCAACTTAGTAGTTAAGGATGCCATGAGTTTTTCTCATTTTGAGAATCTTGCTTTAAGGTCCTTAGAATTTTGCCAAATGCTTTTCTTTTTGGCCTAATACTGCAGCCTAGGGGTCTGAGCCCAGCTTTTTGGAGGTTATTTTTAAGATGTTATCTTGGATGTGCTTTTAAAAACCAAAGTTATTGGACGAAGATGATAGAATGATGATGAAATAACTGCTTTTTCATTGTTAACATTAATGTTGCTATAATTTAGAGCACAAATTCAGGTGATAGGCAGGCCTTTCTCTGTCCAGTGTTTGCCAAGCTATATGGGAAGGAGCAACAGGGAACAGCCGAGTTGCTAACCTCAAAGCTACATTCTTGGATTATTTAGTACCTGCTCACAGTTCATATATGCAGATGCCATCTTCAGTTTGCCTAGAACTTTTCCCCAGGGGCTATTGTAGCTTAGATTTGGACACCTAAAACCTCAGTGCGTAATCTCACTTTTATTCTCAGTTCTTCTGAGAATAGAGGAGCTCTTAGGCTTTGCTTTGCTTTTTGAATAAATAGAGTGTACCTTTAAGGTACCTGTTCTGCCCTCTCATGTTCTGGTGGCCTGCACTGGCCTAGATTTTTTTGACATCCCGAAAGATGCTTTAGATTTCTAAAGGAGCTTCTCACTCTTTAAAAAGGTGCATCATGCAAAAATAAAGGAACTGGAAGACTTGAAGAGGACATTTAAAGAAGGCATGGATGAGCTTCGAACACTGAGAACAAAGGTAATGTGTGCTGTGTTGAATTGCAGTGGGGCTAAAGACACAGAGTTGGGTTTTGGGACAAGACTATATTCAATCTGTTTATTCTGGCAGAAGTAAAAATATAATTAAGTGTAATTAGAGGCTGGCTGGCATGAGACTGGAAGGGATACATGACTGAGTCTGGGTAGCCTTTCACAGGGGGTATCTGTTGACCCGTAATACAACAATGCAACAGTGTTTTGTTCCATGCTATACACCTTATTTGACTGAAAAGTTGGAGAAACATTTTAGTAAAAATGTTGTAAATTTAGTAACTTTGGAAAATGAAAAATACTTGTAGACTTCCTACCTGTGAAGGTAGTTTTGTAGATGTCCTACATATGAGCTCTGGTAAGGAGAATATGGTATACCTAACTTCTGAACAGCCTGTAGATGAGCGTGCTGGTCCAGAGCAGGGTTTTAGCTCAATAGTACCTTAGAAAAAGGGAGGAAGATAAAATAAGGGGTTGGTGTGGTAACTGGGGCGGGGGGAAGATGATATCTTTGGGTCCTGGTTCATTACATTGGTAAGTTTAAGTCTTTGGACGAAACTAATGTTAATCACACTTGTTTAATTTGATTTTTTTTCTTTTGTCTGTTTATTTTTCTGAATGTATTTGATCCAAAATATTTGGGTGGTTGTTCTGAGCTACTCAGAATCACTGAGAAATAACACAGGAACTTTGTACAAGAGTCTAGGCATTTGATCAGAATAATTCAGCTCTGATGTTTGGGAAAATGAAGAGGTTTTTTTTTTTTGTGTAGGTGAAGTGTCTCGAGGATGAGCGTTTAAGAACAGAAGATGAGTTATCCAAGTACAAAGAAATCATTAATAGACAGAAAACTGAAATTCAGAATTTGCTGGACAGAGTCAAAACTGTAGATCACCTGCAGGATCAACATCAGAGGTACAGCTGTGTGCTTTGAGGAATGACTTAAAAGATTGTCTGGGATGTGGAAACTTTCTTTTTATATTGAAATTATTCATGCTTTGAAATGTATTGCAATTTGAACAATCCCTGTCGTAATTTAAATGTTTTTCCTGATCTGAATCAGTATTGCTAGTACTGGGGCAACCCTGGTGGCCTGTAAGAGGAGGGATTTGAGGCTCATAAGTCTAATCCTTACATTTTCCATTATTATAAGAAGTGGTACTTTCTGGTACGCTGTAGGAAATTGTCTTCTAGGTGTCTGCCCTGTGCTGCTTTTATTGAAAGATTAGGGAAAAGCAACTGCACTGGAAAGATAGATTGCTTCAAAATTGTGATGGATGAATGGCATTGTTTAACAAAACCAATTTTATGTATTTGATAGATGCTTTATTCAGATAGTAGGGAGCACTTTTATTTCTAGCGGACTGGAATTCATTCTGTTGTGTCAAAGTTTGCTCATTTAAGAGTGTGAGGAAATAATATCAGAGAAGAGTTGGGTTCATGAACATTTCAGGAGTGTCTGAGCATAAGTCATGTTTCTGTATGGTACCTGTGGACTCGACCGTACAGATGCTGTCCACTTCACTGGTTCTAATGGTGTTGCATAAATGAACAGAGACAGGTGTTGGATAAGCATAACCACATGGGTCCCTCCTGTGCTTTTAAACAGTTCTTATTTATCATTGAAGAACCTGTCAGTGTTCATATGCCTTCCTCAGGGTTTAGAGGATGAATTGCTTTCCATTTACTGTGTGCTCTTTTGGCACTGTCCCCATAGCCTTTCTAGGGAAGCCGCAGTCTGTCAGAGATAACTGGAGCTTCCACTTGGATCAGTAACAGTTATTTTTCACTTGAGATTTTGCCAGATGAATTAAAATCACTGTGAACACAGTGTGAAATTACAAATGTGTGTTTTCCAGTTATATTTTCCTCTCAGTAACTGAGACATGCTTAAATATGTGTCCCATTCCTATTCAATTTGGATCAGTTTTTTTGTAATTACCCTTCCTGCTCAGCACTTATCATCCCTACATCAAGTTTCATATTGTCGTAATTTTACTTCTCTTACTTTAACACATTTCCAGTACTCCTTAAAATGTTTAAGTTGTGGAATCTCAACCACAGATTTAAAACTCGGACCAGTAAAATGCCATTATCATTTATGAAAGAGAAATCCTGGAATCTTGACCTCTTTTTTTTCCTGTTGTTGTGTAGAATAAACAAACTTACTGCCTTTCATTTTCTTGGAAATAAATTGAAGGAATTTCATCTTAATTCATGCAAAATCTTACCTGTTTACTTGATGGGAGAAGTATAGAGGCAGCAGGTTTTTTCCACCCTAGGGAAGAGAAGAATGAAGGGAGATGTTAACTAGAGATTTCTTCTGTCATCTTGAAACAAAATATTTGGAAATGTGAAAGATAAGTATAGCCTTCTGGCATCAGTTTTTAATGGCAGCTAGAGGTGAGATATTTTGCAGCATAAATGGCTGAAAAAAATGAGTGCTGTAGTTGTTCAATCTTAAGTCTTTTGAAAGTTGGAATTATCCTAAAAAAAGGCTGTAAAGGCAGGCTGCAGTGCATTTGATGTTGTCCTTTGGTGCTAACTTCTGTTGTCATTAACGACATGAGCTCCTCATTTTGGTAACTGGAAGCATGTAATTTACAGTAATGGAGTTCTAGTGGAATTCAGTTACTGAGTTTTGCAAAATAATAGTTCATTTTCAGAATGATTAATGATTTGGATTGCCTGAGCCAAGCCCCTGCGTGAAAAAACATGTTGACCTGGGGTTGTAGGTTTAAGGTGAATTGAGCCTCCTGAAAATCATTGTCTGACAGGGAGTTAGAGATGCATGCCCTTGCTTTTCTCCCTGTGAGAAAGAGGTGGGGGCTTCCAAGTACTTTAAGGGGGCTTATGAGAAAGAAAGGACAAACTTTTTAGCAGGGCCTGTTGCGGTAGGACAAGGGTTGATGGCTTTAAACTAAAGGAGGGTAGAATTAGACTAGACATAAGACACGGGTTGCCCAGAGAGGTGGTGGGTGCCCCATCCCTGGAAACATTCAAGGTCAGGGTGGATGGGGCTCTGAGCAACCTGATGGAGTTACAGATGTCCCTGCTCCTGCAGGGGTGGTTGCATGAGATGGCCTTTAAAGGTCTCTTCCAAACAAAGATATTCTATATTTCTATTATTTAAAAACCATGCAGTAGTTAACAGATACCCCAGGGTCATTAATTTGTTCCTTTGCCTTATTTGATCTTGACCTGAATGCTTTTATTTCACTGAGGTTTCATATCTTTTAAGTTCAGTTTATCCCTAATAGGATACAATTGTTTTGACAGAGATGAACAAGAAATCAGTGCTTTAAAGGAAGAAGTAGATGGTTTCAACTCTCTGATTGCTGATCTCCAGAAGGACATTGAAGGTAGTCGGAAAAGAGAATCTGAGCTATTGATATTCACTGAAAAATTAACCAGTAAGAATGCACAGCTTCAGTCTGAAAACAATTCCTTACAGAGCCAGTTGGATAAGCTTTCTTACAGTGAAAGAGAGCTGCAGAATCAACTGGAATGTGTTCAGCAGACTAAAGATGATCTGGTAAGTATGGTGTGCAGCTCATTTTTTGCACTAGTAAGACGGGTCATACTGGTAAAGGTGTGGCACATGAATTCCAGCTTGTGTCTTTACTTACCTGACCACAATTTCTCATTGAGTTTGCCTATTTGATAGAATAATAGCGGTGGGATACAAACAGGGGAAAGAAATCCTGAGGAAAGGTGCGCTGCAATGAGGGGATGTTACTGTGCTGCTCTTCCTGGAAGTACAGAATTGTTCTCAGTACAATGGTCACTGAAACGATCAAAAGGTTGTAATCTGTCTGTGGAGTTTATTACTGTGAACTGTTTCTTAGGTCCTGTTTGTATTTTTAATAAGCAGTGTGTCAAGGAAGTGTGACTGTGCTGTGCAGCTCTGCGTGGCTCTGTACTGCATCACCTAGATGTTGGAGATAGTTCAGCAGTCTTACTGCAGTGCTGTGCTGTGCTCGTTGTATTCGTGTCCAGAGTTCAGCCTAAATTAAAGTGCAGAGTTAGGGCTCTTGAGCATACAATATGGTTAGGCTGGAGTTTTTTTATATATGGCTGAAAATAAAAATGCAATTTCAGGCCACCAGGTTGCAGAAGGAGGAGGAGCAGCGAAAGCTGGAGGTCGAGACGCTGCAGGCTCAGCTGGTTTCAGAGCAGAAAGAAGTAACAACGCTGAAGACTCAGGTGGATGAACTGAAAGATGAGCTGGCTACCCAGAAGCGCAAGCATGCTGCAAACCTGAAAGATCTCGCAAAACAACTTCAGCTAGGTTGAAATTATTTTCAGCTATAACGAGTCAGCCCCTTCACAGCATCCAGTTGAGATGGGTCTTGTCTGTGTGTGAACACTGAGTGTAGCCCTTCAAGCTCTCTCTGTCCCTAAGGAAAATGAAAGTGAGCTTGCACGTTAGATCTTGGGGAAACTGCTGTTACAACAAATGGGCCTTCCTGTCAATTCACAGTCTTAAATATAACTTTTGAAATGGGCTTAGGCATAAAATGAAAGATTTATTTCAAAAGAGCTTGGACACTTATGTGACTGCTGAGATGTCACTGTGGATATGTACAGATCCTGGTCTGTGCAAGAGTGCATTCAAAAGTCACTAAAAGGTTCCTCGTCACTGACTGTATCAGGAATATTGTTCTTTTTTAGTATATCAAATAGAGCACTTCAGTTTTAACCATTGGTCTCTTCATATCCATCTTTAAATTCTGTCAACAAGTAGCAATCATTAAACACCCGGTAACGCATATGCTCTGAATGCAAATAGATTTGAGTATAATGAAATCTGTTTGAAATGTATTTGAAAGAAGAGATCTTGTTGGCGTCGTGCGAGACAAATTCCGTATCTCTCTCTGTGCATGTATGAACAGCTGTGTGCTTTCCCTCTTGATCCCTGCTGAATGAGCAGTGCTTCTGGCACATGGACTGCACTCAGCTCCCAGTAGTGATACCACTACAGGGTCCTGGAACAAACCTGCCATTCTATCATTCAGTAGTTATTTACGTGGCAGTCCTAATCAAAACTTAATTAATATATCTTATTGTTCCCAGTTAATCCTGTGCCTGGCACTGCCCCCTCAACTAGCAACTGCTACAGGGTGTAGGGATCTTGGTGGATGATGCATCCAGGTGCTTTGTGTTTGGGGCAGGGAGAGGAGCTGTTTGCTTTTTGGATACGATTCTGCTTAAGATTTTTTATTGCTGCCTTTATCTTTCAGTTGTCAAGCCATGTTGGATGAATGCATAAATGAATGGCTGTTGTGTAACACTATGGTTTTGGGGTTTTAATCTCCTGTCAGTAACAATCATTTTATTATACTTTTAGCACGGAGGAAATTGGATCAGATGGAAAATGGTAATTACGACAAAGAAGTCAGCAGCATGGGGAGTCGTTCCAGTTCATCAGGTAATATAGCACATAGCAGGGCTGCCAAAACAATCCTTCCATCTTAATAAGGTTGCCATGGTGTGCTGCCAGGAGCCTTGCTCTTTCTGTGGTTTGTGCTTATGCAGTGCGTGGGCAGCCTCCCTTTACAGCTGACAAAATAGCCTTTAAGCACCAAAGTGCGCTTGACTGAAAGCAGTTGCAGGTGCTTGCTCTTATTACTAGATAAGTTTAGTGTTTATAATGTTTATATATTTTGTGTCTTTTTAAATGCCTACTTCTTTTTTTAATTTTTGCTGTTATGTTTGGAGGAAGCTCAGAGGACTCCAGTTTATAGAGGGACTCCCTTAAATACCGCCAGAGGCAAGCACAAAACGAGCAGAGGCTTCTAACGTTGTTTAATTGCACTATTGACAGTTACAACTCTGTAAATGAGAAATCAATTTTCATGTTTAAAGACATTAGTGTATTTGAGTAAAATTCAAGTGGTTATCTCTAGCACTGAAAACATCTTTTCTTCCTCAGTATCCTTGGGTTTTAAGCTGGGTTTGTTTTGTCAGTGTCATGTAGTCTCACTGTATAAGAAATAAATGGAAGAGTAGAAAGAAAAGAAAATGTGTCAAGGTCTTAAGTAAACAGTGCTGCAGGGTGTTTATGTGTAGGGCTTTTGTCAGTCTGTACAGATTTCATAGTGTTCTAATTTTAGTGGACTCCAAACCAGGTATGTTTAAAATCATTTAAGCATTGTACAAAGTAACATTAATGACTATGAATGAACTTCTGTGTCAATAAGCATTAGTGCAGCAAGAATGCTTATGCTAAATGAACTGTGCCCATGCTGGGGGACTAGACTGTTTCAGCACGTATCATTTTAATAGTATAAGGATTGTTCATCTAAATCCCACTAATGTGTATGGGAAGCTGGCATTCTGAAGGAAATATCCTTAGCTACCAAAATGTAATGGATGAATGCACTGCACTAGGGAAGGCTTTTTACCTGGCATGAAAGCAGAAAGAGCTTTTACAAATATGGTTGTATTTGCAGGGTCCCTTAACGCGCGCAGCAGCAACGAGGATCGGTCACCGGAGAATACTGGATCTTCAAGAGCTGTGGATAGCTTCCCAGAGGTGGACAAGTCTGTCTTGGTTGAAAGAATACTAAGGCTGCAGAAGGCACATGCTCGAAAAAATGAAAAGATGGAGTTCATGGAGGATCACATTAAGCAGCTGGTGGAGGAGATCAGGAAAAAAACAAAGTATGTTCAGTGTTCCATTCATACAGTTTTCAGTGCTGAACTGGTGCACTAGACAAGTGTTCTGCATTTTATGTAAGACAAGTAACTGTCTAAATGAAAATAAAAGAATAAGAATATTGCAGTGGCAGTAGGTCTCAAAGGTAGGGGTTTTTTTCCTTATCTTTCCCTAGCAGTTACAGTAATTGCTGAGTTTACTACTAAAATTTTTCAAGAGGAGTAGAATGGTGCAAGTAGGGTTTTTTTGTTAGCAAAATCCCTCCCAGGTGGCTGATTTGAGGTGGACTGCTGCCGCTGACTGACAGAAGAGTCCATTCTCCTCAAGTGCTCAAAAGGGTGCTGATTGTGTTTGGTTTTGAAGGAGAATCTGCATAATTCCCGATGATAGTCTTATCCAGCCATAGGTGGTTGACATTCAGTGTGAAGCAAGACTTCATGTACGTGGAAATCTCATCTTGCAGGGTGATGTCTGGAACTTCAGTTAGGAGGAGAAGAAATTGTGCCATACCTCCCTTTGCAAAGTACAGTTGTCTAAGTACAGCCCTTGCTTAATGAGCCTGTACATTTGTGCCTGTCTGGTACCATTTCACAGAACTTGATCACAGCTTGTGAAGCAGAGACTGTAATTTTTATCTTGTCTGTAGAAAGCTTAAGATTCCCTGTCTGGAGTCTTTCAACAAGGAAAAGTAGAGAGAGGCATTTTGTAAGTACCTTTTTGCTCCAGTAGCAATATTACTAAGTTTACCAGCATCTCCTAGAGCACTTGTGCTAGCTCAGATTTTCCTCTGACCTAGAAATTGCAGGGATTTATTTTGACTGCCTTTTAGTAGTAATACAGCACTACTTGAAAACAGAATCACTCCTATGTCAGGAATCTGAAGTTACTTCAATGTCTGACTTGTCACTGCCTCGTAATGCTATGCTGTGCTTTAAATCTGTTCCCCCCCAGAATTATTCAGAGTTACATTTTGCGGGAAGAAGCTGGAACACTGTCATCAGAGGCCTCGGACTTCAACAAAGTGCACTTGAGTAGACGGGGTGGGATCATGGCATCTCTCTATACCTCTCACCCCGCAGACAGCGGCCTCACGTTGGAACTCTCCTTAGAGATAAACAGGAAGCTGCAGGCTGTGCTAGAAGATACCTTACTGAAAAATATTACATTAAAAGTGAGTATCAGTGCCAGGTCCTCTACATGGTTTTGTGGTTCTGATATACTGACTTCAGGGAGATGCATGCTGTTAAAAGGAGGAGGCTTTTCAGAAGGCAGCTCATTGTGAGTTGGTGACACTGATAGCATTAATTGAAGAGTTACATGACGTGATCCATGCTGAAACTCTGTTTTGGGACCCTCCTTGTGCTACCCTAACAAGTCACTGCTTAAAATAAATTGTGGGCTGCCTGTGCATCCAGTGGGAAGGGACTCCATGTTCTCTCCAAGCCCACGGAGCCAGGGACTTGGGCTCTACATGCTTGGCTCGTGCCAGGGTTCCCTGTTGAGCTGTTGGGGCAGCCTGTCCCCTGCAGGGGAAAGAGGGCAGGCTGCAAAACATTGTGCAGGCTGCCAGCTGGACTGCAGTGCTCTGCAGAGGCTGGACATCTCTTCCTGTAATTATCCTTCCTCTTGAAAGCTACACTTTGTAGACAGCCTGTGGAATATTAGTAACTGCAAAAAACTTGCTGAGAGCTTTGCATCCTTTTTTGAAATGAGCTTGTTTTTCTCCAACTCTGTCTAATCATTCGTGCTTTTTCTGGATACTTGGAATTATCAACCTGCTGACATAAACAGTAATTTTAACTTATTAGTGCTTTTTATGCTGATTGACTCATTTTCCCTGTATAACTTCACCCTATCCTTTTTTTCATCCCCAAAGGAAAACCTTCAAACTCTAGGAACAGAAATAGAACGGCTTATTAAACACAAGCATGAACTGGAACAGAGAATAAAGCAGACATAACTACAACTTTTATGGAATAACCAACATGAAGATGCAGAAAAGGCAGGTGCTACAGACCACTGTTTTTTTACATTTTTCTTGATACCTGGTTGCCTGCCAGGGCAAGCATCGGGTATCTTGCATACGCAGCCCGTGACCACGCAGGCTTTCCTGTGCAAGAAATCTACAGGGCTGGGCATCAGCGTGGTTCTGACTGCCCAGTACCAGCCTGGGGCGTTGCAGAACTCTTCCTACACACTACATTTATCTAAAGCTTTTATTTCAAATGACATACAGATGCTTTGCAGCGCATACCGTGCTTTGAGTGAGTTGCAGTGAGATTTCAATTTCTGCACTGTGTGATTAATCAGTCAATGATGGAGCTTGAAAAAATGAAACCAGTTATACCTTAGTTGCTGAACATATCCAGTGTTACTGAGCTTTAAGGGCTTTCAGACATCATTTTCTTTCTTGCATATTATTTAATATTTAGGTTCATTACGCATTTTTGACATATGCATGGAAAAATGCTTTGTCACAAAATTTGGGGGTTTAAGTGGTGGCCATAGTATTGCATATTTTCTGCTTTAGATTAACATTGAATTGGTCAGTTTCTTTATTCAAAAGATGTGCAACAACAGTAAAACTAAGGGATTAAGGAGCTTTCTGGTTCACTTGTTGAATATGTGTAACTGAAACAAATGTCAATTAAAGCAATCCTGTGAACCCTTGACCTTTAGGCATATGGATCTAAAGAGGCCTGAGGTAATTGGTTAATGAGGTTCTCTGGCTGCCTGTGTAACTAATAGCATTTTAAAAGCAGGAGTTCTAACTGGGCATTGTTATGTGTGTACAGGTAGACATCATGATTGCATCTGTGTTCAGATGATCAGAAAATCTGTTTTCAAAGATGAATGGAAGCCAACTAAATTTTCTCATTAACTATGTCTAAATCAGGGAAAGTAACAGTAAGGAACAGGAAATATATCTCAATGAGATTTTTTTTTCTATTGGTTGGACTGAAAGTGGCACAGAAATCTGTCTGACTCCTTAATTTTACTGGTTTTGAAGAATTAGTTGGTCAAAATGGCACAAACTGAGAACTGTTGCTTAGTCCTTCAGTAGCTGAGAGAGTGATAGAGGAAGAGCATCACGGTGTCAAGATTCTGGTTACTCACAACATCATGTTTGCATTTTATTTCCAGGATAAGTAATTTGTAGGATCTGAAATATCTCTGTTCAAGCAGTAAGTGCATAGATTTCTGTATTTATTGCCTTTTGATCAAAATGAATTGACCAGATCACAGTGTAAATATGTACTTTGGGTTTTTATTAAATACTTGAACTTCCTATTACCGTGAATGCAGATCCAGTGGATACTTGACAGAAGAAGGGAGGGAATCAGGCTACTGCAGGCACCGTTTGCATCCTGCACAAAATAAGGGGTCCAAATCTGGCAGCACACAGGGGGATAATTTATCAAGGCATCTAGGTGACCTAGGGGTGTGTACTTCATTTTTGGCTGCCACTGAGTCACTTGAACTTTGTAATGAACCAAACTGAGTTTCATTCGAGACAGTGAGACTTACCCATCTTTAAAGTAAAAAAAGGATCTCTGAAAGCCCTTGCAGGATCAAGACCTGGTTTGTGGTCCAGAGAGCTTCAGGACTCTCAGATGGCAGGTCCTTTCAGTGTCAAAGGTTTAAGTATTTCTTGGAAGGGGAGGGTGACAACAAGTTGTTTAAAACCTGACCAAGCATTGTAGAAACTGTGAGCCTTTAATCTGGGTGGGATTTTATATATATTTTTCTAATTCCTGAGAACAATGGTTATCTAAAGTGTTAGGGAATTTGGACCAGTCCTATGGCACTACCTCTGCTTTACTGTTTAAGTGATGTGAAGAGGAAAATACCTGGCTCTGCTGAAACAGATTTGTCACCAGCTTCCAGGAGGTGAAAGGGCAGTTGTTCTGATGGACTGGACCTTTTGTTGAAAAAAAGTGTTTAGAACAATTTGCATGTCAAAATATAGCTTAGCTCTTGTATGTTTGTGTTTTCATGCTTTAATGTACCAGATTTCTGGATGTTTTCAAGCATTCAGCTGAATGACTCCAGTATTTTAGATACCATGTTAATATTGTATAATCATTTACTGTATGTTCTCCAGGTGTACAATGTGAATGAAGGAGAGGTGTGGTGCAGATGGAACAAGTGCAATGACATTGTGGAAATTCTTATTTCTTTTTGGCATGATTGTTTCTCCTTTTAAGTTATTTGAGAAAAATCTAGTTCGCTGTCCTCCTGCCCTGCTGGAAATGCTGCTTCCTCTCTGTAGCACTAGTAAATTCTCAGACTTTTTGTTTCTAGGTTATGGAGACACACAAAGCACCCAAAATATCATATTGTTTATTGTGCACAGTATTTTCATGGACCAAAGTAATTTTCTGCAGGTGTTATGTTAAACATACCTGTTGGAGGTGGAAATCTCGTTCTAGGTCACACATTGACCAATTATTTCCCATCTAGTAAACCCACAAAGGGATGAACACGACAGGGTCAGCCAGCAACTTTGCTTCATGGTGTTGCCTGTTCCTCAGAGGCAGTGGTGTATTAGCCATAAAAGTGTTGCTGGCAGACCACCTGCCTCTTGTTCCTTTTGGGTGGGTTGTCTGTAGCGTGGAGGTGTTGGTGCAGGTCCCAGGAGCACTCCTGTGAAAAGGCGTTTCCATGGGGTGGTGCACGCAGGGGAGCTCCAGCTGGAGCAGAGAGGGTGCAAGGCTTGTGTAGCAATAGCAGTTCACTTACACTTCTTTCAGAAACTTTGCTATGAACCTGAGATTGAAAACTCTCCTCAGATAAACTGAATTTTAGAGATACTGATACACTAACTTTGGAGGCAGCCTAGAGCAGTTGGCTACGTGGCTGTCACCGAAATTCAGTGTCCATTGGACATGTAATTGCCACAGGCTGCTTTTGAAAATCCCAAGTTGGTAGCTGATTGGGTCCTACAGGCTCAACCATCTGTTTCTTAAATACTCAGGGTGCTCTTTGAATACAAACATTGCACATCCACAGATGTTGTTAGAGGCCCTACAGGAAAGCTGCCTGTGCTTTTCCACCCTCTGTAAAACCCTGGCACTGTCGTTGTCGAAAGCCAGGCCCTCTGAATTGAAGAATATCACTTGATGCTCTAGAAACCGCTGGCACTCTACCACATAGATTTGTGCAATATTTATAATTTTAGTCTCCAGTGAACAGTGGAGATCAATTTGTTCCTCAGATAGGTTCTCATAATCTTCACTTGTTGCTGGCAGCACTTTCAGTATCTCCAGCTACTAAAACTGATGTTGAAATATTTTACAATAGTTTGATTAATAACTAAAAAAGCCCCCAAAATCAGATCTCAGGTTTCCCCTGAATGGAAGAGACCTGAGTCTGGGAAGGTGTTAGAGGACAGCTCCTATCTGAGGGGGCCTCCACCCTTCTGCTGTCAGTGGAAACAACTGTGATGGTAAGTATGAGCAGTAGGTGGCACTGGAAATCAGATTTACTGCGTCTCCACAACAACCTGAGATCTGTTAAAGGGCAGTGGCTATGTTGCAGAGGGATCTGGGTAGTATTTAGAGCTTTCCCCAACATGGATGGGGGTTTCCTTCCCATTTTTGTGTTCTGAGACTATTTTGAATCTTCCAATAAGTGTGTGTCTGCTGTCTGAGTATACAGAGAATGTCTATTGATTTAATTTTGTAGATACCCGTTTCTGTACAAAGTTTTTGAAGATATCACTATACATTATGTATATATTGTACTTTGAGATAATAAACATACAACTGTGTGAAGGTTGGGTTTGGGGCTGTGGTTTGTACAGCTGCTTGTTGGCTGCTGCCACTCCAGGCTGTGCTGATGGTCTGGTGTTGGCAGGAGGCTGCTCTGTGCTGGGTGGGAGTCTGCCCTTGTCACACTGCAGAAATGATGCTTGTGAACAAGTCCTCTGGGCTAAAAGCACCTTAACTGCCAGCAAACTGCTCCTGCCAGCACGGATGCTGGGAGGGCACCAGAAAAGCCCCTTCTTGTTCCCCTTCAAGTGGGTATAACATATATATCACAGTATCACAAGGTTGGGAAAGACCTTTGAGACCATCCAGTCCAGCCTATGACCCAACACCAGCACCCACTCATCATCTAAACCATGGCACTAAGTGCCTCATCCAATCTGTTTTTAAACATCTCCGGGGACGATGACTCCACCCCCTCCCTGGGCAGCTCATTCCAATGGCCAATCACCCTTTCAGTGAAAAATTTTTCCTAATATCAAGCCTAAACCTCCCCTGACGAAGCTTGAGACCATGTCCTCTTGTTCTGTCACCGGTCACCTGAGAGAAGAGACCAACCCCTGCCTGCCTACAACCTCCTTTTAGGTAGTTATAGAGAGCAATGAGGTCTCCCCTGAGCCTCCTTCTCTCCAGGCTAAACAACCCCAGCTCCCTCAGTCGCTCTTCACAGGGCTTGTGCTCCAGCCCCTTCACCATCCTCGTTGCTCTCCTCTGGACACTCTCCAGCATCTCAACATCTCTCTTGAACTGAGAGGCCCAGAACTGGACACAGTACTCAAGGTGCAGCCTGACCAGTGCCGAGCATAAGGGGATGATAACTTCTCCAGTCCTGCTGACCACACCATTCCTGATGCAGGCCAGGACACCATTGGCCCTCTTGGCCACTTGGGCACTCTGCTGGCTCATGTTGAGTTTCCTGTCCACCAGCACTCCCGAGTCTCTTTCCACTTGACTGCTCTCCAGCCACTCTGTCCCCAGCCGATAGCTCTGCACGGGGTTGTTGTGTCCAAAGCGTAGAACCTGGCACTTGGACTTGTTAAACTCCATCCCATTGGAATGAACCCATGGATCCATCCTGTCAAGGTCCCTCTGTAGGGCCCTCCTACCCTCCAGCAGATCGACACTTCCTCCCAGCTTGGTATCATCTGTGAACTTGCTTAATGTTGGACTCAATCCCCTCATCCAGATCAACAACAAAGATGTTAAACAGGACCAGGCCCAACCCTGACCCCTGGGGGACACCACTGGTGACCGGCCACCAGCTGCATGAGACACCGTTCAGTGACACTCTCTGGGCATGGACACTCCTGGGAGTCAGGGCTGCACACCTTTCCTGCTGTGCTCCATCTCCTGGAAACAGAGGTGAGACTTTTCCACAGGTGATGGGTGTGCTGCAATCACGTGCTGCTGTGAGCTACTGCCTGTCCCAGTAAGCGGCCTGGATGCTGGAATCCTCTTTTCCCTTTTGTAATAGGAATTTCACAAACCTATAAGCCCAGTAGTAAGTGCTGGTTCCCTTGGCCACAGCTCCGCATGTGGGACACTTATTTGCTGCTCTGGTTTATTTATTCCCTTGCTGAGATCTAACTTAGTTTGGGGTTTAGCCATGATTTTACTGTATTATTTTTTAAAAAACCTGAAAAGCGATGCTGTCAGGCTTTTGGCTGCTCATTGTGGCTCTGTTTGTGTGTGTGAAAACTCTGGGAATCAGATTTGCACGAGTTTTCCTGCTCTTTAGAACTGTTCATAGGGGGACAGGAAGAGGGGCAAGAAAGGAATACCATGAAGGGGATGATTTATGGAGTTCCTTCTCGTACCTCTGAGACAACCTGAAGTGAGAGAAAATGTCATCCTATTTTATTGAAATTTACTGGCAAACTACCCCTGGCTTCCCAGGATCAGGGTGAGGGCTCCCAGTAAGTTTTCAGGTTGCTGTTACCTGTATGACCCTGGGCTGGAGTTGTTTTGCAGCTCACTGTTTCCCTCCCAGCCTTTCCCAGAGATGGCAGATCCAGCTCTTGCTGACAGAGCTGACTTAAAATCAAGGGTTATTTGTGCTCCTCCAGTGCTGAGCGCTGCAGTTTGGAAACAACAGCCTGAAGCTAAACTTCCTCATGTACAAAGCTTGGTTTTGGTGGTATTTGCAAGCAGTGAACAACTTCCCAGCTCCATTTTACAGACAGGTCTGTATTTCAGGCTGACACAACTGTCTGTGCAGAGGAAAGCTTCTCACAGCACAGGAGTGTTGGGTGATCAATCTGCGGTTCCAATACAGAGTGTTGGGGACAACGTGATTGAGATCAGCCCTGCGGAGAAGGACTTCTTGTGCTGATTGATGAGAAACTCAACATGAGCTGGAAATGAGTGGTGGCAGCCCAGAAAGCCAATGGTGTCCTGGGCTGGGCTGCTTCAAAAGAAGCGTGGCCAGCAGGGGGAGGGAGGGGATTCTCCCCCTCTACTTCTGAGAGTAGCTTAGTACGGTCTTGTGAGACCCCACCTGGAGTCCTGTCTCCAGTTCTGGAATCCCCAGCATAAGAAGGATATGGAACTGTTGGAGCAGATCCAGAGGAGGCCACAAAGATGATCCGAGGGCTGGAGAACCTCTGCTATGAGGACAGGCTGAGAGAGTTGGGGTTGTTCAGCCTGGAGAAGAGAAGGCTCCCGGGAGATCTTAGAGCAGCCTCCAGTGCTGAAAGGGGCTCCAGGAAAGCTGGGGAGGGACTTTTTACTGGATATGTAGTGATAGGATGAGGGGAAACGGCTTTAAATTGGAAGGGGGAAGGTTTAGATTAGGCATTAGGAAGAAATTCTTCACCATGAGTGTGGTGAGACCCTGGCATGGGTTGCCCAGGGAAGGTGTGGATGTCCTATCCCTGGAGGTGTTCAAGGCCAGGCTGGATGGGGCCTTCAGTACCCTGATCCAGTGGGAGGTGTCCTTGCCCATGGCAGGGGGTTGAAACTGGATGGGCCTTAAGGTCCCTTCCCACCCAAGCTGTTCTATGATTCTGTCACTTCTAAAGTGAGCCAGTCCGTACTGGAGCTGCTGGGAACCAGTATATAACCCAGTGCCAGCAGTTTACTTGCCTGGCTGACTGCGAAAGAAGAATTCGGCCCTGCTGTTTTCCTCTTCCCTCCCTGCTCTATTTTTAACAGAGAGGTATGGTTGGGTTTTTGTTGTTGCGGTTGATTTTAGGCTATTTTGCATTAAACCACAGTGGGTCTGTGCCAGATTTTGCAAGATTTTTGCAAGGATAAGTGTAACTTGCAGTAGAAGAGTGCTGCTGAACAACTTGTTCTCATCTAATGTGTATAAATATGCTGTCAGATGTGTTTGGTGATGTTCTGCTCTGGTGGATGCCCTATAGTCAGGAAATCCTCCGGCCTCCAGGTTGTACAGGGCTCTCTACCACGTGCAGCCACCCACTGATCGCAGCAGGGCTGCTCTAATGCCTCAAGTGAAGCACCTTGCTGACTAAAACTCTGAATCCATTCTGGTCTGAACGCTTCTGGGCTGCTTAAGAAGTTTCTATAAATAAAATAAACCCACGTGTGTGGAATAAGGAAAAGCAGCAAATGAAAGCATGGAGAAGTCTGTTGGGCTCTGACTGAAACGCTGGTGTTTGATACAAGGTAAGTGAGCACAACCTGGCAGGCACAGCCATTCCCACCAGTCTTAAAAGACTGCCCTGGGCTGTCCAAGCTCCAGGTGCTGACTTAGAGGATGGAGATGGCTTGAAGCAAGGTGTGAATGTTTGGTGATGCTTTTCAAGCTGTGGTCTGCAGCCCCTGAAGTGTTTGTGAAGCTGTGCTGTAGAAGCAGCTGTTTAAAAATACCCTGAAAATTACTAGATCTGAAATTATTTTACCTCTAGTTCAGTGCCTGGTTCAGGGGTAAAAGCACTGTATGGCCAAGTTAGAGGCTGAAAAAACAAGCCTGGCCCTGGTCAGCATAAACCTGTTTTGTGGGACTGCAAATTGCCTGGAAACTTTGGCAAGTCAATAAGGTTGAAAAACACCAAGCCTGGGCTCAGAGCTGTGACCTGTTAATGCTGTCAGGGGCTTCTACTGATCAGCTGGGCTGGCTTCACCTTAGTAGTTAGATTATCAGAGAAATATTGATCAGATGGGCTCTGATAGATGTTTCACCCTTCTGGAGAAGGGATCTTCAGCCCTAAGGTGAAGCGAGGAATTGGAATGAGCTGCTGTCAGCTTGTCATGGACACAATGACAGAAGTGACACAGGCTGCTGGCAACCAGGCTCGTGATGCCCTCTGCTTGGACCCTTCCCCTTGCCATGTGTCCTGTCTGGCCATAGGGGTCCAGCAATCAGTGGGCACGGCTTTGGTAGGGGACAGGACTCCACTGTGGTGGGGATGGGGACAGGACTGTGTCCCAGGGGTGAAGTTATTGCCCACAGCTGCCCACCTGCTCCCAAGCTGTGGTTATTCAGCTGTTCATAGAATCACAGAATGGTTTGGGTTGGAAGGGACCTTAAAGATCATCCAGTTCCAACCCCTCTGCCATGGGCAGGGACACTTCCTGACGCGCTGGACGTCACTGCTCAGCTTTTTCAGGCAAAGCAAGGAGTGTGTGTTTTCCTTGGCAGTGCTGCACTGTGACCTGCAGCGTGGTGGAGGTGGTTGCACAGCTCCCACGTCCTCTGTGCTGTGGAGACAGAGCTCCCTGAGTGAGGGATGACGACTGGCAGCAAAACCTCTGCCTGGCTCCAGATGCACCCTCCCCCAGCATCCACAGCCCCTTGTTTTGTCTGGCTTTAATCAGATATTTCCGGGCTCTAGAAAGATGCAGCTGGAGCCAAGCATGAGTTTTCCATCAGCAGGGACTGGAGGAGGAAAGCCTGTGACTGGTGAGGTGAGCAGCCATCGATTGGGGTATCTGTGGCCCCAGATGCTGTGCTTTTGAAGCCCTTGTGGTCTTTCTTGATCCATGCAACGCTGATACCAAAATGCAGCAGGACAGCCTGCTGGCAGGGAATGACCACAATGCACCTAGAGGTGCACCTCTAAACCAGGACCTGACAAAAAATGGGTTGGATCAAGTTCCCTTTCCTTCTTAAGGCAGGTTGAAGCCCTTGGAAAGGAGATGTGACAGATCTGGCAGTGAGCCTGCAGCACGAGGCTGGCAGATCACATTTTTTTATTACCTGAACTACGTCAAACCATTTCCCTCTCTTAGACTTTCCTTGCAATCTTCCAAGGCTGCTTGTTGACGGTGAAAGACCAGTCAACTATTTCAAACTGATTTGACCTTGCTTGGGGTGGTGACATTGCCCAGACCTGGCTGGCAGTTGTCACCTTGTGATGCCAAACCCACTGCAGAGTCTCCCTTATTAAAGACAGCGTTTGGGCAACCACACGCCACGCTGAGGCACAGTGGCGGGTGAGCTCCCTCCCATCATGATGGAGAGTGTGATTTAGCTTCCTTTGGCTTTGGTGGTACCTGAAACAATAGAGAAGTCCCCAAGGGCCAGGACACGCAAGCCAGCAGTGTTTCTCTAGAGGGCAATAAACAGGCACTTACGTTTAATTAATTGTGTATCAGAGCAAACACTGGAAAAAACCCAACCCAACCAACTCTCCCAACCCAAAGCAGTCAGTTTACCACTGGGGGAGGCTTCTGCCAAGAAAGCAGCTTTGGATCAGACAGCAAGGAAGCGAGGCCCTTCCAAAGGGTGACTCAGAGCAGTTTCACAGGCTCCTGTGCTTGGCACCCCCTCCCTGCTGTGTTGGACTGGGATGGAGGAGCAGCTCCCATCCAGTCACTGTCCTCTGTGTGGGCACCTTGTGGCCAGAGAGGAGCCTGTCTTAGACACAGCCACCAGGGAGGTCAGCTGGGGTTCTGATCCCTCTTGTATGCATCAAGATAAAGAATTCATCCATTTTCCAGCATGAGATTTTTCCTTCTGTGGTTTTAGTCTTCTGGCCACCAGGAATCTGACATTGCAACAGCACAGGGCTGTTGAGGGACATCCCATTCCCTCAGCAACCTGCTGGCTCCTCAGCTAAGGCAAACCTTTGAGTGGGGACAATAGTCAAGGCAGGGCTGGAAAAGGAGCCAGTCTTCCCTGGAGAGAGTCAGACCTGGCTTCATTACTTGAGCTATGAAGGCAACCAGTGCTCTTGGGAAGGTGGAGCCTGTTGTTTGTGGGATGTATGGCACACATCACACTGGACCCTGTGTATGGGGATATCCTGGGAGCCAGCACCAAGGTTGCTGGGGCTGTGGCAGCTGAGCTCTGGGAGTGGCAGGGCAGAGAGCACAGAGATAGCAATATATGGGCAGGGGGAGAGAACAGGGAGATTCTAGCTTAATGCTTTTATAGGATTTCTGATGGGTTTAAAGAAGAAAAAGACTCTTGGTGGGGAGTAATTTCTTTGGTTTTGTTTAACAAAAAGCACTGGCAAGAAATAAAATTGGTGATGTAAAAAAACAGAAAACTCTGTACTAAGTGTCTGCTTAGAGGGACTTCTTAAAGGGTAGGTAGTGATAGGATGAGGAGGAATGGATTAGAATTTGGAAGGGGGAAGATTTAGATTAGACATTAGGAAGAAATTCTTCATGCTGAGGGTGGTGAGGCACTGGCACAGGTTGCCCAGGGAAGTTGTGGATGTCTCCTCCCTGAAAGCATTCAAGGGCAGGCTGGATGGAGGATTGAGCAGCCTGGTGTGGCAGGAGGTGTTCCTGCCCTTTGGAACTAGATGGGCTTTGAGGTCCCTTCCAACCTAAAGCATTCTATGATTCTGTGACTATCAGCTCCCACAAGAAAGAGCAGATTGTGCTAAGATAATATCAGGGATGAAAAATGTGAGGATTTAAGTGAATCCCTAAAAGCTCTGCACCAATATTGTGGGAAGCTGGAAGCACCTTGAAAGCAGAACTGCCAGAAGTAAGGAATGGACTTTGCTAAGCAGGGAAAAATACAATCCTAAATCCATTCTGTTGGGAAGATGTGTATTCAGAGAAGGACAGACAAAACATGACAAGTGAAGCTGTACATGCAGTGATGAAGAACGCTCCAAAGTACCCAGTTTCTTTGAAATCCCTTTGTACTTCTCTGACAAAGGTCTGAAAATAGTAAGGGCCAAGCATGTGCATCTGTCACGCTGAGTGACTTTGCACCATCATTTCCTGATGCTCCTGTTTCCCTGTCTGTATCCCTCTGCTGGTCCACGTGAAGCAGAAGCACTTGGGTACCAGGAGTGTTGGGTTTTGCCTGGGCAGGACCAGCACAAATTGTTCCTGATCCTTGCCTGGATCTTCCAGGCACTGCTATCAAAAAGAAAACTTTATGGTTTTCACGCAGCATAAGGACAACTTTAATCCAAGATAAGCACTGACGTATGAAAATTAAAGGGGAAGAGAAATTGCATTTGCTGTTACAAGCAAGCAAGGAAAGGATTGCAAAACAAGTACTTTGCAGCCTGGATTTGAGAGGTGAGTGCAAGGTGCATCAAAGGGCAAATGGAGCGTGTGGCCGCCAGTGTCCGTGTCTGCAGAGATGCCCTGACTGCAGAGCCAAGAAAAGCAAACCTGCAGCCAAGAGAAACACTTTAAATGATGCAATGACATAATCAAAATGCTGCTGCTGGAATCTAAATTGCACAAAGAACAATGGAGAAGGAAAACACCACCAGTGATTTCTTGTATAACAGGGATGTGGACCTCACCATTTGAGGCAGAAGGACATGAAAGAAGACACAAGTAAAACCAGTGCAAGAACAGAGGGACCTGACGGGGCCAATGTGGCTACAGCTGCTTCCCCTCCCACTGCATAGTAAAACACCTTCTGAACAAGGGAGGGACTCGACCTGACCAAAAGCAACAACCAGGCCTGTCCTGGATTGGTGACACCAACGTGAGTGCAAAGACTGTATGCTCAGGTTAGTAAATTTTTAGCTAATTAGTTTAAAATCCACGACACTCAAAAATCAGAACAGACCCACCTGGTGAGCAGAGCAAGCCAAGAAAACTAAACTGCAGCTCAGCAACAGGACCAAACAAAAAGCTGGAGAAGGATGGGATTAGTATTTTTCATAATAGAAGAAATATACTTCACTGAGGGCTTTCAGATATCTGATTGGGAGAGGTCCTACCTGTAAAATAAGAGGTTCTTCAACCCAGAGGGTGGTGAAGCACTGGAACAGCTCCTCAAGGAAGCAGGCACAGCACCAAGCCTGACAATATTCCAGAAGCAGTTGGACACATGGTGTGAATGTTGGGACTGCCCTATGCAGAGACAGGAGTTGGACTCGATGATCCTTGTGGGTCCCTTCCAACTCAGGTCATTCTATGATTCTATGGTTCTATACTGGTGGTTGCAGTGCAGGTGGGAGGCAGATGCAGGTTAGGTTCTCTTAGGGCCTCCATGCCTTTCACAGGCTGTGATAACGTGGTGGAACCAGCACCACTTCTGCTAGCAAGGCAGCCTGGTTGTAGAACCACACATAAGAAAACGCAAATGCAGAACCACACAAAAATATAAATATCCTGGCTCAGACCCAACACTACTTTTTGCTGAAAGGTTGTGAACAAAAATGTCTTGATTGAGGAGTAAAAGGCATTTTATTCACCCAATAGTCTTCATTAATGAGATGTGCTTCTGGGGTATCTGCTGATGAGCAGCAGTTATTATTCATGCTTCACAACTTCATCTGTATTTTAGACTTTAATACGAGCAACACGATGCAACCCTCGATAAGCAGGAGAGGGGAACTGCTTGCACAATACAAGATGTTCCCATGAAGATCTCAGTTCCTCTTAATGCAAAGAGGAAAAAGCACACAGTGTTGGTAGTGCTCAAATACAAATATCCTGTTGAGTGAGCACCCCTTCAAGTTGGGAAGGAGAGATTGTCAGGCACAGCCCTCAGTCACCATGTCCTCAGAAATGCCTGGGTGGCTGCTGGCCTCACCCTTGGAGAGGGGAAGTGGGGTGCAGCTGCAGGCTCACTTGAGGCCCTCCGTGGTGGACTCCAGGCTGGGCCCACAGCGCTGCCCTTGCCCCATGCACAGGCAGCAACTCAACAGGGGGGAGGCTTTCAGCAAAGACCTTTCAGTGTGAGCCTCCAGGTGGGCTCAAAACCACAGGTAAGTCGCTTCACACCCTGCCCATCCCTGCTCTCCTCTAAAATGCCTCTTTGGCTGTAGTTTTGGGACCTACAGGTCTGCGGATTAGAAGGGAGAAGTAGCACCCAGAGTCATCAGGCTACAGAAAGTGCGCAAGAACAAAAGATGAATTTTAATGTCCCAGCTTTCAGCAAGCTTGGCTGTTAGCTTCAGGAAGTCTTCATCTCTCAAGCAGAGGAGGAGGCAGATGGAAATCACAGAACTCATTTAATCTGAAGAGTTTGTGTTCTGGAGGAACACACACGTCGGGCCCCGTTACTCAAGAGTGCAGGTGCAGGGACAGGATAAGCCACGCGTGGTGTGCAAGGGCGAGCACGCAGGGGGCTGGTTGGCAGCATCAGCTGACCTGCACATCTCCTCAAGCACAGAGCCCAGGGGAGCTTCACACGGGGCTGCAGTGTGCCCGGCGTGGTGGGCTGGTGGAGGGCAGAGAGCCACCCCTTCCCCGGAGCGGTACCCGGAGAGGGTGGGCGAGGTCAGAAATAACCAGGGGAAAGGCCGAAAAGGAGGGTCTGGAAAGGCAGTTCTGGACCTTTCTGGGGATGGAGATCCCATGTGGGAGCCAAGTCCCATGTGAGACACAAATTTGTTCTTTCCAGTGCCTCGCAGATCACACATGAGCTTAGGAGCTCGCGTCATGGGTAGCAACACAAGCCTCACTTCTCACTTCTTTCCATTGCACAGCGAGAGCAAAACCACGAGGTGACAGCTACGGTGACAGCTGTAACAACCCAGCACAGAGCCAGGGCTGTGCAGGGGGCTGGGGTTTGTGCAGAGGTTGGTGGAGGTTGCAGCATGCAACGCTGTGTTCCCCTCGCTTTGCAATTGCTCTTAAAACATTGAGTTCAAGGAGCATCTATTTTGAACTCCATTCCCCACTCTGCAGATGCTGACCCTGGCAGCTTTTAAAAGGAGATGAATCCAGGCCCTTTGGCTAAATTTCCTTGTGGATGCTTGCAGCCAGAATGTCCACCTGGTCATGTAGCTCACATTTAGGATGTTTGCAAAGGCAAACACAGGCAGAGACACTGGAGAAAGCTACAATCTATTTACCATGACCAGTAGGCTCCTCATTTGAGGTGGCCACCAGCTTGTCAGCTAAAACTGCTCTTAATATGGGCTTACTCTTCCTGTAGAAAATATTGATGGCTTGGTAGAGAAAGAGTTCATTTGAAATTTCCCATCTCCACAAAAGTAAGACACTCTTCTTGTTGTGTGACAAGCAGACGTAGAACCTCTTTATGGTGCCTTGGCATCACCTCTGCACACCCTGCCCCAGACACAGGGCAGGGTTTCACTTTTGTTCTCAATGCAGAAGAATCCAGGAGCAGCAGATTTTGGGAAACAGAGCCAAGTGACTGGTCTAAAGGGGGCTGAGGACTTATGTCCCACCATGATTTCAAGGATACTGAGATGTGCCAGTGACCAAGTACCAGATGAGGTCAGGGAAGGAGGTTGTATTTCCCCTTGCAGAAAGGGAAAAGGTTGCAGACTACAAAGCCTTGCAGGTCGTGGCAGGGTTGAATGCAGAAACGTTCCTCCCAGCCTTTGGTCTGGCACCATGGTTTCCCAGATCAGTGCCACGTTTCTACATGGACTCTCAGCTCAGCTCCAACACAAATTACTCCTTTGCACATGAAATGGAGCCACAAACTTAGAACAAAGCTAAAAACAATGCATGTGCTCTGAGTAGGTATAAATAGGTGCATTAATTGTGCTGATAGGCTTGTAACATGGTTTGGGTCATGGCCCGTGGGGCAGCTGTAGCTCAGTCTCACTTTCTAGCCCTTCCTTTCCTCATGCAAGGAGGTGCCCTAGTCTATAGCTGCCAGCCCTCCAGTGAGAAGGGGTGTAGCTGTGACTCTGAGATATATTAGACAAAGGAAACAGGAAGAAAGCTCCTCAGTTTCTCCACAAGACTGTTTTCACTTGTTAAATTTGATTTATTTCAAGTGCCATCTCTGTGCTGATGTAGGCAGAAGAGGGAGAAATTGTGCTTTTTGCTGTCAGGTGGAAGAACATCCAGAGCAGGGCTGAGGCCACCCTTTCTACTCTCACCCCAGGCTGCGGTCATAGAATCATAGAATGGTTTGGGTTGGAAGGGACCTTAAAGATCATCCAGTTCAGCTTATTGCACCAAGCTAATGTGTGATGGGGTGATAGGGGCTTGGAGAAGGGCAGAACCAAGATGCTCAAGTGCCTTCTTACATTTGGTGCAGCTCAGAGCTTGGTGCAGGGTGTGCAGGGGCTCAGCAAGCACAGGTCACCTCTCAAACTTCTCTAACCTGAGCACCTGCCTCTCTCAAAGCAGGAACATTTTGTAAAAGGCTGCCACTACTTGAAGTGACCCCACAGGCATATTCAGACAGTTGTCATCATGGTCTTGAAGTAGTTGAACAGTTACTGGAACAAGTGCATGATAAAAGCCTTTCCACCCCTATCTCCTCCAGCACCATTTTTGGATCCCATGATTTTTTCCTTGTTAAAAATGATTCAACAGTAGACTTCCAGATAGCCTCCGTCTGGTTAAAAATAGTTTCTTGCCTCATATGGTTTTAGCATGGTCCTGTCAACTGTAAAATGTTCCACCTTCCAAAAAAGTAGAGTGAAAAATGAAAGTGAGCTTTCACACATCATTAGTCTCTGCAGTGAGACCTCCCGAGCTCATTCCAAACCCATCAAAGGAGGAGAGGCGAGCTGGGAGGGAGGGCAAGCAAGATGCTCATGTTACTGCCTGGTGCCCCATGGGTCCTTGTGAAGCTTTGTCTCCATAAGCAATCAGGCTGATGGTTCACTCATTTCCCAAACAAAAACACTGGGTTATTTTCAAGAAGCATTTATCTGTTGGATTTCTGGAATGCAAGAAGAGCTTCGTCATCGTGGCTGGATGTCCCCTGATGCAAGTTCTGGGAACGTGTTCCAGCAGGGAACCAGTATAGTCCAGTTAGCTGAGCCACATTCCACAGCCAACCCCTAACACTGGGCCAGGAGGGCATGAGAGCCCAAGAACCCATCAGCCATCAAACAGCTCTTGTGCTCTGTAGGTGTGTGAATCAGTGATGGGCTTGCACAGCATGACCGGCTGTCCTGATCTGCATGGGTTTGGGGGGAAGAAAAGGGTAATTTGAGTACCCCGAGGACAAAAGGTGTAGGTGGGTTATTTCACCTGGCTCTCTGTATTGCTTGAAGCTTGAATGTGTCTGCATTAGGTCCAGCTGCTGGAGGGTGTGTGGTGGGACCCCTCTGCCACAGAGGTGTCACACAGTGGTGGTGGAGGCACAGCAGAACGATCAATGGAAAGTGCTTCATGTCCAGCCTACCAGGAGAGCGATGGTGCTTCTGCAGTGCCTGCAGTCAGGTCCTGATGGAGCCTGAGGAGAGGGGCACAGCACAGAGGGAACAGCTGAGATACCATTTGCCCCATGGCCCCAAGTCAGAGGAAAGAGCCACTTGCAGTCAGCAGCTAAATCATAGAACCATAGAATGGTTTGGGTTGGAAAGGACCTTAAAGATCATCCAGTTCCAACCCCACTGCCATGGGCAGGGACACCTCCCACTAGACCAGGCCAAGACCCCATCCAGGTGCCACAAGAACCCATCCAACCTGGCCTTGAACACTTCCAGGGAGGGGGCATCCATGACTTCTCCGGGCAACCTGTGCCAGCTGAAGCATTCATTGTGTCTTCTCCCACCTGCTGAGCAGCAAAGAGCTTGGTGCTGTTCGCTGACTCCCAGCACCAAAGAACTTTGGAGAAGCCAAGGGAGAGGAAGAACTATCTGTTACTCTTTACTGTACCCTTCACAGCATCAGAAGCTGGCTTTCGAGGCTGTATGACAAATTGCTGGTTAATACCCACATTAATTCTTCTCTTTTTCTCTAAGAATTGCATTTGCTGTGGCATCCTCTGCTCTTTTGCTCAAGGTGATGTGCTAAATCCTGCTCCCTGGGCCGTGGCAATCAACTGTTGCTGGAATATGAACAGGCTGCTGTGGGAACTGCAGGGACTCTGCATTGCTGAGCACCACGGTCAAATCTGTGGGGCAGGATTTGACCACAGGGTCAGACCTCCCACAAAGACCTAAGTGAGCCAAGTGCTGCATCCTGCCCATAGGGCACTCAGCACCCATCTCTGCCCCCAGGTATCACCCTCTGGTGCTGCTGCTGTAGTTATGTATTTATGAAGTGCTGAAGCACACTTACCAACGCCATCACCTCACCTTGTACTGGTAACTCCACTGTGAGCATGTGCTCTGGGTCACTCTTGACAAGACAAGGGATGAACCTAGAAAAGAATTAGTGCTATAGAGAAACAAGTGCTTTGACGGAGTGCAGAAGGATGGATCTGTTGGAACTGGTCCAGAGGAGGCTCTGAAGAAGATCTGAGGGTTGAAACACCTCTGCTTTGAGACAGGCTGAGAGAGTTCGGGTCGTTTAGCCTGGAGAAGAGAAGGCTCTAGGGAAACCTTAGAGCAGCCTCCCAGTACTGAAAAGGGCTCCAGGAAAGCTGTGGAGGGACTTTTTACAATGGCCTGGAGTGACAACCTGTGGCTTTTGTGCATGAATGATACAGTTTCCATAATATTTTTTCATATGCAGAGATATTTTGTTTTGTTCTCAAAGGGTGTGAGTCAACTCCTATTTGAGGCCACTGGAGTCCTTCCAGTGACCTTCCCAGATCCCGGTTAACTGAGCAGCTGAGGCCTGGTGCATTGTACGTCTGAGGTAGCACGACCTGCTGAGGCTTAGAACAGCTCAGAAGAGCAGGTTAATCAAAAAAAAACCCAGACCAGGAAACGATGCTGATGGCATTCACTCTGCTTGGTGCCAAAACAAAGTCTCTGCCCCAGAACTGTGCATCCTACAGCACCACGAGCATCCCTGAACAAGCTGGCAGCAGTGGGTATTCAGCCTTGCAAGATGCCCAAAGTTTGCCCATCCAAAGCAGGTGCCAAGCCCTTTAATCTCAAGGCTGCGGGAGTCGGGGTGAGCTATAGAACTCATTTACTTGAGCTCCCTGAGTGAGACAAACGTGACCCTGCTGCATTTGGATTACACAGGCCAGGTCCCGCACCCTCACCAAAGGAGAAGCCCTGTGGATCTGGCTTGGCTGCTCAGAAGTGCTGCCTGCATGATGATTCCCAACTGCACAGCAGAGCTGGGTTCAACATCTCATGTCGTTTCCCATGAAGATCCCTAAGGATGCTTCTCATGAAGACTCCCAAGACATTCATGCAAGTGTGGGATCCCACACAAATTCAGGCATGTGCCCATCCATGTATGTATGAACTTTTTGCCCCCTTTTTAAGGACTGTTGGAAGAGTCATTTCTTTCTTTGGTAGGAGCAGGTTTCACTGGTGTCAGGTTCCCTGATTCAGCCAAATTCTCAGCTCAGAAAGTTGCCCATGTTCTGCAGGGCCAGCACGGAAGAGAGCACACCCAGACTCTGTAAAACACACATCAGACCCCAGATGAGCAGCAAACAGGTCAGGCCCACAAAGCTACTCACTGAGCATCCTCCCTGCTCATGTTGCTTACTCCCATCTCAACAGCTCTCTTGTTGATGAGGAGCTGGTGAGAATGGTTGTGCCGTGATGCTCAGCACACAGCACTGCTGGGGTTGCCCAGAAAGTAATCAGTGCAGTCAGCAAACGGCATCGTGGAGACATCCAGGGGGCTCAATGAGAAAGGTCCAGCAGGTGGTAGCCTCTGCCTGGCTCTGGTGCCAGCTCTGGCAGGGACCCAGGACTCTTCTGCAGGATGCAGGGCTGCAGCCCATGTCTGCATGGGCGGCTCCTCCACCACTGGGCCCGCTAAGGAAAAGGCACGTGATTTGGAAATGAAGCAAAACATTTTGTGTTTATGAAACAGTGCCTAAGAGGTTTAAAGAGGGACCAGCGGTGTTTACACACAAGCTGGATGGATTCTAACGTGGTGCATACTCTGTTGTCTCAAATCCCCCACCTGCAGAAGATTACTTTAAAAATCCCTGATGAAATGAGGGAGCCAAACACCTGAATCTAAGCAGCCCCGTGCTGTCATTGAAGAGCTTTGCTAACAGAGCTGCAGGATGCTATGGGAATTCTTCTCTCCAAAAGAGCTTCTGTTCATGTCTGAAGTTAAGGCTGGTGAAAAGCAGTGAGCAGAGCTCCGGAGGGAGCTGGTTTTGGGGCAGCCTGGGTGCAGAGCCCTGTTCCTGAGGCTGATCGAGTGCTCCTTGGGGAAGAGAGGATATTTTGGAGGGAGTCCAAGCCTTGCAGCGCCGCAGCCCACTGCCAGCATCATGCAGGAAAGGGAGGGCAGCAGCCTCAATCCCCTCTCAAGCAAGGACGAGACTTGGCCAGAGAAGAATGAAGTTGCACGAACCATGTTCTGGCACTTTCCCAAACTACCAAAATTATCAAATATGTTTTTCACTTTGCAGTTTGGTTTTCTATGCTAGAAAGTTTTGGGGCCCCTTCTTAGCAACACCAGTTCTCCTTTCTCTCGTATCACTTGCAGAAGGTCCTGCCTGGACTGTGTTTGCTTGCAGGGTGACAGCAAGATTCAGTCCATAAAAGGTTATTGACCTGGGAAGAGACAGTTTCTAGAATTTAAGGGCTGGGCAACTTCTTGGAAACTGCCTTATCAGTGTGGCTACAAGCTGGAGCTTTAAGAGCCCTTCCCGAGCTGCACGTCTCTAGTTCCTATTCCTGCAGTTTGGTATTCATCTCTGTACACAAATGCTTATTTTGTTATTTAAAACAACTTCAGGCCAAGATTGCCACAAACCCATGAAGCCAAGCTCAGTTGCTTTGCTGTTCCTGAAATTCAGAGTCAACTGAGTCTTGAAGGAAACCAGTAAAGGGGAGCAGATATTTGTGCATGGGCACTGCATAAAGGCTGGTGCCACAAACCTTCCGACTCCTCCTTCGCTGGTGGAGAAGGGAATTCCAGGGGCACAGGGATGTGTCAGGAGTTCTTATCAGCAGAAGCAAAAGGCAGTAAAAAGGACCAGAGCAGCAATGCCTTTGCATAGCAATGGGTGTCACCAGGGTGTGTGATGGTCTTCAATAGCGGTGGAGGAGGACTGAGAGGGAACGGATGAGTGCAGCACTTCAGGGATTTAAAACAAAACATGAAGATACAGCCAAGCCTGCTGGGAGCATGAGCCAACACTTGCACAGGGACAGACTTGCTCTGAAGTTTCACAGTGAAGGGCTGGTTCACCATAAATGCCACAGAGGTCTGCAATGCCTCAAACCTTCCCCAACAGAGTGGACCTGACAGCCGGGCTGGAGCTGCTGCCCCTCGTCCTGCCTCCACCAGTGCCTTGGCCCAGCCTATGTTTTGGGGAGATCCCACATGGCTGGGTGGTCCCCATCTCATTCACATCTGGGGAGTTGGGGAGGCATCTTTCCAGGAGAGCATGGGGTTTGCATCTGGGATCAAATCCTTGTCTCCGAGGGGCACGGTGCACACCTGAGCGAGGACCACCGGCCGGAGCTGGCCAGTGAGGCCCTTTGGTGCCAACAGCTCACCTGTTGCCCTCACTGGGACAAGCTGCTCGGCAACATCGGCATCTGCCTTGGAAACAAACGTCTACAGAGCCACAGGCACACAGCACCAGCTACTTCACCTCCTGAATCACTGCCATGATAATCCTGTTTGCTCAATCTTAGTGGCTGAAGTGAATCATGACCAAGAAAAACAGCAGGATTATCCACCAGCACCTGTTCCCACTGAATGGATTATCATAGCTGGCCACACCGGTTGATGTCCTCTAGGTATGACCATGAAAGCAGCCTGAGAGACATGGCAACCCACCAGAAAAAGGCCTCCCCCTCCTTCTGGATGCTGATTTCCCAGGTATTTTCAGCACAGCAGCTGGAGACTCCTCACAGATGGAGGCCACTTCATGTGGACACAGGCATCAGTGTTTGCACATCTCCAGCACACAGACATGCTCTCCAAATAGCATCATCTCTTGTTTGACTGTCTAATGGGGAGGTGACGTGAGACGTCTGGGCTGCAAGCTGTAGGGCTCATAAAATAGACAGCAGCTTTAAAGCACTTCTAAACAAGTTGTTTTTCCTGCTCATCCTTGTGCTTTTTCTGTTCAAGCACAGGATCTGCCCCCTCACCTCACAACATGGAAGGGCTTTGTTGTGCTACATTTACATCCATAATACAATGGTAGCTGATGTAAGAGCTGTTATACTCTAGAAGTCTGACTGCACAAAAAGAGATCTTTCTCAGACCTGTTAACATGGGAAAGCAGGAAGACCAGAGAAGGTCCAGAGAAAGGGAGGGACTCATCTCAGTGATGGATGGGTTGCTCAGGCAACAGGAATGCAGCCCTCCTGTAGGTGGAGGCCTTTGTTCTAACATCACCTTCCACACATGAAATCTGTCCCACTGTCCCCCCTAGGCTTTCATTTGGGATTGTCTTGAACATCAAGTTTAGCTCAATTGCCATGAGGCTGCCACCAGGCTTTGTAGCCTCGTCCCAAGGGCTGGTTCTGGCTATTGCTCTTGAAGACTGAGAAAGAGCCTTTGGAAGAGAGGAGGGATGCTCTGGAGGGGAGGAGGTGCCACCACCTTCATGCCAGTGGGTATGAGTGAGGGAGTTTGAGGGTAAAAGAAGTCCCACGTGCCACTGGAGTGCTGGAAGCAGTCCCTCCTAGTCGTGGGCCATTGCATGAATGTGAAATTCCCTGAAGCACTGTTAATGTTCTGCTGTCATCACACTGTGGTGGCATCACAGGCCTGGGAGCTCAGGCTGTGACCAGGCTCATGTGCTCCCACTGTGCCAGCGCCACACTGAATGTCCTGACCCCCTTCCAGGCAGGATATCACCCAGTGGTGGTAACTTTTAGTGTCCTGTGGAGCTGCATGGAAGGCATTAATTCCCTGAACGGTGCAGAGTGTTACTGAGACTGCCCCAAGGCCTCCGTGACAGGAGCTAACTCCTCTCTCCATCATTCTTCTCAAGAGCATCCTCCCATCCCTTCAGCAGAGGCCTTGGCGAACAAATTACAGCAGTCACAGATGTTTTTTCTATAACAGAATGTAACATTAAACCAAACACTGGAACATGGAGGCAAACAAAGCAAAAAAAAATCAGGGGAATAATCCTTGGCTTGTAATGAATTTTGCAAAACATTGTCAAAATTAGGTTTTATTGGAACAAAAAGGTATTTATCATATCTGTCAACACTGAAAAATTGTGTTTAAATTAAAACTTTATTTAAAATCCTGATGACTACCTAGAAGTGGCACGATATTTATAAATAGCTTATCATGCACCACAGTATAAAAAGTAAATTTATCCTCTTGCTCTTGAGTCAAATTCATTGTTATATATGAGACAGGAATTAGTTTTACCCTTCCCACTGTCAAAACAGAGAGAAAAATGAAAACCATAGGGAAAAGAGCAGCAACAGCCCCTGGGTCAGATTCTTCTGTGAAAAGGACCGTAGGAAAATGGTCTCCATTGGAAAAGGTCACCCCGATGGCGAAGCTTCTCTAGATCAGGGCCGAGACCAGGTGGTCCCAAGCAGCAGAGACCCCTGATCCCCACCGTTGTGCACAGGATTTCAATCTCTGATGTGTTTAAAAGCTGTTCTCAAGCCCTGGGCCAGCCAGGTCCTCATTTTAACTCGGTTTTGCTGTGGATGGGTGGCTCTTTCCAAAGTCTTCGCCCTGTTGTTTTTGGCCACAGCTTTGACAGGACGGCAAGAGTGCAGATGGCTTCTTGTGCCAGCTCAGCTTCAAAGCAAGAAATCTCCTGTGGCCCTGGTACCAAGCACTGCAAAGACTCTTCTGACAGGGATGAATGATGCACTGTATAAATAGGGCATAAGACTAACAGTGCAGGTGGTTTACCCAGGCAGGGCAGCTGATGCTGGTGTCCCCCCTGCATCTTCTACCAAAGGGTAGAGCCCACCTGGGTTTTTAGGTTTGCTACCTGAATGTAGCAGTGAGGATTGCCTCTGCCAGAGCAGATGAGCAGCTCTCAAGTGGCAGGGATTGACATCCTCTCATCCCCAGCCCAGCAGCTGGGGCTTAGGGGACCTCTTACAAAACCTCCTTTTTACTGGGGAGGGGATCAGAACTATTTGCCTGGATATTTCAGTCTTTGAACCTCTTTGAACCTTATCTGGGCTTCATTAATATCCCATAAAAGAAGACAAATGTTCTCCTTTCTCAGAGACAAGCAGAGTCAGCGTGCTCTGCTCTGGTTGTGGCTGTGGCCATAGCCCAGATGTCAACATACATGGAGGATGGAGACGAGACCATCACTGAAGGGGCAAGGAGCCGAGGAGGTGGCTGTGGATAATGCTGCCAAGACACCTGGAGAGGGGAGATGGGAAGCTGGTGGGGAGAGCTGAGCCCCGGGTGGTGGGAGGCTCCGAGAGGCAGCGGCTGGGAGCTGAGCGGTGACATGGGGAGATAAGGCTCTTGATGGATGGACCTCAGAAGGTTTGAAGGTTTTTGTTCTGTTTGGATAAGCAGACAAATATTCACACAGATAAGCTTCAGAAATGCATCTGATTTGAAGCCCTTTGTATCTTAAAAAGCAGGGCTGGAAATAGCACAAGAGCATTCCTCCAGGGCTGTGATCTCTCCTGGGCTTTCCTTCACCAGTACCAGGCTGTCCAGACCTATCCAGGCAAGCAAACCAATAGCTAGGACAGTTCCAACAGTTAGACCTTCCCTGAACCTCAGGCATTTAACTGTGTGTCAGTATCGACCTGACTCACAGTCTGGGGGGATGGAGGAGAGGATCCTTCACTTGGTCACTCTCTGCACTTTGTCATCGTGGTCCTCATAGCTGCTATGGGTGGTTTAAAACACTGTTAGGGAAACGCCCTTGCCAACATTTTTGTATATCTTAACATATCCGTTGGCACAGAGTTTATATAACATTGCCTGGTGCCTCTTCACCAGCAGAATTATACCCACATGGAGCACCTCATCCTATGCAAAGATCTACAATAACCTACTGATGGATGGCTGCTGGTGGCAAGACCAGACAGCAGCACAGATGATCTTGGCAGACTCCTGCTTTCCCCATGCTCAGACCTAGATGAGGGCTGCAGGCAGCATGGAAGATGGCCAGCAATCATCCTGCAGCTCTCAATTGCAGTGCTTGAGTGGAGCGCTTTCGGAGAGTGCATCACTTCCTTGGAAATAAATTACAGTGTTGTACTTTATTCCAGCGAGTTTCCTTGTACTTTTAGTTGTTTAAACAGTTTCTCATTATGCATTTCCCATTCGGACAAAAAACAGACAAGAAAGCCCAAGGCACCAAGGCTGGTAGGAAGACGGAAATCCTGCTCCAACCACCAAAGCAGGCACAGAGCAGCTCCCTGGGTCTGGGCAAGCACTGGTGGATCCAGCAAGGGTTTGGGGCAGGTGGTTTCTGGCTCTGTAGAAAGTCTTGAGGTGACCTGAACACCTTTCAGGTGCACCTTTGAACAAACACAACTCCCAATCAGTTACGCAGGGTTTCTGCCTGAGCGTCCCCGTGTGCTGGGATGCTACAAGGACACCCAGGTCCAAACCCTGAGGGCAGAGCAGCAGAGGGCTTTCAGCAAGCCAAGGGAGTCCACCCCACCTCGGGTCAACTCACTGCTTTCCCTGTGTCCCTGCTCAGGCTTTCCAACTTGCTATTTATATCTTTGTCCTAATGAGCCCCCTCCGTCCTCCCTCCAGCTTTAACCTCTTCCTTGCCAAGCGATGTTTGGGTTTACATGAGAAAGTTGTTTATGTTATATAGCTTTGTAATAGTTTCCTCCTACACCACCTCCCTTCCTTCCCCAATAAAAAGCCTACGGCGCGCTCAGCAAAGCCCGTAAACAAAGGAGGGGTTGGAGACCCAACCAGTTTTTGGTGAACCCATAGGGGAAATAATGTCTTTCTAGAAGAATGTTAAGGCCTGAGCTCATAATAGCAGGAAACCAGTGTCCACCCTAAGTAAGGAATTGCCTACTTGCAGCTACCAATCATAAAATACAGATGTCCACACAGCAGCCACAAATCATGGTTGGATGTGGGGGTTAACCTTACTTGTTTTCCTCACCAGTCACGATGGTGTTGATGGTAGAAAAACCAGGGTGTTTTCTAGGCTCCAAATACTTGAAGTTGTGACCAGTGAGCAGGAAAAGGACAGCACAAAGAGGCAGCAGTGCTGTGAACGACCCTAGACTGATGAACAGAAGCAGAAGGCAATGCAAATCCATTAGCCTGACTCTTCCCTGCAGAGGGAAAACAGGCACACAAAATCCAATTCATTATTCTCTTTCTTATTTAATCCTAAGTAAGTCATTGAACTTTACTACTTCATCCATCCATTTTCTTTAGTAGTAGGGCTGCAGGAAATCTCTCTCTCCTCAAAGGGGGTTTCAAATTTCTCACTGATACCATGTAAAAAATACTTGGAATGCATGAGTAAAAAATAACTGCATTTCAAAGGGAGCTTGAGCCATGAAGATAATGATAATTTTTCTCTTCTGAAGCGCAGAAGCAGAGAGTGGAGGTTCCCGGGAGCTCGGAGCACAATTGTTCTTCTTCCAGGCTGTTATCTGGAGACAGGCCCCGCGATAGACTCCACTGAGGCCACCGAATGGATTATCTGCTCCGAGTGCTAATGGCATGTATTTGACAACATCAAGAGTTTAATTTATGAGGTGCCTCATAACACAAAGGCAAAGAAACCCACACCATGCAAAAGCCCTTCCGGTGCAATGAAAAAGTATCTGATCAAAGCCTGGCCTGCTCTACAAAGCAACCTCCTTAACTATGGCTGCGTAGCAATGTTCCACCTTCCTAAAAGGCACCTTAGCATATCTGGTGCAGTGATGGCAGTGTTATGTAATGAGAAATACATTAATAGAAACTATCTGGCACTGAAATGATTCCAGCCTGTTTATCACTGCATTCCCTGCTCCCACATGAGCTAAGTGCACAGGAATAAAAGCAGTTGAACACCATCCACCAGAAGACGAGCATGATGGGGATTACTCACAAGTCACCAACAGCTCAGTGGTGCCCATCAGCATTGGGATCCACACAAAGACATTGGGCAAACAGAGCTGCTGTTCCTGGGGCATTATTTTTCCACTGCCTGTGGCTTGCTGCCACATCACCCACTTGCAGTTGGGGACAGCTTAGTGCTGTCACCTGGTACCCGAGTTGCTCTTTCAGCTCCCCTGGGCCAGATCCGTGCCAAAAGTTGAGGAGTCTGTCCCATGCTCTACACTGTGGTTTAGTTACACAGTAGATAATCAGACTAAAATAATATTGTTCTTCTATTGTAGAAATGTTTGTTCAAAACTATTTTTTTCTGCTTTTCACATGCAATGAGAAGCTTAATGACTAAGCCATTAAGCTTCTCATTCCACTCTGAATATGATATTCGGAGCGGCCCCCGAAGGGAGAGAAAGTTTGGGTGGCAAATCCTGCTTTTTCAACACTAGTCAGGCAAAATGACAGGCCAGAGGGTGCTGGTCTGGGTCTCAGCTTCTGCAGCATCACAGCTGGACATGAAGTTTGTGGATCACAGAAAGGGATCCAAATCAGGGTCATTAACAGAACAGGCAATCTCAGCCCAACCGCTCTGCAAGTTTCCACGCCCCTTGTGCCATCACCTGTGTTTGTGCAACCAGCACGGATTAGCTGAAACAAACCTTCTCTGAAAGGGCTGGTTTTCAGCCAGAGGAGCCCTTTGCCCGTGAAGTTGTGCAGGCAGCAGAGTGAGAGCACCAGCTCTGGCTTGGATGGGCTGAAGCTGAAAATTGCAGACAGGGATTCACTCCGTTGCCAACTCTCTGGGAACCACCTCACAGTGAAACAAGAACAAAACCTCTCCTGTGGATGCTCTCAAGGTTGTTTAGAGTAGTGAGACAATACCTGTTGTTATTGGTAATTCCTGCAGCAGCAGCTGCCTGGCACCAAATAAAAGCTCCAAAAAGCCTGAGTATTTGAGAGGAACTAATTGGTGAGCAGATCGGATGCTCCTGTGTCAGGACCCAGGATTCCAGGCGAAGTCTGGGTGCCCAGGGAGCATCTGTCCAAGTTCAGTGACCGCAACCTGCCAGGGCACCAGTGATGCTTTGGTTGAAGAGGAGATGTCTCCCAGTTTACCTGCTCCAGTCCAAGAGGAAGCGCTCCTCCCTCCACAGCACAATGTGGGGGTCAGCAAGCCCCAAGTGGGACACGGGCTGGCACACACCTTTGTGTCACAGGACACCTCTGGGGTCCCCTCCGATGCTCGGGCAGGTTGAGAGCAGGGCACATTATCCACCCAAATGGGAGCAGAAGAAGAGGGGCTCAGGGCACCGTGAGCTGTCCCTGGGGGTGGCCCCATGGCTGGCTGGAACTTGTCCACCACCAGCAGCATCTGTAACTGGACCAATCAACGAGGGGCTCTTCATCTGTACATGGAAACTTCAGCCCAGATTGTTGTTCTCTCTTCCCTGTTAGGAAACCCTGCCAGGGGTTTGTCTGAATTCTTTCTTCTTAATAAAGACTCTTTATATTTGGCCACAAAACACTTTTTCAATTTTACTACATGGCAAATCTTTTGTCCAGAGCTATTGTGCTGTCCCTGCAATCATTCCTTACAGTGGCAGGGTGTTCTGCAGTCCCACTTTGAAGGAGGGCAACTGACAGCTCGCCTGGCCCTGCAAAATGACTTGTTGGTAGCCAAAATATTTACACACCTGGCAGCTGCTGAGATTTTGAGCTCTTTAGTGGCTCTGATTACCTCTTTGGTGAATAAACTTAAATACAACTTCCAGTGCATTGTGCCAGTGAGCTTAAGCTCAATCATCAAAATAATTTTGGTATGAAGTCTAAATATTGTGCCTTTGAGAGAGACACTGGACCAGGCATGCAAAGGCAGATCACTGCCTACAGAGAGGCACGACAGTGGCAAAGGGCTGGAGCACTGAACTAGTAGAAAATCCTCATTTAATCCCATTAAGGACAACAGGATTCAGTGCATTACACAGGATCAGAAGGGGAAGGCACACCAATACATCTCAGATGCTGCTAACCATGGCGAAAGTCTGGGTAGGCATCTGTTTTCTCCTTCAGGTTGTGGACCTGGAATCATTGAATCATAAAATGCCTTGGTTTGAAAGGAACCTTTACAGGACATCTAGACCAAGCCCCTTGCAGGAGCAGGGACATCTTTAACTCGACCAGGTTGCTCAGAGCCCCATCCAACCTGACCTTGAATGTTTCCAGGGATGGGGCCTCCATTGCCTCGCTGGGCAACGACCAATTCCCTGAGCAACACATGACAATGTTTCACCACCCTCACTGTAAAAAATTTCTTCCTTATATCTAGTCTAAAGCTACTCTCCCTTAGTTTAAAGCCATTATTCCTTGTCCTGTCACAATGGGTCTTGCTAAAAAGTCTGTCCCCAGCTTTCCTGTAACCACTTTCAGTACTGGGAGGCTGCTCTAAGGTCTCCCTGGAGTCTTCTCCAGGTAGAACAACTTCAACTCTCCCAGCCTGTCTTCGTATGGGAGGTGCTCCAGCCTTCACATCATTTTTCTGAGAACTCATTTCCTATTTGTTTGGTGCTTTCACACCTTGGTGCAGCTGGTATTAATAACTGGAAGGAATGGAAGGAATGGGTACAACCAAACCCAGGCATCGCCTGGCATCTGGTACTGTTGATAGCTGGATGCAGACTGCTGCCAGGGCACCACCAAAAAAAACTCATGGTGCTGAGGCTGAGCATGCAAACACTGCCACGAGAAACTGGGGAGCTGAGCGTGAAGTGGCAGTTTGCAAAGTGAACGTGTGTTCCAAGCTGCCAGTTCTGCTGAACCAGGAAGCTGATGGCCAGTTTACATAACAAACCCAAACACTCTTCCATTTGCAGCTCAGCAGGGCAGATGCTGTTGCTGCTGTTTGTTTGCAGGACGGGGCAATGACTCAGGGAAGCGGTGTGACCGGCGTCTTGCACCAGCACGCCCGGCACAGCCGAGGTAGTGTGGGTGCACCCTGCAGCACCCGTGCATCCTCCCCACAGCAGTGCCACCCCCAGGGTGCCACGGGGCACCTCCTGTTTGGCACCATGCAAGAGGATGATGGCTGTGGGCTGGGGGAAAGCTCCAGGTCTTGTTAAACTCGACACTAGCTGGAGCCCCTTGGAGGGGAGGGAGAGATGGTAAGGGGGAGGTATGTGTCCTGGGAGCCATCAGAGAATCATAGAATTGCTTGGTTGGAAAAGACCTTTGAGATCGAGTCCAATTGTACCTGTCCACCTCATCTACCCATCTTCCAAACACCTCCAGGGATGGGGACTCCACCACCTCCCTGGGCAGCCTCTGCAGTGCCTCGGAACCCTTTTGGTGAGGAATTTTTTCCCGATGTCTAACCTGAACCTCCCCTGATGCAACTTAAGGCCGTTCCTTCCATCCTATCACCTGTCAGTTGGAAGAAGAGACTAACACCTACCTTGCTGCAACCTCCTTTCAGGGAGTCGTAGACAGTGATAAGGTGGATGGCCAGGGAGCTGCACGGCTTCATGCTGGCTGAGAAGTTGATCAGGTATGCTTTAGTTTGCTGCTGTTATCCAAAAAGAATAAGAAAAGCTTGTAAGGATATTTGTGGCATGTTCCAGCTGCCAGTCCCTTGGTGGCACGGTCCTGCATGAAAAGTCTCTTATCCCTTCTTAACCTCTGTTTCTATAGTGCATCTGCCTGGTGCATCCCTATCCAAACTGGTTTGCTGGTTCCCAGTAAAAGGCAACACCTGGAGTATGGCAAAAGATGCCCTATTTTTTGCTGTTTACAATGACAACCCTGGATTTGCTCACCAGCATCACCTTTTTGATCCTTTTCCCATCTCGGTCACTATTTTTCAGCGCAGTTTGAGAGCCTGAAGTTACTGAATTGCACAAATAAATCACCTGCTGTTACCACAGCTGCTCCTCATGGATGGGCAAGCATACAAACATCTCCAACAAAAAGCATTATCGTTTTCTGCTGCGAGACGAGAATCACAAATCTTATATTATATATGATTGTTTATATAAAGAGAATGACTCCTTTCTCCTGGGGCATTCGGCAGTTTGGCAGGCTCTGAAAGCAAGTCAGTGGTGCATAGGGTAATGCTCCTTGGGTGGGGAGTGTGCTTAGTGCTGTTGCAGGAGATCATATTAGTGGCTTTTGACACGATCAAACAAAGTTCCAGCTGAACAATGAGTTTTTAGGATGCAAAGTGAAATGCTAAGAAGGTGTGTACGTCTCCGTCAATCTGCTTCATTCCATCAGCTGATGTGGCGGCAACTGAACTATTTTTAGGTATAATCCTTCCAACAGAACATGACTTCTTCTTTCTGATTAGTACAAAGCTGGCTGCTAGTCAAAGGATAATTATTTCCCAACACATCACCTAACACACACCAGCAAACAGAACACTCATTATTTGAGCTATCCAATGTTGTGTTGTTTAGCAGTTAACATTTTCTTGACAGTTTTGAATAGGACTAATTGCTCCAGCTTCATTAGCAGAGGTCGTTTACTGCTGGTACCAGTACTCTTCTGGAGATTCTCTCTGGAATAAGATTAGATGATCAGGTCAAATTCTGCTCCCAGTGGCAATGATGCCTGACCACATTTGGCCTCAAGAAAGTCTGCTCTTTCAGTTCATAGCTGCTCGATTTCCAGCCCTGCAGCTGATATATTACATAAAGGAAGTAAGTGCACTCCACCGGATGGGAAATTACAATAAATTAGGAAAGTGTGCAGCACAAGGAAGGTTTTCAAAATAACCACTTGAAAGTTATTAATATAACATTGACTGCAGATAGGGTTTAGGGGAAAAAAAAAGGCAAACTGATAAAGTTGTCCTTATACTTGAAAACAGATGTACACCCAAAAGGGAGAGCAGCGCTTGCCGAAGAAACGGTGTGTGCTGTATCACAAACACCCACCTGATGCAGTCAAATACTGTGGGTGCCATGGGTGCAGTTCAGCTCCCATTTTAAGCCACATTTTTGCCCACAGTTTCATTCAATGCTTGGAGCTACACTCAGTCAAGGTTGAGGGTCGCAGTCTCAAAGTGCAGTGAATTTGCAGGAGTGCTCTTGTGCCGCTCTCGCCAGTGGGGAGGTCCTTCTGCAGGCACCTTCATAGCTTGCTGTGGGTCTGAAACATCCTTAACTTTCCTGAACACATGGAAAACTGAAGCCAGGCTTTCCACCTGAGATATTCCCATTTAAGCACATGGAGAGATGCAGCCTGCTTTTCAGAAGTGCTGAGCAAACACTGCTTAGAGCACAGCCGGCGCCTTTGAGAATCAAGCATCTTGCATGTGGAGGGCTCAGGCACCCTCAACAAATAATTTTCTCCAAGTGGATATCTGTTTTACCTGTGTCTCCCTTTCCTGCAGGCCTGCAGCTCTTTGCTGTTACTTTCCTGCCCACGTACGTGTGCAGCCACATGCCTGCCACCTATACTTTCTGACTCGCAGCTCCAATTGCTAATCCACGTCTGGTTTTTGTCAGAAAATAATATTCATGACTGCTTGACTCACTGCCTCCGGAGTATTTCAGCTGCCCCGTAACACTTTTCAGAATATCCTTCTTCTCCATGGAGAACACTCTGTTCTGAGTGTGATCCATGGCAGACAGCTCGCCAGCAGCCTCCCCTTCCTCGCACACGTGTGTGCCACATGTCCTGCTTTGTCCACGCTGTTCCTGTGCCACTGTCTCTTTACACCATAGAAGACTCTGCCAGGTGGATTAGCTAAGCTGTCTTCAAAAGGACTTAACGTGGCAGCCTCCAGACTCATCAACTGGCCAAAACTCAACAGCAGACAAGTCCTGACCACTCTGCTCACACAGCTGGCCCTACTGAGAGCAACAGGCAAAACTCATCCTACTTTTCACCTTCCTTATGCCACCACATTTGTCCAGGGGAACCATCATCCAGCACAGCTATTCAGCTGGAGAAGAGCAAGTTCTGGTCATAAATTTCCTACCTAAGGACCCTGTTGAGCCTAAACTTAAATAATTTTTTAAAGTCTAAGGACACGAATGTTTGGATGGCTAAAATTAATTATATGTGAATTGATTTATGAGACAAGACCCCAAGTCCATCAGACTGTCCCACCTGTGCAATGCCCACAGAGTAGGCAGGCACTGCTCTTCTCCAGGATGCTCTGGTGAGGATGAGGGTTCAATAGTCACTTCAGCTCCCAGCCAGGCACTGGGGCTGGACCCTGCCTTGCCCTGCCTAGGAGACAGGGACCTGGTCCCACCCTGGCTTGCTTTGATCCCCAGCTCATAGAAGGCAGAGGACAGTGCTGCCTCCCCATCCTCTCCCGACCCCTAAACATGCAGCCAACACCTCGCTGCGGTCACTGGCATCAGATTTCGCTGTCCTGTGCATGCTTTTCATCCCGTTGCCTTTGCTGGAATCACAGACAAAACCAGATTAAAATAATAACAATCCAGTGGCAGAGCTAACCTCACTCAGTGCCTGCTCCAACATCATCCCAGCATTGCAAGGAGCCAATTTCACTGTTATCAAGGGAAACACCATTAACTGCAGCTCACAATGAACCCCAGTAACATTAATAGAAAAGTATTATTTTCTGGTCCCTTTATTTTGCCCTTGCATAAAAAGTGTAGCTTTGTTTTTCCCCTGAAAATACATCATTAGAAATTCAAAAAGAAAAATTTCTTTATTTTTAAAACAAAACATGAACAAACCATTCAAGAAATGTTTCCAAAACGAACCGTTGGCCACCACCCTAAACAACCTGCTTTAGGAAGTGCTCTTCTTGGGAGCTGAGTTCTAATCTCTGTCTAATTTTGAGTCTAATTTGACTTCCGAGTCTAATAAAGCTAAAAATGGCTTCACTTTTATTCCAAACTGCATTTTTGTTGCTCTATATCTGCCACGCATTCATTGCAGTAACGAATAACTTTATGAAACCACAAGGATACAGGGTGCCTTCATAAAGCAATAAAGGATGACAACCTTTTGGACCAAGGACCCAAATCTGCAGCCTTTCCGTTCACAGTATCTCCTTACTTGGATCACTCCACACTGCAACAGGCAGTTATCATGATCTGGAGTATGTGCCTATTGGCAGCAGACTGCTGCAAAGCCACACTGCACGTGACCATTAACTTTATAGTCTATGAATTGAGCGCGCACCACCCACCTTGCTCAGGCAGGATCAGGCCCACCGTGGCATCGGCACGAGGTGGACTTATTTGTGGGGTGGCACGTACCGCATATGGAGATTTCTTTCTACTCCAGACCATTTTTAGCTTTCACATTAACCATCTTCTGTAATCCTAAATATTCTGGTCTCCTGATCACAGCTGCATACTCCTTACAACAACAACAAAAAATACATTCCAGAAAGGAAGAGTTACAGAAAAATGAGTGTTTTCATTATCAGACTGGAAACACCTTGTCCTTAGCCATTAATTTGAAGGGAAGTGAGCAGAGCTTGGTGCGACAGGAACACAACCTTATTGGGTTTCAAACACTTTTTTTACAATACTGTGTCAGGAAAAGCCATTAGATAGAGTTGTATCGGTAATCTGAGCCATCTTTGGAGAAAAACAAATGCTGTTCTTCCCATTACAGGTAGGGATTGTTCCAAAACCTACAGAGACACGCTTGCTTGTGCTGCAATGGTATTTATTGCACATAGACCAATTACTTAACACAGTAGTAAATTGCACCAGAGTATAAATATGCTATAAAACACACACAGAGAGGAAAATGGAAATGACACACAAGTGCTAAAATAACAGCAGATTCACGTGGGCACTTGGAAATAAAAATAAAATAAAGTCCCTTAAGATATTTTAATTTATAATACGGATATATTTACAGTACCTTCATAAAATAATATTAAAAAAGTCACTCTCTCAGTAAAACTATAACAGATCAGACAAAACCAAGATCAGGTTCAGGGTCAGTGTTATTCAAAACTTCCATTTCATTTTTAATTTGCGCGTGTGTACGTGTGTGCAAGTAACATCTTCAAAGAACTTTACAACTCTTAACACTGTGCAAAAACCTGCTTTGTTGCCACTTTAAAAAATGTGCAGTAAATTGTTGTTGCCAGGACTTTTGCTCCCCCCCACCCCGCCCCTGCTCTGTTCATCTGCAATTATAATGAACGAGATGCAGAAGGCTCCTTGCCCCCCCCTTCTTTTTCATAAAATACTATTAATGGTCTGTAAATATGCTGTTTAATATAAACACAGTCCATTTATTCCCCTGTACAATATGCACAGTTTGAGGTAGAAGTTTTTCAGCCTGACTGCTATCATCTGGCTGAAGGAGATAAGCACAATAACTCACTGCTTGCTGAGGCAGAGGGAAAAAGCACAACAGTGTAGGCTGTTTTTTTTTACCCCCTTGTCAAAATACACCTGTGCTCCTCACTACACATTATTCTCCTCCATCACTGCTCTGTGGATGAGGGGAGCTTGAAAGGAGCATCCTTCCCCTGGGTCCCTAATCCCTGTCTGGAGCGCCTGCAGCTCAGACCCCACGTCTCCCCAAAAACACTGGGTGATGGGGTGAGGGAAGGGGAACTGGGGTGTCCAACAGCTCTGGGTGAGGGAAGGGGTGTCCTACAGCCCTGTGTGAGGGAAGGGTAGCCAGGGCGTCCGACAACCCCAAGGGAAGGAAGAAGAGATGGGATGTTCAACAGCCATGGGTGAGGGAAGGGGAGCTGCGGTGTCTGACAGTCCCAAGAGAGGGAAGGAGCACTGGGTGTCCGACAGCCTTGGTTGAGGGAAGGGGGGGCCGGGGTATCCGACAGCCACGGGTGAGGTAAGAGGAGCCCGGGTGTCTGACAGCCCCAAGAGAGGGAAAGAGTGATGGAGTGTCCGACAGCCCCGGGTAAGGGAAGGGGAGCAGGGGTGTCCAACATCCCCAAGGGAGAGAAAGGGGAGCCAGGGTGTCTGACAGCCCCAGGGGAGGTGGGGGGCCAGCTGGGATCACAGCTGTAGCCAAACTGGGTGGCCAAACAGCTGCACTCCATGCTCAGGTTCAACAACCAGCACGGTCCTGGGGCAACTCACGGAAGCAACGGGTGCTGCTGCCGCAGCCCCTTCTGAGAGCGCTTCTCCTAAACACAAGCTGCTCTCTATGATTCTATGGTTCTATCTTTGGGACGGGCTGCTTTATTTTCTTTGTTCTCTGGTCAGCAGGTTTCCTGTTTGCTGCAGTTTCGATGAGGTATGTCATACACACGTTCACCTGCTTTAATTCCTAAGTAAACGCCCGCTTTTCTCTCCCCGCTAAGACAGGGATCAGGTTTGCTTGGCATCAGCCTCACCACCAGCCAGCTGCTGGGGAGCAGAGCAATCCCTGCCTGCCTCTCCCTCTGCTCTGGGTCCGACACGGCCCCCCATGTCCCCCTCTATACCTTGGACTCCGAATCAGACGTTTTGCTATTTCTCTCGTCCAGGCTGGACTCGCTGCCGCCCTGCGTGCCCCCGTTGCAGTCAGACCACGTCCCTCCCAGGCTGCGATCGGGGGAGCCCACGGTGCTGATGAAGCCCCCAGGAAGGTGGGCCAGCTCCCCACCACTGGCCTGCAGCCGCCGGTCACCTTTCCGGGGACAGCAGAGCAGCCTCTTGAAGGCCTTACGAAAGTCAGGGCTGCGACAGTAGATGATGGGGTTGAAAGCAGAGTTGGCGTAGCCCAGCCAGTTGAAGAAAACAAAGAGCCAGTCCGGCACCAGGTCCCTGTTGAAGACGTTGACGATGTTCACCAGGAAGAAAGGGAGCCAGCAGAGGGTGAACACCCCCATGATGATGCCCAAAGTCTTGAGGGCTTTCTGCTCCTTCATGGCCATGATCCGAGAGGACTTCCGCTTGCTGGCTCGGCCGTTGCCCAGTATGGGCTGGTGGTGAGGGGGTGGCTGTGGCTGCTCGTGGCTGCCGTAGAACCGACCCTCGCACCTATCGATCTTCCTAATCTGCTCCTTGGCCTCCCTGTACACTCGGAGGTACACAAAGATCATGATGAGGAGCGGGATATAGAAAGAAATGATGGACGAGGCGATGGCGTAAGCCCTGTTGGTGACAAAGTCGCAGCATCCTGGGTCTTGGTAGCACTCCAGCGCCTGGGGATCCTCATCTCGCCACCAGTGCATCATGATGGGCAAGAAGGAGACCAGGGCGGAGATGGCCCAGACGGTGCAGATGATGCCCTTGGCGCGCCCCTTGGTCATGAGGCTCTGGTAGCGGAAAGGCGAGGTGATGGCCAGGTAGCGGTCGATGGCGATGACGCACAAGGTCTCGATGCTGGCCGTCACGCAGAGCACGTCCAGCGAGGTCCAGCACTCACAGAGGAAGGAGCCCCAGAGCCAGGTGCCCCGCACCACCAGCGTGGCGCCGAAGGGCACCACCAGCAGCCCCATGACCAGGTCTGCGCAGGCCAGCGAGGTGATGAAGAGGTTGGTGAGGGTCTGCAGGCGCTGCGTGCGCCCGATGGCCGCGATCACCAGCACGTTGCCGGCCACGATCAGCAGCACCACGAGGGCCATCAGCAGGCTCATGCCCACTGCCCATTGCTGCGATAGCAGCTCGCCAGGCACCTGCCGGCTGCCGGGCGGCCCCGCCGTGGCCCCGGAGCGGTTCTGGGGGCCGCAGTCGGGCGGCAGCAGCCACCCCTCGCCCATGGCTGCGCGGGGCCGTTGCCACCGCCACCGCCGCCACCGCCGCCGCCCCGCGCTGCCGCCGCCGCATGGCCCCGCGCCGCCGCCTCGCCCCGCCCCTCGGCGCCCGCAGCCATTCGGAACGGCGGAGACTCCCCTTGTCCCCGCCCCTCCCGCTCGCAGCCAATCGGCACCGCGGGGGCGCGGCATGGCCCCGCCTCGCGCC